>CM032893.1:10453948-11653948 GCA_019176425.1 Megalops atlanticus
GAGCAAGGGTCTGGGATTGTGCTCAAAAATTTACAGGGGGTTTCCATGGCGACCGGCCCCGGCAGGTCATAGCCCCGCGGATGCAGCCTGGAAATTGCGAGAGGCTCTGTGCACTACAGCGCTGTCACTTCCCTGACAGGGAGAGCACTCAGCGAGCGCGAGGAAACGGCAGCTGCTCCATGGCGGGGCTAAACAGCTGCTATCAGCTCTCCGCTGAGACCCGCATTAGGCTAATGCTGCACTGCATTACACCAATTCATGGGAGGTAATGGGATACACCGCTATCAGATTTGTGGCAAAAGTACATTAGGGCTGTTTAATTTAGACACACGCAGACATAGATACACACACACACACACACACACAGACACACACTCTCGCACACCCAGATGCAATCGTTGACTGCATTCACTCCGGACTGTAACGAATGCATTTGACAGAAGACATCCGGCATTTTATCACACCGAAGTTCTCCCTTTGCCAAGTTTGAGGAAGACCAGAAAAGAGACTGGAGCCCCTTTGATTACCAACACAATCAGCTTTACCTTGAGAACTGTCCTACCGCCCACAGCAGCGCTCCTCTTACCCACTGGTCTCCATGGCAATGATATTTATCTTCCATATCAGCTGGTGGCTGAACTGAGCACCAGCTGATACACAAGATGTGTGTAGGCTGTGTGTCTGGCCTACCATGTCTGGTGACAATAACCTTCTGGACAAATCATGCATGCACAACATAATATTGTTAGTATGCAACATATTATATAACACATAGCAACATATAGCCAATGTAATCTTAAAAGACCGGCCTGTCAGGTAGGTGTGGAGCAGTGTCCGCTGTCATTGTTAAGGCCCACCCAGGAGCGGAAGCCTCTGCTGCATTTAGAACATGAGAAGAGGTCACCCAGAGGTCGTCCTTCCTGCGGGCCCTCCTCCGATTCTGAGTCATGCCGGTCGCATTTCATGTGTCTGAATTCCTTCACGTGGTCGGGCTTCCGCTTATGGACTTCCGTCCCGGGTGGTTACAGCCGGAGTGAAGACACTGACGTCAAAAAGCCTTGAGGTCCTTTCGGCAGACATCTTTCATCACAGGTTTGGGTGTCTGGTTTGCGCAGATTGTGAGGCTGCCTCTCTGTGGTAAATGTCTTTAGGGACTCTCAAATTGTTCTGCTGATGTGGCCTTGCAATCAGAGGTGCCGCTGTCAGACAAGGAAGCACACACCTGCTTCGTCTTCACCTTAGCTCCTGACACTTTGACATATCCTACCCTTATTGTGCATTATGTGGTCACTAGGTAACATAACTCAGATCATTATTTGGCAATGGTCATAGTGGGGTACAGAGTTATATTACTCTCATGGATCATGGTTTTGCTCTGTGTGTACGTTCGTATAATGCCCATCAAAGGCAAATATCCAAGTATAGGTCATCCAGGAAGTCTTCAGATAGTCAGCATGGTGGCACATTAAGTTGGCAACACCGCCATAAAGTTGGTTGACAGATAGGCCTGACTGAGGGTAGATGAGTCTTTCTGTTTGACAGCAGCCATCTGCATCCATCCCTGCAGTCTCTCAGACAGACACAGTGCAGCTGCCTGGAAGCCACACAGCACACGATAATGAAACACCAAAGTAAATCAGAATCAAATTAGCTTGCCGGCGCTCAGAGCATCTAATATTATGCAGTGTATCGCAGGGAGGAAGAGTTAGCGGGCACAAGATCCTTTTGTCTCTCTAAAACAGACACCAGCCACGCCAGTCTATTTTTACTTTGTTGCTATGCCTTTGTGGATACATTTAAAAAAAATGGCTTAATCCCCATTTGGGGCTTTACCCCGTCTTCTTGTCTCCTGTTTCAGGCCGAAAGCGGCTCATCCAGCAGGGCAGAAGGTATTTGAGTGGGACTATTTGTGGCGGGAGCATGCAGCAGGCATGTGGGCCATGCTGATCCCTGCCTCTACCGCTGAGGGGAAGTGAAGACAGCAGCCGAGTTAAGGACCGCACATTTCCCACTCGGCACAGCATGTGTCAGCAAGAGCTGCCCCAGCCTCCAAACAAACTGGCGCCCTGACCGAGCCCTGAACCTCGAGAGGATCCAATCTTGGCTTCTCTCTGGGTTCTTTTACCAAAAGAGGGATGTTTCCAGGGCTGCTGGGCTTTTTCTTTGTATATATCAGTAATTTCTGAGAAACAGAAAATGCTGACCTTGATAATCCAGTAGTTGTTGTTTTGCTTTCCATTTTTTGATGATACATTTTACGAAGGCCTATTTTGATACAGATACAGACCCAAATGCTATGTAAGTGCATTTGAGAAGAATATATAATCAGTTTGGGGAAAGACCAGATTCATACTAGAGAAGCTGACAATCTGATATTCAGTTATAATTGAAGCGAGAGAGGCAGTGTGCTGTTGTGTATCACTGATGTTGGCAATATCCTTAAAAAAACATTCTCTAACTCAAAAAGCGCAAACGCAAGGCCCAGCATTCAGGGAGGGGGGTTAAGGAAAGCTTAAAACTGAGATGTGACTGCAGTGTGACCAATGACCAGTTAGACTGCGCAATTATATTCCTGCCAAATCCTTCAACAAGATCAACATTTCAGACTATTTCATTCCCTCACACTATCATTCACATTAGTTAGCTTGAGTGAAATAACCTTTTTAAATGAACTGTAACTAGCCTTATCTCTTTGCCTCAATCATAATAATTTTTCACACAGTAAATATACCCACGTTTCTCATTTGATATTTTTATTATATAGGGCATTTTTGTCTGATTTAAATCAACAACATGCCGTGTTGTAAACTTCACAAACAAAAATGGTGCACCTAGATAAAAGAGTCCAGTTGGAAATGCCATAAGCGTCCACTTCCTTTCTAACTCATACGCAACACAGTGGGACATGACATTTCCCCCAGAAATGTCCACAGTCACCAGTCGACATTTATTTACAGTTATTTTAGACAGTTTAGGACTGTTCCAGGCATGTGGGCAAGTCATCTATTAGACTGGTGTGAGACTGTACATCGCTGTGTTCATTCGCCAAGGGCCATATTACAGACCTGTCAGGAGATGTCCCACCCTGGGGTGCTGTCCGCCCGGAGACGAACGTGAGACTGGACTAAACGCTATCGGGGCGCCCCGCGGTGCGTCTAGCAGCCTCTGCCAAACGCAGCGCTGAGCAGGGATCTGAGGGGAGGGAGGAGAGCGGCTCACCTACAGACAGGGGTTTAATTGTCATGGAGACGGCGACAGAGACGCGCCGCGCGCTCCGGCTGCCCGCCTCCGATCAGACCCCATCCCGCTCTCTCCCCTGTCCCGCTGATTGGAATACACAATGGAGGCCCGGCTGGCAGGGGCTGACCGGGAGGGAAGCCAGCCAGCGAGACCGACAAACTGTCACCGGCGAAATGAACTGTCGCCTCGCATTCCTCTCCGCCCGTCGCCAGGGCGAATTGACGCTCTGAACCATGTGACCCCGCGCTGATTGAGTTCTGCAGTCTCCCGGCCCCGGCGAGCGAGCCAGTTCATTTTGAACTGATGTTACGGCCGCTTATGAGCGTAGGTGTGTGTACGCGCGTGCGCGCGTGTGTGTGTGTGTGGCATGGGGGCTGGTTGTCAAGTATTTAACCCCATCCTCTCCCTCTTCCCCGCTTCCTATTCCCTTCAGCCTTCTGTAACCTTATCTATGCGATGCACGCGCTTGGCTGACACCCGCCGTCACCACGCCTGTCTGGCTGACTCCACTCGGCAAATGAGATCGTTTCTGACCAGAAATCACGTCTCTCCGGCCCGTTTCACTGCTGAACTAGGCCTCACGCTGTGGATCCCCAGAGCTGAGCTCTCATCAGACCCGCGAAAAGCAGGGGAATCCACCTGTCTGTCTCCAGCCAGGACCCCTACCAACTGTTCCACATTGCCGAGCTCTCAACAGTCCGCGCGCTGCCATCACAATGATTGGACCACAGTTATGCTGCCCTGAGCTGGAACAAGGGACGCTAATTCCACATTCTCACCGGGCACATTTCAGTGTACTTGTTCTGTTCCCTCGGCAAATTCTCATTTACCTTTTTCATTGAATTTTCACTGGTGTGCTTGACCTTTGACCATTTCAGTTTCAGAGGGCAAATGCCCCTCAGTCCACTTTGACAAGGCAGCTGTTAATTAAGGAAAAATGGCAGAAAATGCAGTTTGAATTCCAAAAATATTTCTCTATCTTTTATCTTTCTTTTATCTTTCCTATATCTTTCATACACCCATTTTTTGGTGCTTTCCACAGTAATGCAATATACTAAAACACAAAGACCTCTCTGTGCTGCAGTGTTTATTTATGGACAGGGGCATGCCACCAAGTGCAAAGGGACACAAATTCCCCTTTGCGCAATAGCACAGCAGCCTCGCATACCTACGCTCGGCCTGTGGAACCGCTGTAAATACAAGGGGGAAAAAAGCCAGGCCACGTGGAGGTGCAGCTGATTCAGGCCTTATGTAAATGCAAATGAATCTGTCGATCGCGCCCGACTGAGGGCGCTAACCCTGCCTCACAGACCGCTCTGTTGGAAAAACTCAGCTCTGGGCAATCTTAAATAACTTCAACGGCCAGACAGCCTCAGAACAGGCGGTAGCAGGTCTGTCTCTACTGCTGCTCATCTTGTGCATTCTGTGCCATCAGCTGATCACTCAGGGATGATGGTTTGCTTTTCGTAACGGCTGCCGTTTTATTCGCTCTGTTTCTGAGCAAGCGTAAGAGGGGTTGCGATCTTGGCGTCTCGCCTCTCACCCCGTGCTTCCTCTTGTGCGGTGGCGGGGGCCTTCAGGCAGTGAAAACCAATTTTCCCATTTCTACACATCCAGCACTTTCCAGCTCACTTAAATGTCACCCGTACCAGTCAGTTTTCTGTTAATCTCGCAACCCTCACAATAGAGTTTTCACAGTTCTGTGCACAGCTCGACCGAGAAATGACAGTGCTAATATGTATACTGATAGAGGCTTACAATAACATTTTAAATATGAATAATGAAGAATGACTCACAACAGAATTTTGGAGGATATAAACATAGTGGGACAGAAACAAAACAACAGAACAATTAAATCACCATGATATAGACAACTGTATTTCATGTAAATATCTGCTTAAGTAAGTTTAGATTCAATAATGCATTCATAAGACCTTTAACAGCTTTATAAGGACTATATAAGGATTCGACACTTAAACCATCAAACATGAACTGCAACAGAGTGGTGTGTAGTTTTTCACTATTACAGTGCTCAGAAACAGCCACTGGAGGGGACTTGAATATCACTACTGACCCTGTAGTGCGACTGAGGCTCTTCTATTTTTCAGAGCAGATAAAAGAAGCAAAGGTTACACATTCCTGAAATACCACCATTACACAGCTCATTTGTCCCTGTTATTAAACCCTATATGACAGCTTTACATGTATAAGAATAATGGGTTAAAAATGACTATAGGTGTCATTACTCTATTTTTGCTCTAGCATCAAATGTTGTCCCCAGCATAGCAATAGTGACTAAAATCGATGTTTGCTACAATATTGTCGGACAAAGAGCCCCTGATCCTCATTCAAGTAAGTCAGAAAGAGGTAAATGATTTGTAAATGGGAAAAGAGACCCTTTTGTCTGTGTCTCTCCCCAACACCCCCCCAACACACACACTCACTAAAATGGGCCTGTTGTCTTTAATGTTAAACTGGGGGAGCTTCCACACATCCCTCTTTCATTTGCATTAGGGAGGGACTGACAGCTTAATTCACCCTATCTGGCACGTGTACCCACTGCTGCATTACAGAGCTGCTGTGGTCCCTTTGCTGCTCCTAACGAGTGATACATTTGTTTGTGCCGTGAAGCGAGATATTTGATAGTTCCCCCACTGCCTTTTCCACAGCAAGCCCCTACAATGTGTATTCTGACATCTAAGCACCCAAGGTGAAGCCTCAGCTCGTCAACTGGGGTACAGTGGGTTATCTGCTGAAGAGAGGAGAGATTTAGCTGTGACTATTATCAATTTTTTAACGGGTAATTGTGTAAAGAACAGTGGGTTTGCGGTTGTTTACGAGTGCGGGAAGTATAAAAAGGCCCATTGGCAGCTGTTTTGAGATGCTGAGATTTTCAGGGTCCAGACATCAGACAAGAGGTTTTGCAACTGATGCTAAAAAGTGTAGAACAAATGTAAAAAATAATCGCCCTCGTGTGGGATGGCCTTTGGAAATCTGGAAGTTCTGCAGACATTTTTATGGAGCTGCACCATTTTGTGTGACCTGGACCTGAACTCTGTTACAGTTAGATTTCCATGCTGACAATAAACCCTAACACTTTGTTTCAGCTGAAGCCTATCTAGGCATGGCTCATTCAAATAGGCTAGTCAGGCAAAGGCCTAGCAGTAAAGTGGTTCAAGACTCCAAATTTAAATTAAAGTATTCTCTGTTCTTATCTGTTAGCAAGCTTCATTTAATGCTATATCCTCATATACAAGTACTATTGCCTTAACTAACACTGCATATGCCGTCCTGCAGCGAGATGTTTTTGTAATCTGAAACAGCAAGGGTTTATCAGCCTAAGCCCCTGGATTTGCTCAGCTCGAAATGTTATTTAAGCTACTGTACATGCCAATTTCATAGAGCAGACATACAGCCCAATGACAATCAAGTAGGGGCCCTTTGTGGATTTCCACGTGATGGATTCCCATTGGATTTCCCATGTGCCACCATGTGATGTAGATGAATCACATTGATTATTTGCTCCAGCCATCATTGTTTTGCATGTCAGTGAAAGGAATGTTGGAAATTAAACGAGCTTGTTAGCATTAGACAAATGGACAGAAGGCAGTGGAGAAGAAGCCTCACAGTTTGAAAGGGAGGACTGATTAAGGATGATTGAGGAAAAGTTCTTCTTGGCTGTACATTTTGGAGGTGACTGGACCTTGATCAAAAACATGACATGACTAAAGAGCCTGAGAGCTTTGTGATCCTCTCTCTGTGATCATTTCAATAATTTAAAATGGAGGATGTTGGAGAAAGCTAATAAAGCCACTCAGCTGGATGAGTGCTATTGTCTGTCAGGTGTGACGCACAACGCTCTTGGGGAAAAGAGCGGGAACACCCTCTTCAGGATGACTGGGTCTGGTTATATCACAAGCTGCAGCTGAGAGGACATAATGAGTCAAAGTCCTCGACCAGTCATGGAGTTTTTCTGGACCTACTGCCTTTTTAATGACAAAAATGTCTGTCTGAGTGAAAAATTCTTTGACAACCATCCATGATGAACTGCTGAACTGTTTGCTATCTCTACAAAATAAAAAAATGGGAGAAAAGTCTTGATGTCACCAGGTAGTACCTGCATGCAGGTTAAGATGTGATGTTTCTCTCTGTTGTCACATCACTAGCATGCACAGCTAGCTGGTGCTCTGTTTAATGTAGCTATCTACTACTGCACACAAAACTGCTTCATTTTGTTTCTTGTCATTGACTTTAAATGTTATCAATTAAGTTAATCATTACTTTGGCTCTATATTTAAGTATGTTATAAAAGTCTGTTGACTAGTTGACATTCTTTTTAGCTAGACAGATCCAGGTAACAATATTTAGCAATACGTCTTTGTCTTCGTATATTATTGACATTCATTTTCATTCATAATCCATCACAAAGCTATCTTATCAAATTGCCATGTCAGGTTTAGTCATTCAAATGTTGCAAGATTGCTGCATAGAAACTCAGAAGAACAGTGAGTGTTTAAATGAATATTTCACCTGGATTTATTCCACCCAGTTGAATCATAGCACTTTTTAAGTCCACATTAGGTTTTTCAGAGGCATGTGAGGACAATGCCTCACAACCACTCATGCCAACAGTTTGGCTAGCACTTGCATGGGAAAAGCAGGTTTCTTACAGAAGTGGTGCTGCTTAGTCAGGAGGGGGCTCTTGTCCCTTTCTTCTGTGCAGTGATGGGGATACTCTGCTGTTGGAGGTGTCATTTCTCAGACAGTACCAGTACCTTAAATATATAAATACAGACCAACAGCGTTTGCATTTTTATCTATAGAGATTAAACCCGTCCACAGTATTAACAGTTCAACGATCCATTGATCAAATGCTCTGACACTGCTCTCATTTCGGTAAGCTTGATCACAGCAACAATGTTGTGGCTTTGCTAGTTCTCACGAGCAGCAACCATATACACAGCTGCATACCAAGAGCGGCCAAGTGGTGTATTTTTATTATGAATACTCTGTCATGTTACTCCATTAATAATTAGACTGATCATAAATATTGTTTGTGAGGTTATGAGGGGTGTATTTGAAAAAGTGCACCTTGCACTAGTTCGTACAGGGTGTAGGCATTTGTGTGACGTACAGTGCTGGTGGGTGGGTGAAGTCGCTTCATTGCTTTTTATCACCAGCTCCCACTGAATCTAGGTTACAGTACCAGGAAAAGGGCTGTAATGTGCAAATACCCTGAATGATGCTAATACAGTAAGTGCAAATTTCCTTGCCCCCAAAAAAAAATCCTAGTGAGTAGGAAAGGGACCTGGGCTCGTTTTCCAGCTGCCTGGAATAAATGTGTTCTTAATAACCAGCCTAGCGAGGGAATTCGACTTCTAAAACCATAGATTACGGAACCATATGCGGCCGTCGAAAGCCAAGCCATAAATAACAAACAATTATGACCCTCTTGTACTACAAACTTCGGGTTCATCTCCCACTCTCTCACTCCACTCCCCCCCGCCCCTCCCCCCCGCCTCTCTTTAAATTATTACAGCACATCTGTCTCAATCCTACACCGTTTCGCCTCAGAACTGTAATGAATTGTCTGCCTGCAAGATTAATTATGGATATAAAAACATTTAGAAAAGCAAATGTGCTCGCTGAAGGGACAGAGCGGTGTTCGCGCACATGCAAGCCCGATATTTATAACACTGTAGTTTGTGATTTAGAGGAAAGGAAGTTCAAGTGCAATCATGCCTGCCGTCCTCGCCGAATGTTTCCCGAAAATCCTTTCAGCACGTAGGCCCCTAGGAGGGCCTTGGAGAGGCACAGTATAAATCAGGGCTGCGTATTGCTGATTATAAGGGCCGTTAAACTGTTTCTGATTGCTCGCTAAAAGATATCTGCATTAACGTCCGCGCCTGGGTTCGAGCGGCGCCTCGTGCTGTGATTTCACCTGGGCGGTTGCTCTGTCACGTGTTTGGCAGTGCCGCGCTCTGTGACCGCCGACGTGCCAGACGTAGGTGGCGCGGGCTGATGGATGTGCCAGCTGAAGCGAGCGGACACGTCTCCCAGTTCACGTGGCGCGAGCGCCGAGCTTTTTTGGCAGCCCGGTGTCATGTTTATTTCCAGGTCTTTGGAGGTTTCTGTGAGCAGAAGAAATCAGAAGGTTTCGCAGCGAACTAGCACATGCAAATGCTTTCGGGGTGAAATCAGGCCTCAGACCGACACAAGGTCACCGTGTGGAAGAGTATCTACATTGGACATCATCATCAAATCATTCCTGGGTACGGTTGCATAAAATACTCCCAGGATGCTGTGCACAGAGCCAGGACAAAATTTCATCAGCACCTACAATAATTCTTTTCACTCAACTGGGCCATGACTTTTCCAAAATTGCATAATTTTCCGTGATTAATATAAGGAATTACGCATGTGAAATATGAATTATTGAAGGAACATTTGTTAAAATATGACATCAACCTAAAGACTGTGAGATCAGTGGAAATGAGAGGGGCTTATCAGCTGAGGGAGAGTATCCACACTGCGCATGCAGACGAGCTCAGTCATCACAGGAATAATGCTCAGCGACAGCATTCCATTCCAGCCGTGGTGTAATGTTGCTGCAACGTTGCGGAAAAGTCACAGCAGTGTGCACAAACTGGGACCCCATTGCTTGACTTTTGGTGGGAAGTCAGAGCCTCCCCCCCCCTTTCTCGTGTCCCTCAAAGTGAGACGGGAGAGGAGACGTTTTGGAGAGTGGGGCGGAAAACAATCGGGCAGGTGTGCCAAGAAATATGGAGGCAATGAATACGGCCAGCTGTTCCACTCCTCGCTTCACACGCCGAGCAAAGGATCGGGCTGACGAACGATATTTCACTGTCGAGGAGGAACAACAAAAACCAAACGGGAGGAATTAAGCCCGCGCGCCGCGACCTTGATCCTGCCAATTCGGGTCTGGCTTCCAGCTCGCGGGACGGGGGGACGTGGGCGTCGGAATCTGAGCGCCTCAAAGCTGAAATATCCAAATGGCCGCCATCTGTCCTCAGACAGCTCTGTCAGATTGCTGCGGGTCTTCGGCTGCCGTAAATGGGACAGAGTGTTCAGCGCTGTCTCCCAGGACGCGCCAGTTAATTGTTCTCGCCGTGACAGGAGCCGATGTAAGCAAATGGTATTGATCGCGCGAGCAGCCCGTCCCGACCTCTCCATCCACGCGCGGGGCTTCGGGAAGAAGGATTGAAAAAGGCAGGCTAACGCAAGGGAGGGATGTTCACCTGCTGAAAAGCTCCAGCAGGAATTAAACACATTCACTGACAAGCTCCCTGCAAAAGATTTGACTTAAGTGGGTCATTCCCACAGCTGATCTCACAATCTAATAGCTGAAAGGATAAGGATGAACAATACAATTCATGTTGCCTCTTCTGCTGAAAAAGCATATTTGTGTTCATTTCCGAAATTTGCAGTTTTTATTAAAACAAAATAGAATTTGACACAACCTGAAAAGAAACACAACAGTGCACAACTGACCAAAGCAGCCGCCTCAGGCTCCGCTGTCCCCTTTGCCCGGACTGCCCCGCTCACACACTGTCCCCTGGTTGTCCCGATGAAGGGGGCAGGGTGGGGGGCAGGCTGCCACCCGGGGAGCCCCCGTTACCTCCCCCTCCCATCAATAACGGGTGCAGTGACAGGGGCTGAAGGGCGCACAAAGTGGACCCGGCCTCAGGCCCTTTCGCCTGGATCAGGCAACAAAGGCCACAGCTTGCGCCCCGGTCCCAGAGCAGCAAAGGGAGCACCGACCCTCCTCATCTGCCAACAACCCCTCTCTCTCAGCTCGGCCCAGGGTGTGCAGCTGGTTTCAAACACATTTGTGACTGTGTACTCTCTCTTTGTCTTTGTCTCTCTCTGACTTTCTTTCTCTGTTTCTCAGTTTTGTTTTCATTACCTATCACTCTCTGAATCTCTGTCTCTGTCTCTCTGTCTCTTCTGACTTGTCCCTCTCTCTTCTGTCTCTGTTTTTCTCACTGCCTTTCTCTCTGTTTCTCAGTTATTTTTATTCCCTATATCTCTCTGAATCTCTGTCTCTTCTGACCTGTCCCTCTCTCTTCTGTCCCTGTTTTTCTCACTGTCTTTCTTTCTCTATTTCTCATTTTTGTTTTCATTGCCTATCTCTCTCTGAATCTGTGTCTCTGTCTCTGTCTCTGTCTCCTTTACCTGTCTCTCTCTCCTCTGTCCCTATTTCTCTCACTGTCTTTCTCTGTCTTCCTCTCAAGGCTCTTTTTTACCTTCTTGTGAAAGCAGAGAGAATGGGTTCTCCGGACATCATCCCTCCCGGCTCTCCTTTTTTTGCCAGGCTCTCCTTTCTCCGCTTGCCAAACAGATGCGTTCTCCCACTCTGACACATCTGGCCTGCAGCCTGCTCATCCACTCACTCCTACCCCTCCCTGCTTTTCATTTCTACATCCAAGAAGGCGCGGAGATCTGTTACGCGTGCTAGGAACAAAGCAGCCAGAGAGAAAAAAGGGCCTTTAATCAGATCTCTTGATTCCTTTAGTCTGGATTTACGGGCCCGAAATAAACCGCTAGCGACAATCAGTCTTCCTCTACACATCTACACATGTTACATGCGCTCCAAAAAGGGTCTGTGCCAGGCCAGTTTGTTGAAGGTCCTTCAGAGGCTGATGATCCAGCGCTTGAAGTTGTGTACGGATGACTGGTCACAAACCTCTGCTGTTTATCTGAGATTTTTTTGTGCCTGGATGAATAATGAATAAACAGTGCACAATTAAGGGAAGGGAAACAAACAGTGCATGTTAGAAAACTTCCAATGATTAAGCCAGCTGAAGTTCCATGGACACGGCTGCTTCTCGTTACAGACACTAATAAGGTGGGAAAGCCATGAATATTGTTGCATGAGGGAGCAAACTGCAGGAACATCAGTCACACAAAATAACAATAATAACGCATATGATGAAACACACCATGATCCTAAACAAGACACCACTGAAGTATTGTGTCATATGTGATCCAACTCTCAGTGTCACCTGCCATGTGGCCTGCTTCTCGGGTGTGTGAGGGTTGCCAGATTTACTGTGGGCAGCCAGCTTGCCAGCTATTGCTGTTCTGCTGTCATTTACCTAGCTACCTACGTATCAGCACTGTCCATGTGGTTTCTAATACTGTTAACTAACAGTGTTAGCTAATACAGCTACCATACAGTAGGCAGCCCTGTTCAACACATAATAGGAAATCAGTACTGGTTTTGAAAATAAACAGAAAAAAACTTTTGAAGTCGGCTATCTGTGACACAGATTTTTTTAAATATTGTATAACATATAATAATATAAATATGATATAATGTATAAAAATACATTAACATTTTATGGTGGGATAGTTTAAACCTTATTCCACACTTTACTGTAAGCTCTGTCATGAAGGGCAGTGGGTGATCCGCATGCCTTTGCAGGCACCATGCTGCAGTTTGGCAGTTGGGTGATTAATGGAGCGGGACACACCCAGAGGGCAGGGGCTTCGTCGGGCTCACCTGGTCAGGCTGCGTGGGCTGGACACTGCTGGGGTGGAGGCTGGAGGACTGCCTTCGGGGGCTCTTGGAGGAAAGCAAGGCATTCTGGGTGGAGATCCAGGCTTCTGAGCACTGCAAAGCGGAGATAGTCCGGGAGAAGCGAGTGTGGGAGCTCGGGGGGCATCGGGTGAGAGAGTTCAGCTGGAGTTGAACTGTCAGGCAGAGCTGAGGCTCCTGATATAATGCAAAAGCAAGCTTCCCTGCATGGGCCGCCCTGCAGAGCTCTTACTTCCTTTTTAAACAAGGTTTACACATATAAGGGATTCTGCAGATGTCCTGGAGCAGATGTTCTGGTTTCCCAAACAGATATTTTGGTAGTTAACAATCTTAATAACAGCACCATAATCGTACAGTCATGAAGTATTTTAAAATAAATGCATAAAATCTCACCATGGAAATGACTAAAAGGCCTGGCAAATAGATTGTTTTAATCTCCTCAAATATCCCTGATCAAACTCTTCCCACTCAACAACAGCTCAGGTGCATAAATTTACCTTCAGGCTGCATAAGATGTGGGAAATTACCTGCTAACAGCAACACAGCAACACACAAGATGAGTACATTTAACAGGACATTTTTATTGTTGACATCAGGTAGACACTCTTATCCAGAGCGACATACAAGATGAATACATATAACAATACATTTACACCGGTGACATCCAGTAGACGCTCTTGATGAACATTGATGACGTTCACACAGTGTTGTAGAGTATGTCTCGCTTATTTCAGAAGTCATTTAGCTCACTGAGGATACACTGACATATTGTGTGTGTGTAATACTATACTAGCATATATGCATTTGGTTTTTCCACCACTTAAAAGAAACATTTTCTATTCACTAAATCCGTGAAAGAAAGCTAAATACCAATTCCAGTACTCTACACCCCAGTACTCCAATACCCTATACTCTACACTCCAAGCTCGGCATTAAATGCCAATTATCCAGCACTCTCTCTCTGCATCAATTCTCTGCAGTGCAAGCCCACAGCTCATGTAGTGACATAAGCTCTTGGTTATTCTTAATTAGTTGTGTGCTGTCCTCGAGGTGTGAAGCTCTCTGGTAGTAGTAAAGTATGATGTGCCATAGGGGCAATTTAGTTTACTTGATTTGCCAGGTGTTCAGTGAGTAGTGCTTGAGTAAGGCTCACAGCAAATCCTGTACAAGGGCAAAAAAAGGGCTCTTCACAGCATTTGTGCAAGGGCAACATATGGTGTTGTGTTGGACTTTAGACCTGAGGGCTATGGGTTAAAACACTAGGTGGGACACTGTTGTTGTATCCTTGAGCTGTGCTCTTTATTGCAGTTGCTTCTGAAAAACCGCTGCAGGCTAACAGAATATGCTGGTCACCCTGGAAAAGGGCTCATGCAAAGCACATAGATAAAACAAGCACTTCACCTGTCAGCACATCTTCAGGGCTTGGGTCTGAAATGTTAAGAGCTGAGGAGAAGTGATGTAAGAGATATCTTGGTGAAAAAAGACTTTGCAGGTTGCAAAAGTTCATGTTACAGTCTCTGTTATCAACCTTAGTATCCATGATTTATTGTTTTCCTGTGACTGTCTCCCTCTATTTATCTATACACCTACAAATTGTTACAATTTTTATACACACACGCACACACACACACACGCACGCACGCACACACACACACACACACACAATATCTAACTGCTTCTTTTGTCTTTCCCTCTTCATCTCTTGTCAGTTTTTCTCTGTCCCTTCCACTGTTGGTCAGATGCCCGCTCTCGTTTGACTCCGCGTTTACGATATGTGCACAGACCTCCCCCCCAGCAGGTCCCCCGAGGCGCCCGTGGCCTCTGGGTGGCTGGCTCGCATGCGGGGCGGGGCTGCAGCTGTGGGGAGCGGGGCGGCGGGGGCAGGGGCGGGGGACGGGGGGTATGATATGCGGGACCAGCGTCCCCGGCGATTCATCATACCCCTGCTCCAGCGCGGCATTCCCGCCTCGCTGTCATTCATAAACAACCCCACAAGTGCGCCGGCCCCGGGAGCAGAGCCGTATTAATCAATGTGATAGGCCTACTCCTGCTCCTCTTTGCACCTAATTATCACCCAGATTTATAGGGACCGGCCGCCGAGCCATGGATCTCCCTCGGCCGCGAGGTTTCCTGATTTACTCCGTCCCTCGGCGTGGGTCCCCGTTCCTCTCAGTCAGTTGGGTCCCATTCCCGATGACTCGCTTTGTAGGCATGTCAGGAATACATTTGTGTTGCCAATCCAGATGCACAGCTAACAACTGCAGCAAGCAGTAAATGTCATCATATTTTTGAGACAAGGCAAAAAGGCTTAATTAAAGAATAAATGCATAAGGCAACATTTTTAAACCATTAAGTAAGGCACATCTATTTACAATGTCATGTGAGTTATTCTTGAGTTTCTCAGTATCCTTCAGGCTATGGTGTGTGGCTAGATACTTGGTTGATGGTGCCGTGCTCTCTTTTTCCCTCCAAAAATGGACAAGGACCTGTGTATGCATCATGTCTTCTCTCAAAAAGCTCCTGTCTGCGCACTCGTCCGCCTCCCTCCCTCCCGTTCCTCCCTCGGCCGTCTCCCGCCCGACACCTCTCTCATATGTGACTCACGCTTTCCTCTCTCCTCCGCCCGGGCTCTGTGCTCTGTGGTTGGACGTCCTCCTGACAGGCCAGTGAAACATCCCCCCAGCCTCCCCCCACACCTCCCTCCCCCCAGTCGGAGCATCTGTCTCCCCGGTGCGGAGCTCCGTCTCCTGCTCTGACACCTCCAGATGGAGCTCACGGCGGGGGCTCCGCCGCGCCGCCGCCTCCCTGACGAACCAAACGCTGCACCTTCGCGCTTTCGACGACCCCAGCTCCCGAGAGCGACACATTATGCGAAAACGCCTCCGTTTGTCCTTCTGCATTGCACCAGGCAAAAGCAGCAACACTCCCACGGTTTGCTGGTGACGATTCTCATGTGGTATGTTATTGAAATAAGTGGTGCAAGCGCCGAAAATAGCTGGAAATAAAGGGCCAGCAACAGGAAATGCATGCCCACATTATACTGAGCTGGTGCCACAGGATCAAAATGAGCACAAAAACAGGAGGTGATCCTCACAGACTTCTTCTGTTGCAGTGTGATTGGTTAATTGGACCAGCCTTCAAAAAGCGTCATTACATGCCAATCAGTGACAACATTTCAAAGTCCCATTCACATTGAATGAACAGTATTATTTTTCCCTCCCTTGCTTTACAGGCAAATGCCGTGGAATTGGTGTAAAGTTGTCAGAAATGGTAAATGATTCACCAACAGCATACATCAGTGCTGAAGCACTTTTGTGCCACGTAACCCCATCAGATTTGATAATGTCCTTTCTCAAATAGAATGCTTCAGGGATTTTGGAACATAAAACACATATTTCCTTACATGCATGTTTTATCATTTTTACAGTTAATAACGATGTATGTTTAAATTGTATGTGGCATGTGCTATTTACCATCCTGTCTAGGCAATTTCTATTGTTGTAAATCACTTTTTGTAATACACTAGAAGTGGGTTTGCAGCTAAGATTTGAGTGGCTACACCTCTTGTTATTGAAGACTATCACTTAACAGTCAAGAACTGTTATTGTTTTGACCATCCCAGAAAGTACCAAAAGTAAATGTAATAGCAATTCCCCTCTGCCAAAGTCAGGTTACAGTCTAGGAAAATGCTAACTATTCTGAATGGACAAGAAGTTTGCATTACATACTCATCCAGCGGCAGTGTGGAATAGTGGTAAGGAGCAGGGCTTGTAACCGAAAGGTTGCCGGCTCGATTCCCACAGAGGCACTGCTGCTGTACACCTGGTCAAGGTACCTAACCCAGAGCTGCCTCAGTAAATATCCAGCTGTATAAATGCATGCCATGTAAGAACTCTAACCTATGTAAGTCGCTCTGGATCAGAGCATTTGCTAAATGATAATAATGCAATATAATATACATATGGATAGTTGAGACAGGCTTTTGCAGCCTTAAATCCATGAGCAGAATGATTGATGTGTACCAGAGCTCAGCTTTCCGCAGCCAAAATTAAGAAATGAAGCAGGTAATCTGTCCAGGAGGCTGCAGAAAATATCCATGAAATGGATGTAGGTGATCTCCAGCTCTTTCTGTCCTTTGATATATTTCTCATTCCCTTTGTGTTCCCATGGAGAAAGTGACTGTAGGAAACAAAGGCTGCAGCCTCAATCATGAACAGTATCAGGTCCTTTGAGATGAGGGTAAGCAACTCCTTCAGGGGTCCCTCCATCACATAGACTTTCTGAATGCCACAATGCATGTGTGTAATAACAGTGAGTATTGTCCATCCAGTCATATTTATTTGAACACCTGGCCATGTATACACTATGGGGCATATTCATTAACTGTGTATTATCATTCTCTCATGTCCCAGTTCTGGCTCCTTAGCATGATACTGAGAGTTCATGCTTTAGAATTGACTGACCCTGCTTGGACAAACGCCTTTGAAGCGTCACCTGTAAAGCCTCTGCCAAAGCATCACAGAGATAAGGTCGGGCACAGATAGACAAGCTGCTGATACCTAACAATGGCAAGTACACAAATGATGCCAAAATTGTACAATCGCTTTTTGAATATGGATCACCCAAGCGAGCGATAGCCGACGCTTCCTGGAAAGATTCAAAATTGTGTCACTTTTACAGTCATGTTCTGCAGGTTAGGCTGAATCCATGTGAGGCTAATACAGCCGTGCCAGCGGGAAGGAGGAACAGAGAACAAAAGGCAGGGGCCTTGGCTTCTTTTCCATCCTGCTCTTTCTGGAACCTTCCGTTCTCAGCAAGCTTCCTCTGCTCCAGAAGCGGCTCCTCATGGTGAGAGGTGTGAGCGTCAGTGTGATCACGACCGGCAAAGCCTTGGCCAACCACAGCCAGACAGAGAGTGGCTTTTGTCACGTCTCAGCTGGGCTGTCCCAGGATCCCAGGCCGACCCGTCCCCCTGGCAGCGGGGGAAGGAAATGGACGTGCTAAACAAACGCGGCGTGATGGTCTTAAGACAGAGGGGGCTGCCAGGGGGCCAGAACCGAAAGCAGATGGAGAATTTCACCTTCCCGGGGAAAATCACTTGTCACCTCATCACCGCCGACATGCCCGCCTGCAGCTTCTCCAGCAAAGGAGCAGAAAGGCCGTCGATATCAAAGCCAGCCCTTCCCCGGGAACTCTGTGCTCACACTGTTGGAGCGACCGCTTCAACACAGACACTCCTCGGAGGGTAACCTGGCAAGCAGGGAGATGGGATATGCATATTGCCTCTGTCGTTCCGCCAGGGTTAGGTGGAACTGGCCTCTCTGTCAGCCTGCGGCTTGATCTGTCTCTTGAGCATCAGGTCTGGCCTCTTCTCCAAGGCGCTCCTTGGCCTCCCCGCTGGACTCCTGACAAGCCCCAATTTGTCACATGACTGCCCTGTTCCAGGGCTATTGGCAGAGTTCTCAGAGTAGACTTCCTTCCTTCTGCCCTGGCAGTCGGAATGCCCCGGCAGGGAAGGGGAGCGGGGGCCGCCCGACAGGAATTTGCCATCCCTTGACACCGACAGGCCTGTCATCCCTCCCCATAAGCATACATAACAGATGAGCGTTCTTATAGCCAGAATGACTGTGTACAGACAGTCAGAGACACACAAGCAAGCCTGTTCAGCAGCAGCCTCACATTCACGCGTCACATGACGGGGGAAAAAAATGAGAGGCGCAGGAGACTGCATGCCAGTCGGAGGGGGCGAGGAGGCAGGGAGGGCGATTTCATCCATGCCAATCTTCCTCTCATGCCAATCCGTTATGGAAGCTTTCGAATTTAATTCCCACCCCAGGACACACCTCCTTCCCCTTGCGACCTTTCTGCAACCCCCACCCCCTGCTCAGAGGTGTTATGCAGGGGCAGGGGGGAACATACTGTGTTTGACCTGTCTCTCTGGAACAGTCCACCCCCCCCAGCTATTAGCAGCAGCTGGTCTAGAGTTTCAGTCGTAACTATATTTGGGGGGAGTACATTGTTTATTGATACTGATAGCTATGAGAAAACTGACAACTCATGCAGATAGATTTCAGCACTTCATGCATCAGTGGCGGCCGGCTGTGGCAGGCCGAGTGTCTTGTTTATATACGCTGAGTCCTGCGGAGGGGGAGGGGGGAGGGGAGGTCAGCGGAGGGGCAGAGGCAGCAGGGGAAGGGTGAAGAGAAAGGGTGAAAGAGAGAGAGAACGGGGGGGGGGGAAACGGAGGAGGGCGAGAGCGGCAGGTAAGTTCTTCGGATTGCAGGTGTTCTTTTCAGAACGTGTGAAACAACTGAGTCATAGTGAGTCAGCAGGGAGGGATGTCGGCTGTCTGCTGTGTGTGTGCGTGCGTGTGTGCGTTTGGGTGTGTGTCTGTGATTTCTCAGAGTAAGAGATAGGGGCCATCCAGGCGACCGCCCTCTCAAAAATCCTGTCACAGTTGCACTTGAAAACATGTCAAGTATTTTATGCTGACTCCACCAGTGATGACCTGGTAAACCATGCTAGAAACTACGCACTGCTCACACCAGTAATAAAGCCGGCACCAGCCCAAATCACCAATGTTTCACTCACTGTTTTGAGCTTGTTGTAAGGTCCACCTCTCTCATGTAGGTACACCCCTTCCTCCCCTCGTCCCACTTTCCTGGATTCCATGTTGCTGGAACAGCAGCAGCTATTGTGTCTGTCTGTCTGGTGCTCTTAACCCAACCCACACACACACACACCCACCTAATCATTACATCCATATTTCCTTTCTTCCACCCACCTGTTTGAGAAGGCTCCAATTACTAGCTAAGATAGGATGCTATCATATATGGTGTTGTGCTCTCTGTAGCTCTATCTTTAGTGCTCCTAAGAAAATGCTGTTTAGATGTGTGTTCCTCACATGCTCAACCAAGAACATGTCAGATTGTATGCATGTTATGACAGCTTTGACATAGGGGGGAGTTTCAGTCAAAACCGCAATGTCATCCTCTGATAAAATGGAATTTAATAAAACATTTAATTTTATCCTTATTCAATAAAATCTTCATGATAAGGGTCTGTCATCATCATAATGGTCTGCTTTGTGTTCATAAAGCCCTAAAATCTAGGAAACAGAAAATTGCAATTAATTGTGGTCAGGCTGTAGGCGGGAGCATTCTTAAAAGGCACACACCAACTCCTACAGTAGCAATCTTCTTGCCTAGCTACAACTTCACAATCCCAATTTTTTTACTTTTAAATGAGTTGCACCATGTACTGACAAAAATCAAAACTATTAAAGAGCAAGTAACTGAATTTACATGGGACACCAGCAGAAGCAAGCAATCTGTCAATGAACACTTACATCCACTATGAGGTGACTGCTAGCCAGCCAAACAGAATAAGAAGATGAAGGCCTGCTCTCCTTTGCGGGCTCCAAATGTGAGGATCAAGCGCTTGAGGCACTCCAGCCTCCGTACCTTTGACACTTTGCAAAAGTAGTGGAAGTGCTTAAAGTGAATCTCACAGCCGGCTGAGTTTATTTTAGCATTAGGCTCTTTCTAATACATAGCCAAGGCATTCCTGTAGACCACGTCAGTGGGTTCTGACAAATGATGTCCCATGAGAGAGGTGTAGTGGCAACTGCAAGAGGAGAGGAGAGTGGGGGGAGGGATCCAGTGGGGGAAAGGACACAGATTTGGAGCCCAAAGAACTAAAAGGACTTTGGGATGAATTCAAAACTACAGCACGGGGGAAGAGGTAGCAGGGCACCTTGGGTAAGGGTGTGCCCTGTAGTGGCATCCCACGCAAAGCAAGCGGTCTCCAGCTGCACTGTGGCCCAATCAGTGACTCACAGAACGTTCCTCTGCCATTTCCTCTTGCTGGTGTGACTGGATGAGTGTGATAAGGGCAGGCTGTGAGGCACAGGCTGGCTGGAGACACACCTGCAGCCGATTGATTCCTCTTGGCATGTCTCTGATTGTGAACGTTGCCACGTTTGCTGTCCACAGTGATCACGCTAGAGTCAGAGGAGCTGGAGCAAGACAGGTGCTGTTCTCATTTGCACCTGAGACAAATAAATAAATGCATAAATAAAACTATACATGCATACATATGTACGTACATGCATACATACATGCATACATACGTATGCTTCAAGATGCTGAGCTGAGTTTGTTTGCAGCGAATGTGTTTTACCAGCTTTGTGTAGAGTGTGTGTGAATGCTCTGCAATCTCCCTCTGGGAATAAAGTCAGAGGGGAGAGGTTTTGTGCTTGTGCATTCATTTCTAGTAGATTTAATTAGTGGGAGGACAGGGAGTGATGATTATTGGCAGAAAAAATGTGATCTGTGCCCACACCTGGGTGAAATATTCCATTTATTATTTGAATAGACGACGAGAGCAGAAGGTATCTATACATTTTTATGATTTGAGTTAAAGGGACAGAATAGCTGCGTGGCCTTGTTTATCCATATTGCATATCTGAATTCGTTAATTGCACGTAATTCAAGTTCAGTTGTAAACCGGTCGATATTGTGCGTAAGCAAATGTCTTCGCGTTAGTCCGATTTTACAAGCCATCTGGACTTCTTCATTCCCACGCGCAGAGGTTTGGAATTCTTCAACGATAACCTTTTGATCCGAATTCAACGAAGAATGTGATACATCCCAGAAAAGATGGTTTTCCTCGGAATTAAAAAAATAACGTCAACACTGAAAAAATTATGTCAGTGTTATATGTCTAATGTCAGAATATGTTAGATTCTGAATACGATGCCAAAAGTGGGCAAAACGTGCCTGGTGCTGTCATGTACCTAACAGTAAACATCGTTTGAATGTAGTCCTACGTGTGCATGCAATATCGCAGCATTTGAACTTATAAAATCGAACCCTATAGAGCCGACATACTTCTGATTTAGTGTTAGATGGATCTGTTTGTTTGCGGAAAGCATGCTATATTGATAAAATAATGTGTTAAATTACATTAAGAAAATGGCAAATCTGCACTTCACGCGACTTCATGTCAAAGTTTGTAACGTTAGAGGATAGAATAGCGAATATATTCTAGACGTCAGAAAATAATAAAATTATTATTATTATTATTATTATTATTATTATTATTATTATTATTAGACTGTGTTGGATTTTGCCATGGACTTTGACTGAACAGCATTGTGACTTATAGGCTGCATGTGATATATTAATCAAACAACAAAAAACAACTTTTTTTTTACCAAATCTGCGAAATTCAAACTATTCCTGACTTATTTCACATGAGTTATAGCAGGAAGGTAATTAAAACTCCTTAAAATAAGTAACGCGATTCCTAAAATGTAACCTGATCATAAATTTATGTGGGGAAAAATAATCCAGTATTTTTATATCATCAAATAATCAAACAATGGCATAATATCAACTATATACTTTAAAATATGATTACTTGTTGAATTAGTTGTCAAACGCATATTTGTTAGTACCGGTTGTATTGTTTGTTAGCTGAATGAATATTATGTTTTTAATAATAATTAAAAAAAAGATTTGTGTTCTCATGTTTATTTAATGAGCACAAAGGAAGGGCGTGAACAAAGACGGAAATGAACTCACATGCAAATTTGCTTGCCATTCATGAGGTATGGAAGCTGCAGTCGGAAGTCGTTGTGAAACTAATTATTTAAAATAGCATGCAAAACATAAAATAACAGTGAAATTCGTTCCGTTAGAAAACATTACGATATATGTTATAACTTGCAAGCATAAAAATATCGAAATATCGGTTTTAGCCTGCACTTGAAAATTAAGCACTCTCATTGCACCGATGTGAAGATTAATATTTGAAAACATTCTGGTTAGACCTGTTATGAAAACAAAACAAGTGGGATTTATCAAACATTTGTTGAAAGCATTTTGTTTTATGTTGCATTTTCACGTGTATTCTTTAGTTAAATAAACCACAGATTATTGAAATATTGGCAAATATACAGTTCAGTATCATGTCTTTGCAGTCAGAGGAAGTCTGTTGAATTAATATGAAACCTGAAAACATAAAGAGGTTCCCCTGGTACCCATAATTCTTCATTAATATTTTTATCACTCATTGTAAAAAATAATAATATAATAAAAAATTTAAATCCGTTATGACATGTTGTTTCATACGCGTTTGACTTAATAAGAATGTAAATTGATTCGAGTAGCAATATCCAGATAAATATGAATGATAACATGTTTATATAAATATTTTAGAAACAACAGGACAAACCGAGCATATTTAACCGTAGAAAACGTTGGTCATTTTCTAACATATTTCTCACATTCGGATGCATAATTTCTATCGTTTTTCATTAATTACTGTGGAAGTTAAATGAACATCACACGTCGGAACAATATTTTACCAAGATATTGTGATGCTGTTGTGATGGGTTTTTTGTCATTTTAGGATGACATTGCTAAGATGCGTAGACTGCGGGCAGATGTAATACAACATTGAAGCAACAGCATATGGACTGTTACACCTCAGCAAGACACTGTGAATCAAACTCTTTTGTGCATCTCTTTAGCGAACAGTTGAACTCTGACCTTCTTCTCGGCAAACATTCCCAAAGTTGGGTGGATGGGTTTCGTTGCTCTTTCGAATTGAATCTGCGTTGCATTGTTCTCGGAGAAACAGTTCGAGTCTGCGGACGATGACAAAAGAGAATATTGGAATGGGTTTATCGAAATATAATACTACAACCGAGAGAGGCACTCAGCCCTGCTTGGGGGCACGATGGAGAGAGGGAGACCGGCGTTTGACCCTGAGAGATGGAAGCTCACGCGGGCTCCTGACAGCTTGACCCATGCCGTTCGACAATTAATTTGGGACTGAACTCCGCGTGAACCCGGGCCTGAGGGAGAGCAGGTTGGCAGGCTGGGGCTGTTCGAAGCAGGCTCTGGGCAAACCTATCAGCCTGTGTAAATATTGAAGCAGTCCATCAGAGGGTCGGAGATGAAATGGAGCTGTCAGGTCCGCGTAAACTTTTAAGGAGAGGTGAGACCACGGGAGAGCATGAAAAGTTTGGCAAACCCATTTCCTCAACAGTTCTCCCCCTTCCCCCTGTCTGCGCCTCCGATTCAAATCCGAAGTTCCGCCACAATTGTGACTTCTCTTCACCTGCCTGCATTAGCCTTGACGATTGAGTTTCTGCCCTGGTCCAGAGGGTTGTTGGTTCAATCCCCAGCTGTGTCATGCCCCAAACAGCTTTCTTATCTGGATGTAGGTATTCTTTGCAAAGGCTTTAAATTGGCAAGCTTCTAAAGAGGGACTTTAGGTCTTAATTAAAGGGCTCCACGAAGTTGAACAAAACAGCAGTGAGGCATTTGGGAAGTCAAAAGAGTTATGTTTAGGATGGAGTCAGGAGAGGAGAGGGGGAGTTAGATTCTTTCGGGGTGAACTCATCGGCTTAACTCTCTGATTCCTATTTTTCCCTCCATATTTCATGTCAAGTTCAGGAGGGGGCAAAAGTTTCCATGTTTTTTTTTTTTTTGGAAGGATTCCTTAAATTTGATGTGGGTGAGGGAGGTCATGGAAAAAAGACATAATAATAATAATAATAATAATAATAATAATAATAATAATAATAATAATAATAATAATAATAATAATGATGATAATAATGCTAATAATGTCATTATTGAAAGGAATTTTTCAAGTTATATTAACAAAACTATAAATTAGCCAAAATCTAATTGAGCCCACCATGACTTTTTAAGTAGTCTTTAATCAAAACACGGCTGTAAGAACCTATAATCGGAAGCTGAAGTACCAATTAAATTAATTATCATATATTTTAAATGGGTCTTTTTTTAGTTTTCCAGTGGCATACCTATACACTATAATTTAGGACTGCATTTTTCATAGTAAATTAAAATAATAGCACTGTAAGGCAGCTTCATAGGATGGCAGGGTCCACTCAGATTAATAAGTATTTTAAGGAAAAGGAAAACGTTTATTTTGCGTTTAAATTTGGTTTTATGTTGGGCAATTAGGTCAAATCCAGTCCTTAATGTAGCTCGTTTTACTTATTTTCTGATGGAGCCTCTTTCTGCAGCCTCGCAACGTTCTCACTTGTTGAGTAAGACATTCAAGTTAGTCCTTTGCACCAAAAATCGTTTTAATATGCCAGTCCAATTACTGTGTAGTTCGATTATGGGTAAAGGTTTAAAATACAAAAAAAGATGGGAATTTGACAACAGCTCAAATACATATTATTACATGAGAAATAAACGCTGCCAAAACCTAATTTTACATATACCAAATCATATACCAAACCGCCTACTTTTGAGTAATGTCCTGTGTGTATCAACTCACACTGACAGAATACCGGGCCTAGGGTGCCTTTATTTTGAGGCCGTACGACAAACCGATCGTTTTCAACAGAATTCCAAATTACACGTTTTTGAACAAATAATTTTTGGTCCAAAATAACAAACACATTTTCAAAGATGTAACAGCTCTCATCCCTGTAAACTGGTTAAGAGGTATGGCTATTTATACGCAATGACATTGCATTGTATTTCACGTGATGCGATGGGAAAAAAATCGTAGGCCTACCTCAAAAAATTGTTAGGCAAAGCAATATCATTAGTAAACGCACAGTCTGATAAGACCTTACAGGGCTTTAGAATTGATTGAATCTGTAAGACCATATATTATCATTCCATTGAGTGATTACCAGTTTAATAAGTGGCAAGCATTCCAAACTGTTGTAAACGGCATTTTCACCTGTCAGTTGTCAACACTTTTAAAATGAATAACATAGAGCTTAAAATGGCAATGATGTTAGACCTGTGTGTTTCATTGGGTGAAGCTGAAACAAACTAATCAGATTAAATTTAGTCGTCGGATCTCCCTGCGGTTGTCCTCATGCAGTCACACATCTCTGATCTGCCGAAGTGGAAGAATCAGTGTGCACGGGTAGCATATGTCCATAAAATACAGAAGGTGGTAGCGAGTCTGGTTTTCGATCAAAGTTGCAATCACAATTGGGATAAACTCCAATCCACTTAACTAAAAGCCTGCACATTCATCGTGTTAGAATACAATGCAAAATATGCACATATCACACAGGGACCATTATCGACATCTTGTTTACAATAAACATGTGTACAAACTTTCTAACCCCTGTACTGAAAGAACGCATCTATCTGCATGACAATAAGGGCCGCGGGGCACTGCGGCCGTATCAAAGGACATTGCAAGGAGAGGACAAACGTTCACCCAGGCCAGATGAAATGGATACCAACTGCTCCGAAACAGATGGTCACAAGGGCAGGTCGTCTTCAGCGCATGGACGCAGGACAGTGTCTCCACGTCTTTTCGTATTCATCGTCCATATCCCATGTATTAGCCTGCAGCCTAGCTATCTGGGGGGATAATCAGGGGTTATATAAGGACATTGGAAAAGGCTCAACTTATTTTGAGTACGCTGCAGTGACACGGCTGTTTATGCTGCATGGGCTGTCAGTTATCAGGACAGACGCATTTCCAGGAATGTTTTGGAAAAGTATTTTTTCTTTCCGCAGTAATCCGTCATTTTTTCGTCTAAGGTTGTTCGCAAGTTATTTGTTGTCATAATCTATCTGGAGGATATAAGAAGACCCGTGATCCTCACTTGCCCCTGTTTTGTGTGATTGTGCATTTTGAAGTGAGAAAATGGAAAAAAAGAGTGGAATCGTGGAAAAAACACGAGTTAAGGGCAACCGTTGCATGCATTCAAACACGCATTAGTTCCCGGATTCCCAGACTTCACCGTGAAAGAAAAGAAATTAAAACGCAGTTGCTCAACATCAGTTACCCACATCTGCCCCTGTTTATATCCGTTTGTACACTCTGCAAACAAGGGGTTTCATTTTCTTGGTTTGTAAATACATTTTCAATTGCGCAGTTCGAACAGGTGTGAACCAATACAAACCGTTGGATGCTTTTATGTATGTAAAATATATTTTAATTACGGTTTATAACTGTCTTAGAACCTATAATTGTGAGATTTTTATGTGTAATCAAAATAGGAAAAATTAAATTGAAGTGCAGCACAGCTGGTGTGTCAAATAAGTGATCTCCTCTCAATGTGTATTAAATCGCAAGTTCATATTCAACATGTCACGAGTTCTAATACGGTCATTGCAGTTATATGAGCTTCTTAAAATTGACATATAAGTACCATGTCGCTGTATCTGACCTGAGAGAGACACCTCCCTCACTGCTGGATGTTAACAGGAAAAACAGTCCAAGTAAGTCTTTTTCCCCTCCATTGAGAAGTAAATGTGTTATTTACGAAACTGAATACACAATACGTTGAATCGGTGTTCTACAGAAATGCATTTGGCTTGCAGATTCAATACCTGTGAGGCTCTGAGAGTGTGTTTACATGTTTAGAGATCCCAGGGGCGTTAAGAGGTAAAAAGGTCAGCACGAGCTACCCGGAACGCACTGCAACATTCCACACGTTACACAGCGCACAAGACAATACAACTGGCGCAAGCGACCTTTAACATATAAAAGCATGATGAACAGATCTGGGTAATTTATTTTAGTAAAAGTGCAGGATATCTAATATATCATGCGCGTAGGCACATGTTGAATAAGACTGGTGTTTTCTTTTTAAAGTTGCCTGTATCCCGTGAAAAGGAAGAGGGCAACCGAAGGCCCTTTCCAAACACACAACAAAATACATGAGAGAGTATGTTGTTAATACATGTATCTCCAACGAGATACTGGTGAGAGGAACTTGGAACGAATATTACACACACACACACTGCACATTTTGCCCATCGAAGTGTAATGTAAATAGACAAAGAGTTTCAAAATGAGGCCAGTTTTATTTGAGGTAGTTGCGAACATGAAACAGACATCTCGTTCCGATATTAACCTTTTCTAAACAAATATAATGCAGACAATAACTAATAAAACTCAGTACCTCTGCACACATACATATCATACCGTCTGACGTGTGACGGGAATGCAGAAAACTTGACTGGCTCACAAAATACGTTGCTGCACCAAATCATTTCCCTTTTAAAGATAGCATTGTTGGATGTGTACTAAGATAGGTTTTACTGTCTTTTATAGCAACATTACATCTTTAATTAGGCAAATTTCCTCCAGGCACATGTAAAATGACATGTTTTGAGTCAATCACGTTGCGACAGTGTACCATTTGACGATATAAATACTACAACAAATATTCTACTTAAATTGGAAAATGTTATACATTCACCCAAATCGTTGCATGAATATGTTGAATCCCTAAATGTATGACGTGCGCTCGCCCATTTTATTCAGAATATGAACTGAAGGGATCTTAATCAGTTTAAGGCTTTTGTTGATTTCTCCCACTGTAACAGAGAGACAGACACCCAGCCCTTGAACAGGAGGAATTAATTTGGTGAAAATATATACCCTGTATCCATATAGTGCAAAGAGACAAGGCTCTTTTCAGTGTCACTAATAATACCGTTGCTTTCCTTCCCCATATATACATATTTAATAATAAACAAAACAAAAAAAAAAAAATCACAAAGGGAAAATACTACATCTTAAAAAATGAATAATATAAAAACAATTTGTTAAAGTAGACGTGTTTGCTCACTTTCAAATATGTAAACATGCAAAAGTGCATCCCCCACATGGGTCTGAAGAACAGAGTTCTTGAAATAACACTGTCCTTGGATCTATAGGTACCTTGGCACAGGCCAAGAGCTGCTGCAGATATGTCATAGAAACCACTTGATTTAGTAATGTTGTGCTCATTGACTTCACTTTGTAGGAAAAAAACTCACAAAACTGAATTCTGAATAAAATAAGACGATGTTTCGTTGACTTACGAAAGATTGAAAGTCATTTCATGAAATTGTACTGGAATGTCTGGGTCTTCTACCTTAGATGTTCGGGGGTTCAATGTCAGTTAGCATTGTTTCATGAAGTCTCTGAGCTGGGAGACGCGCTAGGAGACGGGGAAGTTGAATGGTCCGAGTTATCTCCGAGGTCCTTCGAGGAAGCCCGGTTGACGGCAGGAGCGAGCCCTTCTTTCTCGCGTTTCTTCTGTTTCATCCTGCGGTTCTGAAACCAGATTTTCACCTGGGTTTCGTTCAGCTCGAGGGTGGCTGCGATTTCCACGCGCCGTGCTCTTGTGAGGTATTTGTTGAAGTGGAATTCCTTCTCCAGCTCCGTCAGTTGCTTGGTGGTGAAGTTGGTGCGGATTATGTTCTGATGACCGATTCCATAATCTGCTACTTTAGCTGTGAGACAGAAACAACGCAAACAAATTACATAACGAATACATGAAAATAAAATAATGGACCATTCGTTGTAACTATGTATTAATTTTCACACACAAATGATTCATCTCTGTCTCAAAAGTTATAGAATCCTTTTTGCATAATGCAATGTTTGATACCCTCTGTCCGTACACTCTCTGATTTTGGCTATTTGCAATGGGCGCTATTTATGGCCACAAAGTTGAGTTCCATAGTTAAGATGACATTTTTTACCATAAAGACTATTCACACTGGAGTGGGGGAGGCGCAGGCGAACATTAATCAATGCAAGTCTTTTTATTAATTTAGTGTTAACATTTTCCCAATTACAACAGAAACAATTCTCCTGTTGATCATGGAAGGCGAATGCACGATGAAAGGACTCGATGTTCCCACACAGTTTTTATGTCCCCTCTGCATATTAAAATGGTAATGGTAAAAAAAGTACTGCAGATTAATTCGAGGGATAAAAAGGTATTAACTGGATTCGTGTTCGCTGAGATAGAAGGGGAATAATGGGAACACAACCGAGGGAAAAAACGACCCAGGCCCATCAAAACACTGGGCAAGCTAAAAATAACAGAATGATACCATTTCCTGCGGTGTAAATGGTTGGCCTGCACGAGGTATTCACGCAGATACTGGGAGTTAGCTAGGTATTGAAGCAAAAAGGGCTTGGCAGGTCCGAGGAGCAGTGAATATTCAATCAAATGACATCCTTATTCGCACCGCCGCATTTGTAAAAAGAGTGTGGACTGGAGTAAATTAACGTTCACAGTCTGGCCCCGCAGACTGATCCAAAACTAAAATACGCAACAAATATTCAACGTAAAGGAAACAGACGACACATTCTTTCGTAATATCGGAGCTCCTTATTTCTACGCCAAAGTTGAGTGCTACTAAAGAGGCATTACTGTTCTGGTTAACTGACCTGTTTTAGGGGGGTTCCTCTTAACTTTCATCCAATCGAACGTCTTGCCCGATGAAATTTGTTCTGGGTGACAGTTCGGATCCTTCTCTCCACCTTGGGAAGGAGACACGTCGGCGTAGGTGCTCTGAAGAAACCCCTGCTGCTGTTCCTGCGCCCCACAGCCGTGTTGCTGATATGGGCCCGTGGGGACCACCCCCGGTGCCCCGCCGTAGACAAAGTTATGCCCCATGCTAGAGGCCGCGATGCCGGACGACTGAAAATATACTCCGTCCTGCTCTTGACTGCCAAAATACTGATGGTGCCCATAGTCCAGATTCGAACCCTGCGGCCCATACGCTGTGGCCCCTGTATTTGCGTAAGGGGGACCTAGGCCGGCAAAACTTGGTTGGGAATGGTGATGTGCGTAGCCCTGGTGCTGATGTTGATCGGAGGCAACCTGAGCACTGTCGCCCACGAAAAACCGTCCATCAGTATTATAGCTGTCACTTGTTGTACCAGCGGAGAAAGGAGCCGTGATACCTTGGTCCAAATGATGGTATACTGGTTTAGGAGAGTAGGTATTACTCCCACGGTTGTAAATTGTGTACTCCAGGAAAGAGTTCATTCTAGAATTGTCCATGTGCAAGTGATGACGAAGGATCGGCCTGAGTTACGGGGGATTCCTCCTGCCCTACAACCTCTAAGCAGTATGTCAAAGCTGTAAACACATAATAAAACGTCTCTCCATGCATTCGTTTGGGGCATCCCTAGAACACATATCACCTTCTGCGGCGAGTCACGTGACCACCGCGGCGCCAATTGCGAGGGGCCGCCAGAAGTTTGTCAGCGGACCGCGGTGATCCATCAAACGCCTGACATTTGCATGACAAAGCCACTTCAATCAAACCGGCCCATCAATCTGATAACAACACGTAAACGTCAAACCTTTCTTCAAGCTCCCCTGACAGAATGAAATAAAGAAAAAAGTAAGAATTATTCAATAGTTACCCCCTTTCGCATTCCCTGCTCTCACCCAACGTTCCTTTAATGTGTTAAAAAACATTGTTAATGCTGAGGCCCTGGAAACTTCCAGACGTTTCGGGCTACAGCTGGTAGATCCTTGGAGCTCCATCTGAAGGTAAGGGAGACCTTCTTGCACACTGTACTTAGTGATCCAGCACTGGTATTGCAGAATCTTATTTAAGGAGTTCATTTTTCAGCATTGACATAAGGATTCCTTCCTGCAAAATTCAATATCTCCTTTCGTTGAAAATCAGTTTATCATCAGAGTTGGAAGTGACGCCACCGTTTCCAGACCTGTGACGAGTCTGTATTGGGCACAGCTAATTGAATCAATAAAGTGATCTATTACACAAATGAGGTTAGTCCGACAGCTCTCCCTTCTGTATCTCCAAAACGGGCCGATAAAGCCAAGAAACTTAACAATGTTGTTTTGTTGTTGTTGTTTTTGACATGTACGACAAATTCAGTGTTTCATATGTTGCTGGAATAAGAAAGGTCGTTACAAACTTATCAAATACATAGAATGAACTGCTAAATATAACTGCTCAAAACTGTGTCTACATAAAAACATTGACAGGTGCGAAGAAATGCCACGTGAATGCGCTGGTCGATTGTCTCATAATATTCCGTATAGAACTCAACAGTTCAGGAAAGAGAAATAGGCTAATTATTAAATGTGGTAACAATGGAAAAACGCCTACTGGTTCATGAAAACGTGTGTTTTCAAAGGGGGAACATAAGTATCTCGCATTTATTTACTTGTCGATGTATGGGAGACAAGAGAAGCCAACAATATGACGCCCACAGTAATTTGTTACTTGTCAGGATGTTTACCGTTGGCTCGCATCCCTGGGAAAATAATGTCACTGTGGCCAAAAGTTGAGAGTCAGACCAAGCAATTTGTTACTTGTTTTAGTAAGACGTTTTCCGTCCAAAAACCCTTTTGCTGGTGACTCACAAATGTCTTCATCAGGTAGTGGCGGACAGGCCCGACTTAGATTTATACCAAAATACTGAAATAAGCAGAAGAAATATAAACATCAAAATGGACTAAGTGAAACTGTGTTTTAAAATTATTTTTGTATGGACTTAATTTAAACTTTGTTTAATAAAAAAAAAACAGAACATATCACAGGTTACTTAATTTAACCACACGGTACATGAATTTGTTGTTGCGTTTGTTAAACTCTATAATACTGTTGCAACTTTGTATATCTATGTATATCTATCTTCTTTTCCTGCTCCTTTGTATCGCAGTTTTTTATTATTTTATTTTTATTTTTTGTAGATGAGCGACATAGGAAAGCATATCATAACGACAGCATGATTAATAAACTGTTTATTTTAAAATCAAGTACAGTTTCCTCAGCAGCTGAGTTGGAATGGGTCTAACACTGACACGCTTAATAAGATCTTAAAAACGGTACACATCTTTGTCTGATTATTAAGAGTCAGCAGCTGTGCCTTGCCTGCGGATTTTACGAGATGTTCACAGCAAACCCCCAAATCTTTCACTGCCAGAATTGGGCCGTCTCTTGGTATTGCCCCCAATCTTGTTTATACTAACAAAAAGTAAGATTTTCTTAATTCTGCTACCTTGTGTGCTATTAATTTGTGATTGAGATATTCAAGGATTAATTTCATCCAGCCATGCATTTTGACTTAACATTAGGCCTATGTAGTCTACTGGTCTACTGCAAAACAAAAAATGAAAGACACCAATACCAATATACCAAAGTTCAAACTAACATTTTTAAAAAATACAAAAATGCAATCAAGCCCGTGAAGAAAAAAAAAACTTTAACCTTAAGCGGCAGTATAAATATCAATAATTTAATTCAGGACCGAAATAGCTAGCAAAAATGACGTTTGGGAGTATTGCTTAATGAAATATAACAATAATTAATAAAATAATAGACATTGCTAACAAAATCATTATGTTAGAACAGAACGCAATACTGCATGTATTTTTTTATTAAAAAATATTTCGGTTCAACAGAGTAACAGCTAATTTAAAAACACTTTTATCCTGTGCTGTCCTAATTAATTGACATCTAGCTAGCTACCTGGTAAAATATCGCCGAAAAGCTGAAGCCTACGCGATATCGCGACACCTCCTGGAAGGAAAGCACACTCTTCATTTTTTGGCCTGAGGCCAGGAGCTTTGGAACAGCCCAGATCGCTAGAGGGCGAGACTGAAGACACTAGTCAAATGTCCACCGGGAGCGGTTTGGAATCGTAGACATGTTACTCAATTGCATAGCTCTTGTCGGAAAAATGGATACATTTGAAAACATGATCAAAAATAAATGACAACTATCTTCGGAGTGTGGAATTATGACAAAGTTTTTTTTTTAATAAAACTATTTCATTAACTATTTGCACTATAAGACCATTTCATATGCGTGGGTTCATTTTGCTGATTCATGCTGTAAATAGTATCAAATCAATACATGTGAATTTTACGTAACTTGGTATGATCAAGCCTTGCCGTAAATTGTTAAGAACTCAGAAAAGGATTCACATCTATGGCAAACAGTTGGTTTCCTACAAGAACGCTGACATAAGGCAAAAACTTGCTTGACTTGTAAAACTTCACTGTAATGACCATGACAAACAGAAGTCACGTGCATGTGCAGTAAGACCTTTCTGGATACAGTCCTGGAGATCCACAGTTTCCACTCAAAGGACTGGAGCAAAACAGAGGCCAGGCACCATGGAGATCAGCTTTCACTCCAATTGCCTCATACTGGGAGACACTAATCTGAGCAACTGTATAAATTGGATATATATTTTTGATACATCCCATAGAGATAAAAGTCATTGGTTCATTAGGAGATGCATGCATACATAGTTTAGTTTATAAGTCAGCCTCAATTAAGCTTTTATGATCAAAATGATGAGAGTGATGTACTTTGGCTCAAGAAAGGTCAGAAAATGGTAAATTTGATGTTCTTACTTCTGTGTATTTGGGCAGTTCATTAAAACACCCTCCCAGTACTGGCTATACAAGCGGTCTTAGTTCAAAGCTAGACAACACCACAAGCAAGTTCTATATCTAAGAATGGCAGTCTTCAAACAGACTACAAACTAAAGAACCTGACTGCAGAATTTCCCCATGGGTGAATCACTCTCTGCAGAAGAATAAGAGAAAGACTTTGGATGTGTATAATACTTTTATTCTTCTTTCATTTTTAAATGAAATTAAATTAAATTAAATTAGATTCTCTATAAATACCTAAACACATAGCCTTACTTCCAAGATATATTTTCAGACTTTTATCACATACCTTATGGCACAGAGACCCTAACTGAATGAATGAGAATGTTACTTTTAATGCTTAAAGCTCAAGTACAGCATTTTGCCATCTAATACTTAACTTGAATCTGGGGCTGGAATTGCATCACAACACTGGCCCACATGCACATTTAAAATAGAACAACTAAAGTAATGGTCACAGTTAAAAATTTCAACAGCTCAAAACACTGACCCCTTGGCCTAACGCTTTGGCACATTTGGCATAGCACCACCATGTTAAAAAAGAGTGGCACTCTTCACTTCTACAAAATAACAGTTCAACCAAACTGTAAGTTTATGTTTTTTTATTTTTATTTTGACAAGGTGGTTTAGGTTTTTTTAATTATTTCATCCAGTCCCGAGATTAGTGCATGGCAGAGAAAGGAGGGAAATTTAGCTGATGAACTGTCCAGTGGCTGCCTAGACCACACCCAGCTATCCTCTATTTGTTGTTTCCAACAGTGTCATAACAGAGTGCTTCAGGGTCAAAACTGTGTTGTGAATTCCACTGTCACTTCTCCCTCAGAAATGTACTGAAGCTAACAGTCATGTCACATTTTTTTCTGTAACATCAGAAAAGCAAATAAACACTAGGAGCAGCGCAGGACAAGCTGATAGCTTAAAGAAGAGCATTATTTATTGCTGCTTTGATGCAGAGCTGTATATTTTACTACTGGCTGCAATTAACCCACTGCTTAAATGCGTCAAGTGCAGTATTGTGATGAGCAACCTGCTGGTGGAATGAACTGGTGAGTGTCTGAGCACTGTTTAATGACCTCAAGAGAGTGAACATGTTTTTGATAGACACAACAAATGCTTTGACCACAGAGGTCTGCATCCTGTCCCCTTTTATATGCTGCTACTTCCTTAAGCAATGCCTTTCCACAGCATATCAGTTCATCTGCAGACAGCAATATACAGGTCTGCAAGTCTACAGGTTAAGTACTACCAGGGCTCTCTCTCTCTCTCTCTCTCTCTCTCTCTCTCTCTCTCTCTCTCCATGGAGTTTATTTACAGTTTAAAATATCGTTCCTTTCCACAGCTGGGTGTTATAGGAGCACTTCAGGCCATTAATCTTGCTCAGGGTTATAAAGTGGTTCTTTGGCCAGGTATTTGGGCCCAGCGTTCTCTGCTTTCCAATCCAAGGCCCCTCCCAAAACCCAGCGGGACTTTCCTCGTGTAGCTTGTAAGTACGCCCCCAAAAAGGAAGGGCTGTGGTGAACATTGCGAAGGGAAATCATTGTGAAGTACCATAGGTAGCCGAAGACTATTTTCACATCAATGCAGATATGAGGGCACACCTAACATGAATACCATAGTTATGCTCATAAAGCATTTCTTTTCTTTGTTTCTTTTTTTTAAACACCGTAGCTGCATCTGTCTCATGTTGCCACAGATAATAAAATCATATTTTAACAAATATTTAACAACCTAAAGTTAACCCATTTTTGTTTCCTGTAATAATGCCTTGTCAAAATCAAAAGGCTATAGGCAAATTTTTCACCTTCTGGATTGCCCAGAACATGAGGTCATCAGCTGTGTGTTTTCCCACTGGGTGTACAGTTCATGCAGAGGTTGCTGCATACTCTATGATTGGTGCTTGTATGCTCTGTGATATTGGAAACGGTACTGTCAGGCCCTTTTTACTGCGGAATCGACCTCTGTCACAGAGGGAGTCACAGGAGAGAAGCAGTAGCAGGGGTTGAACCTTCAGGGTATGCTCATTGGCTCATTGATTCATTGACTGGATATTCTTTTTCTTGTGGGGTGGTGGGGGGGGGGCTCTGTCTCTTTCAGTGCACCACAGCCACATCATCAATTCTCCTCCCACTGGGTGTTAGTCTCAGCCTGTGCTGTGTGAGCACAGCAAACACAACATCGCAAGTCCTTCAATACAGACGAGGAATCGCATAAATCAGGCAAACCCTTCTACAGTATATAACATTCAAAATGATGCAAAAGGGTTCTCTCCTGTAACTCCCTGCACTTCACTGTTGATTAGAATGATCCGGCCTAGGTTTTCCACACTCAGTACAGAAGTGCCACCCTGTTGGTGTGGGGCGTCAGGGGCAGCAGAGTGGCATAGTGGTAATAAGTAGGACTTGTAAACGAAAAGTTGCCGGTTCAATACCTCGCTGGGGCACTGCCGTTGTACCCTTGGGCAAGGTACTCAACCCAAAATTGCCCCAGGACATATCTGGCTGTATAAATGGATAATGTGTAAAACTGTAACCTTTCTAAGTCATTCTGGATATGAGCGCCTGCTACAATAATGTAATGCATCAGGGTTTAGTTCCAGCCAGCTCAGCACTGCTTTTAAATGCACAGTTGACTTTGGAGAGCTTTGGGGGAGATATGAACACAGGGATTTGCCTACATGCAAAGTGCGACTGTGGCATGACTCTTTATTTTCCTGGTGTTTCCTGCTGTTTATCCACTGTCTAGCCTGTCCACATTTTCAATCATAGGGATGGATTGAGTAAAACAAAGTGATTTGTTAGCACTTGTTAAAATTTTGTGTCAAAATCTTAGATCTGAGGCAAGGAGGCTTACCTCTGAATTTGTTATTATTGTGGAATGTTTAAACATATGAATACACTTGGAGGAGCAGAATTAACTCCAAAGACATACAAAAAGAATATACGTTGGCTGACAAATATTGATTGGTATCATCTTGTGGGGTTGGTTGTTGTAGACTAGAAATAGTATAGTATGGTATTGTAGAATAAGAAATAATAAGGAAAAGGCAAACATACAAAATAAATCAAACAGTATGATATACAACACAGATCGAAATTTAAACAGGAAGTGCAACTGTATTATAAAAACTATTCACAGTCCAACAAACAAGCATGGGAGTTGTCACCACATGAACATTATGTATGAGGGAAGCTGTGGCTTCAGACCACATTTAAAACTCAAATCAGCTGTTCTGCATATTTCAAACCCTTAGGAAAAGAATTTCAGAAGTGAACTGAACAAGCACATGTACAGGTATAGTCAGTAAATCACAGTGGGAAACCATGTCATAGTCAAGTCAGTGAGGTATATGTGGTTAGGATAATCTAGATTTAGTATGGTGGGCTGGCCTGATGTGGTACATTTGGAAAAGCAGAAATAGCATGGCTTGGTAGCTAAGCATGGGGCTTCATTACAGAATGCTGCTCTTTCTTTATTTATCCCGTCAATGTCCTCATTGCTCATTTAATACTGTAATACACCATGTGGCAAACACATATGCATTCCTCAGGGTTCACTTCTGACAATTGTTACCCTGAAAACAATACAGTGCAAACAGTAGACTCAGTTAGGGTGCTTTTCTGTCAAAATTCTTCCATATCTGGAACGCCCCCCAGACAGAGAGTGCTGTTGGAATCAATGTTTCATAAATTGACAAGTAATTCATAATTAATAGATTCATGGCATCAACAGCATGGTCTGTATTCGCGTGTGACCAAACAAAGCTCCGGGGTGCATGTGTGAATTGACTTGCTGACGTCAGACATGGTTGGGTAGTTATGGCACAGATGAGATTAAGTACAGTTGGATTGCATACAGGAATAGAAAACCATTTAAACAGTTCTGTATCTCTGCGTCATTTTGATTTCAAAATTTGGCCCTGCATGATCTTGATCCCACAGTAATCAACACAATCCTGAATCAGAGCCTTTGGACAATTTAGTAAGAGCTCTGATTACACATCCTGTTGCCCTCTCATAACACTCTTAACTACGTGTATCAATCAAGAGAGCTGTAGTATACAACTGCATATACTCTGCAAATGTGTTGGTAATTTCGCACGTCTAGCTAAAAAGATGCGGTCTGAGACGCACGCAAGGGAAAGGTAGAACAAAATCAATAACATTGCAAAAGAGCAGTGTAGTATGCATGTTATCGTTTGCACGCTGCAACGATAAAGAAGAATGCTGCAAAAGAACAGAGATTTGCCTGTTCCCGTATGCAAACCGTTCTCTGACAAGCCGATGCGTTTAAGGTTAATTTGTTCATTTACCGGCTCCTTTCCAAGCTTGGCCCAGTCCCATTACCCAGAATGCAGCAGTCTTTAATCATTCCTGCCACTTTGATCAGCTCCAGAGAGATGATGCTGTCTCATCAATGCCGATTCCCTCTCACCTCCCAGACAGAGGTAGATACTGCAGTCCAGAATCCTTTAGATTATGCTATTAGAATACCTTACACCCACCTACTGCTGTCTTATCACATGTGCCTTTCCAGATGCCTATGACATAAATTGAATACATATATGGATATGGCACATTCCATCTGAACCTACTGGTCTTTATGTTCCAAACCTCAAGGCATTCTAAAACAGTTTTGAAAGCTCAAATCTTTGAAGCAAATGGAAAATCATCATGACAAATAACCTCCGACAAATATCTCAGACATCATCCCTAACCATTGGGGACAATTTAGTAACTTTTTTCAGTTTGTGTATAGCTGTAAGGGGTATGTTGTATGTATAAAGAAAAAAGGCAAAATGAATGATAAAATTAATTGAAATATTACTTGAATAAAATATGTCTGTTTTTTGGTCTTTGCCATTACCCATTTCAACTGATGTAGAATGACAAAAGTGAAGAATTTTCCAAACACAACAAAGAGTTTGGATCTTAAATATGATGATGAAGTGAGTAGTTCAGCAACAACTTTAATATTTCATAGACTGTCCCTTCTGCTGTTTTCCTGTCACGTAAGAGATGACATAACTGTTACCGTGTCAAAAATACTCGTCACACAGAAATTTAGCACATATTGTACCTTTGTCTCAGCTGATAGCAACAGGTCATCTGTAAAAAGCAGACTTTCATGACGGGGGTGGGTTTGGGTTGCAAAATGAAAACTCAGAATAAGCCACAAACACTAAGTGCCCATGTCAGCATACAAGTTAGTTTTTGAGCATGTAGCTATTAGCCTTCCTGTCTTGCCTGGACTGGAGAAGACAAACTGGTGGAAGGGTCTGCCTCCTTGTGAACACATTTCAGAAGCCCAACAGCACTGTCACTGTCACGGACAGCGCTGGGAACGGTTGCTTGGTTACCGCCTTTCCACAGCAAAGCAGCTGTCTGGAAACAGAGGGTGACTTGGCATGAGTGCAGCTGGTGACATGGTTTTGCCCGTTGCTTGCTCTTAAACTTGATTCCATGAAGGAAAATAGTCTTATCTGCTGCGCTGTGAATTTTAGGACTGATGATAAATACTTCTGCAGACATTAAGGTCCACCCCCACCAACTCTCCATCCCCAATCTCTCTTAGAATGCGTGAAGCTTATAAGACACTCGTCAATAATATTTTCAGCAAGACGTGTGACTGAAAAAGCATGAAGCACAAATAATGTGATTGCAACAGACACAGTGTGCTTCAGCTCCATGCTGCACAGGTGTGAATAATTTTAGAATGCATAGCAGTTAGAAAGCCCGGATTTGGACATCAGAAGATATGTAATTTTAGTGTGTTACATGGATTATATACAAAAAGCACACACATATCCAATTCATTCTATTCTTCCACCCAAATAACATTTTTTCAGAACACATAAATTATGGCAAACCTAACCTAAGAATTTAACTACACTAGTATGACATAAACCTGAACAGTAAACTATGCAGATATTAAAGACTGAGGCACTAGTTAGACATTAGACAAGACCAGATGTTGGACACATAACCATTTTTTCTTTTCTTTTTAACACAAGACAGTAGAGCATTCTAGCCAAGTATGGGAATAAGACTGTTTACTGGATTGGCAGAGCACAGATCACCTGTAAATTCCCATTCATACTTCCTGTGTCAACCAGACCCCACTGAGGTCCTTAGACTACATCTAAGCTTCCCATCATCCCACATGCTCAACATCATGGCAGCAGACTGAGTGTAAGTAGTGTCAATTGTCCTAATGTTTCATCCTGGACAGAGTTGAGATCTGTTGTGCCAGAGAATGATAAATTATATTGTACAGATTTTATATGTCCAAACATTTCACCCATGTTTATGAGCCTGTGATATTATCAACAGGTTTCCACTTTATATGCCATTCCCATGTCATTAACCTATAATATCACCTACCCATAGTATGGCTACCTTGCATCAACATGACTTCCCCAATATCCTAAAGCATTATCCTAAAGGGTTTCAGTTACCTCTTGGAACCTGCAACAAGCAGCAATTGATTTTTTTCTGAGGTCTGCTGATGACAACTTTTCCTCACAGCTGTTTTAAAGAAAAGTAAAAACATGTAAAGTTGAGCGAAACAGTGTAAATCTTATTGCTGCAAATCCTAGAAGTAACAAAAGATTCTGGCACCTCTGAATCACAGTTCTCTTGGGTTTAGCCATGAATCTTTAAAGACTCAGATTCAAAGGAGCTTTGGAATCACAGGGCGCTCGTGGCTCCTACACATATGATTTGTAGGCCCCATTTGATTCCAGGGCCATCTGAAACCACAAGGCCTTTAACTCAGAGGCCAATTAAACACTGAGCCCCATCTTAGCATTACATAGAGGTCCTATTTACCTGTTGCTCAGAGCCAAGGGGCCTTCAAGATGGAGGGCCTGAGGTAGTTAAAAGGGACCCCTTGACTCCGAGGTCCCTGAATCATTGAACCACTGGTGTATTAAGACCATGCTAATTGTACACAAGGTGAGACTGATTGTGGTCAGAGATCTTTTAAATAGTAATTTGACCCCAAATTTGATTAAGACTGATATTCAGTCCGTGCACAGTCCACCTTCCTGAAATTCAGGGGGACTTTAAAAATATTCTATATACATCTGATAGCTTCAAATTGATATTTACTCTGAAATAAACAACATCTTCACTGTAGCAGATAGTGTAGGAGCCAGCTGATGAAAATCCTGTCAATATTGTCAGCCACACAAGCAAAAAATGCACATTCACCACATAGTGTTTCAATTATCAAGTGCATAAACCATGTTGATTGGATATTAATTCAAAATCCAAAGCTAACTTAACCTGTGCTACCTCAGGTCATGCTTGTAACTTGCTGGAATGTTTACCTGAGTTCCTGAAGTGCAGGTATATTGTTTTGTATTAAATTCAAGTAAATTGGTGTTCATTCAAGATAGATACATCTAGATCCTTGAAACCAAGTTTGAATCCACCAGTAAATGAATATGGTCCATTGGACTAGTTCCAGTGGAACCCTCTAACTCCTTATTACCTCTAGTCATAGGTCAGTCATTTTTTTCCACATGTATAAAGAGTTGTGCTTTCTTGTGTCTCCTCTTTAAAATATAATAGTGCTCTGTCAATACTGAAAGACTCTGAAGAGATCGACCAAACCCCACATGTTCCATTGAATCATACAGCACAGATTTATCCCATGTTTCAAACTTAAGCTGTAAGTATTCCATTCTGGAGTGGAGGGGTCCAAGAAATTTCTACTTATAAGGTGTAATTACTTGTGCAGAGTGCACTAAACAGATTTACCTCTCTGGCAAGTCAGTGTGTTGTGAATTAAATTTGAATACACAGGGACATTTACCTGAATGAGACATCATATTTCTGCTTGTTGGGAGGCAGGGATGGAGGGAGGGGTACAAGCTTTCTTTTCAGTAGTACTTTCTAAGAACTACTGAAGCTTTCAATAATGATAATAATAAGAATAATGTTACAGACATGCCTATTATGTTCCCTACCAAAGCCTGGTCAGCTGGCACTTCACCTTATTTGATATGCATTTATCATAGTATGACAATTTAAGGTACATTAAATAAATACTTCTCTGGGGTGAAGTTTTAAATTAATGAAATTATATTTCCATAGAAGAATTAACACAAAATGCAATAGATGAGATATATGCTTTGACTTAAAATAATCGAAAGCACATTTAATAAATTTTCTTTGTTCCACCTTAAAATATATTGACGTGAATTTAATCTGTTGAAATTGCATATTTAATAAAAATGTAATAATAATTCATCTTTAACAGCTCACGAAAATATGTGAACTGGTATGGAATGGTGCTGAATCTCCGCTTCCTCCTAGCTAAACGTCCCATAATGGCTGCCCTTATTGTTCGCACAGTCCATTGTGGTCTCAGCGCCATTTTGAAATCAAAGCAACACCAAGCAGGGCCGCAGTCAGCTCGACTGCTGTTCGCATATGTTTCCATTTTAAACCTACATGTCTATCGCGCCAGGTAGACAAACTGACTTACCGTACATATATTATTTGATACTTTTAACCTTCCGTTTACACCCAGACTTAACTGACATAAAAGTTACACAGTGGAAATCGCCTGTATGAAGAACTTGTTCATGCAATAACACGTGGGAGTCTACAAAAAGGGAAAAAGAGCCCTACAATTTATGCAAGCGGTTTTTTACAGTATGAATGACATATCCTGCAGTAGCCCTCTGATATTTATAATATTTTAATTCCTTAATTTATTTGTAATAATTTTCAGTATCTGTACTTTTTCTCAGTTTTTTAATGCTCACATAATTGATCTAAAATGTCTTTAATCTCCGAAATACAGAAATGTCTCGTTTTGGTTTACTTGAATTATTACCGTACTAAACGTATTAACAATAAATGTAATTACCAAATAATAATAATAATAGTAATAATAGTAATAATAATAATAATAATAATAATAATAATAATAATACGTTCCTACGGATTTTTTTATTATTATAAATTTCACTTTAAGTGCCCAGCAGACTCCAATTAAGAGCACTATATTGTTCTATTTTCATAATAAAAATACATGAGAAAGCAAATAGCTAATACTGAAACCGCATTTTTTTTAGAATGACCTGCCCTCCCTTAAAACCACAACCTAAGCATGGTAAAAATAATAATGAGCACAAATGCGATTTAAATAGCGTTCATGATAGTTACACTGCTAGTCACAAGAATGAGCCTTCATTGAATAATTAACACGCATTTCGTTCACCCGTATAAGTGTTATTTTTTATTTCACCTATGAAAATAATGTACAATAAATTATTTGGAATTTGCTATTAAAGAATCTCAATAAATAAACTAATTCTACAACTCACAAAGCCGGGCGACACCCGTCTCGAGAGAGCTTCTAGAAGCAGTCCAGCTATCCAATACATTTTGTAAATTTCCTGAGAATTCAAGCTTGACCTGCACTCTGTCCACATTTCTCTCTGTCCTTGATAAATTAGTGTAAAGTACATCCACAAAATAAAAAAAAATACCTGAAATTTGGACAGGGGCAGTCCTGATTTAAATAGAGCAAAAACGTTATATTTGTTTCCTTCCGTCACAATTTTTGAACTAGAGTAGCCTACCTTAAACGTGATCTTTCCTAAATAAAAATAGAAATGACTCTCTAGCCAAAATGCCACAATGATTTATGACATTGTTAACATGGAAAGGCTGTCGTCTTCTTTTTTCGATTTTTGCACGTTAAAATTGTAAATGTTGTAAATCTATAGTACAGAGGGTGCTCGTGAACAAGTCAAAGTCTTCCTCGGAGAAATCTACTGGGCTGTCTAAAGAGCTTTGCAGACTGGGCGACAAGGCGTCAGAAATCTGTAGGCAGGAATCGGCAGGAAAGAAATTCAAATCGGTGAGCGAGGCGGCGTCCTGTGGCTCCGAAAAAGAATTATCCGAGCCAGATGCGCAGCCGTTGCCCATTGTTGCTGTGTTATCTGCAGTGGGCGTTGGGTAGAGGGGGAACCTTGGAGTTTTGTCAGGGGCAGATGCAGGCTTCTGTCGGGTCGACTGGCTCTCCTCGGGAGTGGGCTGGTTATTGTCATTGCTATTCGGATAGGAAGAGGCCGAGTTGCACGTTTCACTTTCCGAGGCTGCAGAGCCCGATGCTTCTAGCGGTTGATTCGAGTACGGGGAGGCAGCGTCCGCTCCTTCCAGAGGCTCGAACCCGCCCGGGTCACCCTCGTGGCCTTCCTTGTGATATGTCGTCTGCCGTTTGTGCTTCATCCTGCGGTTCTGGAACCACACTTTGACCTGTCTCTCGGTTAGATCCAACAGAGCTGCGATTTCCACCCGACGGGGCCGACAGAGATATTTGTTGAAGTGGAATTCTTTCTCAAGCTCCAGGAGCTGCGTATTTGTGTAGGCTGTCCTGAGTCGTCGGGATCCGCTTCCATTGTCCAGTCCAATCTGTGCCTCTGCAAGCGCCACAAAATAAACCAGATATTAGTAAAAGAACAAGAGGCTTTGTTTACTGGCTGTGCAGTGTGGAGTTAAACCAGCATAAGTTCCCTGTGCATTCCTGTTCTTTAGAACGCATAGCAACTTGTGAAATATTGCATTTATAATATAAATATTTATAATAAAAACAATGCACTTAGCCACTGCCGTATTGTTACACGTGTTTCCATCCTGTACATTGTTAAGCTTTTATAATGTCAAGAGCATCTCACATCACATACAGTACATTTTTAAGTCGTCTTCCACGCCCTGGGTTTTGTTTTATCCCAAAGCCTTAACATTAAATACTGACATCCAACATGGCCACCCCGAGCCCTGAGAGATGATTGTAAACATGACTGCAACAGAAATGTTAAGGTTTTAAAAAATCAGAACTTGCAGGCTATACATCCAAACGTGTTTTGTTCTCCAATATACTCGCGTATTTTCATATTAAACTACGTAAAGAAGCACCTCTTATAAATATTTCAATGCTGAAACTTAGAACGAAAACAGACCGTTTTGCATTTATCACTACATCTTCACAGAAAAAAGAACTCCGCGCATGACGACGATGTTGACTGTAGCACTTTATCTGCAAGCAAAACTAGATGTTAACAAAGATATGACAACAAAATAATAAAATATGCATGGTTAGCACAAGATATCCAATTGTCAACACCAGAAATACTAATGGAGTAGATAGTATCACGCCACAGTGTGTGTGATTTTCAATATATGCAAATTAGCAACCACTGCACAAAATAATAATAAATAAGAATAAATGACAAAATTGACTTGATTTGGTATACAGACCTGTTGGAGACTCAAGTCCCGCAGCGACAAAGCCGGAGGATGCAGGAGAGGGGGAGGAGGTGGTGGTGGTATAGCCGGGCTTCTGGCACTTTTTCGAGGATTTCTTTTCCTTCATCCACGGGAACTCGGGCGCCGGTGGGCTGTTGCTCTCCGGTGCGATTGGGCCCTGCTGCGGCGGTGTCCGGAGCAGGAGGCCATTAGCAGCCCGTTTTTGGCTCCTCGGTCGCGCCTGGCTGTTAGTGCAGGGATTCAGGCTGGGAATCGTGTGCTCAAAAGGAGGAGGAATTAATGTCGAGTCCTTGATTGATGAAGTTTGAAATGACTCCAGGACAGTGGGAAAAGACGTCAGGCACTCTGCAAGAGAAGGCTGGCTGTTTATAAACCCAGTCTCCCTCTCAAATTCAAAATTCATAGCTTCTCCTGATCAGAACGCAGGCGGAGTATGTAAATAATAAAATTAAATTAAACAAAAACCCGAGTAATTGTGTGTCTCGCTATAGTGTGTTTGCGATCTTAAATAATTGTGTATATTGGTGATATTACTGGCGTATGGGGACCTGGATCTGCTAAACTGAAGACTATGGAAGAAAATGCATCCAATTCGTGGTCACATGATCAAAAACATCCAATAGCCTAGTGATTCAGGGCCTGGTGCAAAAAAGAAACAATATTTTCTCAAATTGATACAAAAATACGGGGTATTGATTTTAGTTCTGTTAGAAACGCTGATATTCAATAAAAATGCTTTCTATGACTATGTGTCTGAAAGCGCAATAGCGCGTGGGAGTCTGTGTGTGGCCATTAATCCAAACAAAAGAGGTTATTTGCGGTGATGTAATTCAGCACCTATAGGTGATTGCAAAGAGCATAACCATAGTATGGAAAACAGGGTATTTATAAGTGCAGGTCATTAATCTTTAAAGTTCTGACAAAGCGAGCAGATACTCAAAGTGAAAGGAACATTTTTTCACATCGACAGGCAGTCCTTTGAAGCAAGAAGCTGATATTATTTTGCTGTACTGTAGAAAAGCGGCTTCCTCGCAATCACCATTCAGACAGCAACATGTTCTCTATATTTTTTTTTTTTTCCATGACTGGAACCAACACCCGGTTGGACACTGTATGAAAACCCAGGTTAGTGTAATTCGGGATCTAGAGCTACACAAAAATGTATAAATGCGTGTGGTGTGTGTGTGTGTGTGTGTGTGTGTGTGTGTGTGTGTGTGTGTGTGTGTGTGTGTGTGTGTGTGTGTGTGTGTGTGTACATCCTAACATTCTAACACAGCAGGCCTGACTCTTCCTCTATAAAAAGTGGTCTCTGTTTACAGTGCAGGCTATCAAAAGTTCATTGCGAGGTCGCGTTTTCAGCTGGGAATCCTTGTTTCCAAACAGAGGGATGTCGGATCTCTGCACTTATTATAATTTGTTACATAGCTAATATATTTTCTAACGTATCCATGGGAAAAGACCATAATATTTAGAAATGATCTGTTTAGGTGTGAATTTGTAACAAGTTTGAAGTGAATTAGCTCGGAGAAGATATTTTTAGAAACGACGTGGTAAAATAATGCCAGTGATCAATCTTTTTGTCGCCAAAAGGCTTGACAGAGAGTACTGCGAGCACCCAAAAGAATTCCCTCTCCTTTCCTCCTGATCATAACAAAGGAAGCCCTCGCTCTTTCCTTGTGGGTTTATAGGTTTTCACACATTAAGTTGACGATACACAAGAGGCGTAATATCGCAATATCTCTACAACATGCAATTGTTTTACTTTTCACGTTAGGTTGCTGTTTTAACCTCACTCGTTCTGAGAAGTATTTGTGTCTAAAAATATACACATTGTGACATCGTTTCTTTCTTCTTTGGGAAAAAAAAGGAAGAAAAATGTGCGTGGGTGTGGGCAGCATTTTAAATGAAGTAAAAGCCGGCGACAGGCCTCTGTGTTCGAAGGAGCTGTGAGAAATAACGAGCAGAGCACGTTCAGTCATGGAGGCCTCGTGCCATTTTCGAACGTGTCGATTGTGCGTTATCAGGAGCATTTAAAATCTGAAAACCGCTACCAATAACTTGCGCTTTAAAGGTAGGCTGTGTGTTTTGAGGCTTTCAGATTCTTAATGATGACCCTGTGAAACACCCGATGTTGTGAGGAATTTTATGATCCATAAAGATACGTCCCTGCGTGTTTCATATGTTTGTGATCCGTGGAGTTAAAATAATAGGCTATAGGCATCGGAAATGGAAGCTGCATTGTAATGAATTGACATAAATACGGACTGGAGACACTCTTTTTGAAGCTTTTGCTTGTAAAGTGAATCATTTAAGGGCTTCAGTTAGCTTTTCCAGTTGTGAAAAATAAAGCGAGCTAAAAAAAAATGACAGAAATTAGTGAAATGATAATCTTAATGTAAATAGTCAATAAACTCAAGTTCGTCCCTATTTTCTTCACTTACGGTTCACATTCTGATGCCTTCTAAAATGATTTCTGCAGGCCAGTTACGAGGAAGTATAAAATTTAACAAGGAATGACACTAGGAATGCAATACCATAGTGAAAATTGCTGTGATAATTCAGTGTGCACAACCACTAACAGCCAATTTTTAAATGTATATTAAATCGTAAATCAATCATGCATGTATCCAATTGTACTTATTAAAGCATGTTTTTTCTTCAAATATATTTATCTTTAAATCTACTAAAGAAAAATATATAATCATTCCGTATGACATAATTTAATGTAAAGTATATTTGCATTGCTCGTTGGCACTATTTAAAATGACTGTTTCTTATGTTTTCCGCTTAATGTTGCAATCTTTAAGTGTTTTATTGTGTTCTCTTTTCTTGTTTTCTTGTTTCCTAAAGACCTAAAGCCTTGCTGTGGCCTTAGACCACGTGACCCTGGCAGTCTGCTCAGAGGACTCTCTCAGCGAGTCTGGCAATGCCGCGAGGAGAGACGGACCACATACTTTCAAGAGGCCGGATTTGCTTGCTTGTGTGTGCACGTGAGAGAGCGGGCCTGTGTGTGCTTGGGATTGTGTGAGTGTGTGTGTGATCGTGAGTGTGCATGTAGTGACGTTGGGTTTTGAATGTTGCAAAAATGCCTTCCTTGGTTTGAGATGCTCAAAACGCCAGATAAAACTGAATAACAGTTTTTGTTTTTTATTAAAGTATTGTTTAACAGACAACTCTTAACAAAGAAATAAAAGTGACTACAAAGAACTAAGGAGGTTCTCAAAAAAGGTTTAGCTACACTTCATCTAATTCTCGACTATTCAGGAACAGTCTGATTCCGTCCTCATGCCTCCTGTATAACTCATTACACGATTTATGTACAAGGGTAACATAATACTACTCATCTCTACAGTACAATAACTAAAATAAATTTGTTACGATGACAAAAACACAACGTCCTTATAACAGGTAAATACTAAAAAAGTACACTTTTATAAATACGTAGGGATAAATAATGCAAAAAAGAAATTTAAAACTGTCTATTACAAATAAATATATATTTATGAATGTTCACTTGAACACACATACAGACAGACGCCCAGGATTGAGCTAATTGGAGGCCTTCCGTTTCAAAATATTTTTTTCTCTCCCGTTAAAATGTAAACTCTAAGTGCAACAGTGATGTCCAAGCGAGAAAGCTTTAGGGAATACCTAAACGTCTTCGCTTCAGCCTTACTCCCTGGACATGTTCACGTATACCCTGTTTTCACGTTAAATCGACAGCTGAGAAAATGTGGGCTTTGCGCTTTAGTGCTGTCTGATGAGCGTTCCCTCTAAAGATTGAGATGGGAGGAGTTTCAGGGAAGTGGAGAAAGGGGGGAAATGAGGTTCCTGTAAACGAGTTCTCAACTCATCAAACGTATAGTTTGTGCATACCACAATATTTTGATGCATATGACTATTAACACTCAATGTCGATTCCACTCACACCAAATTCGGAAGTAGGGGGGTCTTGTGGCAAAATAGGAAGCAATAGCGCTCGTACTGGAGCTAGCACAGAATAATTCAATAACGACTGAATTGAGACAGATTTAAGGAAAAAGAGGTAATATGAGAAAGGGAATTAACCGAAAACAACCCAGTGGTTTACTTGCGCTTTGTCAATGTGATCACCATCTCGAATTATCTGACCCACCGTGAGTATGGCACTTAGCGCACTCCCTCATGACGTCTACACGGCTGACTATTCATGCCGGCGTCAGACATAAGCTTTACGTGTAAAGAAAGCTGCACTGAAAAGGGTCCATTGAAGTAAATGTTCTAACATGTGACCATGCCAAACCAACCCTTATCCAAGCGTCTCTTTCTTTCTTCTGCTTCATTTTAAGGGACGGGTCTGTTTAGGGTTGTTTGAAATACGCTAAGTAACAAAAGCATGTAAACTGAAGGAAAATTCATTCGAAATAAATGTCCGCGGCATAAACATATCGTGATTTTTTGGACATAACAGAAAACCACTAGGTCATTTTTTGTTGTCAGTCCCATAGCAGCGCCCCCAATTATTGAATTTATTTCCAAGACTGCTACAGATGCGTTAGCTTGGGTGCTTCCTGGATTCTACCCTGAGAAGGATGGTGCGCTGAAAGGTCTGTGTACGTCGGATGGGGCTCGCATGGTCCGTGATGTTGGCTTGTTGGCATCTGCGCGGCACCATTGTAGTCCATGTTATTAGACTGGTGGTGAGGCAGGTGATTAAGGCCGTACATAGATGGACCCGAGGTAGGCATCGAGTCCACGTAGCTCCCTCCAACGTAAGCAGGACTGTCCTGGATATTAGGAGTTCCGTAATTGCCACCGTTACCCTGTAGACCATGGGGGTCGTATTCTGACGTAGTGTTGGCATACTTATGTTGGGAGGGGCAGCTCTTCATGGGGGGTTGGTAAGACGTAGACATTGAATAGGCGTTTTGATGAGATTTATTAAAAGATGGCGGAGAGGGGGCGTCGTAGTTACCGGTCATAGAGTGCATGGAGTTCATATAAGCGGCTGAAGACTGCATTGGGAGGGGCGGGCTTCCAGCTGGAGATGGCCCACCAGAAGACGAGCCCATCCCTTTGCATTTTTGATCCTTTTTGTACTTCATTCGTCGGTTCTGGAACCATATTTTTATCTGTCTTTCGCTGAGATTGAGCAGGTTGGCCATTTCCACGCGACGCGGCCGACAGAGATAACGATTGAAGTGGAATTCCTTCTCCAGCTCCACCAGCTGCGCGCTCGTGTACGCTGTGCGCGCTCTTTTTGAAGCCGCAGAACCCGGGGGGCTTTTCTCGCCACCGCTGCTCTCCGCTGGAAATGAAATAAAACATAATTACTACATACATAAATTGAATGCATCATTCCCTAATAAAGCAGGGAACAGGCAACGGAACTTAACCTGAGATATTAGTCGTCACCACTTCATAACACTGGCAGTTATTAAGAGATCTGAGCCCCAACACTGACCTGGAGTATGAAAATTGTATCAGTCGCCCATAGACTGTGCTACTTTAGATCCATGTAGAATGAGCGTAATAAATGTAATTGGTTTATTAAATTCAACCAACACATCTACAACCACATGTTAAAAGCTCATCCGCTGGTTTCTGTGGTTGATTTTTGTTATTTAACATTTATTGGCTAAATGAAAAGCTGAAGCGTACATTATTTTGCTTTTGTGTGAGAATTTCGATGTCTACTCTAAATTATACTTTACATATATCTATTTCCACACCATTCCTTTGACCATTTTTAAGCAAAAGTGTGTGTCAATGTAAAGCTAATCAATCGTAGGGGTATATGATTTTCAAGAAAACAATATCGGCGGTTGGTTCTGCTTGTAACAGCATTCCTCGTCGAAATGCAGCTATGCCGTTACTTATACAACTTATACCACCTGCGTAATTGTGGAAAAAAAAACAAAATTGAAAAGGCCATTTTATGAGTCTTTTGTCGTAGATACCAAGCAAGAACAAGAAGTTTTCATTGTTCAAGCATGACTTAATGGACCTGGTGTTCTATAGCAAAATATTTAAACGTTTTATTTGAAAATGTAAGCTGGCCTATATAACGTCTCAGGAACAAAGAGGGAGCACACACCATTAGCTGAACTCGTGCTTGGTGAGCTGCTTTTCTGCTTTGAGTTCTGCCTTGATTCTTTCATCCAGGGGAATATCTGCTTGGTGAGATTGGGGTTTGGGGGGTGGGAGGAGGATTTGGCGGCTGCTTTCGTTGTGCCTCCGCTGCTACTGCTGCCCGGTTGTTGCGCCGCATTGCTGTTGGTGTTTTTAGCGGGGTTCTGGGGAGGAGAGACCGGGGGAGCCTGGTGATGTTCAGGTGGCAGACCGGAGCGCATGCAGCTCCCGTTGAGCTCTTTCGTTTTGGCATGCTGCTGCGGTGTGCTGCTGCCGACGTTCTGCAGCGAGCAGGCGGATCTCTGGTAGCTGCTTTCCAGGTGCGCCGAAGGCTGGTAAGCCGGTTGCTGAGCATCATAACTGAAACCGTTGGCCCCTTGGAACGAATAACCCCCGAAAAGCGTCGAGTTGTCGTAGTATGTCGTTTTCTGCATTTCCGAAAATAGTGTCACCGGCTACCAGGGTCCCGACGACCTTCTGGAAGAACATTGGCACCCGAGGTCACGTGACACTCTCCTTCCAGTGGCCTCTTGGAAGTTGACCTGAAAGGTTTTAGGAATCACATAAGAGAGACGCGGGTATAAATCCATCTTAGCCACTGAAAAGCATTCTGACATGAATAGCGCCTTTTCCCACAACCCGTTTCGCAGATGCCATGTCAGACCACAAGCGCCTCCCCTCCCTCCTTCACCCTGTGTATATCACTCACATATATAACAACACACATTCACCGCCATGAGCAAACACATAGAATCTATGTTGCATTGCAGTACAAATATTATGCAGCGATTGTAAGGTCTGGTTTTGTACATTTGACTTCTGTTTATGCTGTTTCATTTTAAGATATTGCAATCACCCGCTTATAATGAAAAACATATTTTTTACAGATGTGTATGCAGCCAGCTAAGGATATGAGATAACGATGGCTGTAGTATTTTACTGCAGAGATGAAGAAGGAGAATTACAAGACTTCAAGTTTGCTTACATAATTAATGGGTTAAACAGCATTTTAAAATGTCAAAATGACCCAGTATCCTATAATTTAATGCCATTTAACTTGACAGAGGTAAGCTTAATAGATTTATCCATTTTGACAAATGCACTTTTTAGGATTATATTAAATGAAAATACTTAACGCATTTAGCAGTGTCCTTAGTCAGCTATAAACAATGCTATTTACACTCATATGCTGCACACAACCACCGGTTATATATTATTCACAGGATATGGACCATTTCAGTTATGACGTTACGAAATGCATTATACTCCGTGTTTTCTGAGGCCAAAGTCAGTGCACACGTGACCTTGGGGAATTCCCTGTTTTGTTTTTTTGTTGTTACATAATGTCTTTGGACAACATGAAAATATAAAAAGACAGCCATAACTTTGTTTCTGGGTCCTGTGGTCATTTAAAGGTAATGAAAACGTCGGACGGTTTGATTCATTAAGCTCGTTCGGCCGGAGAACCCCTCTAAAGATGAAACGCTGGCTGAATGGCGAAGGCTTCTCTCTAACACTACCAATGCATCTAGATTCATTTTTCGTGTTCATAACCTAATTACAAATATTATTGTTTGAAATGATTTTGCAGCCCAATTGTTTAGAAGATTTAATTGTCTTGCACACCAAAAATTCGTTTTGAGACGTCTCCCAGTATTTAAGTATAAAATAATGATATTAACATCAACAAACACAGAGGGAAAAGCAACTATCTTCATTTCTAGAATGTGTATCATAAATAAATTGACATCAACTTGAGAAAAACAATTACGAATCTTGTCTCTCGAAAGCAGTTCTGGCTGCCCCAGCAACCTCAATATTCCACATACGCGCACATCAAAATGCTTTTGAAATCAAAATCAATCCACACAAAAAGTATAGAACTGCCCTATGATAGGTCATATAATTAGGTTCAATAGCTTTGATTGCTGTTTACTCGCGAAATGCATTTTAAAACGACGTACAACATCGTAATAATTTTCTACGCCAATAAAAATCCAAGATTAAGAATGAAGTGTTCTGAGAAAGCAAGGTGTGAACAGAATAAAGCGACGGTTATGTGTCTGTGATGGGGAACATAGGCTACAGCTTCTATATATCAACTCTCAACATGTCACTAATGTCCGTCATTCATCTTACACACAGACGGCCGGAATCCTGATTATTTACTCCAAGCAGTTGTTAAGGGAAAAAATCACAGCAAGAACAACACATATTAATAAATGCGTTGTGCTGAAAAAGTAATAATAAATATAATTTCCAGTGTCCGTGTGTTGAAGTAAAACAAGGTCGTTTTCCTAAGATGTAACCTATTTTACCAGGATTAAGCAAGTAGAGCATGCAGATGAAAAAGAACCCAAATACACAACGGCAAGTCGACGACGACCTCCTGTTTGGCTCGCTTAGATGTAAGCGTTGTTAAAATGTAAAATATTTCTATGTCTTACGGCGTACACTAGCAGTGGGGGTATTTTCCATGTTCGGGTTCACAATAACGTTTTATATACGGTACGAAATATGCGGAATTCAACCCAAGCAATCTCGCTTAGCCCAGCGTTCAAATAAAACATGACACAGGCCCGTGTTCATGAATTTAATCACCAAAACGCCTAAATTGTTCATATGTTTAAAAAAACGACAAGAAATTAAAGCGTTCAGAAATCCAGTTTTGTTACAGCCTAAAGGAATCGACATCTGTCCCGAAATAAAGGTGAATCCTGACGTGCATTTAGCTGGGAAAAATAAATAGCACCAAATCCTTAGCCTAGTTTATTTACAAAGAAATATCACAGCAAAACAGGATAGAGATGCAAAGAGAAAAAAGAGGAGTTGCGGCATGGAAGGAAGCTTAAAGCATTGTGAACTCTTCTTGAACCGCGATTGGAGTCATATGGTCATAAATCACTGGGACATACTCCGCCATTCACAAACTGATAGCCTATTCTAGTCCATCTTACCTTAGCCTCCGACGTGGGAAGTACGAGCAGACATCATATATTTCCCCATCCAGCTTCGGTGCTATCAGTAAATGAGAATTGTTTCCCCTTTTTGTAATTAGTACGGAATATTAGAACACCGGTATCTGTAAGACGGTTACCGTTAGGCAATCTGTGGTTATTCCTGTGCGAATCCTGTCCGTTTGGGATGGGAAGATGGAATAACATCAAAAATCCGAGGAAAGCCCGGGGCTGCGAATGGACAGGCAGTAAGATTCTGGCTGCCCTGTCGACTGGTACGCCCTGCTCGCTGATAACAATGGCCTCAGACTTCCCCCGTCTTTCACGGCGCAAAGCTTAACATCATAATCCAAACAGAACCTCGGCTCGCGGTGAAATTTCCCTGATACACCTCTTTTTGTTGCTCTTTTCGTCTGTTCCTTTTAGTCGTTTGTTTTTGCTGTTCTGAACAGAGGGCCTTTTCGCTATTTGGAAATAAGGTAGCTGGCTTGGAATGCCGGCCAGGAGTGTGAATCCCCATCAAACACAGCGTCACTAGTGAAAAATTATGCTAATTGCGGACGTGGTGGACAGAGGCCTGCAGTGATGGCAAGCCAGTGATTTTTCGATTTGAGCGTTTCACAGCCATGGTGTCAATTTAATCAAATTGTGTTCCGTAAATGGGTCAAGCCTCAAGTTTTGACTCTGGTGGATATTATATGACCAGCGGCGAGCTTCCGTCGTTGGTTCCCTCATGACTTACGATAGACCCTGTGTCCCATCTACACGCGTACACGCACACTTGTCTAATAATGACTGTGAAATGAAAAGAGAAAGTTTTGTGGAATAGATAACAGGCGAACCGTAGAAGAGATGGAGGGATGTCAAAATCCCAAAATGGAGGGGTGACAAAACAAACAGCTAAAAGGAGAGAAAAGGAATGTTATCTGTGATATTTAGCAGCTAGGGGCATGTCAAATCCATTAACGTCTTAAAAAACACTTACAGGGAGCGTGTAGCAAAGTTTCCTGTTTTTGTTGTTGTTGTTTAGCGCGTGTTATTTTGACACCAAGGGGACTGAAAAGGTAAATCACCATTACAAAACTTGGAAGGAGAGAAGAAAGCAGAATCAACAGCAAATGGGAAACAAACGTGACGTGTCTTCGCCCGTCTTTCTACCTCCCTAACCCCCCAACTTTTATTCACTTTCATCTTTGCGGTACATGACTTGCTACCTCTACTTCACCTCATAGCTGTGAACAGTGACTTTAAAAAGATTTGGCGTGGGTACTTCAAAAGAGAGGATCTGGCACGATGTAGGAGGAAGATTGGGGACAAAAATGTAGGTGTCTGCAACTTTTCCACCCAGTATTGTTCGTGAAACTATAGCTAAAAAGAAACTAAGGAAGAAAAATAAAAACGCTTACTAATCAATTAATACAAAACGTATTTTACATGCAGTCACAAAACAGTGGGATCTACTACGAGAGCTGAAAATATCCGCTTCTTTACACGTACGCCCACACACACACACACAAACACACACACACACACACACACACACACACACACACACACATATATATATATATATATATATATATATATATATATATATATATATATATATGTGGTTAAGATTTTAGAACCATACGTGTGTGTGTTAGTGTGTGTAGACAGATGTTGAAAGATGACACAGATGAGGGTCAATAGCCTGTAAACCCACTGATGTGTGCTCTGGCAAGATATGTGTTAGCACACGGTTTGGATTAAAACATGCTGTCGCTCCTTGATGCAAGACTGAAGAGGAGGATTTCAGTCCATTTCCCTCAACTCATAATAGCGGCAGGAGGTGGAGAGGAGGTTCTCATGCTTTGCCTTTGTTTAAGTTGGAACAGGATATGGATGCGTTTTCTTTTTTATGCAAGGTGGAACACCAGCTCATCAGACAGCGGGAAGGCAGTTCATTGGTGGAATATAACCCCGGTAAATAACCCAAGAACAGGCTCGCGACATGACCTGACTGTGACAGGAGTATGAAATGCGCTGATATAGGTGAATGTGTCTTCATATGCGTGCAGAAGTGAGAGAGAGGAAGAGAGGGGGAGAGAGGGAGAGAGAGCGAGGGGGGGAGAGGGATCTTAAAATACATTACTTCTTGATAGCCGGAGTTGTATTTCGATTTGTTTACACAGCCGCGTACGGTCTGGTGCAAATGAAACACATGACTAATGTACATGATGCAGCATTCGCTCCGACCATTACCCTTGCTTATAAACACCGGGATATAAACATCTAGGCCTACTACTTGTGCTAACGAAGAAGTACAACATCCACCAATTCATGTATACGTAATACATAATCGACATAAAATTCGTTCCCAAAGATAAAACATAAACATAAAACAATTCGTTTGACCATTATCTTCCGACAGCTCTAAAACGAATATGGCCCCATGTTATCGTGTTTTTACTTGAAGGGTACTCGAGCAAAACCCAATTTCTTTACTGTTTAAAAAAGCTGAAGTCAATTTTACCATCATGACTCCCTGTTAATTTCAGCCTATAAACAAACTTGTCCCTGATCGTGACTCTCTTAAACCACAAAAATCATACTCGACTTTAACTGTTTACAGTTAAATTCTAATATGGGCCACTTCATGATGATAATCGTAATATATTTCAAGTAATATATTTTATTCGACTGAAGCCCTAGTGTGGGCCACTACATTAATGTTATTATTTCATACTCTGTCAAATAAGTTCATAGACAATATTTTACAATAAACATTTCAAAAACTTTACATGTGTATATTGACCTCCCACGAAACGAGATAAGATCAATACATTTGCAGTGCACATGAAAACGTCATCACTTACCTTGATAATGCAGTTTATCAGCACTGGATGTTATGCAAGAATAAAGCGTCTTGAAGTGGTGTAAAAACTAGAAAAGAAAGAAAGAGAGAAAGATGCGATCAAAGGGGTCGCAGAAAATTCAATACTGTTCAGGCGACCCCTTGTAGAAAAATCGGACTGAGAGGCTATTCGACTTTTTCTATCGTGACAGGTATGATTTACCTAAATTATTTTTCAGATCTACAGAAAAAAATGGCCCGCAATCGAACACAATCTGGGTGCAGCCTGGCAACACGTTTTCATTGATTTATGATATTCATGTATTCTTGTATTTCCATTTGGTTCTCTGTGTCTGATTCCATATTCATATATGATCAGTCATTTCCCGTGATTTGTAATGTCAGGATATAACGGCTCGATCCTTTCTGCAATAATAAACATTTTGTCTTTCTTTCAGTTTGTAACTTGTGCTGAATTTTTATTATTATTATTCCATTGTTGCATTCTTTCGCTTCGTGATCATCATCATTCCTGAGTGTACCATCTTAAAAGTACAGAAATGATCAAATGTTAAAATTAATATCCTCCAGTAGAACCAGATAAAATCATCCCGGGGCAACTCTGACATTCAAGGTCCTATTTGCAATTAATTAAAAATTTGTTAAGAAATTAATCGGAAGGGCAATTCATTAATGTTTTAATAAAAGCTTATTCCGAACGAGGTCGTGCCACTACCATAACGAATATAAACAGCAAATAATAATAATAATAATAATAATAATAATAATAATAATAATAATAATAATATAAAATTTAAGCACAAATTAATCATACTAACATATTAGTGGTGAACGAAATAAATTGAGGATAAACCAAAAAATCGCACACAGAAACGTAGGAAGGAAAATAAAAATAAATTCACGCTACCATGCTGGAAACGAAGAGAAAATGATCAAGAAAGGGCGGCTCCCAGCAAAACGGCAGCGTGCATGTATGTATGGAATTGCGTGGATATATACACCAAATGCTAGAATATAAGAGGCGCAGAGCGACAGAGGGAGCATAAATAAAATCATCTTGGTGGTTTGCATAAGACAGATCTTACTGAAGTAGAATAAAAACGTTCACGCTGGCTTGCATTGCTCCTGACAGGCACCCAAGCACATAAATCAAAAAGAGGATTCCCTGACCTCCTCGGTTCTGCGGCCTATAGCACTATAAAGTTATTTATTGCTTCCACACACTGATTTGGCTTTCCTCCATCCCTGTCGCTCCGGGTACGCACCGGTGTAAGCCGCTCGCTTGATTTTTAAGTTTCCTCCGGATGCAAACGAACTGAAGCCCACCACGGACAAAATAAGTTACCTATGAAGACCAGACTACTACGGCCTCGAGCTCGCAGCGTTACACAGCAGAACAAAGAGACGATGCATCTTTATGCAGAAGATTAACCAGTTCCACAATGTAACACTCAGCCGATATCAAACATCCAAGGAGCAACCAATACTGAGTGCGAATTCAACTAAAATCAACGAAACTTCTGAACTGTGAAAGGCTTGTCTAAATAATAATAATGAACAAGAAAAGAATTCATCTAATTTCTTCAGGCGTTACAACAAAGCAATAATGCACCATGTATCCAAATACATACAAAGAAACAGCAAGGTATCGGGTGTCTAAAATACTTTTGTTTCACTCTTCGAATATGTACACTAAGACCATCTAAACCACATAGCCTACAGAGGCAGCAAAAAATTCATCGGCGGCTTGGCTCAAACTTTGTGGTCAGGTTTTTTTTCCCGTTATCTCCTTATGCTTCAGGAGGCGAATACCTCACATTCTCCTAAGCAGCCACTCTAGTTCGTATTCCACGGTCGAAATTATTCCTATTAACAGCTAGCATGTGTCTTGCTTCTAAAGTTTGAATTGGGAACAAAAAACCAGATAAACACGGAGGGCATGCGGCGTAGCTGTGATTTCGTTTGACAGATTAGTCCTCGGCTTTCGAATGACCTAAGCGTTGAAGAGTAATAACTCACCAGATTAATGATCAATCAACGGAGGTACATTTGAATTCCCTCGTAATGTACCCCGACTTTATCCCATTTGTTGTGTTATTTACTTGGCATTACTATTAGCAGAGTTGGTGGCTGAGTGAAACACACTGCAAGATGACAAGGGCCCTTCCAAATGCCAAAAATAATGCCTCGAATTACCAGATCACATGATCCGCCTGCGTCAACATCCTCTGATTTCAAAGGTGATTCTAAAACGTAACATTTCCCATGCTGGAGCTCTCAGAAATACACAATTTCTTTAATTTTCCAGAATTATTCGCGATTTGGTCCCCCTGTTCATCCAAAAAACGCCCAAAAATTGCCAGATTTTTTCCTTGTCTTTGTGAATGTGTTTTCGCCAGGCTTCACATTTGAATCGGATCCAGCTCGACCGACTACAATCCAAATGGAAAGAGACGACTTGCAGGGAGAGGAGAGACTATTCTTTTTTCTTTCTCATCCTGGCGGATGACATATGACTTTCAACACTTCTCACTCGTGGGGAAGAGGAGAGATGGCTCTCTGGCTACAATCTTAACAGGGGTTTCTGCACTTCTCACTGGAGGGCGCAGAGAAGGGGGTTTGGTTTACTCCCACGCAGATATCCCTCTGCCCAAATATCTGTGGATTATAATTCGACTCTTCGTTTGTGCCCATCAATCCCTACCCTCGTGTCAATATCATTGCGAGCGAACTAAGGGCTGGATTCGCTCGATATTTGTCTTCACCTTTGACTCACAATAAGATATAAGACTTACTTTTATTTTTCACAAACATACCCTACAGAGTTTATCGATCAGCACAATTATTTAGATATATTGTTTTGAGAAAAGTAACACTTAAGATGGTATGCTATTCAAAGTTAAGGGTAAATGTCCTGGCTAAATGTCTTTGATTTTGGGAATAAATTAATGCTGAACTTTCTATGCTTGTTTATAATTCTACTGGTATACCTTTTGGGGTTTATTAATCTAAGACGTTATCATCCAGAAAGGGGTGTAGTAATGATTTATGCTAGGCAGGAGTAGAATGTGAAAGAATGTTGCTTTCCTAGACTTTCTTAAAACCAATGCCCCATACAACGAAGGGTCTGGTCCCCCTTGCTCAGCTCTTTGGAAAATCTCCACTATTCCTTAACCTGGGCCTTCTTAAGAAAGCCGAGTTAATTTTTAATCAGAATTGTCCAGAGAAGTAATCTTTAACAGAAAGTCAAAGCAGAGGGCATAGACAAAGGGTCAGGCGGACTGGGAGGAGCGTGGGTCAAATTGCCCTCTCCACTCGCGAGACCTCAAATCTGCCAGCTTCACAAAATATAACAGGGGAGAAATTTGATTTAAAAAATACACACAGTACTGCTATTCATGTCCAGTTTGCAACGGTTTACAGTTCATTGAATACAATTTCTTTACGACTATGAAATAAGTTTCATTGAAACGAAAATTTTCATTTCACAATTGACATAGTTACATCGCTACTGCTAATTATGTATGCATCTTGGGTGTGCGCGTCAGGGTCTGCTTGTTACTCTGTCCTTAATTACAATAGTCACTGTAGTAATAAAAAAACATACACACTGCTAAGGGGAGGCCTGGCTAATAAACACATTGTACAGTGAAAATATGCAAAACATCAACAGCTGTCGACACTTACACAGTGACGCATCGCATTGTGTTTTCAGTTATTCTTCGCTGTTCACTTGTGTCGGTGATGTATGATAAAATCTGTTCAATTACAGGCACACAGGGTTTTGTGGTTTTATTCTTGTGTTGCACTAAAACACGCAAACCACTGGGTCGGGATTTCCATTTTTCCTGGGGGCTAACGAAACTGAGTTAGAACGGCCGGAGTGCAGGGCAAGAACAATTTTCTGCTAAACCAGGCAGCTGGAGAGAGCGGGCCAAACCACGTGACGCTGTGCTCGCCAAAAAGACTTGGAGGCAATTTGTTATACTTTCTTTCAACAAAGTAAGGGAGGGTTTGTGAAAAGCACAGTTTGGAGCTACCACGATGCAAACATGGAAAGCGGCGGGATACTCCAGTCAGCCCGCGAAGTCTTAATGATTAGAGGCACTGTACCCTCTGTAACCATTTTGATATTCCCATGCATGTAGACGTATGTCAATGTCGCAAAAATGTTTCCGTCATTCAGGCTTTCTCCGCAGGTCACACACTGGAAAAAACAGGCCTACTTCAAGACCTAAAAAGTCAAATCAATATTTTCCATTTCAAGGACTTCTGATGTGGAATGATGTTTCGTGCGCTAATATATTAGAGTGAACTATGTAGAAATAGGCCTAAAGATACTGGTGTACATATCTTTTTTCAGTGGTCTTCTGAAATCAAATGACTTTTTTCCCATATGCTTCGATGCGTAAAGAGAACGCTCTCCACCTCTGAGAGTTTGCTAACAAGCGTTAAAAACACTTAACGGTCAACTTGAATGATTTGTTCATTTCCCCTAGATGGTACTATTCAAATTGCCAAATAAGTGTGCATTTTTGTCGAACGGCTGTTGTTTTGCACCCAGTGATATGTGAGAACATTTTCAAAGCGAAACTAAAAGAATGCCGACATGCTTACCGTAAGGCAACATTTGGGGGAAAGGTTGGGCTAAATTAAGAGCAAACAATCCTCGTCAGGGTCATAAATCATGTTCACATGCACCCTCTTTTTACACCAACCTTCAAGGTCCGTTCACAGAGCGTCTCACTCGATTATTATTCCTTTACCAATTGTATACCTTCCAGTTCTGAACTTTCTAAGAACTTCTTAAAAGATGCCTAAGTTTGGCAGCGTGTTAGCTTTTCGGGGAATTAAGAGCCAATTCGAACTAAAGAGAGAAAGAGAGAGAGACAGAAAGTCCGATAGAGATAGAGAGACGGGGGAAGGGTGAGGGGAAATAGAGCTACCCTTTAGTTTCTCGGTTACCTATTTAAAGGCATCCGTCTAATCTCTTAGTAGGCAAAAGCTCTGCCACTGCGTGAAGATCTAAGGTTCCCTCTTGCCTAGATCACACAACGGGTAATTCACGGAACTTATTTGTGCTGGAACCAATACACGACACGGGGAAGTGCCACTCGTCTGTCGTAGCCTGCAAAGCTTACCTGTCTTCCAGTAGTCTTCGGGGTCTCACGAGAAAAGGATTGGCCAGCGTTTTGGAACACCGCTTACAAGCAACCGTGCATTGAAATGTATATCTGTTACTTGTGGATTCAAGTGTCAAAGCGACCTAATGGATTATGAAAACGGACATCTTTGTTTGTATCGACAGTTTGTTGAACATTTTTAAGCCCTATCAATCGCAGCGCAGCCGCGTCCGACCCGAGTGTTCTCGCACGCAGAGCCCTGTCCGCTTCCGCAAATCTTCGGTTTCAGCGAAATCCAAGGCAGCCGAGCATGCCTCCTCTCGTGCTCTTTACTCTGCCCCTCGGGCTTAAGAGGGTTGATACTGTGGCCTGATGCAACGGGCAAGGCATGCAAGATCAAGAGGGCTGAAGGCGCACCGTCCATAGTGCAAAGGCTCCACTGCGAGGCCGACACCAGGGCCACGCGGAGATGGCCACCCTGGTTACGAGAGCATTTTTTCGTTTTTGGTTTTGTTTTTTTCAAGATGAAATTGTGTTTGAGGAAAATAAATGCGCCATAAAGCTCTTATGTTGTCACAACGAATCGCCTAAGTCCACGATATCAATACTGCATACGCGTATTATTGAAACTAAAAAGACTGAAAAAAGAGTTTTATATACAAGGCCACATGTTATTTGAATGTTTATGCAGCTAGCCAGAAAAAAAGATATATGTTGCTCTTTCTAAAGCTATTTCAACTGGCTGTGTTTCTTGTTTGAGACCACTGCGTGTTTGCTTCCAACACAAGAAGGTAGACAAAAGCAGAGCAAGTTTAATTATGACAGCGTAAAGGTATGGTATCATCTTCGCCTGTTTTGCCTGCACTTTATCACGCAGTTGAAAGGTTACAAACCCTAGTCCGATTTTCTCCGAAGCATTTCCAGGTCACTTCTTTGTCGCAATATGCACACTCTTGAGCTGGGTGAAGTGTTTCCTCGCCGTATTTGGATACCCTTTCTGTATTCGTTTCCAGTTGGTTTTGAATAGCTCGCCAAGCAGTCCCGTATAAATAAGCACGAGAAGTGATATTGATTCGTTTCCAAAAGGGTAATCATTCCGCCATTAAGGTGAAGCAAAAGACTTCAGAAGCATTACACCCACTCTGAGCATCAAAACGACTAACACGTTTGGCTAGTAGTAATAGCAGTAGTAGTAGAAGTGATACCTTCATAATAATAACACCATTACAAATACTTCTAGCATTGTCTGCTTGTTTAAGCAAATATTTCAGCTGCCCTTTGTCTAGAATCATCAAGCATCAAAGAAGCTTTTTATGTTGCTGTATGTTAGTATGTCAGGAGATATGACAAGGCTTTGTGGCTTGGTGCTTTGTTGTACCCGCTTATTTCGTGGGACTAATCCAAATTAAACAACTTCTGCACGGTCAAATAAATTAATATCGCCCCCTCTATTGCGATGTCGACAGAACACTCTTCCCAAACAGAAATGTGCCTTAATACACGATTTATTTCCTTTGTAACAATATCGAAGTTGTTTGTTTTAATTAGGCTGGAAAATTAAAAGGGAGACGGGAATCGTTAATATTCGTTTTTTCTTTCATCGAAATCTTGACTGTGACAAAGAATATCTAAAAATTCTCGTTCCGTGGTTTCATGTATGCCATTGAAGTGAATTTCGATCTGAAAGAGTATCCTCAGTCTTCAGCAACATATCACAAGCCATGTTTGTGTTTGTACACCTATTTGTGTTCGTGTGCTGTAATGTGGACAATGCGCCTTTACCATCGCATTTCCTCTGTACCTACACGGTTGTTACTGTATCTGCACGGTTAATGCAGAGAAAATCAAAATGTAGCCTATAACATGTACCCCAATGCACCAACGAGAACCAGCGCGAATTTACAGTGCTTTACCGCATTTTAAGCCATTTCATTAGAACACTGTTGGTAGACATAATGAAATAGAATCTGAACTAGACACTGTGTAGGCGGCTGGCTGCAAGGTCGCGTGTGAAACCACAAAGTGCTAAATGTGGCTGCTTGTGCAATTCGCATTGTATGGGGAAGAGGATACCGGTCAACTCTGCTTTGACTTGGTTTTTCAGTAAAACACACACAAACACACACACCCACACAAACACACACACACACACACACACACACACACACACACACACACACACACACACACACACACGTCGAACGCACGCACATGTAGGCAGATCACAAAGTCATATTTATACACATGCCTATGTTTGACTGAGATACATTTGTACAGGCCACGTTTATCAATCTGGGAAGAAGGATCTACTACAGCTGCACTTCCAGAGAGCCGTTGGGGCTGTCTGTAATGCTGGGTCACACAGCCCAGAAGCTCAACAGGTAAAATACGGGCGAGGGCTGCTCGAAACCTTAAAAGACTTTTTTTCATTCACAAAGACCCATATCCTCTAATAAGAAAACCGTAAATGCAGTAAGGAAACAAATAAGCTGGAGTAAAATTAATGGTTTGTATATGAAATTATTATTACTGTTCTTATTGTTGTCGTTTTTGTTGTTTGTAGTAGTAATAGTAGTAGCAGCAGTTATCATAGAAGTAGTAGTACTAGAAGCATATTTATTAATGCATTCACTTATGAAGACCATGTGCACCTTAGGACAGGTTGGGTAATTGAAAGAACTCACTGTAATATAAATCAGAAATCTGAACAGTCTGAAGACGCACCATTGATGCCCTTCTGTAAAATATGCCCTTTCCTCACTCCTCCCATCCTCTGAAACGAGCCGGGATATTGTTTTTGACAACGCCACCCCATATAGTCTGCGCTGAAAAATATAAATTTTTAAAGTGATGCCCCTTGCAGCCGTGAACCATTAATATTTGATGGAAGTCGCGGAGTTACACTAATTTTGCTACATAAGGGTTTACACTAGCCAGGTAGAGGGGAGGAGGAGGAGTCGGTAAAATAATTAATAATAAAATTAAGCATCCCAAAACCAACAGCAGTATTTGTCTTATTACTTTGTTGGATTATTATTACTGTTGTTACCGATGATAATGTTAATGCAATTTCATGATGTAGTTAATACGATAGTTTTCCTTAATAAACAAACAATTTAAAAACAGATCATTGTATGAATCTCATTGTCTTTGTGCTCTGCACATCAATACACTAACACTGTTGTCTTGGAGCGGCAAAATTCATGTAAATGATCTTGTACATGGTCTGCAACTGTCTGATTGGAATAAGATACACTTGCAGTATATAGATGTATAAAAATACAATGCACTGACACATTATCCTTATTCAAAGAATATTTACTGATGCATGTTCTGGATCTTCGGGCTCTTAGGCAAACGGTAACACACACACAATACAATGAAGGCAAGTACATTTGAAGTACATCTCCATCCCGATATATTTCCTACGTTGAAAAAGCCAACATATACATTCAACAACATGTGTTGTTCAATATAGCATAAAATTACAAGAATTCTCATGAAGCCGGCTTTATGAAGCTAGGTCCGGGTATGCCCCTTCCACTGCGGGACGAGGTTACTGCTCTGCCGTCACGCTTGTTTATAAATGAAATATGCGCTTAATCCTTCCTCTTCCTCTTTGTATTTTAATTATGTTTTATTCCAAACATGAAACTACAGTACAGGAGAGTTTACTAGCTGTGAATTACAGAAAATCTATCCGGTTCGTTTGTACTATTTTTATTCCACTCGGGGGTTCCCGTTTAGCCACATATAAACAAATGCTTCCTTACTCGGTAATCGCATACGATTTAACCCAAAAGCGGTAGCTAGCGTTCATATTAGTCCCTGATCCATTACTGTAAATCCTCCGCAACAATCAACAGGAGAGGTACAGCTGACTGAAGGGAGAAAAGCCGGGCGAAGTGCGAGGTCCAAAGACATTTCCTCCAAATCCCACCGTATCATCAATTGCCCATCATTTTCTCTGAGAAATGATTTATCGTGGACACGGCCATAAACAACACAACTCCCTCACAAACACACAATGGCAGCCGCGCCACCGCTGACATATATTTCGCTATAAATCAACGAAAGTAGCTGGCGGAGAAAAGTGAAAAGGAGACAGAGACATGAAGGAAAAGGGAGATGAGAGGGGGACAGTGAATGTGACTTTTAAAACACATATGTAGTGATGTTAATGGAATACTATATGGACGGATGTCACATTGCACATCTCATGTTGCCACATCTGAAAATAAACAATGGGAAAGCTAGAGAATGTATGGAAATGCACAAGCACAGAGGAAAAGAATTTTCAGATGGCACTTTTGACACATTTACCAGAATATAACAAACAGATAACAATTAATCTACATGTACGCACCAGGAACAGCGCAGCAGGCACTTGCGTTGAAATATAGGGCTGCCTTGTTCGCTATACTTACAATTTCCACAAGGCGAGACTGTCCACTCCAAAATTATTTTATTGCCGCCTCTCTGTGTGTCTCTCCCTCTCTTTTTCTCCACTATAAGGCTTGTTTTTAAAAGGACAGTTGAATTTCACGTCAGACACAGGGAGACCATGTCTGCGATATTCCTGACGAATACATATCTATTCTGCAACCTCTGCATTAATTATTTAATGAATCACGTGACCGCGAGGGGGATGGGGGTCTTCTCCGTGCAAGCTCGCAGATCCACTCTGACCCAACATTGAAGCCCCAAGCTCAAACTATAATAAAAGAAAACAACGGGGAATACGATAAACGATCAGAATGTGCATTTTTCTTATGCTTTAGAACATGTTTGTGTCAAAAGGGGACATATGGTGAGTCACTATGTAACGAAAGAAATGATACTACCGAAGGAAAAAATAGCAGCAAATAATCCTGCCGTTGTTCGTTTTGTCTATTTGTTCCAACGAATTTTGTTTCATTCAGGGATGAAATGTTTTCGATTGACTGAACACATTCACTAATGCGGTTGCTGTGGTACAAATGCTGGTCAGTTTAATAGAGTTGCATACATTTTTGCTTTTTTACCATAATAATTCTTTTGAGGGAACTGACGCGCCTTCTTTTAAATTAAAGTAAATATGCTGTAAATATGATGTTGTCTCCCTTTTGATATCAGCAATAAAGAACAATAACAATACAATTGTCAATATTAATAACATTATCCTGCACCATCCCGGCAGCTGGTGGTGTTTCTACAACAAATACTTAGCTTGCTGCCACTAGTACTCCTGTGTTTCTCACTTCTACTATGCAACCATCCTTGCAAACAGTCATTTTGATCTGCGTCTGACTATATTCAAACTGGAAGACAAAGAAATAAAACTGAGGACACCAGAATCTGGCATTTTAACCCAATTATACATGGGTTAGGGAAATCCTCAGTTTAAGTATTATTTGCGCTCAGACACCCGCTACCCTCACAAAGCGAATGAGAGCCAGGTACAACAAGACAATGGGAAGGAATTATATGAATCCTGCAGGGCGAGTACTGCAATTATAAGACCAGTTCTTTCCTATGGGCAGCCAAGCCTTGGCATATCAGAACAATAGACTTGAGACAGTGTCCAAAAAAGAAGAAAAAAAAAACAAAACCAAAAAAACGAAAGCGCCTCGTGGAGCATCCTGGAGGTCATACAATAGCTGGACTGGGTCTGCCTTTACGAAATTGCACGAGCTAGACCGGTAGCCATTGTGCTCCCCCCTTCCCCATCATCAACCATAAGCGATACAGCTCAAGGAATGAAATATGACACGCTGCACACTTCCCCCGTAGAAATATATTAGCAATTATCCAAACTACTCGAAACCAAAGTCAGCACGGTTAGATAAGCCTTTTGTCAGCGTTTCAAACTGGTGTGACCCTGTTGATACTTTTACAGTCGCGCAAAATGTTAATAATGCGCTACTGAAATATACAGGCACAGCATGGAAGGTGAAAATATTCACTGACAGAACGTGTCACCTCTCATATTTCTATTTTTAAGTCAACCAACACGAAATTGCAACATGTTCCGTAAGAAGGTTTAGGTTTTTGTCCTCACTACCACTACTTCTACTAATATTACTGCTATTATTATTATTATTATTGTTATTATTATTATTATTATTATTATTATTGATGTTGTCGTTGATGATAAGGATGTTTTTGGTGTTGCTGGTGATTGTTATTCTAATAAATAATATCACACTAAATAAAGTATCGACATAAAACAGAAAAAACTATTCCAGTCATAAATGCCTGTTTCATCTAGAAAATGAAAAAGCGCCATTTTTGCGGAATATTCCATACAGCAATACAGTAACAAAGGCCTACATATAAACACACGCTAGAAAAAAATCTAACGAAACAATAACAGCACACAAACCAACCAAATTAGAACATGTATGTCTCTGTACAATCATTATTGTTTTAGCAGTACCGATACTGAAAATAATAACACCAATCATGGAAAAGGTTGGAAATTCACTCCCAAATCCCAGCTCAGATAAATATAAATGGCTTTTAGTAAATGGCAATTTTAGTGGTGAGGAGATAGCTTTACAGATTCGAACCTCCCTCCTTTTATTGTGGATCATAAATCTGTCAAAGCACATGCTGCGCATTGAAAAAAAAAACATTTAAATAATGTTTTGGCAAAGCATTCCGCGCTAGACAAGTTCTTTCGGCTCATTCCAGTCTCCTTCCAGATTATTACTTTACTCATAGCCAGGTTAAAATCATGCCAGCATTTAAGGCATTTTTGCTGTTTTTTCAAAACAGCCCAAACGTCATGCAGGTTATAAAATGTTAAAAGGGTTTCATGGATGCTCAGTAGTTTTGCATTAGACCATTACATTATGATTATTTCAATATAACAAGAACAACAACAACCACAACTACAATAATAATAATAATAATAATAATAATAATAATAATAATAATAATAATAATAATAATAATAATAATAATGCACTAAACAAATATGAGAAATACTACTGCACTTTGCTGCATTTGAAACTGTATCAATCATCGAAAATAATATTGTCCAACAGCAGTGTTAACTGAGCGAACCCAAAATTATACCAAAATCGCAGTTTTAATTACGTAGCATCCCCTCTCGTTTCTTATTTCACCAAAACCAAGCCTTGGTTTTTAATATGGGAATTGCAATTTCGTTTTTTTTCAATCTGTTACTGTGCAAATAAACCAAGATCATTATGCCTTTAATACTCCTAAATAAATTTACAAAAATTCGAATAATGCCATCCGTTCCTTAACACATGAAAGAAACAAGTAGCATACCCCAGAAATCGACAACCCAACCCAAATATCCAACAGTATCGGTGAATAATTCATAGTACAGGGGTCACCTGTAACAGTGGTGCCCAGCATCATCAAAATTTGCCCTGCATCAAAACGAGCACGCTTTCGGGCACAAAGCTATAGCGCAGGTCATAGATCTACATGCACCACACTGCGCTAACCCAGCACATCTTTTGAGAACTATTATTCAACAAAACTCGCAAGCTGTTGGCTTCGCTGTTGCGGGGTGTTTTGTGTTCTGTTGTTGCGGGGTCGGAAAGCGCAGGCCCCACAGCACCGCAGCTATGTGGATCAACGGGTGCAGGGGACACCACACAAGACCCAGTGCTATGGTCTGGCAAGATATACGCCATGCGTTTTGGAAAAGCCTCCAGACCCCGAGCGCAGGGTCAGTGCTGTTGAAATGTGTAGTCTCGGTCACACTGTATTACTGAGAAATAAAGGAGGGGTAATAATAAATAAGGCATTGAGTCAACTGCGTATTAAGATAAACAATGGATCAAATACTGAAAACTGAAGCGCTTCTGGTGTGAGTGGGTGACCGAGTGGAGCGACGCAAACGCGCCCGATCTTGACTTGTCAACCCTGCATTGTTATGACCAACCCGTTCCTGGTTTATGTTGGCAACATTACAGAGAGGTGTCCAGTCTGAGAGAAGGTCACGGGGTCCGGGGGGTCAGTCTGTGATTTCGCAACGGACCTAATCGCATAGAAAATGTGTCCCCTGGTTGAACTCCACCAGGTCATTCTGATGTCCGTTGCAAACATCGATTTTTTTTCCCGTCTTCCCCTCTCGCCCTTAGTATCATTAGTTTTATTTTTGCCATTTGTTTCTGCGCACGCACCACTCCACGCATCACGTCACACCATGCCACAGAGGGAGAGCCAAAACGGTTCACGCGAAACACCAACCTTTGCAACAACGAGAAAAGAGAGATTGATTCTTCAGGGTTAAACGCTGGTGAATGCCTTTCTGTGGCACGCACGCTCACTCAACGAAACACACAAGCACAGCCGCATTACAGGGTAGATTTGTTAGAAATAGTTCGTTTCATCAAAATCGCCCCAGTCTGTTTAAAAACCAGCCATCCATTCTCACATTTTCGATCCTTATCTGAATAATTGGGCCTAAATGTTTTGCTCCAAATCGAATCGCACTTCCAACATGTGGCCTTTTACAATAAACGTCTTATTCATCTCTCAGCCACCCAATGACAAATGTAAAATGTGGATCTGGAAAAGACAAAAAGATAGGCCCACAGAAAAGCCTGACTCATCGACTATTCTCACCAAAGGCTTAACACTGATTTAATGAATCCCTGCGATGCAGTTGAACAAGTATCAATAACTACGGCGTCATTCTGCGCTAAGACAAATAATTTCGGTAGAATATCAGGGAAAACACAATTCACACGCACTGCCACTTCTCAAGCTGTAAGACAGCTGAGCTACGAAAGCCCCTGGCCATAAAACATCACTCCCTCCCTAACCAAATGCGCTTCTGGTAGCTGACTGTGAAACCTGGGCCATAAAGCAATAAAATCCAACAGTAAAACCAACAAAAGCTCTTACCTCTACGACTCCCATCCTCTGTCCTCCGACCGGTTTGACTTGTGTTAGCATTTAGGCGGATTTTCTCAGAAAAAAAAAGTTTTCTTAAGGCATGACTTGTAAGGAGTGGGGGATGAAGAAAAAGAAAAAAACATCGAGTGTCTTCCAAGGCTTCTCTTGCCTCCTGGCAGAGGGGTCCGTCCAGATTTGCTGCTGAATAACAATAGAAGAGAAACGGTATTTAAAGAAAAGGAGTGATTAATGATTTTTTTCCTTTAGAATTCTCGCATTTTTTCGACTCTATCTACAAATAACGGCTGTGAACTTTTGGCTCTATTGAAATTTGTTCACTTTGTATTCACCCATCTGCGAGAGAGGTTTTGATCTGGGGCCTAAGAATAGAACTCCTAGGTGTATATTGTGTGTGATGCCACACACACATACATCTGTTTTACCAGCTATAAGGCTGCGGACCCTTTCATGAAGGGACACATGTGCACGAACCCATGTAGATGTTACTTGATATTTAAATAGATGTTGCCAAAATTATAAAATAGTCTGTTAAGACATGAATCAAGCAATGAAATTGGCTTAAAGATTTCAACAAGATAAAAAATTAAATACGAACTGTTTTCACCTTCGAAGTTTGTGCAATCGGTTTTATTTCTCGAACAAAGTTGCGATGTACATTGGAGACACTCCACCTCAAGCACCCAGCAGAGACAAAAGAGCGAACAAATGAGGTCACGATAAATGTTCCTTTATATATCGTTGGAACCCATGGCATTCGTTGTATTTCAAGCGAATTTTGATAAAAACGAGGGAGAGAAGCAGATAAATGGACAGCGAAGGCAAAATGGCAAGAGGCGCGCTGGATGATACCAACTATCCCAAAGTAATAGACCATCTTTTCTGTGCCACGGAATGCTAGCAAACCAATTTGAGGCCACACTTTTGTTTTGAGTTCTACACGGCACAGCAAATGTTATTTTTCTCCTATATTTTCAATACTTGTTCCAAGAAAGTAAATGAAAATTAATATATGAGGTACGCCTCACAAAAGAAGCCATTTGTCTTCTTGATTATCTATTTGGTTGTCAGGGTTTGAGCTATGGCACCGGCCCGCTTCTTTGTAACATAAAAATACACACAGAACCTGCAAAGCACAGAGAAACAGCTGTGCAAAATTACAGCCATTAATGCAAGTAATGCTTTTAACTAGCAAACTATTAAAGTTTTTAAAAGCTGGCATGCTTGACTGCACTATTCTCACAACTTCAAGCAATCACCAAAATAAATGTAGGGTAGACTAAATCGGAAGGTCGGTTTTTGGGTTTAAAAAGAGACAATGCGCAATGCAGGAAGATTATTTGTATCCAGACGATGTAAGTCACGGTTAAGAAGGCCTCAAGGTCTTAAGACATGTATAAATCAACAGGAAACAGTTTTTTTAAATACATGTCTTGCCAACAAGAGGCCATCTTCAGAGAGCAAAACATTTCAGCTTTAGGGTGGAAAAAGGTGGCACAGACAGGAACAGAAGGACAGGACACGCGGACGGGAAAGGGTGCTTTTTATTTATACTATCCCTATTTACAAATATTAAAGTAGATACACGAAGAACAAGAAGATGAAGACCGACATTCTATTAAGGGAGGGAAATAACATTTCTGATATAATCTGTAGCAAAATTCTCCTTTGGAATATAAACGGGGCAAATAAAAAATGAATTACCCAAAATAGAGTGCGCGCGTTTTTATGTGCTGAAAAAAAAGAGAGAGACAGAGGGAGAAGAAAAATATTCATTTTGTTTCAGTCATGCAATATACGCAGCTTTGTATGTCATAGACCTGGGCACACATTTGTTTAATCTACATTTGACTTATGAATAAGTACTACTTCCGTGTGCTAGCCAGGAAAATCGATTGAAATTGAAGCGGTGGCTTCATAACACAAGACAAAAACATTTAACATAATCACAAATTGAGGTAATAAAATGCCAAAGTGTGTAATCTACTGCGATGTTAAAACGCAGGGCTTCTCAAGGGAAATTGGTTCTTCCTCGTTTAAGTTCGCCTCACTTTTTAAAAGCAAGCTTTTGCTGGCTTTGCTTTGGTTTCAATAACCTCCGCACTTTTTCTCATCTCCATTTTAAATACACCAATTAATGACAGCGTACACAGGTAAACAAGTCTCTCCCCAAAAAAAAAAAAAAAAAAACGAGCTGGAATTCACAAGCATTGCCAGGCGAGGCTTATTGACAGAGCTTTCGCAAACGAGAGCAAAACACACAATCCGAAACCTCAACGATTCGTTTAAACTCTTTTGCTTTCACTGTTGTTAAGGAGCATCAAAACGGAATAGAAAAAACATCTCCTCTTGACGAACCAAGGGTCATTTATTAAGTACAACGTTCGACGTCGAGGTAATGGCAGGCCTACGGTTCATCCTTTGTACCGTAGAGTAAACATGACAAATGGGTCTGAGTTTGGCGTGATTAAAGATGAAACACGGATCCATCTTCACCAAATCTGAACGATGCTATCTGCTGCATTCTGCTTTAATGGAGGGAGAGACAGGAGGAGAAGAGTGCAAAAAAGGAGTGGATGGGGGGCATAAAAACACATATTCGTGTCTAAGTTCAGTCTTCACCCCCGTTGATTTCATAAATATAGTCGTTTTCGTGTGTCTGGGTTCCTCCAGATACTGAGGTGCTGGGGCACCGAGGGCTATAAGCTCGAAGGAGGTCCACAGGTTCTGTTCTGAGAGTTCCCTTGTGACTGGCTGTCGCCTGTGTTCGTGTTAGATGAGTTAGTGGACCTGATTTTGGTATTGGGCAACTTGTGGTCTTTTTTCCATTTCATTCGTCGGTTCTGAAACCATATTTTTATTTGTCGTTCGGAGAGGCAGAGAGTGTGGGCGATCTCCACCCTGCGTCTCCGGGTCAGATAGCGGTTGTAGTGGAACTCCTTCTCCAGCTCGAGGACCTGCTGTCTCGTGTAGGCTGTCCGAGACCGCTTGGGCTCCCCCCCAGTATAATTTTGATTCACTGTGGACAAGACAGTAAAATATTTACTCAACGATTACAGTGAACAAAGACTATGCACATTTTATCAATGAAATCTCCACCGAACAGAAACATGTTCGTAATACGTTTGCTGATTCTCCAAAGGAAAAATACAGTTCTAGCTGTCTTCACGGGCAAATGACCCAATATAGACCCCGAATGGACGTAAAAATCGGGCTAAGACTTCAAACTCTATCACCCACATTCAGTGTAACATTGTATTACACAAAATTCATCTCTGACAGCTCATAAGAAAATTGTCTTACACCTTGGAATATGTTCTAATAAGGGTTGACCTTAAAGCTGCGTGTTTCGATGCGCTGCACTCTTCAGCAACACAGCAATATAACCGTGTGACTCACTAACCGACCCGTTTCGTACTTTTAACAGTAGTTTTATCACCACGAAAATTATTTTAGCTTCCATAAACTTTCCCACGAACAACAGAAAATTGACAGAGGCTGCAAGTTTATGCATCCAACCACTTAAATGCATATTAAAAACACATAAAACTTAACTCATGGTTTGCCAGAGTCGTAAAATTCCTCCCAGTAAGAAATTAGAAGAGGAAGGTTGCATAGACTTCAAAGGTATTTGGCCAGTAAGTGTAATAAAAATTTATGGAGGATGTAATTATACTGCCCTGCGAAAAGCCGATCGTAAATCTCGACCAAGAGCGTATTCACAAGGGGAGCAATACACTTACTGCCGGACATTCCGCTTTCCACACTAGGTGGAATAAACGCACGTAAGACCCTGAGTAGGAGAAGTTAGCAGCACTTACCGATGTTTACATGGACTTTTTTCATCCAGGGGTAAATCACGGGATCTTTACACGAGCTAGAAGAAGAGTTGCTTTGGTTGACGGAGTTTTGACCGCAGGCAGGCGGAGGGCTCGGGGTTACGGAGTGGCAATGATGGTTTGTCTCAGGGAGCTGAGTTGAGAGTCCGGTCTGGGGGAGGATCGGAGCCCTTGGAGACATCACTACCGCGGGATGCCCAGGACCCTGGCACGGTGTGTAAGGCGGGTCGGCGCAGCCCGACCGCTGGTGGTACATCGGTTCATCCTGGAACGCAGGCTCTCTCCTCTGAGCGCTGTAGTAGTCCGGAGAGTGGCTGGGTAGGTAGTCATTCTGCGAATATTCCTCGCAGGGAGGAAACTTCGGGTCCACATAGTTGGAGTTGATCAAAAAGGAACTCATGGCCATTAATTTCTTTGAATTGCACACAAAATATACTAAAATTTATTGCTGTTCCTTTACTCGTTTTCCTGTTTCGTAAAACCCTCCTACTTTCTGTCAAGTGAACAAAGTTAAGAATCCATGTGACACCAGGAGCCAATGGTGTGGTTCCCTTCGATTCCCGGATAAGGAAATAGGATTACGCATAGCAGCGCCTATGCAACATCTGAGTTCGTTACGTTCAGATTTTGCTTACTTTTAGTCTGTTTACCGTAAGCAGGCGACAAAATCGAAACAACAACAAAGACGAAACGAAAAAATTCACAATATTCAACAGCATATCCTTCAATCAGTGCGAGATCGGCTCAAGCAACGGTACATCCCCTTTTTCTATTAAGCTATTAACGAATCGGGACGGTTGCATACCGTGTCCCGGTGTTGAAATTTTATATATACTATATATACACATTTGACCAGCTTTATTGGAACTAAACACAAAGGCAATACATTGTAGTGCCGCTGCCATGGCCCCAGCGTTTAAAAATGTCAGTGGTGGTGAGAGAATAGCCTTAACAGCGTATAGGCAAACCTTGTCAGAGATGAATCAGAGCTTGTTTAGGATCGATAGAAAATTCATCTACTAATTCGGGTTACCGAGTCTTCTAAATCACAGTAAGACCGTTCCATCTACGGCCAAGCCCTTTTGCGCAAATGGTGCACACCTATACAAATAGGCTATGTATCCGTCAGGTACCATTATCGTACAAAAAATTAAAGTCAGTCGTATTTTAATATCGGTATTATAATAAACAGATTAATAGTATTCGCAGGACGTTAATACCACAGTGAAAAGTAGCATGTCTGTACATTTAACAATCGTAATATGTGGACAGGTCAGAGAAAAGAACAGAAAAAACACTGTGCAGCACAGACAAATGCACTTTTTCAAAGTTCACTTCTCCAAAACTCAACAAAAAGCCCAGCTTCACCGTAATAACAAAGCTCTCCCTGGTTTCTTTTCATTCGTACGTTTTTGCAAAAGCAAATGTCAGCAGCAGAAAAGTACAATTTAAAAAGTGAAAACGACGACCATTTCTGTTGGGCATTCCATACTGGCGTAGTGTATGTATCAACTACATACTCCCCTAGATACGAATTTGTGACCGAGTGTCAGTTCACACAAATTCGGATCTACAGGGTATATATAGATGACAGTTATTCTCTGGCATCTGTCGAAAGGTGCTCACCTGGACTGTACAGTGTGACTTTCAAAACACGGTGTTCTTCAGCTGAATGTTTCCTCAGGTATATTTAGAGCCCAGACATAAATAAAGTCACGTCATCATGTGGGAAAATTACTTTACAAATTTATATTTTCCTTTCTAAGAACATAACAAAAATGTGCACATTTCTGTAAACGAACGTATCCAAAAGTAAACATACGAGATTCCTAAACTATTGTCTTCAGTCAACAAATTCTGCATAGCCTTACATTTCAGCAAGGAAAATACACTGTCAGCCCGACATACAGTCAATCGAAGTCTACAACGAACATCCAGCAAGGAAAGTGCTGAGGTGAAGTCGATGCGATATGCTGTTCTTCCTCTGCAGCTAGCTGTTAAGGGAAAAAAGTTGCACATTTAAAGCAGATAGAAAAAGGAGTCAGAAAAAGAGGAGAGAAGCTCGAGCAAAGCGTGAAATAAAACATGTGGCCTTTATGGCAGGGTCTTTTTTGTTTACAGCTCTCCTGCACCCGCGATCAAACACAGCCGGTATCCGGCGATAGGGGTATAAAGCAATAAAATATGCACACAGGGAAAGAAATCAGAAATCTTTTCACATCCTCAAAGCGCCAGAACACTATTTATGACTTTTTTCGCAACTTCGTTCTAACTTAAAGGAGGCAGCTAGCAACCCGGTGAATTTAAACAGTTCGTCTGTTTTTAAGTCTGCTTAGGATCTTATATGGAGTGGAAGGTACAACTTCCACATAGTCAGCATACGCTCCGTCGAAAGCTGTCAAATTAAGGTAAGAATTTCCTCGGTCCATTTTAAAACATTAATGTCGACGAAGTTAGGTATCTGTTCTTTTGTTGTTAGTCTGTATATTACGCTTTCAAACTACAACCTAAATAAAACAAGACAGTAAAATATTTGGTTCTCAAAAGTATGGAAGCAGCACCATAAAATTGTTAAAACATATCATAAGCGTTCAAATTCAACAGAAATATCTTAAATAGGAATTAATAATAAAAAGAAATAAAATTTAAAACGACTGTGGGCGACTTTTTGTATTGTACAGCAGCCTAAGCAATGGCCTCTTAACCTCTTAACGATTTTTATAAACAATGTGTTTTTCAAATTTGAAAGCTTTACAAAATTCCCACAAAATCTATTTATTCAGGGTGTCAAAGTAGATAACCACTGCTAATATTTAAATCCTCCGTCGTTTCTTCGTATGAATATATTGTTTGATGTATTGTCAATCTTGAATTGAAATGATAAGTAATAATTGGAGCGGAAATTATTACATTCAGATTTTTATAAAAACAAGAGGTTTTTACGGGCATATCATTTTAATAAAACATTTCAATGTAAATTCGATTCCCTTTCAATGCATTTTAATCTTAGCATTGTTGTTCAACAGCCATTACGGCACAAAACCCATTTTACTAGGTATTATTATTATTATTATTATTATTATTATTATTATTATTATTATTATTATTATTGTTGTTGTTGTGAATGCTTCAAATCTATTACACGAATAGTGAACACACGTTTATTTTAACATTGTGTTTATAATAAATGTTAGGGCATTATGGATGAATGCATATCAAAGTAAGGTCAGCAAATATAAAAACTTCAACCTATGTTAACGAAAAAATAGATTGTAATGTTTGTAGGCAATATAATTTGCTGAAAAAATAACAAAGAGGACGACATTATGAAAATCACCAGCACCCCTAGCGTTTACACAAAATATGCGGCCTGTTTTATTCCAACATAGGCCTTGACAATACGATGTAAACAACAATTTCCAAATTATAATTTGCATTATTCCCGTCTGTCCCTGCGTCTTCTTCCTTCGTTTGTTACGTTATCGGGTGCTTATCTATAAGTTATAATTATTTTAAGCGTTCATGGTGGAATGCTTTGTGGGGAGAAAGTGAAAGCGTCATCCACACGGTCTCCTCTAATGCTCCCTTTACAAACACAGGCAGTGCCACGGGTTCCTAACCAAACTGGAAAAATGCAGCCCAAATGACTCCAATTCAGACATCCACTCCCTAACTCTTTCATGCCACACAATCCCCGACCTTGCCTTCACCCCCAAAACCGTCGCTTCAAAACAGCATAGGAACCCGAGCCCTTTCGAGAGGAAGGTGTGCAAACTACGACGCAATATAGAATCAGGATTGAAACCAACATAAAACAGTAAATAAAACGATCATCATCACACTGGAAGCCAAAAATCGCTCATATAACTGCAATACATTTCACTAACTCGTTAATGAAAGGGGGTTGGGGTGGGGGGGCGGTCATGGCTCTGCTGCAGTGTTCAGCACGTGGTCTTGCCAGGCAAGCACCTGCTGTAGACCAGAACGATATGTAAATCAAGCACCAAATTTCTACTTACTCTCTTCCTTCGCATATTTCAGGTCGTGTCTCCCCCGTCTTTCACCGTCTGCACATGTTACGGGGCTCGACTCCGGTTATTGTCGTTTCCAATCATTCTCTTTTTCCGTACCACGAGCCTTGGCCCCTCTCTTTTCTCTCGCGCCACAGGTTTTGACCTCCCCATGATACCTTAAACACATCAAGCTCCCCCTCAGCGTCGCTCGTACCAATTCTGCTCACACAGCTTCGGTGGATGGAAACGCGGACATAAAAATCTTGTCAGACACACACTGACACAAAACTCGTATCTACCGAAAGAGAAAGAAAATACAAAGACCATGCCGCACGAGGCACCTTCAGCCAACCGAATGCGTTCACTCCACAGTTGCCTTAATATTGCAGTGGTGACCAGAAGCGCTATTTCCCATGCTAAAAATACATAATACCCCGCAACAATTCTCAACGTGACAAACCATCAGGTGCTCTGGGGGATTTCGTAGTGAAGTCACAAGTTTTCGTATTAATCTCATAGTTTTGGCAGTCTTTGTTAAACAGCTAGGCGTGTCGTGAGTCCCAGTACATTTTAATATTTGTAAGACGCGCTGACCTGTGTTTCACCCCTTTTCTGGGTCCCTCTCACTGGCCACTTCTATAGTAATGCATGCATAGCTTGCCTGGTCATTTTGAATTGTGCCCAGGTCATTACTTTGAAGAAAAATGGCTAGGGAGGGGGGAGGGTCATTCAAAACAGCCACCCGAGCCTGAAAAACAGCTCAAGCGTATTCCTTCATTTTCTTTGTTGCATTAATATTTCTCTTATCAAACTGGATAGATAAAATGCGCGCTCAATATACCGTGATTTTTCACGCAATCAGCAATACAGTAAAAACTGTGGGACATCAGAAAATGTGATATATTTGTATTTTATTTCGAGATGTCATTAAACACATTTTGTTTGTGTAATTTATCCCTTCTGGCTGCGGCACGATTTATGTATTATATTCGTATTGTCAAAGAAGTAGCAAGTGTCCGATCTCCAAATAGCTTTTAAAACTAGACGTTGAAAACCTGTGTGTATTTGTTTGTGTGTTTTTGGTGATTCGAAAAGAATCACCAAAGGCCATGGCTATGTATGTTTGAAAATATCTGCGATATATTTCACGCATAAAGAAAATCATCTGTAAATCTTTAAATCATCTAAATATGTTTCAGTTTTCTTCTATTTTAACTTTTGTAGATTGATTACTCCGAGAAAAATTAATGAGTTGTAATCGTTTTGGAATCATAGAGCTACATATATTAAAATTCATGGTGGTTCTCTGCCAGGCAACGGTACAGGTTACAATGGAATCAAAATTAATGCAGTGACCTCAGAATGAACTCCAAATGGGACGTGTTTCCAGTACAATGGTTCTCCATTTATGTACACTGTTCTACAAACAGCGACCCGACCAGAATCGCATCGTTCTATACTGCTAACGTTTCACCAATTCTGTGATGGTAAAGAAGCAATTTATGTAGTGATTTATTTATTTCTGTCCATGCCTGTCCGTTCTCCTTTCTGGCTGTTCTGGGACCACGAAATCCAGCATATTGCATTGACAGAACAATCAGATTTATCCAAAGCATTGAAGAACATATAATAATTTATATCATTTTTATCTATTTTTATTGTTATGTTTTTATTTATTCTATTACTAATTTCCTGGCATTCACATTCCCATATTCAAGTCATATCGAATATACTGAGATGTTGCAGCAAAATTTAAGAGACGTTATTTCATATTCGCAATGTAGTTAGTATGTTAATACGCGAACAAAATCATGTAGAGTGCTATCAGCGCTCCATTAATGCATAGACTTCATGGTATTTATTCACGTGGCCTGTGTGTGCCCGTTAACTGCCGACGTCCTCAGAAAGTAAACAAAATTCAATTGATGATCTTATGCGTAGAATTCGTAATTTATTTTCGAGAAATTCTATTTTAATTATTTATTGCGATTAAATATCTTCACGTGAACCTGAAAAACGTCAAACTAATCCAGACATGGTGCAGTAAACTACATTATTATACCGTTCAGTGTGGCTGCACGTTTGGACTGGAATGAACCTGTTGTAATCTGGACTGTATTTCAGAATTGTTTTGATTTGCAGATGTAGTTAGTGCGTGAGGTATATTGACTAGGCAAACCAGCAAGCAGTACTCCATAGAACGCGGGACGTAAACGCAAGATAACAGGCTTAGATATTGTTTTTCGTTCAATTTGAAATTGTTAAAAAGTAATGCACATAACTACTAAATCCTTCATTTAGCGGGGCACTCGTATTTCCTTCAGCCTGCATATATCTTTGAAAGGAAAGATGGAAGGCACGACGGAGAGGTCTATGTGTATAGACAAGAAAGGATTGGTGTGTATGTACGTGTGTGTGTGTGTGTGTGTGTGTGTGTGTGTGTGTGTGTGTGTGTGTGTGTGTGTTGGGGTGATGTGTGATTTTATTTATTTACTCTCATAGTCTGACTGTTTCTTCAAACTCTACCTTCTTATTCAATAAATACTGGGTGCTGCTTTTTAACTTTTTAAATACACAAACGAAAAATCCGTGCAAAGCACATTCGTGGTTCGTGTTACTCTTACAAATATCAGGACTATTTCTATCAGTATGGCCTTCTACTGCTGATGGTCCAATTACATATATGACTGTTATTACAGTTGAACAAAGAGGACATGCAGCAGTGTTTTAAAATTAAATAGGGAAATTGTCCCTCTTCAAACAGATGTGTCTGTCAGTTTCAGGAACAGCATGTCTTGCGGTGTAACCAGTAAGCTTAGCTAGATGAATGAAAGAATTCAGCATATGACACATTCAAAGAGCTTTAGAGCCTAATTCGCATTTGTTATGCTACCCTAAAGCTGCTGTTTGAATTCAATTACATTGTCAGTGATATGACTCATTCAAGATATGCAAAATAAAAATTCGATTATTTTAATACACAGTGCTTTACAATTTACTATACGTAGCACTTTGATAGGTTAGAAGAGACACCCATTCCTATGACAACATTTAAGATAATAATTATACCAATTTATGCTACGTATGCTACAGAGGATATTAAATTTTCGTGATCCCGTTGGATAAGACGAATTTAATTTTTAAAAAACAATAATTAATGCTCTTTCTTCTTTCTTTCTGTCGATTTCTTTCGTCAGCTCACAGTATTAATGAATTTTTTTGAAACATCCGCTGTTCAGTAACATTATACAATGTAATTTAGACCTTATAAAAGTTAGAACTAAAAAACAAGGCAAATCAGTAGTAGAGTATAGAAGGAGCCAGCCGCATTGTGCACAGGTGTCCAATGCTATCTTTCACACCTTCGTTCCCACATTTATCGGAGTATCTCGTTCTCCTTCAGCGTTTTTGGTCTCGTGCAGTGCCACATGTTACACTATTAAGGTCAGCCCTATTCCTTCCATCCTCGCGCCCCTCTATCATTTCTCCCATCATAAAGCAAGCTGCATCCATTCACCCCCGCCCCCTCCCTCCCGCCGCCCCTGTTCGCCATTTAACATACAGCGATGGGTCTAGAATAGACTCGGCAGCCGAGTCACGCACGACGTAAACTTTTGACCCTCAACTTTTTGACCCCTCCAGCTATACCGCCGCTCTAACAAGACTCGATTCACCTTCACTATCTGCGCGGGATGACCTCTTCTCGGACATTTTCCCTTGGAGACATTTTTTGCTATTTATTGTTTAGTGTGTGTGTGTGTGTGTGTGTGTGTGTGTGTGTGTGTGTGTGTGTGTGTGTTTGTGTGCGTGTGTGTATTTGTCTTTATTAGAGTTGGAGTTTTCTTCATTTTTAATGTTGCCTGCTTGTTAATTTTTGGGGGGATGGGGGTTGAGAACATCGGTGAAGGAAAATATTCCAGGGACTGTTCTTTTCAACGAAGATGCAAATATGCGTTCGGCTTCAGGCTATTTAGTCTTCTTTGATTGCAGTACACGGGGTGAAAGAATGACGGATGCTGAATTTTAAATAGGGTAAATGGAGAGTTTGGGTGATCATTCAAAATATCTGATGAGTTGGTGCGGATCAGGCTGCTCGCGCTGCTCGCCTGGTGGCTGTGAACTTGGTCTAAGGCGGGCTCTGCTGGTGATAGGGAAGCGTTGCATCCTGAGAATAATACCTTGGTGTATCGCTTTCTCGCATATAAAAGAAAGACTCCACGTCTCCTTGTAGACTCTGCAAACCACCAAAGCACGCGACTTGACTCAGAGTTGACGTTTCTCCAGCGGCCTGTTTTTGAAGTTTGATTGGGACGTTTAAATATTACATTTTGCCTTTATTTATGGAGCGGGGGTGTTACAAAATAACGTACATGGAACATGTGAGATGATGGTGCCAGTGTTTCATTTGGCTTAAATAAATCAAACCTTTTTGAAACGATAGTAATATAAACATCAAATACTCATATATTCTTTTTGATGTGTCAGCGTTAATGCGGAAAAAATAAATGTTTGCGCATCAGATTTTCTGTTTTTAATAACAGTTGCGTTATAGCTATAATTTGAAGCAGACAAAATAGTGGGCGGTGGTAATAGTAGTACTGTTGGTAGTATTGAACTGTTGTTGACATCTTCACTTCCTGATTAAACGCATAAACGCCCATTGCTTACAATTGTGGCGATCTGTGCAGAAGAATAGCCAATAAAGTGAGGTTCACTAGATATCGAAGTACACAGGCAAATCCCGAAAATAAGAGTCATGAATAAAGCACATAAATTACAGTATACTCTTTGAACATAATGCATCTCACATAATGCTCAAGGAAAGGTAACTTTGCTCTGTAGTCAGCCGCGGGACTTTCAAACATCAGCGCTCAGATTACGTGTACCAGTGTACGTTTATTATTGTTTTTATTATTATACATATTAACCCTACATATGACAACAATAATAACAATAATAATGATGACGACCATAATAATCAGTTACCTTTTAACTAACTACCAAAGCTTCTAACTTGATTTCATTAATACATGTATTTTACGACGTCCACAACAGTACGCACAAATAGAGCAAATATTTGAAGAAAAGTGCAGTCTTATCATGACGTAATGCAGAAATATTTTATCAACTTCGTGTTCAAGGTCTTATCTAAAATCACAATGGGAATGTCACAATTACAACGCTACGTCTGAAAATTACTTAGTGATGATACTGATAACCTAATGGAAGTCTGTTTATATGTGTATATAATGACAAAATAAAATATAAAAGCAATACATTTAATTATATATATGTATTATATATTATATATATATATGTATATAAAAATGTAGTTATTTTATTAGTACACTAACATAACATGAACTGTTACATGTTGTACTTACATGTGATTGTGTATACGTGTGGGATAAACTTGTTTGTTGTGAGCCAGTGACTTGGTGGGGAACCTGTGCAGCTCGCGTCTGCTGACCTCTGGATGATCCTCATCCTATGAATTATTGATGAGATATGCCTACAGATTACCCCAAACAATATGCAAAACATATTACAGCCTACTGTTTAAATGGCAGTTTAATCGTTCAGAATCGTTACGTTTAAAATCGTTGTCTGTCTTTGTTTTAATGCGGGTAGCTTGATTCGTTAGATTAAAAGTATTAGAATGCCACGCGAGTCTTTATTTTGAATCGTTAAATATAATGGCTTAAATGTGTCGAGGACTTCCTATTTACTCTGTGTTTAATTTGCTTTAAATTATGTAGTGCTCAATCAGATTAAATATATAGAAACGCGTTGAAATCATAACAATAAATAATAATAATCCTTCAAATTCTTAGATACAAACTGATCCAATGGTCTTGTACAATATATCTTTTTAAATTTAGGAAAGAGAAACCATTCGTGCCAACACTTCGGCGCATCATACAACACACTCACACGTACACTTTGGGTGGAAACATCGCGGACGCTCAGTAACTCACCTACACACACACACACACAACTTATAATTATGCCAGAGCTTCTTTCTACTGTTTAAAGTGTGGTAAGGGGATATCTAGAAGGGATTACTTTGCGCAAAAAAGTCTACCAATAACAATCTGGTGGTCTGAGGCTCGAAGGACAACTTTGAGACTAAGAACTGCATCTCACGCACAAGTTCAGCGCGGGGCCCAGAGCCCTCCTGACTGTATCATTAAAGAGAGGAAGTAGATGAAAAATGCAATGGAAGTCCTCGCCTTTCTTCGCGGTCAGAGCTTCGCTTTCCTGTTTACTCCCTGAAACTTCCTTACTCTTATTAGACAAGAAGGGAATAAACTTGACGAGATATAAACTCATAAAGCTACAAACATTAAAACACGCGGGAAATATTTAATTCAAAATTCAAAAGAAACAGAAAACAAGATGTATGACTGTAAAATGCATCGCCTAGAAAAGTGTGAGTATTTGTATTTCAAAATACAGACAGGCATATGGTGTGTTCTGCACAAATCCCGTTGCCCCCGGTCATTTCAATGTAATCCACTTTTTTCAACAGGAAAGTGTTTTTCTTATCATCTCTCCTGGGCAGAGGCTCTGAAAATTTGAACTAGGAGTTCAAATAGTTGATCTTTCGTGTAACTGTTGCCTCTAAATATGAGCTTCAGCGAAATAATAACAAAATAAAGCCTGCAATACTGTCAAGGAGGCTTTGGTAACCCACCCTTGTATTAAAGGCTAAATATAAAAAATGACATTTTGTAATGCGGTGCACTGTCTTTTTCACCATTCCATATGAATCAGAAAATGACAAATAATTATACATAAATCTTAAGCATGAAGTCTGTGGAGAAGTCCATTTATCATTTTTTACCAGACTTACGCATTTTATTTCGAGTCCCTCCTATAGCTCTCCCCTAAAACAGTAACTGTATGAATGCGACAATGCAAAAATCGTAAGCATGCTGAACGTACAGACGTTTTGCCGGGATAAAGAACAATCAATTGAAGCAGATTTATAAAAAATTCAGTTCAACATAGATACCTACTTTTGAATAGGAAATGTATTTAGAAGTATCACTAATTTGGTCTATATTACAATTATACAGGTGTGGCTGTCTTGAATGAAATATTAAGTTTTCACTTTGGGATGCCTCATTGTTTTAGGTCATCTTCTGTTAAGTGCAAACCACTAACCAACAACCAGCTTTCTTTTTTGCGGATATGACTGTTGTTTGCGTAAAGTGACACCTTGGACCTTTTCAGGCGTTCTGTGAGGAAAAAATGACAATTTAAATAGAGGACAATTTAACAGCGACTGTCGGTGGCAAAGTCGCTGGAAAACAGATGTGTAAAAGATTTGGTCAAACAGTCAAAAACTTTGGTCAAATAGTTGTGTAGTATGTGCCAATATTACACAATTATCAATCCATTATATCTTTATATTCTACAAGGTGTTTCATCTGAAGTGAAACCTCTGTTAGATTTCATGGTCTACGTTCAATGTACAAAGTAAGTCTTTGTGATGAGGGGTCAATAAGGGGTCTATAACAATCTGTTTTTCAGAAGCTTCCTGTATTAACTTGGAAGGAAATGAGTAAAAGACAAAGGGTGAAAACAAAGACATTATGCTAAAAGGAAGCTCGTTTGTATCACAGAGGTGTGTGTGTGTGTGTGTGTGTGTGTGTGTGTGTGTGTGTGTGTGTGTGTGTGTGTGTGCGTGCGTGAGCATGCGTGTGCATGTGAGCCTTTAATTTCCTCTTCAGAAACCAACAGCGTTTTTATTATAAGTTATGGTTAAATATTTGAATATAACAATTACATAACGTGTAAAGGATTTCACCTGTGTCTTTCCGTTCTTCGCACAACTCGGTTTATAATAATAGAAGTAAACAGAAACATGGCATTTCGCACGCGGACACGCATATTGTCATGACAAGGAAAACGTCGTTGCAATTTTAAAGTATGTTCCAGTTTGCTAATGAATGTATTGCTTCCAAAGCTTATGGGGGGAATAGATGGTTCTGATATGAAAGGGTGAAGTCAGATCAGCCATATTAAAAAGACTCCAGCATGAACTATCTACGTCAAATACAATTAGCTTGCCCGATACCAGGTTAAAATAAAAATGAAGTTTGCTCTTAGACTCTAGATTTAGGCACCATACTTAGCATAGGTAATTATCTTCTTTCGTTGAAGTCCCATTGTCATAAATGTACATGCATTTAAAAGTACATGTATAGTTCTATTACACCACAGAACCAGATATGATGACATTTACGACAGACCAGACCTATATCTTGACATGCACACATAGAGACCTAGGTTAAGCCTCCTACATAAACACACACACGTATTAATAAAAGCACATAGCTCCCAGTAATACATTTGAAGACCTTTTTGCGGCCTATATATAGCAGATTGCTAAAATCCTTAAACACACAAGTCGAGGGACTTACCACCACAGCAATATTACTAAGAGGCTCCAAATTAATTAAGGACGTCCCCCTCCTTCCCTCACTCAGGAGTAAGTCACCAGACTGCATAAAGAGTGTAACAAATGTACTTACTGAGTGCTGATCCAGTTTCATGTCTACTTTTCCGGCTTAAAACACAACGCATTGTCAAAATCCAGAGAGTAGGCACAGCAAGTATGATGGCAAACGCTCGGTACTGGCTTAGCACTGTGCTCGCTCGTAACTGACCCTTTGGAATCCCTTCGAAGCAGTTAAACCGTCACTTGTATTCTAGAATGTGAAATATATAGTACATTGTCAACTCCCCAAAACCATAAAACTAACTTTATGGACCCCACGTGACTTTTGAGAGCCAGTAAGGGGTATCTGTCTGTGGCCTGGGAGATTTTTACGATCTAACTTCACGATAAAACCCTCATACGTTTGACATGTAAATGTCATAGCTACTTTTGGTTTAGTTTGGCAATGGGTGCAGCAAATTTTCAGAAAGAAGGCCGCCAGGCAGCGCAGAGCAGATGGCTCCCTGGCAGGAACTCTCCTCAGCTCTCGAAAGTAACGTAAGAAGTAGCATAACGACGAAGATTCATCGGTAAGTTTAAAAGTTCAGTGTTTGTTTATTGAAAACGAAGGCATAAAGTACATAATGTGGGAGGACTGCGTTTTACATCAATCAAATCGTGAACAAAACTTAGCTGTTCCAGTTTGTTTTAGATAATTCAAGATACTGTTTAACTAAGCAGAAACCTAGTGTGCTCGTTCTAACTTGACGTTGCACTGACAAGGTACGCCATTGGGTATCGGCGAGCGTTGCATCACATATGACGGAACTTTACTTTATAATGCAGTAGTTGACCAACGTATTGAATTATTTTGAGCAAAGAGAAAAGTTATTTAGGTATTTGTGCAAGTTGCTTGAATAATGCCGTATAATAAAGAGTTGTCATGCACATAACATTTCAGTTAAAACGTTTTAATATCTAGTGGATGTGGATATACTTTAAATTTTCACGGTGCCGTCCTAAGGCTTTTACAAAAAATGTGTTAATACACTGTGATGAACACGGTTTGGCATCTTGGTGCATGTGTAACCCTCTTGTTATGATAATTCATGAAGCGGACATGGGTTAGATGAATACGACAGCTGTATATGAAACATTTGGTCTGATTTAAAGAAACTTTATTATTACTTTTTTCTTACTCCAAGTTAAGCTACAAACAAATACAAAAAGCTTATTGGCGAAATGCTTAAAGGCAGTCCGACATGACAATTGCCATTTTTTCCACAGAACGCATGTCATTAACTCTGCCCACTACAAATAGCCCATTAGTCACATTAAAAATGTCAAATATATACATCCTTTCTAAGAACGATCCAATAATATACAGTTACAGTTTGTAGAATAATTACACACGTGTGAACGGAATCAATTGAAGCTTGCTTTCAGGATTCTTTTGGGGGAAAAAGAATAAATGACAAACAACGTCACTAAAAATAAGGAGGGGTTGGAATACACTGAGACTCCTGGAAAACTAAAACAGCAGCCGGTGTAAGTCTACCTTTTCATGTTTGGGCATAGGAGTCTCTGTTGTAAACTTAAAACTATACACTTCTTATAGATTGTAAATAAGTTATGACATTTAATAGATCACATGCTAACTGGCTGGAAAGCATCAACATAGCACTTGACACATAAACGATATTTATAACAATAACAACGGACACTAGAGAGCTTTTTTTCTTTTTTTCAAATAATAATTACTATAGTCGTAAAAAACAACAGCTGAACACAAGTTTGTATTAGCAGTACCACAGTTAACATTTTAAGTTGTCTAAAACATCAACAACATGCTGAAAGGTGCCGCACTGTACAGTACTCAGGAATAATGTTATCTTGTCCTACATTTTATTAATTTACTTTTCCCCGCATTTTTTGCGTGAATATTAGGGCTGGAAAGCACTACCTGCAGTAGCCAGGCTCATACTTTTCAGTTTATTGTCCTTCTTCCATTTCATCCTCCGGTTCTGGAACCAGATCTTAATTTGCCGTTCCGAGAGGCACAGCGCGTGGGCTATCTCTATTCTCCTCCTCCGGGTTAGATACCTATTGAAATGGAATTCTTTTTCCAGCTCTAGCGTCTGGTAGCGGGTGTAGGCAGTTCGGGCCCTTTTCCCGTCAGGTCCAGTCATATCTGAATAGCATGGACAAAATGTTGGAATAAGCATTAACGGGAGAGGACCAAAAACTGCATCATGAAGGAAAATATGAAAAACTTTGTCATGCACATCATGTACGTACCTTTTATACCGTGTGCAACACACGTGAACGATATGTCAAACGTTACAGTACACAGTTTCACCCCGCGATTTTTTCTTTATCTTTTATTCATTTTTTCTTATTCTTGCTCACCACCCCCAGCCCCATCTCTGTTGAAATAGCCATTTTCCCACCACAAACATCAAGCTTCGATATTCGCTATATTCTAATCTTCTTTCCCTCGCTCGCTAGTCTTCCTCCCACAACCCACAACTTTGCACTCGTCTTTCTTTCCATTTTTTCTCCCTGATTCATTCTGCCCTTTTCCTTGTATGCTACTTTTGTCTGTTCTTCGGCATTAAACAAGTTCCCACACGCCATAAAGCTAAGTTTTCAAAGGAATAAAAACTTCACTGTCTCCCTGCCGTTTTACCCTCTCCCTCTCTTTTCCATTCTCTCCCTGCTTGATAGATTTATGGCGCTTTCGTGGCATAGTCCGAAATAAAAGCTGGTTCAGGCTACACGGTAGAAAAAACTAACGTATAAAAGAGAAAACAAGACACAACCTACTCGACAAAATAAAACACACAACACGTATGTACCATGGCTAATATGTAGTTTTCGCATCCAGGGAAATATTTGTGGCGCTTGCCCCTCGGTCGATGGTGTAGTGGTTGAGGTTGCTGTAGGCTCCTGCTGTTGCTGCTGCGTCCGAGGAGCGGGGTTGGCGCCTCTGTGGGTGCTTTCTTCGGTCTCGGAAGAAGCGCTGGTCTCGTCTAATTCTGTGAAATGTGCGCTGCTGCTGTTGGTGAGGCTACTGCCGGTCGTGGCAGCGCTCTGGTCGGAAGGGGGCGAGGAGCTTTTGGGTCCCAGAGTCTCGCTGTTGGAGCAAGGCAAGGGCTCGGGAGACGCGAGAGAACAACTAGACGGCTGTCTGAAACGCGTCTCCGGGGTTGGAGACTGGAAACCTCGGGAGTTATTTCCAACTGCCCCAAAGTGGCCGGTGGTGGTGGAACGATTGAGGCTCAGGTCCATCCCATTGTAGTTGTAGCTGTAAGAGCCCGAGTGCATGGTGCCGGAATCCCTGTACGAACCGTTCATAGCGCTGCTGCTAGTTCCATAATTTAGCAACTGATAGTCGGGGCCATTTGGATAGCGCCCTGAGAACGAGTTTACAAAGTAAGAGCTCATTTAGGGTATTTTAGAGGGCTTGATTTGTAGATCTTGGTCGTTATAACGCGGTGCTTCACGATTTATGATGTATTAATGAATTATAGCAATGCACTGTACTTCGTTTTTGCTATGTATGCGGCCAAATATGGGGGTGGGGGTGCGTTTGGGGATCACGTGCTTTTGTTGACCAGTCGTAAATTCTCACTGATGACTTCAAGAGGTAATTCATGCTCTATGGTTACAAACGATGACGATATGAGAGTCGTTAGGCTCAAGTCACTGTGTGCCTCCGACTAGCAGGATCGCCTTCCGTGTTAGCTGAGAGCGTCACCTACTGGGAATATAATTTATTGCACCCAAGGAGGACCTTTTCCCAGTTTTGATTTCGGTTTTATCTTTCCTTCTGATGATAATGCAAATTAATTGTGCTCCCCCCTATCTTGAATATCGATTATTACGATCAAATCAGCTATGTCTTCGCTGTTTTTATAGACTCTTTCGTTGAGAAGAAGGCAATATAAATAAGACGGTAATGATAAAAAACATAACCACCAATGTAAAAATAATATGTATTCAACATTTATATCTGTCGGGACTTTTCTGTTTACAAAACATTTGTATTCTATTAATTATGAATTAAGATCAAGGCTAGTAGTATAGGTAGCGGTGTTCAAAGTAGGGGAGGAGAAGTGAGAAGAAGAAGTGTGTTTAAAGCGGAATCTTCCTCAAAGTAAATAGCAATAAACTATTGTTTGATCTTTTCCAAAACGCACGGCCACCCCGATTGCAGAATCATAAGCTTAAATATTAAAGGAATGTTCAGAATAACACGTGAAAAGAAATAATTTACGCGCTATTCTTTTCAGTAATTATTTAGAGGAAATATACAAACTGAAATTGCAACCTGTAAACGGAGGAATCTGTGTAGAATGTTGAAAGAAAGCCACCAAGTCATGTAAACTGACTTTACATATCTCCGCTGCTTTCACATATTTATGGACATTGCCTACTTGGTGTCCGCGGTCTTCTCTTGGATCTTTAAACCTCTTAAGATTATTAAGGAATGCAAATATTTTATTTTCAAAACCAAGAGCATTTGATTTCTGATGGATGGTTTTGTTTACTCAAACGTACCAGTAAATTCATATGCGTACGTAAAGTATGTAAAGACATTCAGTTTCGCATATATCTGTGCGTCCACATGTAATTAAAAGAGTTTCGCTGAGAAAGGCATATGGAGGTACACAGTCTGTTATTCCCCCAGTATAAAATTATTGGCACAAAACTGATGCACGATTAAAGTTATCAAACAGATGTATACATTTGTACCCTGTTTAAATATAATTTAAACATCTATGCCTGTGTACTGGCAGATTGCTTGTTATGCGTTTCAAACGTCTAGCACATGAAAATAGTAAGCTGATATTGTGTTGAACATAACACCTTATGGTTTAGTACACACTGTACTTGAAAATAGATCATATTATATGATATGATAGTAACAACAGGTGCCCATGCACACAGAGGAACGTGTGCGTGCTTGGAGCCATTGAATCGCGGCCATTCAAAGACTTGGATAAAGGCCCGAGAGGTCACTGTCCCTTTCGGCCAAATCACTTGCACGATCTAATAGCTGACAAAGAGTCAGCCGCATTTGTGAACCCCGGATACCAACAATTCCAATGCCACATACCTTAGGAAAGGCGTAGAGCCCGGCCGTGAGCGACGGCTTATCTGTGGTTACCTGCGCGCTTGATGGATGTTGCAGACCGCTTTGCACATGCGAAAGTGGAGGAGCCAAACTCCCGACAACAGTAATCATGTGGTGGACCTGTCTTCGAGTAAGCATCGGATCTACATGTAGGGTTTCCTTGTTTTTATGTGAATTATTTCAATGAACTAATGTGAACTGTAAGCGCTGTTTTTACACCAGTACACCGATAATTCCTATTGGACATAATAAACATGTTGTCACTTTATATCTGACTTCATCTGATCTTTAGTTGGAAAGATATCAGTGAACAACCCATTTTGAACATTGCGTTACCCGTCAGTTGTGGCTGAACGCCCATAAAAAGATCCTCCAAAACCTCTGGAAGAAATTACTTCAAGTCAGACATCGAAAAATAAGTTGAAACATTATTTTATTGAATGACTTCTACATTATATACCCTTTGTGACGAAACTACAAACACAACCAAGTACAAAATTAATAAAAAATAAAGTTTTGACCCAGACTAGGTAGTTCTGATTTTTTTTCAGTAGATTATTATGTGTCCTCTTCCCCCCCAAACAGAAAAAACTCACATTAGACTCTTGGAATTTAACTTACAAAAGAAATACATTAATTCACCTTACAAAGAACATGTTCTTTTATCTTTATACAGCTTAAATATGAGCACGAATATGACATATATTTCAATAGGTTCGTTAAATGGTCACTTTAGTCATTAAAGCAAAACAGGAGACGCGCCACAAATATACTTGGACAAGGTTTCCCGAAATATATATATATATACAAAACGAGAACATAAGAAACAAAAATAGCATGTAAATTTAGGAAGTTAGGTGGACCTCTGGAATGCTAAGACGACTTTACCAAACACAAACTTCACCGGTGCAAATTTAGACAAAAGAAAATGTCTTTTCAGCTGAATGATGACAGGCGGTAGCTGCGTTCCGTTTTTTTTTCTTCTGCTTCGGATCTGTCATTCTGTCCTCTTTTCTTCTTCTTCTCCACTCATTTGTGATGAGTTAATGAGTTTGTTTTCTTTTTTCCACTTCATTCTGCGATTCTGGAACCAGATTTTTATCTGTCGTTCAGTCAGGCAGAGTGCGTGCGCAATCTCGATTCGACGCCGCCTGGTCAAATACCTGTTAAAATGGAACTCCTTTTCCAGCTCGAGCGTCTGGTAGCGGGTGTACGTCTGACGACCCCTGCGGCCGGGGTTACCGAAGGTTCCTGTAGAAAAAGAAAGGGAAAATAAAGTCAAACATTAACGCCCGAGAACAATTACTCCTCTATTAAATGTGTCATATACAACAGAAAACATAGCTAAGTAGCTTCCATGTTACAACATGCTTTCAAACTCGACACAGATCACTTAAATACAGATGTTGGGAGTTAGGATGCATTTTTCCAAAGCATATTTGTGTCAAGTAATGATATTAAGGTTGAGCAATGTCAATGTCATACACAGTAATATGTATTTCATAATACTGTAAACAATATTCACATAGGCTATTCACTGCATACAGCAGTTACTTCATTTAGTGCATGTTATATGTATATCTAAGAGATTCGAAGTAGCTGCTGAATTCTGTCGTGCGTCATCTCTCACATAATCACAGGAACCATTTTCCACTCTGTTGTGTTTCAACAATCCGCAGTGACTTTTCTGAGCATTTAAACAAAACGACTGTTGATTCTAGAATAACCATGTGCATAAAAATATATCCATATGCACATAATTAATAGATATCAAATGTAATCCTTTCTGTCAACATAAACATGAACATTTTCTTGAATGTAGACTCAGCACTCGCTTTGCTATAGATCAAAGATGAGAACTGCACTTTTTAAGTAGTTCACAGTTAAGTTCCACATTATGTAATGCATTCCTCCCATTTGTTTTCCTTTTGTATTCGACGTGTTTCGCTGTCATTTTTCATGTACAACATTTATTGTAGTCAGCGTACGTGATGATTCAAGTGCATTTGCCTAGTGATATCGCGTGAGTACTGATAATATTCAAACCGTGTCGTAGAAGCCTGAGCGCTGTTATGGACCGTGTCAAAACGGCATAACAAACGAGATTTATATGTTTTTCATTGCCAAATAATGTGTGCGGGTGATTTTTATATGAATCTCGGGGAATGTGGATCTAGCTACTTCCGAATTACGCAAACCATCTGATAAATGGACGGCGCAAAAGTTTGCAAGGTTTCTGCTCCCTCTAGCTTCAGGCTGTGGGTTAGTTGAGCTGAATAGCAGAGCGACATTATTTTCCCACTGCTACGCATGCTAGCTCCGTACTGTAGAAATCACGCGTAATAGGCTGGCCGGCACAGCGGCGATAACAAAAACAACGACTATATACTGTCTAAACAACAGGAAAATGATAGGAGACACCGACTTACCGTTGCATGAGTTCATCCTTTGCATCCACGGGTAGACCGGAGTGGTCGGCTTCTGCTCGTCACTATCTGCGAATATGCTTTTATTCTGCCCCGTGCAGTCTGACTTGCGGTGGTCCTGGCTTAAGACGAGCGAGTGTTCCTCTATACTGGTGAGCGTGCAGGCGGGGTCCTTCTCCCTGTAAAAGCTGGCCGCCGCATAGTCGCAGGCACCGGCGGTGGTGGCCCGGCTGTAGGCACCATTCGCCTGCTGATAATAAGAGGGTGGATACGCTTTGTCTTGGACGCTGGAAGTTCCATAAGCAGCGCCGGGGTAGTGTCTTAAAGGATCCGTGTATCCGGAGGAGTATAACGGTATCTGTCCCAAGAAAGACTCTTGTCCGCCGGGCAGAGTCACGGGGAAAGTTGAGTTTACAAAATAGGAACTCATTGGGAGGGTACAGTGCTATTCCTTGGTTTTTGATTTGTTGTGTTTTATAGTCCAAGTGGTTTAGCTATTAGTAGTTTATCGGAGATTGGGTTTTAGCTGAAGGGGGGTGGGGTGGGGGGGGTGGCGAGGTGCCAGTGCGGGACAGAGGGAAATCGTACCATCTGATCAACGGCTGACCAATCGCAAGCGTCTGTGAGAGCAAAATAGCACCCATGAGGGGACTCGGATTGCATGCGCGAGGGACCCCGGTGCAAACCAGAGCTCGGCTTTTTATTCCTCTTTTCTCCCCTACCAATGAGGTTACACAATACAAATCATAGTGGGATTTGGAGCGCTAAATTGAATATATCGACACTCTACTTCTCTGCGCTGCAAATATAGTTAGGCCTGATTGTTTTACGGGAGAAATCGCTTCAACTGAATCCCCGCCGCGTGATTTTTACAAGATATGACAGCGTTTGCGCAGATTGTATTTATATTTGGTCAAGATTGACATTTTCGATTTTTTGAGTTTTTCATCAGTCATTTTCCGAAGCTCTGAAATTTATTTTTCTATGTGGAATGGATACACTTATCCACTGTATATATAAACAGACAAATACATACCAGTCTAATTCTGTATGGCCGCCTCTATTTTCTTAACATATTCCCCATTCAGTTTAGGAGTAAGTGTATACTAAATAATTTAAAGCCCCGACAAGAATCACGTACGTTATGTTCAATGCTCCATTTTAAACCCTCTCCGTTCTTTAACTAAGAAAGTGAATATGCATTTAAATTTTGAACCCCCATTCTGGTTATGTCGTCAACGGGATTGATTCCTGCCATGTAGTCTACCATTTTCTAGGTTACTACAGACCTGGGTCGTTGTTGTGAAGTTCTGCTTTTTGCAGGCATTTCCCTGGCTAGTTCTCTTATTTCAGAATCACACAATAAGGATGTCACAGGGACACTGTAAAGCTTTCGACGTTAGCTCTAAAAAGTACCACACCGATCGTCCCTTGTCTGTTTAACAAATTGGAAAGTTCCTGTAGCAGAGCTCCATGCGTTCTGTGGCCCTTAATCACGTTCAGTTATGAGCTGTAATGATGTCCCTCCTCCCAAATATACCGACGTGGATTTCAACATACTTGAGAATTATTATCCCCACTCTGCTAGAGTATGTGTGCTTTATTATCACTTGATATTTTTTCACTCATAACACAGGCCTACACGCCGTGCTTCCCAGTGTTTCGGTTAGTTTCTCTGAAAATCCACTATATATATATATATATATATATATATATATATATATACATATATATATATATATATATATATATGTATATATGTATGTATACCAAAGAGAGCATAATCACCCCAAATCCAAATGCATTCAATTATTAATAAATGAATGAATGAATGAATGAAACTGTTTCTTATGCACCCGTTGTCAGTTCTTTAATTGAGTGATTATTTAGGCTATTTAAGAAAAATCCAGTACAAATGAAATGGTTAATTTATCCAGGCCCATTGGTATTACGGTTATCTTCTGTTGCTATTTCAGATCTCTCCTTTGAGTGCTGCCTGTATTCGTAAGGAACAGAAACACTTTTGGGAACTCTCCGGGGGAAAAACTGCATTTCAACTGACTTAGGAACGAGCTGAAGCGCAAATCATCAAGGAGGAAATCATTTCAAACAAATTATGGACAGTGAACTGTAACCCCAACAAGCACTTCGGAAGAGGACACGATATGATTATGTCGAATGTCGCAAAGACAGTCGCAAATGGAAACATACCTGCCAGATACTTTCATTTCGAAAAACATCAACGGAACTTCAGTGTGCCGCCTAGCTTTGTATTTGTAAGTAGAATTCTTGACCTTGTCATTTTTAAATGAAATACTTTGCGAATGAATGTATTGTGTATACATGTATTTGCTTGTGGAATTCGTATGATTTTTTTAGTACAATAAATGTTCGCGTTCGAAAAAAGTATATTTTGATAAACAAAGTTTGATTTTCGGCCATGAATGTGCCTTTGAAGCCGTGAATTTAATGTAGAATGTAACATTTCAGATATAAACTTTTAAAACCATTTGTTGCATTAGTTACAATTTAAATATTTGTACGATTGATATGTGCGCTGCGCACTGTTGATACTCCTGGACGTTTATTATTTTACCTGTATGCATATAATGCAAGTTTTAAAGCCATTGTGCATGCGACACAGCAGCCTCGTTTTGTTCTTGTGATGAATTTTATTAAAACATTTTCGATGGTTAGACTGAGTTGCGTGTTTTTTTCTATTGAAAGTTAGTTGTGTATGTGGGCAAACAGGAAAATTCACGGGCAAGGTTTAAATTCCAAACAGACCGTAGCGACTGAATTGAAAACATACGCTAAACTATGTCTTCTTCGCCATGTGCATTTTCACCAAATATTCAGGCTTTTTTCTGACAACACGCAGCCTATCGTAAAACAATAAAACACAAAAATGCCAAATTAAACCGTTGGCTTTTTCTTAAATGTGCAATTTTACTCTGGAAAAAATAAAGCCATTTTAAAACCATAAAATACGCATTTACGTCTTTGCATCGATACAGTTAGGCCTATATTTGAGCTCTGTAAACCCATTGTTATGTCAATCAGAAAACAAATAGCATTAAAATTTCCTCGAAATAACAATCTAGTCCCGCGTTGTTTTCTTAGACAAAAAAACTACATTAATGGGCATAGTTACCTTAAATCCACAGAAATGCACCTACAGACTTTTTATTGGAATTAGTTCTAATAAAGGCCACCATGCTTTTGAATTTCCAGAAGTGCAAAGCTTAATAGTGTCTCGGCATAACTATGGAAAGCGGAAAGTTAAAAGTTATCCATTATAACCAACGCGAGGAACTCGTTGGCACGCAAAACAGGGGTGCTTTTTATCAAAAGTAACTACAGTGAGTAAAAAACAACAACTATTTAAAGGCATGAAACATGAAAAAAACGAGAGAATTAGCATCCGGTTTTCAGAGCGCTGTTAGGGCAAGCAGCTGTTCCGCCGGGTGAATGACTCCTCTCTATGGCATACCAGACTGAACATTTCTTAGCTATTCATAATTGCTCCATTGGAATGACTCACCCTTCGCAGACTTGGAGCTCCCGTGAACCCATTAGACCGTTACCTGATATAATTTCCTACCCCAAGCCTTTCGATGCCGTTTAACTGTTAAATATTTCATTGCGTTGGCTAGAGTTTAATCTATATACTTTAGTCCCTGACCGCATAATCGCAAATTTAATGGGAGCTTTCAGAGATCTGAAACATTGGTTATAGTGTTCTGCGATCCGAAATTAAAGTAAGCCAATGCTTAGCAAGGAACACGCTGGTATTTGAAATTTTTCTTCTTCTTATAGTGCGACACTGCTTTTTGCGCAGAGAGAAGAAATGCTCAACGCTACAAAAGAAATTATTTCATTGAGAAGGGCCATTAACCGAATCAACAGCCTTTATACGGCTTTTCTTTTAGTTTATTTGTTTCTCTTTTATGACCCTTAGAGAATTAAGAATATATGTGAAAATGTGTATTTGATTTCATAATGCATTGATGAGTGGGAATTACCTGGCTGAATGGCATTCCCTAAGTATGCATCTTACAGTAGGCATGCTCTCGCCCCAGTGACACATCGAGGTATCGCACAATGTATCCCTCTTAACACCCAAAGCGATTACAGCTGATCATAACACTGTATGGACTAAGGGCAAATTCTGACTGCCAAAAAGTCAGTGTCCCTACCCCATTCCCTCCACACACTCACACATACACTCGCACGCACGCACACATCCTAATTCTCCGACCTCTTTCCACTTTAAAACACAAACACGCCCCTTCTACATAAAATACACCCTTTGAACAGAATGGTCCATTAAGTTGGGTGCAGACGAGCTAGAGAATATTAAATGACGCGGCCCTCTGTGAAAGACCACAAAATGAAAACGTAAAGGAGACTTTTTGCGACAACTGACTGCAACGCATAGGCTTTCCTGCGGTATCCTTAAGGATCGGTTGTTAATACTGTGGAGTTTGGAGGAAAGAGAGCGGGAGATAAAACAGCCCCAGTTTTGCTTTTGTGCAGTGTGTTACAAGCCTTTCTCACATATGCAGGCACATCAAAGACTCGTGACAACAGCTCCAGAATTTACAGCCACTGCATTCTTTTCCATTTCAGGAGCACCCGACCGCAGGGCCCTCCCCCTCTCAGCTTTACGGTTATCTCTCGCTCCTCTGCGTGTTTCACTGAAAACAGCGCACACTCACTCACACACCCGGAGGTTGTGACCTCAGCCCATCGGTGTAGCATTTTTTTAATCGTAAAACGAACGCTAGATGGCACCAAAGAGCAAGGAAAGAGCCGAGTTTGCAGTGCTGTAAAATACCAACGTCAGTGGTTAAAATCAAAAGCCAGTGGACACTGAAAATCATGCGGATTGACATGACAACTCTTCACACTTTTGGATGTATTTTTAAACATCAACCTAGTAATAGCTCTCTGTCTCGTTGTGTGAAATATTTACCAATATGCTATTAACATCAACATATACGTATTCACAATCTTTTCGTTACATCTATCCATTAAGCTAAGATAGTAATAATATGTGTGTGCTTTCACTAAAATGGACAGCATGAAAACAACAGCAGTCAGGTGTATTTGTTGCAGCTGCACTCCCGATAGATGTTTATATACCGCTGTGCTTGGTAATACAGCTATTACTAATAGCGCGAATAGGTGTGAGTTCAGAATTTGTGAGTTCAGAAAAGCTTTACAGGCATAGGGGGAAAACATTTTCAAGGGAGTCTTGGAAGGTGCTAGAACGCGCCGGGCTAGAGGTACCCAAAACAGAAGCACACCCAACAAAACAGCAAAATCACCCGCATTTGAATGCACCATATTATAACTCAGGGTGCATTTAAGTAAAAAGGAAATAAACGACAGAACAACACATCTCGTCGTGTTCGTTGAAAAGCAAACAGGGAGCGTACAAGTTTCAGAAAAATACAAGTGTACAGCAGGACCAGCGAAATTTCTCGTTAAGTTAGCCTAAAGAACAAAAATTTAAATCCACTATTTGAAAGGACTCAAATCTCTATTATGCGTGTATGTCTGAGGAGTGTTTTTTGTGCTGCGTAACACGGGGTCAAGAGTGAACCAATGTCGCAGAGCGGTTGCCTCCTAATTAAGCATTCCACGTAAGAAGTGGCCCAAGACAATTCAGCAAACCCCGACTGGCAAAAGAAGAGTTCCATCACATCCAAGCATCTCCATCCAGCTCGGCAACAACATTCGTTTCACAATCAGCCACAACGGAGTTTAAAAAAAATGCACATACTTTCCAAAAGAAAGCAAATCTAAAAGCGATATAACTCCGAGCGAAAAGTGTTGTCAAATACAGTTTGATGGCATAAGATCATTCACTCTGCAAATTCAAAAAATCTGCATACATAAATATATTTAAAAATCACGCGGAGATGACCATACAAGCATGCATTCAAGTACGGATGCTCGCAGGCAATATCTGTTCGAGAACGAGACGGAAAAGTGCATAATATTACGTCCTACCTTTGTTGATAATCCGTCACTCCACCTCTCGATAGCCATGTGAAAATCGTTCTGTTCCTGCTTTTCCTGTGACATGGCTGTCGGTCCGCTCTGTGACATGGCTGTCGGTCGATCTGTCCCGCCGTTACCGCGAATCCGCGACTCTTAACAACGTGGCCGCGCTGTCCACAGCGATTATATACGTTAAGTAAAGAATGCGGGATCACTATATGAAAAATGAGGCGAGATCTCCATCGTAGCCAGATTTCACAGTCAACCTCCATTGCAGCGGATATCCCAATCAGAGCGGGCCACATTAGCATAGCAGAGCGCAGGGAGGTAGCTCGTTGGCTCTGTCTGTAGAGCGAACGAAGTAATTAAGGAGCTAATCAAAGCTCGTTAGCGGTTATATATACATATATTCCAAAAAACAGTCAGGAACCTACAAGGAGCACAGTGTTGCTACACAAGGTGCGGTGGCCAAAAGAATACTGCAATATAACCACTTGGGAAATCATAAAAAGTTCATGTTCACGGTTACCCATCCACATGACCATCCTCGGCCAATCCTAGAACCCAGCCACTCATAAAGTTCTATCACAAAGTTGTAAATTTTCATAAAACAACAAGGAATTTATTGCTTTTCTTCATGACTGCTTCAGCAGCAGTCATTCCAGTCGCCATCTTCTTTTCTGAAAAAGAAGAAGAAACCGGGAATGTTACATTGATATTAGATGTATTATTTGATATTTGTCATAGAGACGTTGATTGAAGCGAAGGGACAGCAAACACATGGACACATGCGTTTGCTGTGTGGCGTTTGGAACACCTTTGACAACGACTTAAGGGCGAATTTAACGTTTGTCCTTTTTGTCGAAGCACGCAATGAAAGTCGTTCCTACCCCCCTTATTAAATGAATTTAATGAAGTAAAATAATAGACATCAAGAGGGACTGCGTCTGCTTTCCTTTATGTGGGTATGTACACAAAATACAAAATGCATGAAAAACTGTTTCTATAATGCATTATATATAATGCATCTATAAACATCTGAAATATAAAATAGAGGGTGCTAACCGCATCTTGCAAAGAGGCAAGATCATGAATAGCGCTGAATAGCAATGCGTTTTCTGTAGTTTATGTAGTTTGTCTTACTTTTCCGTTCCAAAAATAGCCTACATCACGTAGTATTGTTTGAAACACAGCTGAAATTAAAACAAAGTGAGAGGAAGTAAGATATTATATGCCGCTAAACAAATGTCGGCCTACAAGTTACTCGGCTACTGATGTGCTTTGCACTTTGGATTGCTGCAGTGCTCATGATTCTTGAACCTTTTTAAGCCTATATGCAACATCCAGTGTGTCTAAAATTGTACACAACAACATATATTACACCAGTTATTTCACAGCATTAAAACGCCTGCTAGATGTTGGGTTATTGGGATTTTACTCGCTTTGATTTTTTCCCTCTGAAATAATTTAATTCAGAGTGTTTGAGATATGGTTAATTCAGGCCATAAATAGACATTTTCTTCTTCCAATTTTATTTTTTCGTCTGTTATTAAATGTTTGTAGTCTTTCCCAGCCAAATATAAAGAACATTGGCTCGCAATAGTCAAACTACAGTCAAACTACGCTTTCCATCTGCCCCTGACCGCGCATGAGTTTAGACCAGCATTGGTATAAAACGCAGTTTTCGAATTAGGATTTGTGCATTTATTCGCAAATGAGCCTAGCGAAACAAACAGAAATGTTTTTTTCTTGCCTGACCGCGTCGATTGTAGGTTATGCAAGTAAGGCATAAAAGTAGAGGCGCGTGACATTTGTGAAAAAGACCTTCCATTGCAACTAAAACAATTGCTCGAGGAAGCCAAATGATCAGGTTCGGAAAAGACGTTCGCTTCAGTTCACAGCTATTTTGTTGTTTTTGTAGTGATTTCCGACGTTTATTGCTGCAATTAACGGATTACAACCCTCAATATAACAACTAGCTCTGGGTAGGAGCAATGTTTACACAGCAGAGAGGAAGCGGGAAGTTTCTGATTCCTTTTTTGAAGAAAAAGGCCGCAAAGGAAGTTTCATATACCTTTGTATAAATAATTCTTAAGTATCAGCTGCTACTATTACTACTACTAATAACAATAATAATAATAACAACACCATTCCAACAACAATAACTACTACTACTGGTACTGATACGACTAATAATAATAATAATAATAACAAGAAGAAGAAGAAGAAGAATCATGATTATACACCGAAAAGGAATAACAATTATAGGCCTCTGTTATTTCTGAAAAGGGTACACGACATTGCTCTGGGTACATATAAAATGGATGAGTAATGGACATTTTTATATTACATAATATAATATAATATAATATAATATAATATAATATATAATATAATATAATATAATATAAGATAATATAATATTTAAATTAGTTCCTGCAGAAACATATATAGGAATTTGTTTTGTATTTTGTCAACAGAAGAATAACTGTAATAATTTTTAAACGAAGGACTGGCCATTTTAATCCTTCACAACCCCCAAGAAGTATTCATTCCAACTTTACCTTGTGGTGGACTGTACAGATGGTACATAGCACACAAAAATAAAAGGCAGATTTTTTAAAGCATATAATAAATAAAATCAGTTACATAATAATAACAAATATGTATCTACGAGGCTATGTACACAAAACTGACGATATGAATATAGCACAATATTGAAGTATTTATATGATGAAGATTCGTTTTTTTATTCTTTTTCTATGTCCTGAAATTTTTAATTCTTTTTTCTATGTCCTGAAGTCAAAGTAATACATTATATTAGTTTTCTCACACATGTTCTTATCATATGAAAAAGTGCATTCAGTTACATATTTATTCTAATTTGTTTCAAACCATACAATGGTATAGGTAGATATACTTATGTCCCCCACAAACCAGTAATTATTTTAGGTAGTATTGTACATTTTACTCAGTGTTACACAAAATAGGAAAGTGTGTGTCCTTCATTTATCATAATATCGGGTCCAAATTTCTTCTTCCGCCATGTAAATGAGAAAAGCTCCTCACTCCTGTTCTTCATCCTCTTCCTCCTCTTCCTCAGGTTTGTCTTCAGCGGTTAATTTGTGTCCAGCGGCCTTGTTCTCTTTCTTCCATTTCATGCGCCGGTTCTGGAACCAAATTTTGATCTGACGTTCAGTGAGACATAGCGCGTGGGCTATCTCTATGCGTCTCCGCCTGGTCAGGTAGCGGTTAAAGCAGAACTCCTTCTCCAGCTCCAGCGTCTGGGACCGTGTGTATGTCTGGCGGCCCCGCTTTCTGTCAGAACCTGCAAATAACAAAATAATAGGTTGATTACTATGATGATATTAATCTGAAGTTTTGGGTTTTTTAAAGATTAAGTTGTTCTGTAATACGAATGGAAAGTACACGTCCATAATTAATAAGTTGTCAATAAAATTAGCAGAACGAAATCATATATAAATTTGGTGAATATGACCGAATTCTATTTCATATGAACACAGATAATGTTGTGCTGCTTTGTTCTATTTATCTTCGAGACAAATCCCCGGATTTCATTACAACCGCCAGGTGAAAGAATTTGCTGTAGAAGGTTATTTTCGTTTTGTTTTTATGTGAGATATTTAATGTGTCATTATTATTATTATTATTATTAGTAGTAGTAGTAGTAGTACTAGTGGTGGTGGTGGTAACAGCAGTATATTTTTCTGTTTTGACTGAATACCACTTTCCTTAAAATGACTTACATTTACATCTATTCATTTGGCAGATGCTTTTCGCCAAAGCGACTTCCAAGTGAAGGCTTTATTTGGATCCAGCAGCGAGTGGAAAGTCGCCTTATCAGCTTTCCAAAGTTATGAAATTCTTCTATTACAAATATCGCTTCAAGTGAGGGCTTACAGTGACCACTAGATTTCTTTATTTTATTGCTACTACTACAGTATTAGCAATAAAATAAAGAAATAAAGACAGTACTAGTATTTTGCCACGGCCAATGATCAGAAAACAATATTAACTGAACACAATTACACGATAAATACATATTATATTAAATATAACGTGCTGAAATATTCAGCAATATCTTCATTTTTTGCGTATCAGTCCCTGCTTGGATTTCCCGACACAAATATATGTACAGCTGTGTTAACTTTAACTTTAATAACTTTAATGTGTTAACGATTACGATCATTAACACATTAAAGTTATTTCGTTAGGATTGTTAGAATTTTGTTACGATGTTAGGATTTTGAACATTTTCTGAGTTAAAATATGTAGCCCGTTTTTAAAATTAGAAAGTATGAAAGCAAAAACAAGTGTCGAAGGAAATTGCCTAATTATGTCAAATTACCAAGCAGATTATGAAGAATGTATCCAAGAGAATCAAAAGTATAGCCTAAATGCAAATAATCAATCTACATCAGTATAGGAAAGATTCAAATTTGTATTTTGCATTTGGTTATTTAGCCAACGGTCTTATCCAGACCCTGTTATAATATCGTATGCAAAAAAGGTTAGCTTCTACCCCAGTGGGGTTGGGCATCTTGAAAATCGTAACTTATCCCAATACAGAAACCAGTGAACATGTTGACCTGTACCTTCCCATGTTGGGCTATGAACATCATGAACGGGCCTTGCTTTTTTCCCTAGGCAAACAGAAACCAGTGGAGAATCGTGTTTCCTCAAGCCCACCGCTGCTTTCTCGGGTGCATTAGCCAATGCTATGATACTACAATTTTCATTCGGCAATGTGTTACTTTCGGTTTTCAGTGTTCTGCAGCTGTACGTTCTGTAATTCTGAATGAAGGCACAGGTTCTGAATCGGTCTAATTTGACCAAGGGCGTATATTGTATTTTAAAGTCCTGTCTCAGCACCTTCCTGCCTTGCGCACACACCCCAGGGCACTTAACAGTAACAAAGCAAAAGTAGGACAAAACTGTTACTTTGGAGGAATACCTTTTCCAATAATGTGTGTGTGTGTGTGTGTGGGTGTGTGTGTGTGTGTGTGTGTGTGTGTGTGTGTATGTGTGTGCGTGTGTGTGTGCGCGCGCGCGTGTGTTTGCCTGCGTGTGTGCCTGTGTGTGCGCGCACGTCTGCGTCTGTGCGTGTACGTGTGCGTGTGAGTATGTGTCTTTGCTGATGAAAATTAAGCTAATCCCCCTGAGGACGCTGCAGCAATAGTATTTAACTGGATCAGGACTGCTGTGACCAAGCATCCTCGCCACAGTTTAACATTTTGAAGTAGTCTGCTGTATATCTCTCAACAACAATAACATGTTGATCTATGCCCTACAGAATGAGCAAGCCTACTGGAGTGCCTGGACTGGAGATTTTCACTTCTGGAGCGCAGACCTTCCCTCACCAGCTGGAATCAATGATATCTCGTGATAAGCTGTATACATCTGTGGACCCTAAATTTCAGAGGGCCTTTATCAACTCCAAATCTGTACATATTTGACGGGTGTGTACATATGTAAGATAGGCACAAACGTGTCAACATCATGTGCGTATATATATATGGTATACTATACAAGACACGCACGTACGTACACAAACCGCACGTACACAAACAAACATCCGGTGCTCTGATCTGGCCTCCATATACAGGCTCTTCTCTTTTTATGAAGGTCCGGCTCAGGAAATTAAGCTTCACGCAGATATACCGTTTAAAACAGGAGAGTGGTTCATTTTACATGATATATAAATATGGTTGCTCGACGCTGAATGTTAAGCAAGTGTAGCTTAATGTGAAAAACTTCACAAATTGCACATTTCACACAAAGGTGTAGCAAATTTTGTATGATCATAAACGTTCACAATTTCCAGATAATGAGGATCTTTAAAAAGATGAATCAATCACATTATGTTGCATAGTTACGCCAGACAGTAGTGCAGCTTGACTGGTATGCATTTCCTGTCAACGGAATGCAAAATTTCCATTAGATTTACATGGTCACAGAAAGTCTTTAGGTTTCAATAAACCTCAATAAACACGCAGTTTGAAGTGGGTGTTCTTTATAGACCTGTTATTTTTTTCAATGGCATTACTGGTTAAAAAAAATCAGTTAATATGCAACCTATATCAATCAAACAATGCTCCGCGCTGACAGCTATGTATTGGAATGTTACAGTTTTGAGGGGAGCACGCCATTTCTTCACAACAACCACAAGTGAATCAAAGGGAGCGTCTCTTGTTTATCTTTGCGCTTAGGTCAGCGCTGGGTATGTCCCTCCTCTTTTTAACACAAGACCACCTTATGAATATTTAAAACAAGAGAATTATGACCTTATGGCTAGTTCTGACACTAAATACGCCACTTAAAAATCTGCTTGGGCAAGGAGATTTCTGGCAACATGACCATACCGTTTGAAAACCTTTTCAAAACTGGAGAATTACTGAATATTTAAGGTTCAGGGTGTGTTTGGGTCAGTGTTGTAAGCATTATTTGTTAACATACCTGTGCTTCTCATCCAAGGGTAAATCCGAAAATTACCACTTTCTTGGTGGCAGTTGCCTTGTTCCGCGTTCCCGCAGCTGGACTGCTTAGAAGGGTCTCCGGCGTACATGGAAAGGTTATTGTCAAAGGGGGGACAGTGGATATTGAAGGACCCGGCGCTGAGGGCACAGCTCTCGGGATACATGTTCTGACTTGGGGGGATCACGGTCCCGCCGTTGCTGTAGAGCCTCTGCACTGAGGAGGAGAAGGTAATGCCACCAGACCCCGAGACATAGCCGCTACTTCGTGGAGAACTGGACGAAAAAGCGCAAGTTCGCTCAGGGAAGACTCCGGCTGGAAAAACAGAACTTGTAGATTGATATTTGGCAAACACAGAATTCGCATAATACAACGAACTCATAATTTGGCTTGATGATTTGTAGGCCGAGACTTGTTAGTGTCGGTTTTTATGATGTACCGTGATATATTACAGACTTACAGACCAGATTTACACCAAAATCACCCCTTTTTCCCTCAGAGGCCACGTGACAACAGGCACGTGATTTACAGTCATCCAATAGTAACCGTGCCTCTCACTGTTCCACTGATGTGGACGATGTGTATGATGGTCCTGATTGATAAAATAGATTACGTTATTTACTTGAAGACACCAATATAGGCGTGGGCAACAAAAACAAATCGACGGCCGATTGACAATCGGATACGTAATGAATAGTTCTGAAAATTCATATGTGCATAAAAGTCCGTGTGTAGCTGGGTTCAAACAAAAATAAACATGTATGCTTTGATATATATGTCGACAGAGATCGAAAGAGAGATTGTGTGTGTGTGTGTGTGTGTGTGTGTGTGTGTGTGTGTGCGTGCGTGCGTGGTAGAGAGAGAGAGAGAGAGAGAGAGAGAGAAAAGAGATAAAGAAAGAAAGACGAAAAGAAAGAAAGCGAGAGAGTGTGCTAAATAGGAATTCTTCCCTATCATTTGTAGTGACACGCGCAGTGTTTGGGCCGTGAAAGATCACCTTCGCATGGATAAATTGCATTTGTGCGTAATGGCAGATTTACCAAGCTGCAACAGGATCCACTCCGTTCATTCAGAACAACAGAAATCCTCATTAATTATATTGTCAGTTAATATTTTAGGCTTCGCCATTAGTATATTATGTTATGTGTGTAGGTCATGCTTTCCATTGATTTTTACTAAATTAATTTATTTCTTGGTCGGCTTGAAACGTGCGAACAGTTGTTGGTTTATTTGTTGTCTCCAAAATACGTTTGTTGGAGGTGTCCAGGCAATGGCAAGCGACAGTCCCACAAGCACCTCGGACGGAAATGAAGCAGAGAACAATAATGATGTCACGGATTCTCGGTTGTAAACTTTATTGTACCCCCTTTGTTCCGCCGCTTCCAGCTTTAAACAATAGAACAAAGTGATGAAGAACACTGAAGCATATCATTACGTCCCCATAAACTAATTCACGAGTACAGTACACATTCTGTTTCACAGTAGGCTAAAGGAAGAGTCACATGACATCATTTTTTCTCTTTTTTTTTTTTTTGCACTGTGCGCATGCTTATCCAAGAACGGAAGACAACAAAAATACCATTAACAAAGTAATAAGGAACAAACGTCAAAAGTGAGAACCTACAGCATAAATAGGCAGTTTCATGTTGTTGGAATTCATTATTTGCTAGGTTATTATCATAACACTGAGTAAGAACAGTAAAAAGTGCACCAATTAACTTAATAAAATACAGCTGCCAATGTAATTGTTAAAGATAATATCAATAGAAATGTTCCACACTGATGTTCCACAAGAAGAGGAAGCTATTTTATGACACTATAATATTTCCAACATCAGGTAAAAAAAAGAATGCTTCGTTTCTCCCTTTTCACAGTTCTCCCTCAGATTTTGCCTTCTGTCCTCTGATCTCGTTCTTTCCATCGCTTTAGCGAGCAGCAACAATCAAAAGATTGCAGTGTCTCCCAAACGCAATAAAACACGGTGATTTTATGTCCCACGCTGTCTCTTGTAGCGCTGATCACTTCTGTGTTTGCTGTCCCTCTACATTTGTTTGGCTTCGCTGCAGTCCTCACTCACAGACTGGGTCCCTCCGCCCTGCTCCTTCGCTTTCTTCTCTTTCTCGATTTCCTCCTGCTCCGACTTGCTGCTCGGGAACTTGTCTTTGTTGTTCTCTTTTTTCCATTTCATTCGCCTGTTTTGAAACCAGATTTTGACTTGCCTCTCGGTCAGTCCCAGGGCATGTGACACCTCTATCCGCCGCTTGCGAGTCAGATAGGGGTTGAAGAGGAACTCCTTCTCCAACTCCAGCGTCTGGTAACGGCTGTATGTCTGCCGGCCTCGCCTCCGCCCGGCGGCTACTGGCAAGAATAAGTGCTCATGTTAAAGTCAAACAGATCTATATCACAGCTATTCAGGAGATACCAGGTGTATTCCAAAATTTAAGCAACGTTGCAATAATTTATCTTAAGCATTTGCAGTGGATTTATTGGTGTGTACCTTGATTTCTATCGTAAATGACGACCTTACAGAGAAATATACAGAATTGTATTGCACATGTGCAAATAAATCCACATAAATCATACACTTATAAGAGCTCCATACACGTCATTTAGAAACACACATATGATATAGGTGTATGTTTATACAATTTATACAATAACTAATTTATATAATATATCATAAACGCGGGTATTCACAAACACAGCGCTCAGTAAAGACATGGACGAGGGGTAAAACGATCAACTCGCAGTGAAGAAACCCCCAAGATGACGGTAAGTCATAAAATGTGCCGTAAAACTTTGACCAGAGCACGACGTAGAGGGTAAACTGCAACTCAGTGGCTCACACATGGAAAGCACGGGGCCATTAAACTGTAAAGTGATTCACAAGTTTGGACACCATAAAACAGTAAACGGCTTATTGCCTCTCTCCCAACAAACAGGAAATGTACCTCTAGCGTGTTGGCCAGGCATTTTAAGGAACTGTATTACCCTTTCGCACTACGCGATGCTTTGTACATTACTTTGCTCCAGCTCACCTTGAGGTCTCATCCACGGGAAGAGTTGCGTCGGAGAGGGACTCTGCTCTGTGTTCTCCGCCTCCTCCCCGATGCTGTTAGTCGTCAGTTTACAGTCGCTGTACTGGACCAAATCCGCGTCTTGGGTCCCGAAAAGCGTCTGCCTCTGCAAAGCGTCGTAACCATAGAAGTTGCCAGGTTCTCCGTGACATGTTACTGCACAAGGACTCTGCTGGTAAGGAGCGGTGGAAAGCGTGGACGCGCCATGGTGGTAGAAGTCCTGTATTTGAGTTGGATGTTGGAAAGTTCCTCCGGTACTGGGTCCATAAACTACGGTGGGTCTACTGCCCAAGTCCTGTGGGAATCCGCACTCATAGTAACTGGGACGTAAAGAATCGCCACTTTTGTATTTGGAGAAGATAGAATTGACAAAATATGAACTCATTTTTTGTTAATGTTTATTGTTGTTTTTTAAGACGCAGTCGATTTGGAGTATTAAGCACAGTATTTCTGGGGTATAAGTAACACTTCGTAATCCCTAATGCAAATAAATATTGTATATTTTAAGAGCCTTTCACTGTTTAAGCCACAATCATGCCGATTCCATAAAATCTCCTCCGCTGAAGTATCCCTTCATCAGAGTTCCAGCGTGGGGTGCCAGTTCATAAACAGTTTTCGGTGATTTACTCCTCCGCAAATGAGTTGTTTCATATTTTGCAGCGTCTTTTCACGACAATTTGCATCTATTATCGGGTCCTCATCCTATTGGCTTCGGCATTTCCACACGGACGCAGCTCGGCACGCTTTGCGATGCGGAGGGAGTGAGAGAATGAAAAAGAGAGAAAAAGAGAAAGCGCGAGAGAGGGAGAGAGGGAGTATAGGAGAAAGGGGGGCGAGAGGGAGCGAGAGGAGGGGAGAATGTGCGCATTAATATATTCAACCGGGTAAGTTAATGAGATATCTGCCGCTTTGCTTTAGATCAAGTGCAGAAGTCCCCCCGCTGCACCGACGCCAAACCCCTTTAAAAAGATTGATTTTGGGATGCAGCTAATAGGCGACCTAAAGAGACGCGCACTTAGTCGTTAATTTCTAAATTTTAACGAGGTAGATTCTCTTTTCTAAAATGTCAGGCTCCCATTGGCAAATTGTATTAGTACAGGATTTAATTGATATCGGTTTTAACAGGTCTTATAAATACAATCGGTGCTCCAGAACAACATGATTCAAACGGTCAACATAACCGGTTGTCGTAATATTTATCATTTTAATGATCAACATTTTAAAATATGAAATTAAGACTGATTCAAATACCCCCTGAAAAGGACGCCACCACTGTTACGACACCGAAAGTGACTGTCAATGGTTGAACAAACCAGACAACGTAATAAACACTAAGAATATGTGCTGTTTACGTCGTGAACCAAAAAGTTGTTTTAATGGGAGATCTACGGCTCTCGTTGTGAAATTTTGGCTCCCCTTCGAACATACCTGAAGATACGAAAAGCGTCATGCATTTAATTAATTGTGCTTTCAACGGGGATACCCATGTCTAAGCGAAAAGCTAATATGTGAACCCTGCGTCTAATGGAGTGAACACAGTAGGATAACTTGTGGTGGAATCACGGACAAGCTATTACTGGTATGAACAAGGTACACCAATTGTAAAGTATGGGTCGCAAGTCAATAACCGTTCCTGCCGACAAATTTGGTAACACGTTAATTTACCAATCCGATTGATACTTGTTATTCATAAACACAGTGTGTTCTACGAAGCGGGCGGGTTTTGTAGGGCTTTGATTTTTATGTGTAATTTCTCCCTCATCTTTTTTCCAACAGGATGCCAATGAATTATGTACAAATTTGTGAGAAATTGAATGGCGGTGTGCCTCATATGAATTATTCACATTCCTTAACTTTACAAGACAGTCTTATATTATTTTAATCTCATGATGCCTATTGTTTTTGCATGTTGATGTGTATATTATCATTATTTATATATGCAATTACCTACACTAACATGTCGTAGCCTTTTAACGTCGTTACGATTTCTAAGAAACACAAGAGACATTTCGTCTTTACATTTATGTGTTAGAATATTTAAGAGGTTTTTCTTTCCTCCTTCTGTTAGGCTTCGATTGCAGGCTATATATCCAATTATGTGGTACTTTGACGACTATAAACGAATTATACGTTTCAAATAAAACGTTTGCAGATTAAACAAAGCTTTGTGCGTGTTACCACAAATGCAACTAGGCCAAAGCCTATTGTTCTGTAAAATTAAATTTCTTTGAAGAACGAGATCTCATTTCTGCTGGTAAATCCATTTGACTATTTATTTTCAGACATGTACAGTTTATGTACCTTTCTGTTATAACATTTATATTCAGTTTAAAATGCTTCATGCTGCATTATTGGTTTTTTTGATTGTTTCCTGTTTGTATTACCTAATGTGTGTTTTGGAGTGCAAATTAAAATATGACGAATTTTCGAAACCTGTCCAATGTCGTGTTTAAAATTTTTCATTAAATGCGTTACCAGAGGTTTGAATATGACTATCATGAAAAGTGAATCAACTTATATTACCATTCCAGCGCACACACATTCACAAAGCAAAGTACGGTGTAAAGAAACTTCAGTTGCTGCATTTCCTGTGTCAACGTGTGAATTATTAAAACCTTAAATATAATTAGAACTCTTGCTTCTTTCAAAACTTGAAATGAATTTGGTTTTAATCAAACTCAGTTATTTCCTATTAAAATCAAAGTGTAATATTAGGCTACATACCGATCAATATTTGGTGGCAGTATTGTATAATGTGCCATTAATTGAATAGTTTGTCCACCCAAAATAATTCGACGTATAAGTCGTTTTCCCAAAAAAACAACGACCGTGGTGGAGCGTAAGAGACATGAAGGATTATCAAGTTTAGCTGAGTAGGAAACAGGGTTTCTGCGGCCTTTAAAGTCTTCCGGGAGCACGCTGAACGAAATGTGAGTTTCTTTGGTGGAACAACATTGCCATCACGCGGCCACTGCTGTGAACGACAAGCTTTGTTTCCACGTAGATGAATGCTCTGCATTTGGGCTTTAATTGATGCGCGCAAAACAAAAGTCAAGGTGTAACTTTGCTACATCTATTTAAAATTGGAAATTGATACAATAAAGGACGATCCAACATTCCAGTCTTTATCGGCTGCAAATTAAAAATGAAGCATAATGTCTTATATCTGCTCAAAGCAACCATGATGAAATGCACATTTACAATAAACAATAATTGTCATGAATTAACCACAGAGAAAACCAACAGCCTACAGTGAAATGGTTTCACTATCAGTACTATGTAAGGGATAAAACTTAACCGGAAACATAAACGACAACGATTGTTATCAGTTTCACTAGCTCTACAAGCAAATAATAAGTACTAAAGCTATGCCGTTCTGAAATATCATCTTAACAGTACAGTATTATTCAACACTTTTCATTTAAAAAAACATATTAAACATTAAATTCTAGGTCAAATACATGTAATACTTAGTTAATAGACCATCAATTTAAATTAAATAAAGTGAATTTAAATTAAATGTTCTTTAAGACTCATTCACGTGCTCAATAGGTTTGTAATAATGGTATTATTATTATTATTATTATTATTATTATTATTATTATTATTATTATTATTATTATTACCGTCATCATCACCTTTGTGTGGTGTAGTTTTGAATGATCGTGACCAATGTGACCACTGTTATTTTCTTTATTTCTCATAACTCTCTGCAGTACGGATAGCGGGCGCAATAAACGGCCGAGGGATGGGAGCAGTGGAATATATATACATTTTAAAAGTGGGGGTGAACAGTCCTTTGGAAACAAGCTATTGTTTCTGGTTTCGAGACCAAACAATCGCGCATTCTGGTACGAAATGTCGAGTCTTGCAGGAGCGCAGGGTTGTAAACAGATTAAGGTTCGCTATCCCAGACGTCTGGCCAGAACCTTTATGTAGGGTTTTATGGCCCGCTATCTGGCAAGCCAGGCGAGCTCTGAAACGGAACAAAAGAAGACGTCTAAAACACTGGAATCAGCTCAGCATCTGGAGGTCCAGGCCTCGCCGTTCAAACCCCCCGGTCCGCGAAGAATTTGTAAACAGCAAATGCTGGTCAAATGCAGAGAAAACAAAGTCCCAGACCGGATAATCGATAGTCCCGCAAAATGATCATTGAGGAGGTTTAGAAACTTTTCCTTCCCCAGTGTTTGCTTTACAGCCGTTTAGTTCTGAACCCTCAGAAATTTATACCCTATAAAGTTTTATTGCAGTCATATTCTTTTACTGCGGCGCACTACATTGAATTTTCTTTTCTTTTTTATGACGCTCGACTTCCCATCCCCTCCCCCAAAGTAATCACCTACATCCTTTTCGCTGTTTGTCCCATTTTGAAGTACAAAAATACAGCAAAAAACTGTATTGGGAGGTGGGAATACGCGTTTCAAATTTTTTTCTCTTTTTTCGAGTAGCGGGAAATTTTGACATTTCTAGGTGATTTTACATTTATATACAACCTTTATCTGTAAGTTATCATAGTTGGGTCAGGCACAGGAAATGTGTTAATTCATGTCTGCCAGCATTTTTTCTGACTGAATTTGTCCACTCTTTCATGGTATGGATGTAAAATGACACCTTTTTTTCTGAAAAAAAAAAAAACATTTAAACAAATCTTTCAAAAACGCACAAATTTCGCATTCAGACGCAGCGCTCAAAACAGGACACTGTTTGCATGTTTAATACTGTCGAATACCAGGTACATGGGATAAGGAGTTCTGTAACATTTCAATACAAGATTAATGGTTGTACACACGTTTATATGCTCAATGCGCGTGGCAGTATCCTGTCCCATTTTTAAAAATTTACAAAAAAAATTACAATTTGCACAACAGCATGACACACATTAAAATAGATTATACATTGTATTTTTATTTAATACAACAGTGGAGAATTCCATCGTTTCTATAATCTATTTCATTATTTAGAATACGGAGTAATGTAAACAATGAATTGTAATTTTTAACTGATAGCTGTGTTTCAAGCACACCGATCAAATGGCAGGAATGGTTCGACGGCGAACTCGTGTCTAAATAAGAAATCGAGGCCTACACGTTGCAATAAAGTTATTAGTCATCGAGAAAACCTTGCTTGATGTTACGTAACAAGTAATGGGATGAATTAGCTTTAAAAAGTTCTCTTCAGAAGTTCATGTGTCAGTCGCACTTTCCTTTATCTATCATTAGAGACAAATGTTTCAGAGTGCGAGCGCATATTTTATCCACATGCCTCTCATTAAGATGAAATGAAAACTGAGCAACATAAAAACGGGGACATATTGTCATCGTGTGTAAAGCGAAGGGTTTTGGGAATGCGTCGATACCATGTGCAAGATTGTATCCTTTCACATTTAAAAAATAATTGTAAAATAGATGGATGATCAGATAAATAAATTGAGTTCGTCCATGTATTTTATTCTTTCATATTTTATACATCAACTATAATTAAAGGCGTCACACAAGGTTTGATGGAAATTTTTAATACGAACCCAGCATTAACATTGCTATTGCATCGTTAGAGACAGACACACTATACATAACGGAAGGCGCGATGAAGAAAACAGACATTAGCGTTATGAATGCATTTGCTAGAAGGAGAGTGTCTCTGGAATCGACATCCGTTGTGTGATCGAATTGGTGTGATAAAAAGTCCATCTGAAAAGCCAGCAACGGAGAGTGGGTGTAGACGCAAACTGCAGAAGGCCCAAGTGAAGAGAATGGCGTCTTGGCTCTCGCCCTTCCTTTGAACAGACTCAGATTACTGCCTACCACAGTGAATGAACACATCGATTCACACCCAGTTCAAGAAGACCCCAGAAACATAACAGGAGCACTTAAAAGCAAAATATGCAACAACAAAAAAACCCAAAAAAAATATATATATAGTATTGGGAATGTTTTATTGACAACACAACTAAACCAGTGAACATATACATGTTATCTGGACAACAACACGCAAACGATATTTAAAATGGGATCCTCTGTTTTGTTATTCAAGTATGGCTTGCCATCTTCAGGCTGACTATCCAATCTAGAAGTAGAAATTACATTCGAAATGAGTGAACTCGAGGTTATGCACGCTTCAACAATAGGCTAAATTAGCTGAATGAATCTCCGGCATGTTGATGATTTTAAAAAATAAAAAAGGGGTAGCAAACCAAAATGAGTTTAATAATTATGTAAATCATGGACATTCATGGTGATACTCACATAGTAAACACTTGACTCTTGAACAAGGTGGAATTTATGTTAAAGGAGGTTATTATTATTTTGATCAATGTAATTATACATTTTCGCAAAACAAACCCCCTATTCACCGGTACGCTTAAACATGAAAAGAAAGGGAGTTAGTCTGATTTGATCGCTTAATTTTTCCATTAATTGTTTTAGTAACATTCCTTGTTAAAGAAAAACAATGCTCAATATGAATTCAAATGGAGCTTAAATACAGAAACGATAATTATAATGCAGTGTTTGTGACGGTGCGACGACCACACTGAACCTCGTGTACTCCGCCTTTGCACACTTACTCTAGCGAAGATACGTTTGCACCAAAATTCTTCACTGTCATAGTTATCATAAACAAAAAAGCAAAAATGACAGCTTTTGCGGACTACTTGCACACATGCTGTACCACCCCTGTTGAATTTTATTATGCAACGCTGATGTTTGTATTATGGAGAAGCAGTGCAGTCAAATGCAATAAACGTTAACTAGATTAATAAAACTTCGTTCATTTGGAAATGAACAGAGCCCGCAATGCGAGCTTTACACGTAAGAACATACACACGACTAGTAACTATAACGGTACTTTTAAGATTCGAAACAAAGTAAAAAAAAATAAACACGAGCACAAAAATTTGAAAGCAACTGTGATGGTTTTTGTTGTTGCTGTGGGTGTTGTTTTTTTTGTTTTGTTTTGTTCCTTTCTTTTATTTCATTTTTGAGCTCTTAAAAATGTTGGTGGAAGAGTTCTGAAATCGTTTAATTAATCAAGCCGAAGTGTCTCTGGGACACTGTCTTGTTTCTTCAAAATCATGAAGCGGTCTGTATAATATAATAATAATGTGTTACAGATAATGCTATGAAGACTATGCAAGACTTTATGACAAAATGTGCATTTTCCATGTAAAGGATGGAGATATTTTAAATTATACCTGGCTAGAACACTTTTCGTATAGGCTACAAGCACAAGGGACTCGAATCCTCAAATAAAATAACGCAATTCAGGGGCATATGAATTTTAATACTCAGTGTTACACATTTCAAAAAAAATCACTTCCTCTAAAGTCAACTCACAAACTATTATTGGACATCATTAAGGGATTTTCACTGAAAATAGGAATGGTGAAAACAAATGTGTAAGATCCTACTTAAGAACTGTCCATGTTTTAACAAAGAGGGCGGCAAAGAAAACAGAAACCATCCCTGTCGTTATGTTGTTGTTTTAAACGGAGCCATCCCCGGCCTATTCCTTGGGCTGGTCCTTATTCATCTTCTTCATTTTCATCCGGCGATTCTGAAACCATATTTTAACTTGTCTCTCTGTCAAGTTCAGTTGACGCGATACTTCGTGTCTCCTGTCCCGCGTGAGGTACATGTTGAAAAGAAACTCCTTCTCGAGCTCCAGGGTTTGGTATTTGGTGTACGGGCACCGCTTCTTCCGAGAGGACCGGGCATGCAACCAGTTGGCAGATGGGTCGTCTGTAAATAACAACGATCGAAAGGTTTCAGCAAATCAAAAATCAAGCACGACTACAGCCCAACAAATCACAGACAGATTAGCTTATAACTGATATAAACACTTTACAGATATAAATGTCTGAGAAGGCATAATTCAACCATCTTAAGGTGAGTTTTATTCAGAGTATGGGCACTGTACAGTAAGGAACAGTAAAGTGTTTCACTGGCGGTGTGACAATGGGAAACCTACACATAATGAAACAATGAGCTGACAGTAAAATTCTACACCCCCTCAAGCTCCAGAGTGACCTTGGTTGTCAAGATTTGTATGGAAAAGACTCTGCTGCGATATTTCAGTATAATCTCTACCCTTTTAAATACTTCCTAAACCTCTCACGGAGGTTATCTTTGGCATATTCCTACTTCCATAATAACAGACAACGAGATATATTTGAATCAAGATGGAGGTGTATAATTACATGTATGTAAACTATACACATTTGTTCTGGATAAACTCCGCAAAGCAAATTAGGAACGCTAATTGGCAACTTTTGGGAATTCGTTGTCCTCATTGTCTTGTTTATCATTTTAACATTCAATGGTACATCACAACTACAAGACAACTGAAAAGCATAAGACAGCAATTCGTCTTCGTCAGGAATATTGTGTTTAAAACATCTGATTTGTCCCCCCTTTCAAATTATACTAAACAAAGTGTTTGGCTAGAAATGCTTTCTTAGACCATTACGGAAAATCTGACGACGAATACAGTCCCCTGTTGCGGATTCCCCTTTTAGGGGGAAATATGCAGACAATTATCATAAGCAGCAATTCCCTTCAGTCGGTCTTCTCTCTGTGGTGTTCTCAGGAATGTAGTCATATGCCCAGATGCATATTTCCCTGCAGCTTCCTGCTTAAGAACAATGCACAATATTATAATATCTTGGGGCGAAAAATAAACATCTATATGTTTTATTCTCACATTGACTCCCTTCTCATAAAAGGACCACACAAAGTAGTGTTAAAATGTAGTGCCAAGACCGGACTATAGTCTCCAAACTAGCTACATTATCTGTCCTAGGGGCACAGAAGAAGAAGTTTGCTCTCTCCCATGCAAAGAGGTGTATATTATTCCCGAAGTATGTGGAGTGTTCAGCTTGCACAACCCAGTCACTGAACAAGCAGCCTCTCTGTGTTACTCAATAGGTGACATATCTTCTAAGGATGACATCTTAGGTGAGTGGTATGGGCGAAACAACCGTGGAGTGGGTCCCCCAACTTCTTTCGCTATTAGGAAAACGCCTATGGCTTCAGGTCCCAAAACCCACAGTAATACTGCAATACCTGTCTCCAATATCCTAAGTGTTATCATGCAACACTCTTTTTATGATTAAAGGGAAAATACCCTTCAAAGGATGATGTATGTTCTACAACGCCACGGAGCGCCCCAGACACGCCGGGGGAGGGTATATTATCTCAATACTTTGAAGACAACCCAGAAGTCTGATTTATATCTACACAGGTTTGCTATCCATAAAAAACGTAATGTTGTTTGGTAAGCAATACTGGAAACGACATGAAACGGCCATGGTACCGTTTGCAACGGCGTTAAACCGCAATTTTACTGGAGTGTTCTGAATAACGGTCTTTTCCCATTAAGACTTCAACGTGTCCGTGAATTTCTCCCTATAAAGTTTGTATCGTTTGTAATTTATTTTTGTCCTGTTTTATGTCCCACGGAGCCCTCATAGTGCAATTAATTGAAATATCTGCTACCGTTATAACTTAATAAAGTTCAGGGGCAAATAAGGTTTTTCGCTTATGGGCCACCGTAAGCACAAAGAGGGATGTGTAATTCTCAACTTCATTGCTCTTTGCTTGTAGTTTATTCTGGAATCCGGCCCAGAGAAACGCAGTGGGAATTGCTGTTGCTCTCTATCTATATGGGGTTCGTGTTGTATGAGGCCCTATCGTTAAAATCAGTGAATTTCCATGTAACACCAAACACATCTAAAATAATCTTCGGAATACTGACTCCACCGATTTGAATCACAGTATATATCTTTTTTTTCTTCAATCCCCTGCCCCCTGAATATATACCAGGCCGGAAAAGCACGGTGCCTAATCAAATATGCAGTCTTACAAATATTAAGTGTTGGTAAAGAAAAATAGTAGCTTTCAGCTTTACTTTCAGCGCAAGTTTCCCTTGCACGCTATGATGTGGACCACTTGTGCTTTAAAATACTCAGTTCTTTTGGCTGACATTATTAGAATAAGTCTGCTATGCTAACAGACGGAGCCGTGTCAAATCTGTTTTAGCTTTTCATGGGAAAATATCTGAGATTTATTTAGGGAATAGAAATGTGAACGTAGCCCACACCGCTGCCGAATTATGAACTTCCTTGCCAGCGGTCGGTTTACTTGCAGCGTGTGTCATTACATATTTTCCCAAAATGCTGTATTCCCATTTTCCATCATAAGTGTTTACACATGTACAAACCTGGACAGCTTCCAGAAAACTCTCTCCAAAACCAAAAAACATTTTTTTTCTAAAATTGTAGCCAAATGCTTTCACGGTACCTGGCAACGTTATGTGAAATAATGTGTCGTTGCGCGTTCAGAGTTGTTATTTGAATTAATTAAATCGGTAATTTTTTTCTGAACTGAACCTCCGGAGCGCAGGTCTGCTGCCTCCAGATCTATGTTTCAAAAAGTAATTTGTAAAGTGGCAATCAACTCCAACCATCTAATGGCATGCATTTCCACTTACACACCAAAACACTGAGCGAAATACGCATCAAACACGTGCAATCCTCAGGAAATTCACTACATCCTAAGATAGGTCTGCTCCCCGCATAAACTGACACTAAAGGCAAGTGTATCGAACAAACCAACATGTAATACATCGATGTACATGAGGTTCCGGGGGCAAATGCACACACACACACACACATACACACGCACGCACACAAAGTAACATTCTAAAACAGCAAAATAGTACGCGGGCAGTGAGTTTTTCCAGAACCAAATCCTAGCTGCGTGTGTTTCTGTCTTGCCCCTCTTTGTTCTTTTTTATGACAGCGTTTAAACGCTTTACAGACTGTTTACTTCCTCCTTTTATAACTTACTTTGATCTGGACCGTCTTTGTCCTCGCTACCTTCGCAAATATCCTTATTGTCCTCGAAGCCGGAGCCTTGATTGGAATTAAACTCCCTAGCAGAAGAAGACTCCAAAATGTACTCGTGTCCTCCGATTTTGGGGGGCTCTCCGAGATGTCCCAGCAGCGGCTCTAACTTGACTTGCCCCTGTCCGGCCAGGGACTCGGACCTCGGGGTGCAGTCAAGCCAAGTGCGAAGGTATCTAGTGTCCGTTGAAGGTACGGGCTGAGACGGGATATAAGGATGGTAGACCGCGGGCAAACCATTTGACGCGTGGGGGCTAAAAGGATTCCAGGAGGCGCTGAAAACCGGAGGCTTGGGCTGGAAGCTGCACGAGGGGAATTCTGGATGTTCACTGTGTTCTCCCGGCTGCCTGGAACTTGAATACTGTACACCGGAGAACTTGGCTGAATTCGGATCTTCGCTTTCATGACTTATGATGGAATCGACATAGTAATTGCTAAGAGTTCCAGAAATGGACATTCTCGGACATCATAAAAAGCGCGGTTCATTGAGGGGAAAATATATAGGACAGATTTGTACGCTACTGTTCTCAACTTGCTAGCCAACAAAGTAGAGCTGGGATGCAGTGTTGTTCGCTCCTAGCGAAATGATTGGACAGACTTTTTTCGTGAGCCTGATAAAGCGTCAATGAGGCGTAAATCAATCCGCCAAGGGGCTGCCCAGAGCTCTCCTCTTCTCGCGCTATCCATATTTTCATCTCTAAATACATTGTCTTGTTTATGTAATATGCAAAATAGGACTAAACTCATATATCTAAGGCAATCTAAACTATTAGCCAAATATCCAGTTAAAGAATGCATTACTTTGACATTTTATATAATATGCATATGGTATCCATTACACCACTGGCAACACAATTAAGAGAATGAGAAAAGCAAACAGAATACAATTGCTACATGGTTCACAATGTGCTAAGATATTGTTGGATTGGAACGTGATTAATAACAAGTTTATTTTAAATATTTCGGTGCCACCATTAGGTTCGACTTTACATAAGAAGGTTGGAATAAACCGTTATCCTTCTATTTGTCACGTTCATTAGAAAGTATTCAATTGTCTTATCAATTTCACAAGAACATTTATAGGACAGCTTTCAAATTCTCACCGCAGCTCTTTTCGGTGTTAGAAATGCCCATGTAAAAAGGGATTTATTGGAAGATTAACTGTCATTTTTCTTAACGAGTGCGTTAAACGCTACTTCTTGGCGTCCCCTCAGTATTTGTGGAAGAAACTACTTACACTTTTCAGTAGTTAAATGCTATAATAAAACTACGTCGGGCAGCTTTGATTTTTATAGACTTGATATACTGCCTGTGGAGAGGACCGTAAAAAGCACGATTGTGGCATTCCGTCCGAAAAAAAAACGTTCAGTGCATTCACACCCACGAAGAAAACGTAAATACGAGGAGAATCACAGTTCAGAACGCACGAGACCGCAGCCGTGGCACATACAGAGGAAAATGTGAGAAGGGCATGACAGGTCGGGAGCTGGACACATTTAATAATTTTTTTAGGCTTAGCTATCCTGTGTGGATGACCTGGCACAACTGCGCACCCAAGCGTTGCTGGCGCTGTCGACTCGGCTTTCACTCCTCTACCGTCCCTTCCCGTAAGGCACCATTTTACCTCTGCGCCCGGGCTAGCAGAATCCACGCAGCCGTGCTCCCGTTTGCGATACGAGCACCCCAAAATCCACACACAACAAGGCCGCTATTCGATACATTAATAAAATAGTAACATATAATAATCGATGTACGCAAGTACAGCTCTGTGCTTACGCATGAGAAATTACTGCTTCTCTGTGTTTCACAATTACTATTCTTTAGATGAAATCGGGCATTTGTGGAGCTGTACCATGAAACATCTAATTCAGCTTGCAGAACTTATAAGTGCAGGCGATGTATTTGTTGTTGTTGTTGTTGCATGAAATCGTTTTACGAACCACACCCCATGTTTCTTATGCCAAGAGCGCTAATGTGATCCATTCGAGCTATAAACTATGAGGAGGTCGCTGTAAAGCACAAACATGAAGCGGGGGAAACGCACTTACAAACAACTGAGGTTGTATCCCGACGTGGCATTTTGCGTGCTGTATTCAAATCTCGGTAAACCTTAAGTAGCCTACTTCTTTAACACAATTACGTAATACAGATGAATGGTGAGCACAATTTACCCATCATAATTTCTACACTCTGTTACCACTGATTCATCGTGATCACTCAGGTAGTGTAGACGCTCAATAATTTCTTTAAGAAATGCGAAAAAGGAATGCGCAGAATGCAGCACGCATATAATCTTGCGAAGGACTAAATATGGCAAAATACGAAACTATTGAAAAGCACCCGATTCTGTTGTATTGTTTGTGTAATTTTTATTAACAGTTTTAATACATCGTCAAAAATGTTGGCCTTAATGATTTTGCCACAGGAATGTAATACATAACTAATCGGGTCTAAATTACAATGGCACGCATGCATGGAAAATATGATTCCAAAATGTTGTATCAAGTAAAAACCTGGCATGAAAGTTAGAAAGATATTTTATCCCCACAAAAACGTATCTTGCATCCACATCTTCGTCTGTAACTCTGATCCGTTTTAGGAACTACACGTATATGATTCATATGTTTGTAAAATGTTTACCACACGTCTACTTGAACATTCTGTAGTCCTTTTAATGAAATTATTAGTGTCGGTTCAATTAAAATATTCAGACTTTTTATTGTACTGATCTGAATAACAGGCCTACTATAAAGCATTTGGTTATATCTATACCTAAGCACATGTATTTATAAATATTTTCAACAGCCCTTTTTGATTCCTCAGATTGAAATACATACGAATTAAGTTGCTTTGATTTTTTTTTTTTTAATGAAAGTCCATGACTTTTCAGAACTAAATCGACACCATGGTCTTTAAAAGTACTTCGAGTATTGAACAAGGTTCGAGTGGACATCAGCCTGTCTTTACATGTATATCCACGTTCTTTGTACATATTTTACTGTGTGAAGACAATGCCATCCTGTGTCATGCACATAAATGTACTGTCCAATTTTACTCTAAGCTAGTAAGATTGTGTCAATTTTGAAAGGCATCCTCCATTATGATAGCATAACCAGTGCTGTTTAACACATACTACAAGGCGTATTAGCACATTTATTACAAACTGATAACTGTGAACCGAATATGTAAATATTCACAACGTGTGTGTGTGTGTGTGTGTGTGTGTGTGTGTGTGTGTGTGTGTGTGTGTGTGTGTGTGTGTGTGTGTGTGTAATAACAGGTACATTCTCAGGAATGAACTTAGAGGCTTACACCGCGTGATAAAGAATTATTGACATTGATTTCTTAGGCGACGGTGCATAACAATTTATTACTCATGGATAAGCGCAATAATCGGTTTATTTTTTATATACATGATTTTATAAACCTTAAGAAAATTTTATGAAGACAGGGAGCTGTCCTTGAATATTGTTAGTGAAGATGTCTCTTAAGTGCAAACGTATTGACCTTTGGCATTTAGACTGTTGTCAAAGGTCAACGCCGATTCTTTTCCACTGTTTTCGAATATAAATTCCATAAACACAGTCCGCAGTATCTGGGACAGGAGTACTGTATTATTATTATTATTAGTAGTAGTAGTAGTAGTAGCCTAGTAGTAGTAGTAGCAGCAGCAGCAGCAGCAGTCGTAGAAGTAGAAGTAGTAGTAGTAGTGGTAGTAGTATCGGGATTGTTGTAAGAAGAACACAAGGGGCAAATCTGGCCCATTCATATACATATACACGTCATCTTCTGTTAAGGTTTCTAACTGAACGATTCTCGGAATACAGATACATTATGTCAAAGCCTACCTGCGTCTTCATGTGTAGTGTTTAGCGTAAATTTATTGTAAATATAACATTGTCATCATATATATCATTATCAGTAACACATATAGCAGTCGCTGTTTCAGTGGGTTCCAATCCCTAAAATATTTTGGTTTTTCCATATTTTGTTTCCATGTTCTGTTTTGTTGTTGTCTTGTTTTTTTTTGGGGGGGGTTCTGTTTATTTGTTTGGTGGGTTGGTTTTGGTTTTTTGTTCTTCCAAACTGAAACAAAATAAAACCGTTGCTTATGTTACGTACAGGCAGTATGAGGTGTATGAGTCGATATTTCATAGCCTTCAGTGTCCTCTGTCTTAATTCTGTATATCCAACACTCTGTGGAAATCTTGAAATAATTAAGTCCTCAGCTTTTCACATTCCCTGAAGGCAGATGGTATACATGTGCATGCGAATCGTGGATGTTGCATCTTACTACAAAATGAAGGAAGCGCCTCTTGAAATGAAACGGCTTAACAGTAAAATTCATAACGAATAAAAATTTTATTTACTGCTTTAATATATATTTTTTCAATTCGAGCTCTTTTTGCATGACAATAATTTATATTTTTTGTTTTAAATAAGCGGCACATCGACAAATTAGGTATAACGCAGGTTGGTTTCATGACTTCTGAGCCCCGCAACACAAACTCAAACCACATACACATATTTATGTGTGTATAAATCTTGTCTTGCCTTACAGCACATTAACGACGTCCTTGGAAGTGAGAGATAATTTTACTGACTAGTATGCTCAAATAAAAAAGTGAGAGATAACCTTACTGACTAGTATGCTCAAATAAACTAAATTATAATGAAAATAATTGTTATCGATGTCATTTCTTGTACTGTAAAATATGCAAGTGTAGACTATTGAATTTACTTTGAGTTCCTCCTATAAATTCAAGATATGTGTGTATGAATATGTACTGAACGTGTTTCGTGTATATATGCTATATTGCAGTATATTATGTGCAATTTATTATAGCCCACTATTCCCATCGCATTGTGAAGGCATACTGGAAACGAGGATGAAAGGATGTCGGGTATGATGTTTTCAGCATACTGGTTTATTATTATTACTTATTACTATTATTACGTGTAATGCTTGAATGCTCATCATACCCAAGTGTATTCATGCAACATCAATTAAATACCCTGCATGTGCCGTTTCAACTATCCGTAAGATTCCTGCAAAAGGTCGTCGCTGGCAGCCAAATAGCAATAAAACAGCTCACCATCCACACTGACAACACGACTATCTTTATGTATTCAGTCCTACAAATAAAACTAACAGAAAAATAACATTTTTTATTCGTACATGTAGTAGTCATGGGTGTCCATTGCGCAGGGGACTCGAAGCGGAAAACTGGCGTAATTCAGGCAGTTTCAGGTTCCTGTGATATTAAACTTGCAGCCCAACAACTCGAAACTACCTAAATCACACAGCAGCTTGGTCGTCCGTAGGGTCAAAGCCGATAATTTGCATATACTTGGTTGTTTCGGGGTAGCCATTGGACAAGCTTCCGCACTGACATCAGAGACACCCTCGAGCGTCAGCCGAGGAACACCGTTGCTAGGAAACATTACAGCTCGAAGTAAATTACAACACAATATATGCTCCAGTGGACTGTTGAAGATATGCAAGGCAAGTTAAAATGGAATAAAAAATTATGAGAGAAAAGAGGTTCAAACAACTCAGAGATAATTACATCCATTTAAAAATCAGTCTGTTCCATTTTAACACGTATTTACGCATGTAAACGCAGTGTCGGCGATTCAATGTGGCTATATGGAAGCAGCTAAATTTCTCCAGAAATGCAGTCTCGTCTTCATTGCTACAACCTACAAACACGAAATATGACAATATATCGACAATGGTGCCCTCTCAACATGGCGCTTCGAACAACAAAACCTAGTCTCTTTTTGAGACAGATGGGTAATAACAAGTCATTACACACAAGGAAGTTGGAATTGCACGTGTTTCACAATAAACATCTAAGCCACAATCCAACAATCAAGGGCAATGAAAAGAAATTGCAGTGAGACTGCATTAGACAGTCGGAAACAATAAAAACAAGCACACACCGACCCACACACACACACACACACACACATACACACACGAGGGAGAGAGAGAAAGAGAGAGTGACTAGTATTCCTCACCGTTGTATCAAATGCAAATATGTTGTCTCATCCATTTTAACTTTTGGCGTTTTTTAACATGTTATATTCCTTAGCTCCAGAAATATCAGATCCATAGACCACAGGCACAGACAAAGGTACAAAGGTAGGAAGGTACTTTCGCGTCAAATTAAATTAGGCTTGGATTTTATTTTTAGCTGTGAATATCTCTACTCATCTCATATCTCAGCTCATGGGAATAAGCGACAACTATAATATGTAACAAAAAAAACGATCAAAGGAGAGTTTAGCTGGCTATCAGTAGTGCATTCTTCACAAATTTGCTTACTGTACAGCACAGCATACCAGAAAGTGGTGCACATGTGTTTCGCAGGTTTTAAGTACGTATGGGTATATTATCAGTTGATAATGTGCACCCCTACACTCACACTCCAGACTAGTATGCCATTTTAAAAAATGACTAGCAGATTGAATAATTGTGGTATTTTTTTCAAACCCAAATAAAACTGGAAAATGTTTCAGAAATTACAATAAGGCTGCATGGTTTATATTACTGGTTCTTTGTGTCGAACACCTTGTTTGTTTCTTAATTTACTCCCACAATCAACATTTATATTTTAGTTGTAAACAGCACAAATTTTGGATTTAAAAGATCCACTAGTTCCCAAAATATTACATATATTGCGATGCATTGCATTACACTACCATAACCTAATCACGTTAATCATCCTCATCAATCATTTATTTTAAGAGGTATATCAGTGAGAATATATTGTGCAGAAGTTTTGAAATCCCACTGAAATAAAAGCACGCGAAAACGCTCATACCGAATTCACACTACTGTCCTAAAAACTTCGAACTAGCTACAGCACAATGACCGGTTATCACACCAAAACAACCATATTTATTTACAAGGACAGGACAATTATTCAAAAGCACTTATCGAAAACCAGAATATAGGAAGTCAAAGGGCCATAAGCATCATGTTACATCCATGCATGCTTGCACTATGAACACACAATCTCCTGTTCCTGTCAAACAGTCGACTGCCGACATTTTCAGTTAGGCCTACAGGCCTAGCTTTTCAAACCCACAAGTACCGTTGTTTATTTCTGCAAGACTGTACACTGTGCTCATATCGTTAAAAAATCAAGCAACGGCGAATTAAGTAATGCTTTACAAAGTGTGCACGGTACCCAAATAAATAAAACAGTGCGGATATAAGAAAATAAACCGATTGTTACTTGTAAATGGTCGCTTTCAAAATAGAGCAGGCATCGGCCTGTATTTCCATACTCACGAACTAAACGACAAATCTGCAAATCACCACAAATCGTCTTGCAGATGTCATCTGAAATCGTTCAACGACAGAGGAAACATTCACAGCACAAGTGTTTTCAACAAATTAACTGTAAGGTGCTTGGATATTGTGTCGCAGAGCGCATGCGGCCCTGAAAAAACCGCAGTAAACACACACTCCCTTCTGACACCTGATTTTTTTTTCAGTTTGTAAGAAAAAAAAACACAGGTATCGCGAGACGCAAACGCCCACATGCAAATATTTAATAATTCTCCTTTGTTGGACCGCAACCTCCATATTATCCTCATTTTCAATTGTAACCACTTTGCGTGATAGAGTTCTGTCCAGTGTTCAGTCAGTTTCAGTCTTCCGGGGTTGTATCAGACAGAGAAATGCGCGCTCATGTCCCGGGCCCTGTGCTCGCGGGTCATTTTCTTCAGTTTCATCCGACGGTTCTGGAACCAGATTTTGACCTGGCGGTCGCTGAGATTGACGCTGCGACTGATCTCCAGGCGGCGCTCTCGAGTCAGGTACATGTTGAAGAGGAATTCCTTCTCCAGCTCTAGCGTCTGGTGTTTGGTGTAAGGGCATCGTTTTTTCCTCCCGGCTTTTGCCGACAACCAGCCGCTTGGAGCGTTCTCGAATTTCATGTCCTCTGCCAAACGAGAAAAGATGCCTCATACATCGGAATTTCTCCGTTACTTTTGTGTGCAAAAACGTGGAAATTAACATGCTGATGTGACACACTCACGCACCTAGCTGAAGCTAATACCTCATGAGGCAACAACAGCACAACTACTGGGAACCATGTATTTGGGTGTGACTGTGTATGTGTGATGGATAGGCTCAGTTGTAGATTGTTTTAGTTATACTTGCATGTCACAAATATGCTACTGATCTCTCGCACGGTTCCCTGCATTTTTTCTGTTTAAATGTTCACACCAGGAAAAGGCCCCGTACTGACCCACTTAGGACACCAGGAAAAAATGCTATGTAAAACTATGGGAATGAAATCTACCTTCATAATATTTAATCAATATTCTTATACAGTATGTATATCATGTTTTTTTTAATTATTTTATTGCGCGAAATAAGCTGCTCAAGGAAATTATAAGCAATACGCAATTGCGCAATATTATTACTGACAGTAGGCTATCTGACAAATGAGAATATAAAAATTAATCTATTCATAAACATTTGCGATTCGTAGTTGAATAAGCTGTATTTCAATAAATGCAATACGTTGCACGAATTGCGTGTTTGTGTATTTGAAATACTTATTTTATTTTGTTCTGTTTCTCCATTTTTATTTTATGTCGCAAAATAATACTATAATCACAAGAGCTAGTTAAATGTATTATTTTATAACAGACAGTCAACTGACAGGTTTGAGGTGTGACCAGATCAACCTTTGATCAAATTTCATGTGATAGACATATAGTTTATATCTGATTCCGGATATGTCATTCATTTGTAATCCTTAATATATCTGACGCTCAAAACATATTTTACCTATAGAATAGCAGCGACATGTACATATTATCCGCAATAAGAACTTAAAATTTACTTTCAAACACATTGTCATGGAGGCGCAAATTATGGCATTGACGTCTTTGAAATACAGCTCATTAAACACTCGCTAAAGAGATGTGCTGGCTTCAGAACTGTTCTCTTTTTACGGTAAATATTCTGCCCAAACTCGAAGGTATAGAATTGGGTTTGGTTAAATGCCAATCTCATATATGAAAAAAAAAACCTAAAGCTTTAATCACATGTTGACTGATATTGTGATACTGTTACGATGAGAAAGAAACGACAATAGCTCCCACAGTTGTAAAATGTGAAAAAATCTCCTGAAGACTTAATTTAAATACTCCTAAAAGCAATGTAAAGATTTCTCACTATATTAAAGATTTTTCTCACTATTCTCACTATTCTAGGCAAAATATGCTTTATGTTTTGAAACAACAATTTTTCGAACATTATTGCCTGTTGCAACTAATAATAGGCCTATTATTAGTAATGGAAAGTCTAAATCGACATCTTTAAGATTTCTTCCATTTCTGGGGAAGTTACTTGAGGATATATTCGCCTTGTAAACCTGTGTCCAAGCCGACCAGCATACCTGGTCGCGTCTGTGACTACCAGTTCACAATGGAGGCTTCCGCTGTTTTGATGTTCCAAAGACCTCAGTAAATGGAATGCAATTTAGTCTGGCCAGAGCGGTTCCGTGCAATAAACTAATTTTGAACCCCTTGGTACCCTTTTTGTTCTACCAGGAAGGATCTTTTACAGCCTTTATAAAATCACCTTGTTTCGGTCGAATGGCATCGTGTTTTTTCTGTCGTTATTGCCAATGATGCCATTTTATCTCTTTAAGACCCTTTTTTTCTATTTACCCACCTTGCGTCTCCTGTCTGGGAGTTTTATTGCCATCAGGAAACTCTGAGAGGGGCTTTTCTTGCCGTAAACCTAGGTCTACTTCTTCCTCGTTGCTGCTGTGACTGTTGTAGAGGTTGAGGATGACGGTGCTATTGGTCCTCTGGGCTGGACATTCAGTGCTGCAGACCGCTAAGTCATCGCTAACGAGCTTTTTATCTAGGCAAGGTTTGTCTGGAAAGCTCAGATTGTACAACTGTCGGCTATCAGAATGGGAGGCGTTCGGGTGGCTCACTGAGGAAAAGTCCTGATTGTTGTGATCGAGGAATTTCAGCCCAGGGTAGGACTGTTCTGCACGGAAGTAGCCCTGAATGGGACCAGCGCCGCTGCTCATGGACCCCACGTCTGTCATTAGTCTGGTGAAGGCGGAAACGTCTGTTACTGGTTTATTAGAGTGCTTGTCCGAGTCCACCGTGAAGTAGGAGGAATCGTCTTTCCCATTTGGCGCGGTGAAAGCGCACGCGCTGACCTGCGGCACACGGCCAGGACTCAAGTGCGGTTCTCCCCAATTTACTAATCCCTGGTGGAACTGGTGTCGAAGCAAAGCCATGCCTTCCTGCGGCTGCGATTGCTGGTGCTGGTTCATTTCCCCGAGTATGGTTTCATTTGGTACAGACCCCCAGCTATTTTGGACATGGCAGTCCTCGTCAGAATTGTCGAGATGATACGTGGCGTCGGAGGACTCCTTTGGACCGCCGATTATTAAAGAGTTAACAGAAAACGCTGTAAAAACGGATTTTTCTGAGCATGACATGCTGGGAAATATTTTTGGCGAAGGCAAACGAGGTCCTTTACAATCAGCTTTTCAAACAGACAACCGTTTGCAAGCTGCTTCCTGCGAGGGGGCCAATAAGGGACTTTGGTTACAAGAAAGACTCCTCCCCTTGCAGTACTACTTTAATTCAAGATGCAGTGTCTCCATACCAGAACCTCACGTTCAATTGATTTTAGCAAAAGGTTGTAGATGCCATATTTATCCTCTCAACCTCTCTAACGCTCCAATTCTGCATGAACTGTATATCCGGTAGGCCTACTTTGTTGGGCATTGGGGAAAATTAAATAGAAGGAAACCTATGAATACTGATTCATCGTGAATATGGATTCTGACATTTCTTAGATGAGCTTAAACGTTTACCAATGTGCATTTGTTGAGAAGCTTATCCGTTCTCATTCGTTAAACAATTTAGCTAATCATTCGGGTTGCTAAGTGTAGCCAAAAATACGTATAGAAAGATCGTGTTTAGATAAATCCATACAGGAATCCATACACGAATACAGTTTTTACTTAAATACTCAGAACCTCGATCTGTCCAGCAAATGTGCCCGAGAGTTTTATTTTGTTTTTGCTTAGTTGTTTTCCATTGTGTGTGTGTGTGTGTGTGTGTGTGTGTGTGTGTGTGTGTGTGTGTGTGTGTGTGTGTGTGTGTGTGTGTGTGTGACAGAGTTTAAGAGAGACATAGGCCGATGTGCTATTTTGTATTGCAATTGTTCGCTATTCCGCCGAAAGAACAACTTGTAAAGTAAAGTGTTTTATACTACAAAAAGGAAAAAAGTAAATAACCTTTCACACCGAATGTGAAAGCATCGTGAAAATTTTATAGGTACTGGACACATATTTTTAATTTATATTTTAACTAACAATGCCAGCAAGTACTGCATAGTGAACGCTCTCCGGCTTGGTAAAGAATGATTGTTTTATTAATATTTTTGCAGTAGCTTGATTAAAATTAAAACAAAAAAATTGGCTTTTATTTGATCAATTTCTCTTTTTTCCTTTGAACTAGGTCTCCGCACAATAACCAACAAAAATGATCTAATAAGACGGTGTGACGTATACAGTGTGATTTTATACAAAGTGTTACAATCATTCATTTATTTAGCAGACGGGGATTTACGTTGTATTTGTATTTAACTTGCAAATTCAAAATACTGTGTACAAAACCATGTCATTAAAACCGAAAAGACCAGGCCATTCAGGGGCAAAAACTTTTAAACTTTATTAAAATCCTCTTAAATTTTCGTTATTATTATAATTCTACGTTGTGAAAAATATATCACCCTGGTATATATTCATTATGTATGAGTTCAGAATATAACTGAGCACAAATAAAGCTCATGCTGAATATTCCTGACCATTAAGGAAACGTGTGCAGGCTCGAATTAACGCTACAAAAGTCAGGCAACACGTCGAGACCTCAGGACAAGCAAACAGTGCTTTCCTTTACTTTTGCCGAAAATGGATAGCTTAGACTGTTGTTTGCTGTTACAGTACGCAGTAGTACATATTTAAATACAGCTTAAAACATTAAGTTATTGTAACCCATAGAACACTCCTATTTTATCAATTAACTAATTCATGATAAAAGAACACATTTATTACAAAACAGAAATATCAAATACGGGTTATTAAATCAGGAAGTGCCCAAGTCTAGCCACATGGCGTCTGTCCAAAATAACGTGCAGTTTCAGTACGGCCCATTTTAATTTATGTCCTAATGCTTTTCTGAGACTATTATCAACGTTTTTTTCACTAAAAGAACAATAGGCAAATATTTACAATAACCATACAAGCTACAGAAAGTACACGCGAGACTGAAGCAGTGATTTTGTCTCCAGATCTAGAAAAATAACAACAGGGAAAGCCTTTAAAACGTTCACGTTCACGTAGAAATTGAAGCGTTCACTACACCCTCTAGATGTCGCTGTAACTCGAAGGAAACTTCACACTGCACAGTAGACGAAATGAGAGCTCCACACAATAACTACAAAATTGCTGCAGCCATCACCAAGTCTGATAAATTGGTTTTGCAGGGTATATAGAGTTTTTAAATCCTTTGATATTTGTTACAATTTTCGAGTGAAGATACCTGTTTCAAATGCATTATATTCCTCATGTTCATATGGGAAATGGCACAAGCGGCTTTACGTTTTAAGGGCGCTCCAGATAATCTTTATTTTAGAGATTAATTTTAGATACAGATATTGCACAATAGTTGATTTCAACACGTATTAATTATGTTGCCCACATTTGGAAGTTGAAACGAATAATAAGTCAGTGTAATGTAAATCAATAGTAGGTAATCTTTTGATAGATAAAACATAATTCCACTGTGTCCTAACTCTCTAAGTATGCTCGCCCTGAAATAGCTAAGGTAATAGCCTAATCTACACACAATGTACTTCAGAGCCTTTATTTTAGCAACGTGTTTCTTTAAAGGGTAATGTGCTCTGCAAATTCTAGTTATTCTAGTTATTTTGAAAATTACAGGGCACATCATGTTTGTTTGAATGCCTTAACACGTGGCCATAACCCGAAACAAAGAATTAAAACGAAGGAAGCATCCACTGTAATGCGTGGCACAAGTTATTAACAAAAATTCAAGGAATAACACCATGGTATAAGGTCTAAAATAAACACAGCCCAGATACAATTTCGTATGTTCATCCATGGCCGCAAAATAGAGCAATCACCTTTAAATCTTGTAATGCAGTATTCCTTTCTTCTGCTGACACCAGACTGTTTATACTAGTTTTCACAAGAATTACGTTAAACATCAAGTTTCCCAAATTGTATATGAACTATACTGCCATGCTAAAAACGCACAGCTTCCAAACAGCCATTCCGGGTATTAAGACGTTTGGTATCTGCATTACTGCTTTCTCCTGCAATTTTAACAACATGTTTGACGTTGAAAGCAAGAATTCCATTTTTAAGTTTTGGTCTACATCAAAACTATAAAATATAAGTATTGTGAGCCATTTTCGGAAAAAGTTAAGATGCGCTGCTAAAGTGTTATCTTTATTTCTTAAGTCTAGCATTATATTCCTTTAGTATTTGTTCTTTTCCACTCCGTCCCCCCAATCACATTCTGAAAATCTGTGTACTCGACAAAAAAAAAAAAAAACAATCTTAGGTATCTTAGGTCTGGCTCGTAAAATTTTTTCAGTGAAGGCACATCCAATTTTTTCTACAAGGTTTTAATAATAGAAAAAGATTCTAAATATGATGCAATTGCTATTTTTTTCCGAAGAAAAGCTAAAATAATTTCGGCGTTAAATAGCATGATGTGCCCTGAAAATCTGCGTCTATATCTTTGAGCAATCTGTTTTATAAAATAAAGTTGGTAGTGCTTGTTTCAAATGTTCAAGGTACTAGATTTCTTCTAATTACATTTGAGGTTGAAAGGCCAGGAACGTTCGCAAAACACACAGTATCCTTTGCGTGTAAGGAAAAGTATGTTTGAATACGCCTGTTGTGGTTGATATTCAATTGAGGACATGGTTGCACTTTTTTCTATAATGATAGCGATGCAGTGAGTTCTATCACCTGTACCCTATCAGAACATAGCTACAAAGGTAACATTAAACCTTAATATTTGTAATGGCTAAAAATACTGATTAGGTGCTATTTGCTGGCTGGGGGTCCGTATACTGAGAAAAATATGTCTTGATCATACAGAGGCCTTAGATCATAGACAATGCTTTTTGCGTACTGGATAGAGCAATAATAGTAAAACTTAAACACGTTTATATCAATTTGAATAGTTAATAATGCATTACTCTTACCGATGCAGGAGGTAACGAAGGATGCGGTTTGCAGGCTATTTGCTATATGCGTGTATGGTATGTGCCATATGAATTAAATTACTCTGGCTTCAACTGCCGCTATATAATAGCTCTTCCAGAATTTGGTCGTGCTGTGTTTTCTTCACTTTTTTCGATGTGTAAAAGCTCTGGCATTGTATACCGACCATCGTGTTGATTTTTTGCATTTTTGATCCAACAATATTTTCAATTTTATTTTCATGTAACATTTCGTTGTCTTAGCATATTTACGGTGGTTCCTATAAACGAGACCTTTCCGCTTTGGAATTTCAGACAAAAACAAATACCTATTTTGGGGATAAAAATACGTATGCTAACGTAGCACGCATGGTAACAAGGCCAAGCTAAAGTGCAGCGACCCAGACGCTCTACAGACACAGATTTCCCCAGCTTCCGCCCGTGAGCGCTCAAAATAGGAAAATACTGCCCGCTTCCGGAACCAATCATATTACGGCATTCACAGAATGCCGCCAGCCCATGCAACGATAAACAAATAGCCTGCTAAATATTACGAATCTGCCCAAATTACATACCTAGGTTCGATACGGAAAAAAGCACCGATGGGATTCAGGTTGGTGATAATTCGAACGCTGCAAGATTTCAGTCTTCATCTGTGCAAACAGGCTACTTCTCGTCCACGATCAAGAGCCTACAGTCCTCAGAAGAAACCAATTATTATCTTACCGAATCATGGTACGTAAAAAAGGTAAGCTGGAAAAAACGAGACCTGAATTGCCAAATGATTTTTCTTACGCTGCGCCAAGTTCCCCTTGTAAATCCCTTGCTTAAAACGAACAATTAAACATGTAATCACGAGGCGAAAGCATCACATTCAGCCAACGCACATGGAGCGACTCAGTGCAAGTTCTGTGAACAATTACTATTTCACATACTTCGCATACATACCATTGAACTTAACATCATATGGCATGTTTCACACACGAAACAACGGAGGCCTTTTTCAATGGGCGCGTGGAGTAATTCCAGAACTTTTTTCTTTTTAAAAGGCACACACAAATCGGCCGACACTTTCAAATATTTCTTTATTCTTAGAAAACTAAACAAACACAACACACTTACACTCACTCACTCACTCACTCACTCACTCACACACACACACACACACACACACACACAGGCCTATATATATAAAGATAGATAGATAGATAGATAGATAGATAGATAGATAGATAGATAGATAGATAGATAGATAGATAGATAGATCACAAGAACACCGAAAATTGTTCAAGCCAGACCTTATTAAAATAGACTATTTATTAAAATAGATGCTTCAGGCTAAAAAGTATTTAAAGTGACTGCTCACTGTAATTTCAGTTCGATTCCCTCGACCGTCATTTACTACCGTAATTAGGCCTAGGTGCAGATTGATTCTGGAGGCTGTTGAATTCGTCTGCGTTCTGCTTCAAATTAACAAATACAAATGCCACCAACGTCCTTTTAGCCACAAGAGTATTAATTGGGTGAAATAACGAAACAGGGCAGAAAATGGGAATATTGGAAAATTCCAATTATTACTAGTAGTAGCGGCAGTAGCAGTACAAGTAATAGAAATAGGAGCAGTAATAGTACATATTTTGTCATTTAAAATTCATTTATATATTATTTATATGTTCTTCAAAAGAACCTTGTCCCTTTGTATTCATTAATTATTTGCGTGTAAGATCTCGCTGGAAAAGAACTTTAGGTTGAAAAGGCAAAAACCTTTTTTCAGAGTTTTTTTGTATTCTTGATAGACTAATGGTTAAATTTCACAGATAAATGTAGAGGTATACTGCTGAGTTTGTAGTTTAATTTGATTACTCCGTAATATTCTATCAAACACACACACACAAATATATATATATATATATATATATATATATATATATATATATATATATATATATATGGAGAGAGAAAGAAATGAAAAATATTTATGAATTATTAAAATCAGATGGAAGCACATTTTAAAACGCCAGTGTCACGTTTATTTCATAACGTAGTAACTCGCATGTGGAAGAAAGTTAGACAGCAGCTGTCATTTACCTCCTGCCCCTAATATTTCGTTCATCTGCAGGTACCCCTGCGCCTATTTTATCAAATTATTGTTAACCTATGACTCTTTGCAGCTAGATGGTATGATGGTATGGTGTTTGCAGTTCAAATTGTCTACACTGGCTGCTTATACGAAACATAGGAATTTGCAACTCCATTTTTCATTTCATTCTATATTCGAGTTGCTACTGACTGGTTACAACACCGCACTGTGGTTGCGGATCAACATCACGTTTTAAGTATACACTGGCGACAAAAACTCTATCCGCATTTGCCTTTTAAACGCATCGGATTAACGTCGAGGGTATTTGCAGGGATCATAATGACTCCGGACAGCAATAGTGGCAGCGTCAGCATGTAATGTTGCATTGTGAACACCAGGTGGCGACATAATATAACCTTGAGTTCTGGAAGAGGTGACACCTCAGATATTGAAACCTAAACATCTTTAACAGCGTAGAGAAGGATAGATCTCTACGGAAAGTACGTAATTAGGATAGAAACACAACAGCAAGGTTTTTTATTTCTTTACTTGAGTTTATAAAGACCCTTCGCCTTGTAGACATGCAGGCAGAGGCGGAAATCTCATGTCCTCCAGAAACAGAAGGACATGCATATTTGTTCCACCCATGCAATAGACCATCTGATTCCACTAATTAGTTCCCTTTCTGGCTAAAGAGTTATTAGAAAATTCAAGTCATTTTGAAGAAAGACTGCGAGTACTTCTACTTTCCACACTCGGGCTTTCCATTTCTGCGTACAGGCTGCAGTGCTAATTTGAAAGCTGTAGGATGAACACCTAAATGACATTTATTTATTTATATAATACACATGGTCAGATTTTATCTTCTGGTGCGGCAAAAGCAAGCGGACCAGTTTGAACTGACCCTTCCGCGTAGCCGGCAGCAAGTAGGAAGCTGTCCTCTTTGAAAGTGACAACGTGATGGACGAAAAAAATAATAATATGCCCGACTACAGTGAGCACACACTTTTTGGATCGTGGGCAATGCCGACAGTTATAAGCCCTTGTAACTGAAATACGTTTGAATTTGAGCTGAAATGGGAAGCAGAAATAACCAATCATTACTGACACAATTTACGAATCACGTTTTTTTCCTGTGTGAAAAATATGCCTATTAACTTTACTTTTTACTTAAGTTAAAATACCGAGATATGTTTAACTGATTTAAAGTTTGAATAGGCGTATTTATTTGTATTTTTAAAGCATAGAGCAATGTGGCCGTATCCACAATACACCTTGTACTTTGACAAACAAATGAGATTAATTATGCAATTAATTACATGTAATTAATTTTAGTACGTATCAACCAAAAGTAACATTGAATTAATGTTAAATTAATTAGGTTGGATTTAGATTGAATTTAGGCCTGTAATTTACGAATGTCTTTAAAACGACCACTATATTTTGGCAGACTTTTTTAAGTGATTCTTTACATGCATGGAATGGCTGAATGATTTGTTTGTGAACTTTATCTTTTGAATAAAGATGACTATGTGATGTCAGCTGAGATGGATATCACTCCAGAATGGTGGTCAGGACTCACTCACCTACATCTGAACAGAAACAAGAGCAAACATTTCAAAATTCAGAAGAGTCCCTTATCTATCAACATAAAATGGCAGTACTCTAAAGGTCATTTGACAGCTGCCTCTGGTTAATGATAAGGTATTGCGAAGGAGTGTTATAAATGAACAAATAATGATTTGAATTTTTTTTTTTTTAAATTGAACACACAACACAAATAAGATATGAAGATATTTTGTGCAGCTAATGGGCAAAAAGGCACACAGAAATAGAAGAAGTTCACTGTTTTTGCAACATATTCTATAAACAGAAAGTCAGACTCATCTTTGAATGTCAAAAATTTACAGTAGAGGGCTGTGATTCCTATTGAGTGTTTGAAAGCATCAAAGTGGAACATAATACAGATAATAGTTGAACGAAATTAGATTTCTCTACCAAATATAAATGAACATGCAAACAACAAAACTTAGGACAGCTAAATTTACATATTGACTTTACAGTTTAAAAAATTAATCCATGTTGTGTTTTGATACAAGGCACTGACGGCACTGAGCTCAAGAGACTGAATGAGTGAAATAAAACTGAGATAAAATAAAAACTGTAATGTCCTTTGTCTATAGGAGATCACTGGTGTTGTGTTAATTTAACATCTTGCATTTTTATTCATGCAGGTATACTAAAAAGACAGATGCTATCACAGGTGAAATCCTCAAGGCAACTCTCCTCACTGACAACACTACAGAAGTATGTGGACATTGTGAGAAGAGGACAAGAGGACTACGCAGGCGTAAGAAGGCACCAGGAGTGATTAACACTCCTTTACAAAAGGTCTGCATTTGTGGATCTATAGACTTTATTCCGAGCCAGCCAAAGGGGTGTTCATTCACTCTGCAAAATTGCTTTGAAACAAACACACAATGTTAGCCTCTTAAATCGGTGACCACGTTATGAATTATGGGCATTGCCAGCTGAGTGTTTTTGCTGTACCCCCAAATACAACAAACATGTCAGGCTACGTAAAGCCAATCCTATAATATAAAGAAGGGAATTCCTCTAATGTTAACCACCGTTGCCGCATGCCAAATACAGCCCAGACACAGACTAGACAACGGCATTTGTAGATAAAATTCAGGAAAACTGCACGTTGCTTGATGTGATCTGTATTCTGGTAGCGCAACGACTAAGGCTATGGATTTCTGATTAGTGAAGGCTAATTGGAGACCAGTGCAGGTGGTGTTACTGTATTAATTAGCTTGAGAGCTTTGTAACTCAATCACATGATTTGTAGACTTGGGGGAGTGAGGGACTTTTATGTATTTGCTGTGTATTGGAAGGGCTTGTGCATAGTCCTGTAATAGTCTTCTGCATGTCTCCCCTGAACCTAAAACAGCTACAAGCCGCACTCTGAAATACAAATCAACATGAATTTTAAAACCTGGCAGCCAGGCTGGGTAGCCTCTTATTGTCACTGATTTGCCCAAATTAGTGTTTTGGCAACACCGTGCTATAGGTAAGCACAATAATTAAATGTGAGCGAGCTCTGTTTTTCCAAATACTGCCGCAATATTGGTAATCACCAAATTGAGAAAATACTGAGTTTAAATGTAAAAAATGTAATACAGTTTTAAAGTCGTTGCTCAAATTTACAGAGTTTTTCCATTGCAGGGATTCAAGTCTATGTTGTACTGAATGCAGTATTGGTGGGATGCAAAACTCCATTCCTCAAAGGCAAGAGGGTAGAGCGGTTTGGATTTAGGGACATGTCCCCATTGATACATTTAAGTCAGCATCTAGAAACAAAGCCAAATCACCTTGCGTTCACAGTGAGCATTAGCAAATTACTTGGAAAATGGAGGTAGAGAACATAACAGGACTGGAGTCTTCCATCTCTTTTGCTCAGTGTTAACCAGTGTCCACCCTTTGTGTGCTTCGTTTGCTCCAGATGAGTTCTGCATCAATAGTGTCTGTTGAATGAGCTGGTTAGTGTATGATATTATATGGATTTGAGATCCCATATGTGTTGTTCATGTGTTAAAAGGGAGAAGTATTACTCAAAATTATTTTTGATACTGTATTCTTCTTAAAATATTTTTTTAGATTATGAAACATTTTTATATTAATTATTACATTTAAGTCATTCTTTTCATGTAAAAAAAAAACATAATGCCAAAACCAATTATCTCAAAATATTTACAGAGACAGAAATTTATTATCTAGGAACCTGACAGAAGGTCCATATAAGTGACATGGCTTCGGTGTTTTACTGTGAAGTGTATTTCAATGACTCCTAATCACACACAGCTGACAGGACTTTGGAGATCACATGCTCATAGTTAGGTTTGTTAAGTTTGTTGTTGTTGATTATGTTGATGTTGTTGATAGTAGTATATGTATGTATGTATGTATTTTTTTTTGGGGGCTGTTTTCAGCTCTTACGACGCAAGCCGTTGAAATCCACCACATTGGATCCCGCACTTCTTCAGATTCGACAGAGGGTGGCGGTATGGAGCCGCTTCTGCAAAATATGTGGAAGCCTGCACTAAAAGAAAAAACAAAACAAAAAGCAATATAACATTTCTCATGATTAATGCATACAAAATATCAAAATTATGCTTAATGCAACCAGAAAATCACGATTTTGACTAGTTGGTGGTGCAGACTGTTTTTCCAAATTTGTAAGTCGCTCTGGATAAGAACGTCTGCTGATGATAATGGTAATGCAATGTAAATGTGATATTGTAGCAAATGTGATCCATTGCAAAGGGGTTTGTAAATTTAAACACGTTTTAATAAAAGTAATGAAATATTAAATATAATTATATTTTAAACACAGGCCTGACTAAAGTCCCGAGTGGATGTACTGTCGTTGAATTTGGTGACGTTCTCAAAACATAATTCCTGGAATTTAGGGGGGAAAAGTGACGAAACTCTACATGTACACAAGTTCCCCATTGATACTGGAGGAATTCTGAATCACGTAACCGTTTTGGATATGAAAAACTGTTGTAATAATGGCCGTTCACATATGGGTACCCCTAAATGATTTATTCAATTGTTTATATCGATACCATGCTGGTGTCCGGTTAGGGTTGGATGAGTGGCTGGATGGCTCCAATCAGACATTACCATTATGTTCAGGGGTAAGTGTTGTGACCAGACATAAATTCAGCTTGGACTGATATATATCAGTCAATGAACCACACATGTGGACACTTAAAAATCACGTGCCTCACCTTGCTATGCTTTCTCTCAGCGTCGCATTACCCGAAGCCTGTGTCTGTTTTTACTTTTTAAAACTAATACAATGTATTTGTTGCTTAAACGCTTCTTTTATTGAATACGTTCAAACGACTGAAAGAGCATTCACACATTTCTTCGTTCTATGGAAAACAGAGTGAAATGCTAATTACTTGATATATGTCCAATTAAAAGCCAGCGTTTATATTAATTTCATTCCGATACGCGTTTATACACCAAGCACAATTAAAATATGTTGTTTGGAACTACACTAAACTGCGACCTTAATTTTTATGTTGGTTTTATTAAAATCCTGAACAGCGCATGTACATTTCTAGATACATAGTCTCAAAAAAGTAATTTAAATATAACTTAACTCCTTTGCACTACGTATCAAATACCTTGTCCAAAGGCACACAAACGCAACACATCTGCACTTTTTTTTCTTTCCTTCGGTGAGCAAGTCTACTTGTACAACCCCTGCTGTCAAGGCCAAGATGAGAGCATAAAGGTTCCTCCGGGGCAGTCTGAAGTGTTGAAAAACCACCCACATGACGATTCAGAATTTCAGTTTTTACTGCACCTCAAAATATGGAATTGGCGAAAAAGGGCGGGAGAGGTCAATTGCTCCTCGGATTTTAAAGCGCCGTCGGTTCGCAAAGGACTGCCGTACTTTGAGCGCGCGGCCCATCACATCTGGACCGCATCCCCACACTGCCAGCGGGCTCGTGCTGCCCGTGCTATACAACAAGCATGGGTTTATTATTGCCCCTTACATAATTAATCCAGATCTGCAAAGGCGGGTCGATTTGAAAACTTGATATTGAGCTATGGAAAAAAAAGTTATTTCTTTTTCCATTTTTGTGTGACATGGCATACACGTTAAAGTATATATTTTCCCCGTGTGCGTCTTGAAGTTACTAAAAGTTTACACCAAATCGTCGTTGAGTTTATCACTATAAACAATTATGTTAATAATAATTTATAAATGTATACCTTTTTGAGGGTGGACTGCTGCTTCTAAGAATCTCTCCCTAAAATGTCATATAGCGAATCACATGGAAAGTGTATTGTTTTAATTTTGTATTTAGCCTACGTAAATACCGGTCCCGACGTAATCCTGTCAGCATTCATAATGCACACTGTTCTTGCATTCGTTTGGGAGCAAAGGTAATTAATCGTTTAGTATACAGTTTTGGATAAAATAATTCAGTAACTGCACCTAGTCCATCACAAAGCAATACCTTGGTTCCTTCCCAAAAAAACCCTCCCATTTATAAGGTCAACATAATTGGAGTGCCCCGTAAAATTTCACAGATGAGTTGTGTGTTGCATGCAAGTTCGTTGAGTATTTTACAGGGTAGGCTTGTCCTAAAATTATGTTGTCCTCAGGTTAAGTAAGCACACATTTATTTCAATTGAACACGACGCAAGTTGCCAAGTTATTCTGCCGTTCAGGTGAGGGCAGCCCAGGCTATTTATTTATAAAAACGTTAGAACTCTGCATATATATATAGATATATACACACACACATATATATAATACATTTTATTTATTTATAATTATTTTCTGTGGTGTCAGCAACATGTCCATATCGGAAATAAACAGGGTTTCCACAACCGTTTTCAAAAATGATGCGGGCCTAAGTCGTCCAAGCTGGTTAGTACTGACATTTAGATATTTCTAACACTTGGTGTTTATCAGATTTGGTTCACTTTATGACATACTGTATGCGCAATTCAATCCTACAACATATTACATGAATTTTCAGGATAATACATGATTTAAAATGTCATTTTTAAGATTCTAGAAATAGCCTACGTATCATTACCTGAGCTGCAAAAAAAAAAACTGAAATAAAATATTAACCGACAGTCGTTTTACCTGAAGCGAACACAGCACATAAATACGTCGTTAATAAGTACATTTTTAAATGTTGCCAATATCTAAAAACCGCTGTTAGGTGAGGGATCTGTCCATATAGTACCTGACATCTTATTGTCTTGGAGCCGGCCTTTTCTGCCACTAGAGGAATGAAACTCATTCCAATCTCGCTGTGTCTTAGCAGCATCTCTTTGAGATAGTGAGGAGTTAAGGTCTTAGGATCTCCAAGTATGATAAATCAAGACATTTTGGGCTATGCAATTATAAAGCTCAGGAATCATAAAGTAATTCCATGAATCTTATTTACAACAGGAAGTTTTGATTTGCCCAGGATGCGCGGATCCGCCATTCATTTTTCCGAGCCTGTGTTTCAACGGCTACAGCGAGATCACAAGTTAGTGTACCCTGTGCAATAATGACGGCAACTAACGGTGATTATTGATAATGGTGACGATTATAGAAATACTGGCATATTATATTGAAACCTTGCATGGATGACATAGTCAAGCGCACACCACCCATGGGGTCAATCGTCAAAAGACAGAACATCAAGGCTTGGTTGCAGGGAAAATGAAACTCAAAGCTGAATAAATATTTCTAATCCACAGTTTTCACTTCCTTTCCATGGGTTTGTGTAATCATACGAGAAGAAATTTGTGGACTTGCTACAAGTACAAGTAACGCAAGACCTCGGACAATAAGATACTGTGTGTTTCACTGAAACACGAAGAGATTCAATTCTTTTATAACGCTTTTTAAATAGATGCCTTACTTTCCGTCTATCAATTAAAAACGAATAATTCTGCTTCTCATGTATGAGAGTAATATTCTTTCAATCCCCTTGGCAGTAGATGATGGCCTCGGGCCTGCTGGAGCTTAAGTTTAATTTCGGGGCAGAATACAGCTGGCAAACGCATACAGAGGCGTCGATTTCAAATAGCTACTGCATACCATTCAATTTACTTGACTGTCGCCGTAAGTTGAGTTATTTTACCAAACAACCATTCGACGTAATTGGGCTATTAATTTAAGCATTGTAAGCCAACACGAGACATTTGAAGTATAATCGATTGAGACACCGAAAAAATGTAAGCACTTAAAGGGACACATACACACACGTGTGGGGAATTGCATTGTGGATTTGAAAATTTCATTGTGTTGCTTTCGCCCTCTCATTGTAAAATGTGTTTAAAAAATAAATCCACAACAATCATTTGCACAATTTTAAAAATAATGATGTTCATGCACTATACGGTTCGTTCTGAAATACGTGCACCTGCACAAATGAGAAACATTGATAAGATATTCATTGTTTTCTTTTTTCCTTGAAACTGGGCAACCGACAACTGGAACAGAATTACTGCTAGTCTTCGACTCACAACATCGTCATTCAGAAATTCCTTGTTGAGGTTATGTCATGGGCTCAATGATCGCCTAGCTCCATATATGTTTAAGTTCGTTTCCCCTCTAGTGCGTTATTCGCTTGGGTTTGTGTGTTTTTTCCCTGTTTTCGCCGGATCAGCTTCGCATCCCACCGTCATTGATTAGCTCTGTCCAGACAGGGGCCAGACAACTTGCCGTTTACAAGATGTCTCAAGTTCAACTGCAAAGTCAACCAGGAAACAAAAGACTACCCGAAACGCAGGAAACGGAGAAGGGGGGTGTCTGTCGCGAGGGGGGTGCGAGAATGTGGACATGAACTTGAAGGAAAGAGGGCTGATGGTCATTAAAGAAGCTGCTGCGTTGCGGAGTTGCCTTCTTTGTGCCCAGCCTACAAGAGATAACGACTGCCTCAAAAACTCTTTCAATACAAATGCAGGAACCACCCCATCTCTTCGACATATCTGTCTCACAAATGTGCTCGTGCTGAAGACGAGCGCATATGTGAATAATATGAGCTCATCATGGTACTGTTTGAAACTAATTGCCGGGAAACGGAGCTGATGTCTGAACATGATTCGTAACGATTCACACAACCATAATCAATACAAAACCAAACGTATAGATTTATTGCAGACATACTGTATGTCACTGACGTCAAAATCAGATTCGTCAGTTGTTTCAAGGGCAGTTCAATGAAATTTTATTCGAAGCGCCTTATGCCTTTTTACATGCTAGACGCCTCCCAAAATGCCAAGTGTAAAGCCTTTAAGCCTATAGTAAAAGGGCATGTAGGTGATACTGTATGGACTGACAGCGTTAATAAACATTCTCAATGGTTTATTTTAAATGAATCAATCATACAAATTCAAAAGTAATTTCTCCCAATAGCGTGTGTGTGGATGTGCTTACCTCTTCCAAAGTGAAGTGTCCATTCATTTTGGAAAAGGTAAACAACCTACAACTATATGCCAGCTAGCACTATATGCCAACGTTTGGTCCATGTCTTCGATTTAAAAAATACACGAAACGACTTATGAAGATATTCAAAGGCCTGCATTTATCCCAAATTTTGGTTTTCGATAGAGAGCAGAAGTCACCATTAAATCACACATGTGAACACACAGCAGACGGGCCTTTTGTCGCAACGCTTTTGTCAAGTTCAATGTTAACTACTTGTGGAAGGGCATTCTGACTTTACAGCCTAAAGCGGTTAAGTATGAATGAGCGATGTTTGCGCACATGTAGAGCGTTAAATGGTCACAGAACTGCAGATGTTTTGTATTCAGGCTTGGAATAAGCCAGGGCAGCGATAGGCTAGGTGTATTACACAAGATATATCAAGGCCTGTATTTGCATGGTGTTGAACGAGCGCAATCAAAAGCTACGAAATATTATATTTTCCTAACATAAATTTCACCGTCTCTGTCAATAGATTCACTACATTAATGGCAGTGGATTCGTTTATTATACATTACTATATGCATTGCTGGGTCCGAGTTGCCCTTGGTGTTTATCGGCTCGATACATATATATATATTTTATTTACAGTCGCCAGCCCTCCTAACTAGTATAGAGGTCGTTCAACCGTGGGGTTTGAAGGCACTTACAAGAGTGACAGCACGAATACTTTCTAAAGCCCAACCAGACCTTCTTAAGTAATTTTAGAAAGGAATGAACTGCACTCATATGTCTGACTCAATAACGAGAACAGTTACAAATTCTCAGCAGATATTCCACTTTATATACACAATATACACAAAACAAATAAGCACTTATATTTCAACGAGAAAACATAAATGGAAATGCGTTTTGTGCCTGACAAGGAAACATTACATAAATATATATTTAAAATGGAAAGCCTACTGTTATCACTTGACATTTTCCTGACGCATGGCCCTTTTCACGCAATGAAACTTCATGCTTAGCTATCAGTAATGCTATAACTGAATAGCCTCATTATATTTACCGGGAAAAAAATAACTTTAGCGTTATTCAAGTGCGATAATACATGGTGTGCACACCGGTGCAGTGAAATTCGGCTGGCAACAGGAAAATTGCAGGTTACCGCTGTGTTCCAGTATTTCTGCCAACGCAGAGATCCGTCTCGCCATGCTAACTGCACTTCGGATATGACAAGCATATTCCTGGCTTTCAAACATCCATGAATGACGATCCGGTCTTTAGTCGTCTTTTACTATTAGTATTGTTAACTATAGTATGTCAAGTGTTGTTCTTGTGGGTTAAAATGAAATAACCTGAAAAGATAAATCATTTTAAGATTTGCATACGTCTGGTGAAATGCATTGCCATTTGTGCAATGGTGCCTTCAGTCATTTCATTTTTTTCCTGTACGAACAGCTTAACAATTACAAGCATAGCTGAGGGGGTTTGCTGGCTACCCTTCTTCCTCGAAAATGAACAGCTGAGCATGTGTTGCCAATTTATTTAATCGTTGGCGTGAATACCAAGAGGTTGTTGTCTTTCCTGGTAAGTACATTTGTCTCAGTGTACGCTTTTCCAAACAAGAACAGCAACACGAGATTAAATACCACATGCTCTTGAAAAACCGTGTGCCCGCTTTACTCGGGCCTATGTTCTTTGTGCTTATGTTGGTCCTGCTGGGAAATGTAACCACAAGGTAACCACAATATTCTGGGTGTCTCTTCTCCTGTACTGTTTAGACAGTAAAGATTAAAATGATAACATCAATTATAACTTAGACCTACATCTGATATGTTCGATGGGCTTGATATTAGATGTATTTAACGGCTGATATCGCATTAGTTGATTTTGTACGCTTAACCTTTCATTTAAATTTTAATACGATCAAACTTGTCAGCTCTTCTATCCATTCCCCGTCATGTTCTGCACCGCAGCTTTGAACATTGGTGGGAAATGACGGCTGAGCGCAAGTTAATCCCCAAATGAATTCATACAAGCAAACTGCATTGCGGGTTTAAAGTTTATTACATAAAAAACTTATAATATTGACTTTTAAAATGTGGCATTAGAAATTTTAGGGCATGTCATCTACTATTATTTTGCTAGTTCTATGAGTGGGCCCTATGTGTTTGACCTTTTCTTGTTGGTGATCAGAACCGACTGCTATACGGGAAAGACCATAATACAGAAAGTCATCTTCTCAAAAACGTGTGTGAAACGCCCTACAAAAGCCGCCTTCACCTGCAGAGCCATTTTCACAACGTTATACAGGTAACCCTTAGAGGAAATGCTTTCACCATGTCGTGTGGACAACCTTGACAACCCTGGAAATGGAGGAAATAGATTTTTGTTGGAAATTCAATGGAACCCACCCACTTCCCCCAATACCTGCTGCTAGAGGCCTGTCTGCATCCCATGTTGCTCCCTTTCATATTCCCCGAATAAACCCATTTTTATGTCATTTAAGTTGCATTTCCACCAATGGTTAAAACGTATCCCAACACCCCATCTTATTTTAAATATTGTGATGATATCAATATGTATGCAAACTATCACTGAACATGGCTGCTGGCAACATTATTCTGAATATTTATTTAGTTGAGGCCTTTTACTGTAGCCAAACAGTAACGTACAGTAACTTTCATAACAAAAACCACATTTACCATATATGTAAGAATATATGCGTTCATTGACTACCTGTCGGTATTCAACATAACAAGCTGAATATAAAGAGCAGAGAGCTGCAAAGGCCATGATGTTACACCCGTGCATTTAACACCTCATCTTATCTGCACTGCCGTTGAGTGTTTTCCAGGCTACAGGGGGAGGAAGTTGTAGGTCTGCTCATTGTCCGACAACTTAACAGCTCGAACTAGGGCAGATGCGTAAATCACACATCAAAAAGACTATAAAACAGATTAAAGTGTGTAAATCAACTTACCTGTTTAGGGGAAATTCTGAGAAAATACGCAATTCAGCTTATGATCATGCTTTCAACACCAAGAACGACCTTCGTACGGGCTGCCTGGCTTGCTTTCTATGTGCTTTCAGCTCTACAGTCGATAATTTTTTAAAACTGTTTTTCGAAATGTTTGCGCGAACCTGCGAAAGCTAATTCATATAAGAGCTGCGACTTCACAATAAGAAACAGCAGGTGTCGCGGTAGGTCTATCAGCAGTTGGGACGCCCACGTGTACTGTGGTAGCCAGTCCTCGTTTGATTATTCATGAATTTGTGGAGGCCAAGGTCATTGCTTATCTTTTGAGCACGTGACGCTCAAGGTCAAGGTTGAGAGCTGATTTATTGTCGCTGTCTTTGCCTCCTGCTCCTTTTTCAGAAATCAAGCATTCCGCAACTCCGACCAAAACTGGCGGAATAGGTAGTAAATACTGGAATGAGGAGTCTGACACAGACATCCGTGAACAATGCTTTAGTTTCTGATCTCTGAGTTTGTGTGTGTTAAATGGCCGCAGTTCTGAGGCTATATATGAAACTTACAGTCTGGACGCAGCTGAAGTGGTGGTATTGGATATTTGTCTGCATAATGGTATTTGGCAGATCGTGTTTATAGATACAGGCTGTGAAATGGTATACAGATGATAGCGTATATATAATGTGTGAGAGACTATTTTTCCCAGCTGGCATGGTGTACGGCTTTGAATCTTTTCCAGGTATACAACTATTATTAGATATGTCACGCGCCTATTATCCTTAAAATGAATCGCCGCAATACAGTTGCCTGACGAGACATACAGTCCTACCACACTGTTAGAATTAATCACTAATCTAAGTCATTTTCGTATATATGTTTCCGTTTTGCCAAAAGAGCATGAGCTTAATGGTACTGTTTGGAACGCTGTATATGAGAATTACTGGAGTTTCTTGCATCAATGTGATGTTATAATTCATATAAAATTGGGGCATCTTACTTCCCAAGTTTTAGACCCTCTTAATATATTTAAATGAAACAAATTAATAAAACTGGACACAGCCGCACGCACATGCACGGAATATAAATATCATACATGCAAAAAGGAAATACAAAATTACATTTGAAGAATTTGGATAATATGTTAAGTCCTTTCTCGATAAATGTTTGTATATTACTGTGCTACATGATGACAACAGAATTTAATCGTTTTTGTGACAAGATTGACAGTTACCTGTATTTCTCATTTTATTGTATGTACTGACATATTCTTACCAAACGTTTAAATGCAATCTATGCTCAAACGTACGTGATTGAATCAATTTTATATATTTGAATTATATTTTTCGTTATCCATTTACAAGTGGTGACAACAGTATATAGGGCCTGGAACATATTCGATTGCACAGTATCATTTTCTATACTATAAGCAAAGCTAACACTTACATGGGTACATTAAACGTTCTTAGGTAGCAAAATTAAAACGTATGAAGGCAAAGAATATATTGCAAAGCAGATACAGGCTACATAGTTTGGTGCATGTACAGGCTTTTCAAATATAGTCCATTAGACGGTTTGGTTCTTCATATTTAGGTCCACATTTCTCGTGATATTTGCAACGTAATTTCGCAGGGACATACAAGCTGAGTCCAAAACGCAGCAAGTCCTCATTTCTGCCCATTTTAGCCTGATAATATTAAGTCCAGAGTTCCGATTGCTTAGCCTCGCTACGGCGCGATATTCTTGACTTTAGTCGCGAGCTTCTTTTCCTTCACCCTCCTGTTTTGAAACCAGATAGTTATCTGTCTTTCGGACAGATTGGTCACTGCCGAGATCTTTCTCCTCTTGTCTTTCGTGATGAATTTGTTGGCGGCATATTCTTTCTCCAGTTCTTTCAGTTGCACCTTGGTGTAAGGTATTCTTTTCTTTCTACCGCGACGGAAGGAGTTGGCATCATGTTGGTGAGCCACTACGTCTGGAATAAAAAAACAATAACATAACTATTAGGATAAATTAGTTCGTTTAAAAATAGTATTTGAAGCACGAAATAACAGTTTGTAAAAGAAATCTAAGTCCATAACTTTGATAAAATTTGATTTAGTTTATATTACCAGCGCAAGCCCGCTTAAGTAAAATAATGTGCAACAGTAAAACCGTATTTTTGTATACACGGGTAAGAGAAATCTAAACAGTCCTCTTCGAGGACAAAATAAAATATCAATAAGTCAATATAGCTAATTGAAAAAAAAAGAAATTAAAAACTAAGGAAACGGTAGCCAGACTATAATTGCCACCAAAGGAGCACGCGTCCATCACTTTATACGAACACAAAGGCCTAAGCAAACTGAAATGCATTCAACTGCGACTTAATAACGCATCAATGCTATCATGGATCTAATCAGTGTATAACAAAATGATACGGATCTCGTTACCTACTAATGCAGATTTCCAGAGATGTCCCGCCTGGCTCTGGTCTTTGGAGCAGTACATTTGGCTGCCCCATCCGTTTGTCAACGCCCAAGGCTGATAGCTGTCCATTGGCAGCAGAGTCTCGTGTCTAGGCTCTCCAGTACCAAGGGTCTGCACCACAGAAACATCCAGATAGCTTGCCATGGGCTGATATGGGCTGTGATAGCCGTGGTAAAACGCGAATTCTTTGGTCCTGCTGGGGTATTCTTCGGAAGTGACAGGGGTGTCCATGTATTTCTCTGCTGAATAGCTGAGAGCGCTTTGCTGGGTGCAAGACTTCAGCGAACCCCTCCCCATTCTGCAAGGGTAATAGCCGTTGCCGAAATACCCATAAGGCAGTGGGGTCGTGGAGGAACCTTGAGTTACTGCAGGGCATGGTGCGCACTGTTTGCCCGCTTCTCCTGACCCCGAGCCAGCTACATCCCCTACGGAGTAGCCGTGCACGAGGCTAGAGTGATGACCTCCTAAAGTAGAATGGGCCACGAGATTTCTGCACTGGTTGGCTGCGAAATTGCCGGTACCAACCAGACCCTCCATATTCTTGTTGAGGTCATCCAAATTGTTTTCATACACAAACATAACTGTGTCAGCCCAGCGAGGATTCAGGACCAGAGAGGTGGTCATATCACGTTCACCATCCAGTCCACGGATTCTGGTTCGAAGACTGAGCCCCCGTGCAGGACACGCTTTTACATCAACACGGCTGCATTGACGCAACTCAGTCGAGTCGAGACCATAGCGCGCCATCATTGGGTGACTGCAGGCCACGTGATATGCAAAATATGAGGAGAATTTTATTGCTTTGGAGAACCCGACTAAGCCTAAAAGGGAATTTTGTGGATTTTTATTCCTTTGTGTAAGACAGACTTGTTTGTTATTTCCTTAACAAAAAAGACCAGTTTGGAATATAACGACTTTAAAATATTAATCTGGGAAACGAAAGCATGCATTAATGCATTCAATAAGATCACATTGACATCTAACTGAATTTTCTCCTTGCAATTATGTGTGAAAAATTTACGTCAGAAATTTAGCAGGGGACATGTATTTGTAAATCTCTATTGCAGTTTATGGGGTACACTCAAGTATCAGTACCCAGCGCAATAACAAATGTTAAAATGTTAACATACAATGTTAAAGAACTCTTCATAAAAGACATGATTGTCAAACTACCTGATTGATGACCAACAGCTAATGAACAAATACTGGCTTCCAGCAAAACATCACCGCAAGGAAAGCAGACATTGCTCACATACCCAAACAAAAAAGATGGAACAGCCTCTAATTTACGGAACATACGGAAATGTTTTACAGCGGTGTTGTGGTTTTATATTTTAGGTCAAACCACCAGCACACTAGCGCTGTGGGTAAAAAATAATGCGAAAGTAAAAGCTTTTCGACTGATCGTTAAAAAACTTTCATTCATAATTAATCATGCATACTGAACAAGTTGAGATCTCATCATTTACATTCGCGCGCACAGAGTCTGCATGTCTGGAGGAATTTAAACTACTGCACGCATATAGTGAGAAGCTTGGCCAGTGTAGTTTGCTTTTACGATGTTAAATAATGTAAGTCTAAAACCATTTCCTGAAAGTTATGGATATATCATCCATAATCATAACTCATAATCATCCCAGCCAAATCCCTAAGTACAATGTACCATTAATGGCCATAATAAGACAATTGTCATAATAGGAAGGCAAATAGCGCTAGTACAGATTAAATATTCCGAGGTACTGAGAAGGTACGATTATGATGGTTATTATTATTATTATTATTATTAGTAGTAGTAGTAGTAGTAGTAGTAGTAGTAGTAGTAGTATAAGTAGTAGTGGTAATATAAGTAGTATGAGTAGACCTACTAGTAGCCCAATAATAATAGTACACTGTCTGTATATTTTGGTTTACTAAGTTACTTGGTATGTTTCATTATGTTCATCAACTACCGAACTCGTCATTTATTTTGGGAAACGGAAAAATGTAATAGCCCTACTAGCTTTACCGAAATCCCGACATTTACGCATGAAATCATACAGACCTAAAATCAATTGAAAGGCCTGAATCATGGTCCAGAGAAAAGGGTAAAGACCATATCGAGTAAAGAAAAAGACTCTGCGGCCTTTCATATCCCGCATTGATCTGATATGTATAGGCCTGTGCAAGCGGAAGGTACACGCATCGCATTGTGAGTACAGTCATCATGAGGTGTAAAATATAAATATGCGATCAAATTCCAACATAACTGACATAATGTCTTGGTAGCTGGCGCTGTTTTATTCGAATTCCACAGTGTTGAGACTTCCATCCTTCTTTCTCTTCAGCACAATTCTAATTATAACATGCAGATATGTTGCGTTCATGTCAGAGTAAAAGGAGGCTATACGTGAAGCGGTTTGAGCGTTATTGCTTACTGCCTTGTTACTCCATGACACTGCAGCTGGTTGACTTTTTTGGGGATATTTTTTATGACTGATTGACGTAGGTGATTTAAAAAGCATTTCATTATTTTAGGATACAATGCAATGCGTATTGTACGACATTGTACAATACCCATTTTACGACATCAGAAGTGTGTGGGGTTCGACAGCACGCGCTGACGGCGCTGTCTGAGGCGGGGGACCACCTATTACAGAGAACACGTTTATTGAGGTGAAATATGTTCAAAATAATAAGGCTGTAGGGGCACAATCCTCTCATTAGCCCTGGTTTGTGCTCTGGGTAGATTTATGGGGAAGAGGCAGAACTCTACCCCCTTCACGGTGTTGCCGATCCAACCCCCATCCCCAAGACGCACGCAACCTCCCCCTAGACGAAGGTCGTAACATGGGGGTCAGACATGACCCTCAAGGTCAAGGCCAAGTTTAACGTTGGAGCCTTCTTGATCCATAGAGCTCCATAGACCCGTGGCTCTGGCGTTATTTCTTTTTAAAATACAAACGAAATACACTGACCAAACCACAACAATTATGAGCGAAGCCACTAAAATAGCTGCAAGAGAAGGACGCTTTTATCAGGTGTTACAAATAATTTGTGGGATTGTGGAATCAATGTGAAGTACGTTTGTAGGACATACACAAATATGACGCGCATGCTGTTTCGAAATGCAGTGGAAATACGACGGCTTTTCTACATCCATTACATATGCCTGCAGTGTCCATAGCACGTCTCACAAGGGTATAGCGCTGTTGTTGTCGATACATAAGTTAGAGCCTGCTGACATTTGCCGTTTTTGGAGAGCCACACAAATTGGAAAGGCACAGGGGTGCAACATGCAACAAGCAGAAACACTTGATTGCAAGGTGAAAGAGTCTTGATAACACTGTGACTGATGAGCAGTTGGAAGGCCGTAACGATCCAATTGCGTTGGAGATGTGAAACCAAGAATTGAAACCATTTGGATTCTCTCCGCTCCTACACCGCTTCTCTTCGCTTTTTGAGCGCTACTGTGTTATAATCTGTGCTAATGTAAAGCACAAAATAACCCTCTCATACTGAGACAAATTTATGGTTTACAGGAAATGTCTCCGTATTCACTTATCCAGGCTCAAGATTTCAGCACACAAAGGGCTCTGCGTTTCCAAAGGATAACCCCAAAATGAACGAAAATAAATTCTCTTTAAAATCTCCGCAGTTCTTGTGTCCCTTACCTTACCAGGAATAAGTAAGATGAGTGAAACTTCTTACTAGCAAACCGCTTCACATTCGTCGGCCGGGTGATACTTGTGGCGTATCGCGCGCATTCCATCCACTGATGAAAACACATACGCGCGTTTCGTAGGAATACGGGAAAACGTTTTTTCATCATTGTGCTTTACTTATGCCAAATCATGGTCCAGCGAACATGCCTTGGAAACTTCGAATGTAGTAAAACAATCATTCTTATTCAATCTGAGAGCATTATTTTGGCACTTCGCAGTTCAAATGCATTAATACTCCCCAAAAGGAAATACTAAAACTGTATGTGAAGCGAGGGAGTTCTGATGTCAAGCCAAACGCATGCACAGAAAGAGTTTTGCGCTCTCTCTGTTGATGTGTGTCTGTGTATATCAACATTTGAATCACACACACTATTCATTTTATGTCAATCTACCACATTTAGAATTGGTAGCTATGACCATCATGAAACTATTGCTTGTTACTTTATTCAAACAGTAAATAGGAGCACTCTCTCTCTCTCTCTCTCTCTCTCTCTCTCTCTCTCTCTCACACACACACACACACACACACACACACACACACACACACACACACACACACACACACACACACTAACACACACTTATGCATATAAGTATCTTTCGATTTGAAAGAAGGTCTAATGGTTTGGTAAAAACGGACAGAATATGTCTGTTTCTTATACTATGTCTGTTTCTTATACAGTCTGCCAACATGTCCACATTCTCGCATTTGGAAATGGATGGTTCCTGTTCTTTACGGAGGAGATAACATAGCAGTGCTTTCCATTTCCTTAAAATCCTAAATTCACAAATAGGCTAGTGATCCATTTGCCATACTAACAACGGGAAACTATTAGCCAAGTATTGTTGATTGATTGCACCCCAACGCCCTGCGTTGACTCTAAACATAAAATGGAATTTGGCGATTTGTCAACACTTTTCCTGAACTTTAAAATTCGTTTCCCATATTAGAATTTTCTGAAAACATACAGCAAAATATAAAGCTGAGGATTTTATTGCTAAACTTGATACCTGTTTTGTAAAAACATACCTATTTTATATATTAGGACCACTGTGCACTCCTTACGAAAAACACTTTTATAAGAGTCAGCTGTATTTAATGATCAAAACATGGGGTAAAATCATTTCTATACGAAGGTTGTCTAAATACTCTGCTTGAAAGAATCAGACAGTCTGCTTACAATAATCATGTTGGGCTTGTGTACATACATGTCATATGACACTCAAAAGTTCATTGGCAGATCATTTTTTAAAATTGTTTAAATTTTGAGTACATTTGTAGTGTGAATGTATTTCGTGCCAGTTCTTGAAGAACTAAGCAGGTAAAATGTTTTGAGTGGAAAAAACGTTGTTTTGCTGAGTGCTTGCTTGCGTTCACCTAAGTGCGTCGATTCTAGTTCACATGGCAAGAAAAAAAGGCTTTCAAAAGATCAATAATTTTATGGTAATCTAAACAAGAAATCTTACCATATGGTGAGTTTTACCAAAGAAATGCAGCAGTGAATTTTGACATTCGGTTGTGTATACTGTCCAAGATTCTCGAAGACCGCCCTGAGGATGTTGAATAACGAGGAGAAAGCAATGCGAACCGGAAATATACCTTTGTAGCCCATAAAGAGAATCATCAAGGACACATCAGTCAAATCATTTCATTTTTGAATGACATTTACATGGCATTGTAGACCACGCAGTACTACAGTACTAGCAATTTTCATGGTGACATTCAAATAATTAAAGTGGATCATAGTTTTTTTTATTTCGAAAGGATTGCATAAAACGATATACATGCGTGTCTCATGTTGGAAACATTTAGTAAATAAACCTGAGAAAAGTTGTTCAGCATGATAAACTTAAATTATTTCCATTCATTGTTGCCTGTAAGCTATTACCTAGGTTATTACATAGCCTAAAGGCTAATTGAATTGAAGCTGATAAGAATCAATTCGTCCTGGACAGAATTCTTACAAGTAAGGCAGTGTACCGAATGTATTTAGAAATATTTTCAAACTTTTACCCATCAAACATTACATTACTAGATGAAGTGATCAGCTCTGAATTTAAATATATTTTTCTGATTGAAAAGTCAGAGTCAGAGTTCCAGGAAAGAAAATTAAATTTAAAATACACAGTTTGCGTGAATTTCATGTGATCGCAAATACGTGATGACTCCACCATGCAAAGCAATGAGTACATCAGGGTTTAATACACGAAGAATGTTGAATGCACCTTCAAGATAGAAGTGAAGTGAAGTAAAAATGAAGTGCATTAGTTTGTGCTCTAATGGATGGTAGTAGTTAAAAACATGTTGATTTTTTGTGAAACACCCACCTTAAAAACAAGAAAATTTCTGCAGCAGTAGAAAGTCGGAGTAGAAAATGGGATGACTCTATTCAAGTCTCTCTGGCTAATATTCAGAAGCCAAATGACTTTTAAGATGCATATCGTCTGTAGCTGTTAAAGTTCAATCATAATATGTTGTTTTCTTGAAGCAGGTCACTCCATAAACAGCAAGGGTGGTCAACCAGCAGCCCCCGGGCCTCCTGTAGCCCCACAGGACTTCATGTGTGGCCTCTGAATTGTTCATGAAGGGGAGACGTGTGTCCGTTACAAAACAGATTAATGCTAAGACTAAAGTTAATCTTATGTACTATGTAAGATGCTACTGCATTGTGTTTAGCAAATTAGTTGTTCCATCACCTCTCCTTTATGTCAAGTTTAAAATAAAATGGATTTAACTTACTAATTAATACATGAATGGATTTTTTAGAAATCTGACAGTTCTCAGTATAATTAGTAACATATCACAATTTTGATAACATATGTATTCTGTCCCTTTGACGATGACCAACTCTGGCTCCTAATCTGGGTCAAATTGGCCACAGCTACTATGCAGAATTCTTTAATTATTTTCTGTTGCGGAATGCGGTTACTTCTTTGGCTGAATATTGTACTACTAACACCTAGTAGTTCTGGAGGAACTGCCTGTTTGGACTATGCTAGTGCATAATGGTATCGTACGTATGTGTCATGATACGACATTAGCACACAGGGCATTCCTGCAGATGACACGACATCAAAACATCAGGCTTTTTTTCAGAATGTATGGCAGCTCAAACCGACAAGTTTAGGACAAACTCTCTGTACGAGTTGACTATCTTTAAAAATGACCTTTCCTATTACATTAATATGAATAATGAAACAATTATTATTATTATTATTATTATTATTATTATTATTATTATTATTATTATTATTACCTCTTGGCCAATATAATGGCCTCAATTACACACATCAATGAATCACTCCAAAACTCAGGTACTGTGTTTTTTCTGTGGTTAAGGTGTACTTATCAAGGAGGATCATCAGCCCAGCTGTCTTGACCATAGCCAGCACTTCCTCAAGATGTCTGAGATGCTTCTGCCAGGTGCAAATGTAGACAGTGATGTCATCAAAGTAGGCTAAAGATAAGGTCTATCATACTTTAAAAAGCATAAAGGCTTCATCAGTGACAGTTTAAAGAGAGGTTGAGAGGTGGTTAAAGAACTACTTAAGCTTTTCCTCGTAGCTGTGATACAGGAGGCAATTGCCTGGTCTGAAGAGGACGAGATAGCCCTTTACGGAGTGATGCAGAAGCTAGCTGTACTCCAGGATGAATTGTTTGCAGCTGAGTGAGGTGAAGGAAGCAACAGCAATGGGGGTACATGTGCTGTATAGGTGAACAGCAAGATCACACAGCAAGTTCTGTCCTCAGAAAGCTCTTGAGGGAAGACAAACCATGGAGATAGCAAGCGCATGTTCTATGAAGGGTGTAAAACTATCTCAGCATGTGCAGTAGAAGAAGTGAAAGGAGGCTTGCTTATGTCCTCTGCCTAATTAGTGGATTTCACAACAGTAAAATTATCTTGACATTTTTGTTGTGTTTTTGACAACATTCTTGAAACTGTTTGTGATCATATGGGGAATTGCTGCAGGGAACGTGTGTTTTTCATCCTGAAAGACTCTCAGTTTGCAACAGAATAGTTGGTTGAAGTTTGAGGCATTGCAGAAAAGAATGTGACTGAAGATAAGGTTTAACACACACTCTTTGCGGCTCATGTTTTCTCCAGTGCCACTAAAATCCCTGTTAGTGTGCTGAACTCCGCAGGGCAGCCACTGAAGGTCTTTGCTAAAGTGAGGGCAGGCGACAGGAGGTGCAGGAGAAGATACATGCAGTAAAGGTGGAAGTGAGAGATCAGAACTGATAAATGATGAGATGATAAACCCACTTCCTGTTCCTATCCAGGCTAACTTAGAAGCGTTACAATCACTGTGGATAGAGAAATTGAAAACATTGTTGGAGAAACAAAACCCTCTGCCAGATGGAAGGTGACTATAGTCACACAACATGTGACAATATCAGTGATTGAGGGGTGTGAAGCCTATAAAACATAGGCGCAAAGACACAGAGGTATTCCACAAGACATTGTGTCTCTGGAAGTTCTTCAGTAGGGCTGCAGCCGTCAGGCCTCTCTTGTTATTGATGTGATCAAAAAGGGAGAAGGTGTGCAGTTCTGTTGTGATAATAGGAAGCTCAGCCAATTAAAATGCAAAGGCATTGACCCACTGTTAAGGAGGCAGGAGTTGCTGCATGTCCTTGGCAACATTCAGTTGTTTTTTTTACTGTGGACTTTACATTACATTACTTTCAAGTGGCAGTGTGGTCAGGTGTCAGGTGTGCAAGAGGAGGAGATTGCATTGACCATCTCATGTAGGCTGTTAGAAGGGACACTGTTGCCCTTTGAGCTGTGCAATGCACCAGCCACCTTTCAGTGCCTTATGGAAGTGGCACTTGATGATTTGACCATTAGCCTCCCACTCATCTACATAGCCTGACCTTTGGAATAAACAAATTAGTACTAAGCTCCATGACCATGACCTCTCCCCTTTCAGAATGGAAGTGCAAGAGTGAGGCATTTTCAATCCTCCATTATAATCAAGCAAGACCAGAGACCAATGCTAATTGGATGATTGATGCATCTCTCCCTGATGACAGCTTAGCAATTGATGGAGACCTTATAAGTCAGTAGGAGGCACTCGCAATGAGCCCAGGGACACAGGCCAACATAAACCTACCTTAAACTGGCAGGACAAAGTCAATCATGTCCTGCTGCTGCCAGCCCAAATTCAAACTTGCAATGGCTGGGCTGTAAGGCTCTGTCTACAGAGTGAGCCCTTTTAGCGACTGAGTCACCCTATCATTTAAGAATATATGTGCATCCAACCTAACCTTTCTGTAAACAAGAAATATATTTTAGATTAATTACACATTAATTTAGATTAATTCCTGTCATTTTAATAACTGTGTGGTTGCCTGACATATATAAATGACTGTATTTATGTAATAGCTTTGGAGTAGTGGGCATTTCTCCAGGTAAAACCAGAAAAAATTTTTTCACCCTGTTGTGCATACTAGTACTGTGCTCATTCTGAACCTTTTCCCTGTAAGTCAACATGTGGGCTCATTGTATATTTAATCATAGTAGTATTATATAGCAATAGATACTATGCAGTTTTGAGAATTGAGAAGAATTGTGCTGAGAATGACCAAGGACCCAGATATAGATATTGAGGTTACTGTCTGAGCAGTTGAGATTATTCATTTGCTCATTTTATAGTCACAGAAAATTAGATATCTTATAATTGCACATATTGTCCATTTGTACAGGCTGATGTTTACCAAAGAAATGTGGGTGAAGTACCCTGCTCAAGAATGCATCTGCAATGGTTCACATGGGGTTTAAGCCCACAACCTTCCGTTTGCTCAAAACGCCGACCGCTCTGGACGGTCACGCAATAGTCATGAAAGCGTTTGGGAAACAATTCCGCCGTGAAACATGCATCTAATCAGTTATCTCAGTATGTTGGTATACCGTGCGCCGTTTGGGGAACCGGTCCGTAGGCGAATCAAGACTAGGCAATGTTCGTCAGGTATGATGAACTCCATTGTTTTTACCGAAAGGAGGGTTGACTTTTGGTCTGCAAGCCGATTCGATTATGTCTCTCAATCTGATAAATTTAAGAGGAAATTGCTTTTGTCATCCTGATGTTAATCCTAATGTTTGTTTACAGACATTAACCAACCTTTCATCATAAAGTTTACGTAGGCGGCATCATGTTCCATTAAACTTACAAACATTGCAGTACATCTTCCATGTTAAAATCATCGAAAATATTTCTGCAAATGGAAAAGATTTCATACTGAATTTGATTTAAACCAATACTTGATAATAAACATGTAAAAATGTTGAAATCTGTAAGAAGTAAACGAATTTTCTGGCGAACAGGAAAAATAATATTACGCCCTAAAATAATTTTGATTTTATGGCGCCTTTACATTATAAGTGGATATGTCAGGGGTTGTAGGCTCGGAAGTATCATGCACCCTAAAAGATTTTTTTTTTATCATTATGAACATTATCTTCGCACGTCAAGATTTATATTCAAAGACGTTACATATAATGCTTGTGACATAGCTGTAATGAATTTTTAGGAAGTTGTAATTTTCCCTATGTCAGAATTGTACCATGCAGTCTGTAAAATCGCTGTTACGGCGGAGGATACACGTTAAACAAATAAGTAAACTCTGTCACGTGTACAAATGATTGTCATGTGTATGAATGTGTACTGATGCTCTTCTTGCACTCCACATATTCCCCAATTCCCATTTTCAATAGTTAACCAGAATAGATACCAACCGGTACAGGAAAGTGGTCATTCTTTTTGTTGTAAATACGTTTCCGTTCTTTGTAAGTTTTACACAACACATTTTCCTATCAATGCTTTAGAAATATCTTGGCAAACATGTACCCCAGCTATGGGCTTACTTTTACTCCCAACAAATTAATTGAAACAATAGCAACTGGTTGGAGTAAACTTTCATTTTCCACTGAAATGAATATTAATAACGCACAATGAAACCCGAGGCACTTCTGGTTTTTTTGACATATTTGAGATTACATCTCAAAGCCTGCGTTTGTTGTGTCGTCCGACCTGAATTAAGAACAAAAAAATAATCAATAGTTTACTTTTACAGGTATCGTTTGAAAGCTGGCAAGCATTTTGGGCTTTTGACAGCTACTACGGATTAATGAGGACCTCAGAATCCGTGTTTTAACTGAAAATGCATCTTAAATAAATAAAGCTAACCTAATCAATGTATAATTTAATAAACTACCCCTGTGCCTATCGTGTTGATACTGTATCATAATGCTGTTATTTTCGTTCACTAACTACCTCAATTTTCAAATCGAGGGTTAATCCGGAAAGGTCAATTAATATAAATACTGTCTATTACTTTATGGATTGCTGTAGTGTCATGGTAATACGGTATATTTCAAATCGAAACGAATAAATATTGTTTGAAAAACTAGTATAAGCAGGTTAGCCCTTTATTGTTAACTTTAAATGTAATTTATTTACACACCATCATGCAATGACGGGCATGTGAAATTAAGGAAGAAGCTTGGTTCAAGCTGTTGAGAACCTTAATACTTGATAAATTTCGCCATTAAAATTTATGGGTAAACCCCACAGACCAAATCGTGCTCAGAGTTCTTGGTTTGGTAACATAATATGCTGAGATGTCATCACCTATATAATACATATTTGACATTCTGTTACGGATTCCTTTGTGTCATAAAGATTATTCTCGGAATAATTTCTTAAGGACTAAAAAGAGCACTAGGCCTATCCTATGCCGCAATGCGGGAGTGGTGTTGTAAGTATTATACCAACACTGAAAGTGTCCATCCATTTTCAGTAAATGAATTAGGCTGTAGAGAGGTGTAAGTAGCCAGAGAGGAGACTAGACGCCACTTCACACGCAGTCGATGTCAATAAAAACCGCACCACTTTGGGCGGCGGAAAGAAACCAGAAATCCCACGCAGATATCAGAACGTAACAGATCAAACCCAGGACCTTTGGAGGGGACCCACTTCGCCACCGCTCGTGACATTATATATCATGATATAGGCGTACATGCGCTGTCTTTCCTTTGCTTTTATTCTCACTTACCCATAGGCTGTAACTAGAGGGTTATGGTGATGTGTGTGTGAGAATGTTCTATTGTGTTGGAGGTCGCTCTGGATAAGAGCGTCTACATGAATGTCATGCAATGTAATGTAATGTAATGTGTATATGTGTGTGTGTGTGGGGGGGTATTTACTGACACTGTCTCTGAGTGTATCAGCGTGCGTGTGTACAGACATTATTATTTCTATTGCTCTTTCTAAAGATTACTGGCACATATGTAATAAAACTGTACAAAAGGGAGGATAATTAAAGCTGTTTACATAGGAAAAATAAAGAAAAGGAGATAGTAATAGATCTGTTGGTATTCTTAATAGAAAATTCAGTGCAATGATTAGAATAAAGAGACATGATATCAGTGTTTTAAGAGTCTCGTCAATAACTGCAGAAGTGGTCTTTGTAGGTCACATAGAGACCGTCAGACACCAATTGCAGAATGTGATACAGGGCATCATGTATAACAATACTATCACCTTCGCTCACATCAGCTGCTGTCGGCGCGGCTGTCAAATCTCTGTCTGTATCACATGCGCCGACTACAGTTCAGTAGCCGACCGCACCCGTCTCTGGCGCATCCCCGCATGTTACTTCTCCTGCTGCGTACTGTAACCAGGGCATTCTCGGCTGTATTGGTCGTAACGAGAGACACCAAGGGGGGCAGCGGCCCTGCTTCTTCGGAAGCCACTGTCTGGTCTTTACAAAAAGGAAATTTACAGAGCGACCAACCCAACGACCGAAGCGTACCATCCACAAATTCAGAAAAATGAGCTCGTGCTTAGCAAAAGCTATAACTGGAGAACTTTATAATCTATTACATTCCGACCTTCACTTTGCATTGAACTGTAAAGAGCACATCAGGCGATAATTTAATACTTTCCACAATAATCGATAAACTTTATTTCAAATGTCAACTATACTACACGTGGACAAGTTCGAGGCGACGTATACTTGTAGGGCCTAGTTATCACAATTACTGGAACTGTGTAACAAACAAATATTTGTGCAGCAGCATTTTTTGGAAATGCTGTTTTTTTTTAATTAGCCTACGTTTGGTTGGTCATTCGTAATGCTAATGAGACAGTTCCTTCTCTGTTATGGGCGTAAAGGGTTATAATCTTCTTCCTGTCTGGGTATCTGTGTGTAATTGTACTGGTTATGAAGAGCTTCACGTTGTACAATTATCTTCAAACATTTTAATTACAAACTAAGTTCAATCACTTCGACCACCTTTTCATATTATGGATATGAAGCATGCAGATTTAAGCAGATAGTTTCGTTGCGCTGAACTATTATGAAACCACTGCAAAGCGGTTTTCTGTTCAAGACGCTGCAATTACAGTGTATGCTCGTCTAATATAGATCAAAGGGATCCACAACCGCGTAATCACAACGGTGATAATCGCATACTGCGCAGGGAAACCCCTTCCCATAGCAGACGCGGGACAAATATAAAGCCATGTTGTAGCCCGCGGATTGCCGTTTCATTTTAAAACGTTCTTATTTAGCCTGGGGTTTGGAATTTGCTCCCCCAGTCCTGAAAGTAAACTATAACACAATGGAGATGGTGTTACAATATTAAAGTAAGCCCTAAATAACGTTGGTGTATCATTAATATTCACTCATTTTAAAGACTGACTTGCAGGATGGAAAAAAAACTGTCGTGTGTTATCATCAAGAGTTGCCGGGCGCATTGTGTCAGTGTATATTTAAACATACATTGCGCCGTGGTCTGTTTAAAAGGTGAGGTTTTAGCGTTGAGTCAAAGGCGTCAATAGCACAGGCCTATACAGAACTGTACTCGTCAGATTCAACACCCCCTCCCTATTTAAGGACATTAGGTGCCTAATGATTGACTTCCAAAATACAAACATCAAACGCTACGGAGCAATACGGGTTGGCTTATCTCTCTGGGGATGGCTTCTGTGACAGCGAAGAAAGGGAGGTTGATTTTAATACTCCATAACAAAAGTACAAAGACAGACAGGTCTGAGACCAAAAACAATATAACACCTCCTTCCCTCAGCGCGCCCAGGCGGCGCCATGGCGGATAGACCGCGTCTCTCATTAGCGAAGATGGGAAAAGCTGTGAGATATAAAGGCGAGACAGAGGGAAGCGGAGTGGGTAAAGCGAAACCAGGTCCGCTTGCTGTGAACGAATATAGGGTCAAGCCAGAAGAGCGTCAACACCACAATAAGGAAAATATACCTATATAATCTTCGGTATTCCCTGGGGATCTTGATATACTACCTGTCGTTATCTCCAGTCTTTTTTCAAGTACGTGCCATACCAGCACACCAGCAAAGACAGGATATTAGGTAAATACTGGAATAAGACTGTGTAACTGGCAGAATTAATCTTCACTGACTGGAGCATATGGTCAGGATTCACTGTCATTTAATGACAGATACCTACACAACATGCGTAAGTATTTCTGTGGTACAGTTGATTGTACATTACTCAAATAACATTACTTCGTTTAATTTTGAGCGGCAGGTATGATAGTAAACATGTCCCGTGGTTCATCGTGCGTATATTCAAATTCAAATGTTTGACTTCTATTTACTTAAAAGTTTGTCACATTTAAATTGCTTTTTGCTAAATATATCAGACAATGCTATCCTGAAAGTTTCGAGGAAATATTTCCTTTTACTCTCGATTTAAGGAGGTATCCAGTGTGAGCTCTATTAAACTTAGTCCTCAACTGTATTGAGTTAGACGGTCACTGAAAAAAAAATACTGAGAGAAAATACTTGCTTCACTTCGTCATCTAAAGTTATGGGTAAATTGAGATTTGGGTTTGGTTGAATGCTTCCGTAGGGCAAACTTAAGCTCAGCTGTGGCCAGTGAAATGAAGCAGTACTGTGTGAAATACCGCCATTTAAAGGTTATGAAAGCACTCGGCCACAAAATTAATTTAAACTCCTTTAGTTTGACATAATTGTTGGCATCAAAGACCATTCACGGTATTAGACGTTTCGGCCACTAAAAATATTCGAGAACATGTCTCCGATTGCAAAAATATATTTTTTTTACCTTAATTACATGGAAGGCTCCAAATAACTTTGAAATTTTTCATTGGCAGATTTAAAAATACAACGTCCCATTTCATTTTTAAAAATGTCTTAAGTTATGTACGAAAGCCCCATTAAACGCTGTATGATTGTCTTTCACCGACAGAGGGTAGGGAGTCGCCAGCTGCCAAAATCGTTCACACGGGTACCGAAAAAGGAGAAGATGAAATGTGTTTCACGAGCGGAGCAGACCAGAGTCGCCGGCACCGGACCGCTTTCACACGGGAGCAGCTGTCCCGCCTTGAACAGGAGTACTGTAAGGAGAGCTACGTGTCCAGACCCAGAAGATGCGAGCTGGCAGCAGCGCTTAACTTGCCGGAGACAACCATTAAGGTACATAAAAAGCGAATGTAATCGCTCCTCTTGAATATTAAGAGGTATTTCTATAACAGAAAAGAGTTACTTGAAGATATGCATAACTACTTACTGCAAAAGTGTTACTTGTTGAGTGCATATTTTACATCACAGAGCTGACTGACTTGGTATTAGCCAAACGAGCTGGTCTTGCACAGTGCTGAGGAATTGTTACCTCCTTGGTATGGAAAATTATTACCTATTTTAAGATATGTTAGATTACTTTATTCACAGTACAGTCCTCATAACAATCACAGCTGTAGAACATAATTTGGTCTTCACAAGGAAGCTGATTCTTGTGAGTAGTCCTTTGAGTCTAGGACACACAGCAATGATTACAGGCAATGTAGAATCACTGCTGTAGAGTAAAGTGCAGTGGCTACCAGACAGCCAGCTGTGCTTTAACACAACACTCTGGCTGGACCATATATGTAGATTACCTTTAGTAAGTACATAGGCACAATATGCTTCAAATTGATTGGGGCAGCAATGACTAACCAGTCAAGAGAGGTGAGGAAAGGGGTAACTGGAGTCTGTGACTAATTAGAAGGCAAGCCAAGCAGCAGGAGATCGTCTGATGCAAGTTATCCAAATTTCATTGGCAGGGAGGCTGTACAGGAGCAGGCTGTAATATTACAGGTGAAAAAACATGGGCATGGACCGGCAGCATTGTGTTGCATTGAAGGAATGGTTTATTTGCATGTTTTACATCACAAATCAGGAGGAGCAGATCAGCCACATGGTTGTCTGGACAAAGTAGAATAATTGTGGGTGGTCGTTCCAAGGTTCTTGTTGAGGTCTGGGCCCAGGGGACACTTGCCAGAAGGGGACAGCATCACAGATATAGAGAGCTTTATCTAGTGAAAGAGCTGAGAGCACTGTTTCAAGCAGTGCATACAATTTGAAAATGATATTTTCCACCTAAGCCAATTACCTGGCCTTCCCAAACCTACTCACACTGACAAATTCCCAAGTGACATTGAGCCAATATGAAAAAAAAGAATATTTTCCTCTAAAATTCCATCTTGTGCAAATCCAGGTTTGGTTCCAAAACCGTCGGATGAAAGACAAGAGGCAGCGGCACACGCTGAGCTGGCCACACCCGCTGGACCCCAGCCTATATGCCTACATGATGAGCCAGGCCGCGGCCACCCTGCCGTACCCCTTCTTACCTCACCTTCCCTTGCACCTCTACTCTCACCTGGGAGCAGGGGGCTCTCCCGCGGCGCCCAGCCCCTTCGGGAGGCCCCCGGACTCCCTGCACCTCCCTCACCCCCCCTACCCCAGGCACGAGCTGCTGAGCAGCCTCCCGCAGCCCCCCCTCTACCCCCCCGCCCACGTGATGCACCATCCCTCCACCTGCCTCTGCGCCATCTGCCTGCACTGGGGACCGGACCACCTGCGCAAAACCAGGGGGGAGGCCCTCCTCGGCCTGAGCCACCCTCTCAACCCCAAGCCCGCCGCTGTGGACCTGGACAGGAGAGAGGACGTGCCTTTGCCAAAATGATGTCAGTCCTCTTTCAGCGTAGCATAAATATCTGTACAAAAACTGTGCTGGCACAATCACATTTTAGCCATAAAGGATGTCCCTCCTGTGAACAAATGCTTGGTGAGAGAATTATGTACAACATGTTTTTTGATGTTGTTTTATTTATTTGTTGCATTGCATGTGTGGAATACAGCCAAAGGTACATTCTTGTCTTGGACAAAGCAAATGTATGTATAGGGCTTGTTTTGGAGGTGTTAAAAGGTGGTTTAAGAAGGATAGTTTTAAAGAAGGAAACTATTTCTATGAGTACCGATCTGATAACAGCTGTATGTCTTAGTTATCTACCTTCTGTCCTTTTCATTAGGAAGATATAATGTCTAGTGATCGACCTTTGATATTTCATAACATAATAACTTAAATTGTTAGTATATTGTTAAAAAGAATAATAATTGTGAGTTTGCTAAATACTAAGAAGGTATGCAGTTTAGTGACAGAGAGCAAGTAACAGTTTTTAAAGTGTCCTTTGTGACCATGAATAGTCAAATGCAACTGAAAGACTTTTTTTATGATAACTGACAATGAATTTGAGAAATGATAATGTGAAAGTAGTTCACAATCCTAGACGCTAGAATGAGCAGAAACATGGCGTGCAATGCAGTAACAATGTGAAGGAAGGTAGTTTAGGTTTTACCTGCAGCAGAAGTGCCTTTGCCATAGCTTGGTATGATTTCCACAGTTGTAGACAATTAGAATGAATGTTAACGATAACGAGAGACAATTATCAAATACACCTGAGCCATAGATAGGGAGATCCACACCAACTTTTAAAATTGAACTCAGGTAAACGAATAAGCTGCTTGTGTATCGATAATGACATATTTGCATTGATAATGACTTTTTAAAGGTACTAGACGTTAAATCTGGGTTATACACTGTTTTCAGTCAAATCACACTTGTGCCTTACCTCCAGAAGGAATGGCCAGATTGACTTGATAGATTTCTATACAACTAATACTGTACACATAAACTTCCCCTGGGAAACATGCAGAAAATGTTTGGTGAACTTAAGCCTGATATTACCTCACTTTATTTGAGAATAAACCTGCTGTAGAAGCTGGGAAAAATATTTAAAGTACAACTTTTCTGTTGTTTGAGTTTTGTTGTTTGTTTCTTTTGCTTGTTTTGGTCAGAATTTGCACTATTGTCCTTTTCAAGGACAAAGAAAATATGTCTTTACTGTGCCGCGATATGTACCATTATGTGCTTAATATGAAAGAACTGTACACTTTAGTGTGAAATAAACATTTACATACTATTAATAAAATATTTATGAACAATCAATAATTTATTTTCTGTATTGTATTGTATTTGCTGGATCAAGCAGTTTTTATTATAGCTTTACACATATTTATGTTTTATTAGCTTCCAAGAGCATAACAACTACACTGAAACTGATACTCAAACATTGTGCTGCACTCTAATACATAATCAAAGACATCTTAAATATAATTTCAAAATTCTCCACTGACTCAGTGACTCAGTCAAAATGGCTGTTATTTCATGTTAAAATTGATCAAATATTGAGAGACCTTAAGTGTGCTGGCAGCCACAAAGTATCTTCATGCATGGGGAAAAACAAGGAGAGAAATTTTCCTACAAGAGTTTTCCTACAAGTTGTACGCACGGTAACAAAATTGTATGTTTTGTATTAATCTGTCTAGTCTAGGTTAATTGCAGAGAAGCAGACCTTTATGAGCTGAGAAGGAGAGGAAGATGATGAGGACTATTATTCCTCCAAAGCATATTCTGTTTAATCATATATTTTAGCCCTATATTGAGGGCTGCATCTGCCATGGCCTCAAGGAAAACCACAAGCCTTCATTCATTGTTATAGTTTTTGTTGCCCACCATTGTTACCATACTGACTGCACGTGTGCAGGCTAGCAATTAAATTGTTGTGCTTTGACATTAGAATCATATTGGCATCCTGTCATTAGAAACATTATAGACAGCAGCGTGTTCTTTTCAGGCTTAAAATAGTGACAAATTATGCCCAAAGACTAAACATCAACAGGTGACCATCTGGAGTGGGGACCTGTAAAGGGACAATTATCTGTATGAACTTTAACTGTCCAGTCCACTTGTTAAAACTATACTTATACATGTAAATACATATTCATGCAAAGGCAATTTGGTTTCAATGAGGTAATAAGTGTACAAACCTGTTGCAGACAAAACAATTTTTTACAGTCCTGGAAGAAAAAAAGGTGAATATGAACAGCTACCTTTCACCATGCACAAGAGGCCTTCTGTGCCTCAATACCTGCAGGTGTAAAATCAGGATAGCATACCCTTGTGCTTCTCGGAAATAGATAGACATGAATACTTATGACACTGAATTTTTGGACAGGAAGTCCAACAATTCAGTTGAACATTATAAAATGAGCATCATAAAATGACTGGAAACTGATGGACATAAAAAGAAAGGGAACAACTGATTTCTTCTGAAACTGGGTGTTGTGTGGACAGCAGTGTGGTGTCTGGACAGCAGTGTGGTGTAGTGGTAAGGAGCAGGACTTGCAACCAAACTGGCTCGATTCGCTGCTAGGATGCTGCTGCTGCTGTACCCTTGGGCAAGGTACTTTACTCACACTTGCCTCAGTAAATATCCACCTCACTGAATGGATAAAATTGTAACATACTGTATGTAAGTCGCTCTAGATAAGAGCGTCTGTTGAATGACAATGATGTAATGCAGTAATGTTTGGAGCTGTATTTCTTGTTGTAACAAGGTAAGAAAAGCAGCTGAACTGAGGTCATATTTAGCCACATACGGAATGTTAATTCAAGGCTCTGTATGTTTAATTTTATATACAGTGCCTTTTTCTTGTGTTCTTACACTTCCTTAATGGTTAATTCAAATTGGCTTGCATTAAACCACTTGGACCAATATAGACCAGCATAGCACAAATTTCAATATTAAAAAAACAACCACAAGAAAAATATATAGATATATGTATATCACTCTGGGCCTAATTTTAGAAGACATATTTTCTTTCATACAAGGACGGAAGTATTTGAATAACCCTGCTTGCTTGGGTCTGGATGTGCTTTCTGTTTTACAGTAAGCCCAGCCAGTAGCTGCTAAAAGGGCAGCCAGCAACAGCATTCAGCCAGCCAGGCCAGCTCATCCAGAATCCAGTAAGTAAATATCTCACATACAATATCACTGTTGGACCTTGACATTAATTCAATGACAACAGGTGAGCATATGGTTAAAACATTTATTTTAAAACAATTTGACACTCCCTTAATTTGGACACACACTTTACGGTCTGCTTCCTGTCTGTTTACTAAATGCTTTAAAAAAGAAGTCATAGTTAATGAAGAGATGGCGATGTGTTTATCAGCAGTATAAATAGGCTCTTAAAATAAAGTGTGACTGCCCTTTGGGCGCAAGGCTCAAGGTCCTCTTTACTTTCCTCGCGCAAGTTTTATTGTATGGCTTATGAGCCAGTAGCATTGAATTACAGCATGTGTCTCTCACTCTGCTGGAGTAGGCAATAGCTTGTGTGTGAAAAATTGGCTGCATCCTATCATAGGTGTATGTTCCCCAACACAGAAGTAGACAGAACACTTGAACCAAATCTGAATCAAATTCAAAATGAACCAAAATCAAAACCTTTTTCTAGTTTTAGCACATAGCTGTTACAGGTCCACACACATGTTAGAAGTAATACATGCACAAAGGCACATTTCGGTCACAGAAAAAATAACTCAGAGTATTGAATTTGACCCGTCATGTCTGGTTAGTGGATCACATGACTTTTCTACAGTCATACTCCAAGCCCCTTTTCCAGTCCCTTTACAGCTACAACTGAGGATCATCAAAAGATCTGCCTACTGTAGCCTGTGGGTGCATCTAATCCTCAGTATAGCGCTAATTGTGGGCCCGCCACTGTAATTATGAGGGTTATGCACCACAGCCAGTGATCTATCAGTGGGTCAGAGATGGGAGCTAGGCTGCACACCGCTGCCCCCTGTGGCGCTTGGTGGTGCGTCATGTTCATGACACATGCAGTCCCCTTTGTTTCAATTTGGAGGGGGGTGTGGGGGCAGGGATCGCAGTTTGGTTTGTTGTCCAAAGCAGGAAATTTGGAGTCCATGTTTAAAAGGCCCCAAATAAGTATGTCATCTCAGTGGGTGCATATAGAGAGGACCTAGTGTTCCAGAGTCCCTAACTCAACCACTACTCAGATTCAGGGGGGTTCTAAGGCAAAGCATAGTCCACAGGTCCATTGACAGTGCAATCAGCAGGCTCACGGACTGTCCTGGATGCAGGGTGTTGGGTTTCTTTGTCTCACAGCAGAGAGAGCCGACCCAGCCTGGAGTCTACCTGCAGAAAAAGGAGAAAACAACAAAGAAGCCGCTCTTAAAAGCTAAGATAAAACTCTCATGGTACTGCATTGTATTGTGAAAGTCTAATAAAACCATCCGCCCAAACAACGATCAGGCAGTGGGCAATCTGACTTTCAACTGGGCAACAGACCGACTTTTAAAAAGGAATTGTAGGTCTCGTAAACAGCATCTGCAAACATTCATTTAAGGATTTGGAGAGTTTGAATGGCGCTTATTAATGGTTCCTAAATTGTTAAGATTTCTTGTTTCACAGTAAAAAAGGTTCGCATCGCACTGAGGCGTAAACAAATCCTCCATAAAAAGCATTTATGGGTACTACACCTGGGCCCGAGGCATAGCACTGCCATTTGAAAGTCCTTCACACTCTTGTTACTTGGTATGCAGTATATTTTCATTGTGAGACAAGTGGCGTGTTGTGAGTCGCTGTTATTTTGTCTTAAGCATTCTAAACAAAGGCAATTGGTTATCTAAAAGAAGACATAACCTGGCCATTATGACACATCAACTTCTGTCATTTCAGCTTCCATTAAGAATAATGTGATGAGGGCAATAATGACACCAATTCCTCTGTGCGTCCCACCTGGCAAACGTGTCCCCCAAGACCACCTGGGAAACATGACATGACTTGCTCTGGAGGGGGAGTGTGTGTATTCAGAGGATCTAAATCCAGCTCTTCCTCCTGTGTGTGAGACTGTGACATCAGCCTGCAGCCGCGCCGCTACTGAGGGAGCTAAAAGAACACCTTTATGGGTGGGTGCCGTAAGTAGAGAGTGCCACAGCATCCGGATGGCACAGCATCAATCATTGACCTTACAGAGAGGCACCTGCTCATTGCCTGCATACACCTTGAAGGGTGTCTCCCCCCACCACCCCCTTTCTCCCCGTGCCTCCCAGAATCCTCTGCTCTTAATCTGCACCACCACCACTCCCCCAAAAAAAGAATTAATTGATCCTTCCAAGAAAGAACATAACTCTCTCTCCACACGGCTGTGACAGCTTGGCATATCCCATTACATCAGCTGTCTTTTTATGGGAGGCTGGTGAGAGTCTGAATTAATTGATAAACTCCCCTTGGCTGCAGGTGAAAGGGCCTCACCGCACCCACTGAACTACATCCACTGAAACAACAGTGCAGCTGTCACTTCAGATTTACATCAAACAAACTGAAACATTATGAAACACAGGGATGGCCTCTTGGTGTTTTTTTTTCTTTTCCTGTGCAGTGGAGGCTTACTTCTTGCTCTTCTTCAGCTTCCTTTTGCTCTGCATGGGGTGGGAGACACAAGGACAGATTTCTGTCATCGCCCCTTTGCTGTCATGATCTCAAAGCTCAGAATGATTTTGGAAGATTTGTATGGGATCCCACAATCGTGTGATTAAAAATCAGTGAGGTACATACCTGTTACTCCACTCATTAATAAACAAGAAGAGGGTAAGGTGGGTGGGGAAGGCAATCCCACTCATTTATGGAATATATAACTGCTCAATGATCCAAACCATTGCTTTGAAATCTCTCAACACCCGACACATTAGAGCGTGTTAGGGTGTGCCTTTATAATGCCTAGTTTTGAACTGAGGGCCTGCTACTTTTCAGCTTTTAATAATTGAGATTGAGAGCAATGTTACCTTCAGAGCATGTTATATTGGGCACTCAGAAACATCATCAACTCCATCTTGCATTGGCTTCACAAAGTTCACATGTCATCCATCCAGAGTCCAGGATTCCCAGTGCTAAAGGGGAAGGTCTACTCATAATCCTCAATAGGTAGCTTATACATAAGCTCTGAGGACAAGTGTGTCACAAACCAGAGAGAAACTTGGGCCGGGTAATGCAGATTGTAAATAGCTCAGATTACGAGTGTGGACACATCAAAGCCACTAGGTTAACCCAGGGGGAAATAAAATCTTCAGTAACCAGTAATTACAGTCCAGGCAGGGAAGAGCTCACCACACAGCTGCAGTGGCATCTGGAATTTAACCAGGCAACAACACACAAGTCTTGATGGTGCGTAATGTGACAGATTGTTTCATCCTTCAGGTGCCTGTTTGTCCTGTCTCCTGGGGATGACAGTGCTGGTAGCTGGCTGTTAGCTTTTCTGAAGAGACGACCAGGTCATTCAGCAGTCCGACTATAACCTTATTCTGGGGGTTCACAGCAAGTTGGAATTGAGTCTGAAGTGAGGGTTTCTCACCCAAGTATATATAAAGATATAACAGTGTATAAGATATAAACACTGTATGTGCCTGTGCGGCACTACATTCATTACATTACTTTTATTCATTTATTCAAAGTGACTTACAAGTGAGGTACAATGCAACACAAGCAAAAAACCACACAGAGTCAACAATATTAGCACTAACAAAGCACTAGTGTTTGATCATTGGTAGGAAACATTAGCGTCTGATTAAATCACACATTCCTAGGCAGACGTGGTGTGCCACCTTGACGAGGTCAAGTACAGAATGCAAACGTGGAGTGTCACCTTGATGAGATCAAGTAGTAGAAAGCATTTTAAAACAGAAAGCACACACAATTCATTATGGTCCACTGTAGAGGAAGTGCTAGTAGCTCTCCATCTTGCCCCACCTGCAAAGGGAACAAGGTGCCAATATGTTCCTCTCACTGTCCTTTCATTCTTTCAGGTTAGGCGATGCAATATGAAAGGTTTCAACAGCAGCCACAAGGACAAGTGAATATAGCAAAGTTGGTGCCGTTCTGGTTTGGCTTGATACGTAGATGTGCCACACCCAGGTTGTGTTTGATGTTGCCTGTCAAGGAAGAGATAAAAGTGTGGGACTCACCTGCTGTGTTTACTGTAGATATGGAAAGATATAACCACTCTCCAGTAAGCTATTCAAACCAGGCTGACACAACACTGCAAATGCTGCAGCCATGGGGCCTGCTTGCTTTACAGTGTTACATATTGAACTCACTGTCCCGGTGTCACACCATTCGTCAGTTTCATTTTTTGCCCTAAATTATTGTGGTTAGGATTACGGCATGGTGAATGGATCCTTGTTCAGTGCTTGAAGGCTGAATTTACTCTAATACTCTAATACTCTAGTACTTGATAGGGCCATCTTGGTAAAATGTCTTCAGCATTGGTACAGCTGTAACAAATACAAAAGTGGCTTCAACATAAAACAATGAAATTCAGGGATTATAATAGGCTCAAACAAGGTGGAACATTCCTCCACCAAGAAGGTCCAGCCAGAAATGATACTGAAAACACATTACAAACAAGACTTGTCGTATCTGTAGTGTATTACCATTTCCTGTGTGCCGTCAATATCTGATATCAGACAAACTGCTAGTACACACAAATAACACATGCATGGTCAGATTCAATCATTATAGATAATACATCTCCATAAAAAATTGCTTCCAAGGAATGTGTGTGTTTTTTTCATTAAACAGAATCTCATATACATTTTACATATCTGTATAAATAGGAAGTGAGATCTTTGATGCAGTGCAGCATGTCCTCCCTGGTGAAATATTCTCCAATAAAAGTTCCCTTTTGACAGATGTGCAAATTCAGCTAAATGTTACTCCCAATTCTACCCAACAGTCTGATATGTCACTTTTAATGTACAGCAGCATATGTAAAAGAAAATCAATGAGAGTAATTCTGAATCTGAGATAAACTAATAATTGTGCACATAAATCTCACAGAGCTACAGACAACCCTTTTCACATAGACTGTCAAATTACATCCTCAGCTGAACAGTAACATCCATGCAATGCTAACTGGTGCTTATGCAACTGCTACTTTGGAGCATGCAAACACTCATACTTCATTACATTACCCAGTTCATGGCTATACTTCTCTAATTTAAGCACTTCCATTGATCATTACTTCCAAACATAGAGGGAGGTAGCAAAAGTAAATGACTCCTTCATTTGACTGCTATTTACATTTTAACTCAAAGTGACAAAACATTCAGGTTCGCCAGCCATAAATTCTATTTCAATGTGCGTTGGATTATCCTCAATGCTAAGCTTAAGCTAAAAAGGCAATAGGGCATTTGGATACAGGGCCCAAAACTATGGAATGACTGCATCGTGTGAGACAATGAGGCTATTTCAATATTTAAAATCCATATTAAAAAGCCCATCTCTTCTGGCCTTCTTGTAAAAATCCTCTCCATATTGTGCACAATTTTTTTCCATGGCTGTGCTGCCACAGTGCGGAGGGGCCCTCATGTCACCTTGGTGAGGGCTGAATGATGACACTGTAAAGTCCCGGCAATAAACCACTTACTAGGTGAGGGCCTGTGGGCTTCCTTCTCTTCTCTTTTGTCCTTTTTCACACGTCCTCTGCTGCCAGGTGTCGTCAAAACCCCTCATCCAATTCAGTGCCTACTCTTCTCAGAGGACTGTGGTGGAAGTCTTTTTCATGTGTCTTTGGTGGTTGATGGGCTGTTGACAAAGCAGTGAGGTGCCCTGTGGGATTCCACTTCCTCTTATCCAGCCTTGGCTTTCAGGGAGAGACACACAGGGGAACGGCAACCAGTTAACCAAAGCACGTAATATTGGCATCATTTGTACAGATTCATGGAAAATTAGCGGACAGTGGAAATTGTTAGGGGAGGTCATTTGAAATCATTCTGTGTGTGAAAATATTGTCTATTGTCGGCAGTTTAACATAGAGGTAAGGAGCAGGGCTTGTAACCGAAAGGTTGCCAGTTCAATTCCCTGCTGGGGAATTGCTGCTGTACCCTTGGGCGAGATGCTTAACCCATGATTGCCTTAGCAAATATCCAGCTGTATAAATGGGTAACGTAAAATTGCAACCTATGTAAGTCGCTCTGGATAAGAGCGGCTGCTAAATGACAATAATGTAATGTAATGTTGTGCATAGCTGGTCCATGGTAGTCTTGGCCTGTTCGCCTCTGCTCGCTGGCCTCACGAGTCAGGTATACCAGCCCTGCAGCTAAGCAAGCGCCACTGGTCCGTACTGCACTCTTTGAGCCCCACTTCCAGCATCCTCTGTGTCTACATGTGTCACATCCAGGGTGGGCCAATGGGAAACCCGACACCCTGCAACCCTGTCTGTGCCACAGCCCCAGCTGTCTGCCCTGGAATGCCCCCACCACCAAAGCGACCAACCTCGGCCAAGGACAGGGACAGAGCTGCCTGCCCTCCTGGTCCTGCACCGCAGTCCTCCCTGCCTTGGGTTTAGTTTTATGTGGCCGCAAATCGCTAGGCAAGCCCTTGTGAAAATATCACCCATAAAAATGGCGGAAGCCAGCCATGCAAATTTGTCACCAGCTTCTGTGCGGACAGCCACCAGCTCATAAATGCTAATTGCCCCAACTGTTTGGCAATTGTCACCATTCGGGCCTTCGTCACATTGGTGTGTGTTGTTTGGATGTGGTTTTCTGGCTGCAGAAACATGGTTTCGAACAAACATTGGATGGTAATAACCAAAATGGGTGAATCGGTGCATTCAGCACCTTCGTTTACATCATAATATACAGTAATTTGTAAATGTTCAGTAACCAGTCTATTTATTTCTATACATTCCAACACTTGTTAGCTTTCCACATGATAATTTTATTAAAACAATAGTAAACCTTTATCATACACAAATATAGCAGTTCTATGTCAACACCAGACTGCATGAGCAGTAAAACTGCATCTGTTCTGATGATAATTAATTCCACTGTATGGCTGCATTGTTGTCCAGCTCATGCAGGGGATGTGGCATAATGACTGCTTTGTGCTGTGGCTGCTATGTTTGGGCCTTGGTTCCAGTTTGTGTTAGTTAGAACTCTGTGACTGCTTCATTGTCATTTCACTGTAGTGTGGCTTTCTCACATTATAGTGCGCATTGGTAGTGTTGTAGTGTGTCTGTCAGGTGTTGGTGTCCTGTGATTGTACTATAGTGTGGCTGTCTCAAGTGATAAGCAGGCAGTGACTGTGTTTTGGTGTGACTGTTTTACAGTCGCTGTGGTACGGCTCTCCTGATAATATAATAACATGTGGTAACAGTGCTGTGGCACAACCCTCTCAGACAATGGTACGCAGTGACTAAGGTGTATGGCGGCTGTGTATTGGCATGTGGTGTCTGCAGTGTGCCAGGTCTGTGGAGTGTGTGCCTGTGTTCTGCATTACCTGCGCCATTGTGTACTGATGAACCAAGATTGTGGCCTTGGACCGAGGGTAATGGAAAGTATTTGATGCCCATTTACAGACTACGACCCACAGATGTGTGAAATTTGACAGAAATAAGACAATGCAGTCAGGAGTTATACGAGGCAACAAAAAAAACACCACCAGAACAATAGGCTTTCATGCATTCTGGCTTGAAAGGCAAATACATTGTTTTATTACATGTCTGTGGTGATCAAAGGAAACTGTCTATCAAATCACATGATTATTTTATTATTTTCCAGACCTTGTATCTTTCTGTTGGTTTTGTTCTAAATTTCATTGTAAATTTGCTGTGGAAATTACCATTAATATTGTAATTAGAAAAAAAAATTACATTTCATTATTTTTGTTTAATCAATATTACAGTAGCGGGGGACATTTCTTCTTTTTCTTGTTTTAATGGCTGTTGGCTGAGGGATTCAGACATGATGAGCAATGTCTTCATAAATCTTGCGTGAAGGGGAAGGTAGATGAATAGCTGTCCAGGCAGCGCTGCTGGTCCAATGGATGATTCAGACCACCCTCATAAAACAACAGGGACGGAAGCAGAGGGGGGGACATCTGACTCCCAGTCAACAACTGCAGACTTTTTGCAAGCTATACATTTCGTTCTGCCGTCTGAGCGGAATTCCATTCTGTAGGCTGTGAATCTTGGTGAAGCCCGCAATGGTTACATTATTTCAAAAACCAAAACCCGTCCATACGGCCCATGCAATTGGCTATAGTCATCCAATACATTACTTATTCCACTACCTATTGTCATATTGTGCCTTGTTGTATATAAACTGTAAAATATGTGCCTTACTTCAATGCATTTTATGAATAAAAGTCCTGCATGGTGATAAATACATGACACAAATGTAAAGACCATGGATAAATTGACATTTGCAATTAATATGATTTGCTGTAAAAGCAGCAACAGCAGTAGCAACAGTCCTAGTTGTACCAGATTGTAGCAGAGAGGGTACTTGGCTATAGTAGCAGTAGTTATCATAAGTGAGCTGTTGCAAAACTCTCACAGAGACCGCGCAGGTGCATGGCCATAGGGACGTAAGAATAGTCATTTGAAATAACACAACTTCAATGTAATTATTGTCTTGGTCGCACACACCCCAATTAACTATCTCTTGCATGCCTTGGCAGATCATTAGATTAGGCTAGCAACATGCGGCCGCACATTGTATGGCATGGTATGGTATGGTGTTGAACCTCAATTATTATCCACATGCGACCCCTGGTGGCCTACACTGTTAAACAGGCTCCTGCTCTGTCACTGGAGTGATTTTTGAGGGTTAGCTTTTATTGATTGATTATGGAATTCACGGAGATCATAGAAATTGTTGACACTTTATACACTGAGGAATATGATTATTGTGTAGCATTACTTTGTCCACAACTGAAAGTCGATCATTTGCATTGTTGTCATGAAAAAGGCCCACACTATGTTTCTGTGTGCGCGAGCAGCTCAGTAATCAGAGTCAGGATTGCATGTCTGTATTACTTTGTTGATTCAAAATGCTGACCGTTAGGATTGAGCTCACTAAAATAAAAATTAATATCACACAGTTGTCCCTTTACTTTTCAGGAATCAACGTTTCGGGACGAATGCATACCTTCGGCTATGACAGCCTATGAAAGCAAAGGGGTATACAGTATAACCTTCACCTGTTTCCAAACCTAATTGAATGGACTCCAGCTCGACTCAAATCCGTATAATCAGAAGATTGCACCAGGAGCGCCATTTCCAAACAGCTTTGCGTTTTCATGAAATTGCATACGGTAATGCTAATGTAACGTTATACAGGTTGTATGTCAAAACAAGTTAGCCTATACACAATTGAATTGGAATCGAACGTATTACTTCAAATGCGTTTTCGGGCAGAACCCAACCCTGGTGCTTTGTGTCGTCTGGCCAAGATGAAATCCAAAAACGGTCCAGCTAAAACCATTGTATACTTTTGTCTCTTCTGCTAAACTACTGTTAGAATACAGCTCCCTCTGTTGAAGGCTGTGTATGTTGATTTTTCCAGCAGCAGATTGGAGTAGTCCGGCCCGCTGCAGCCAGTAAACTTATATTATTTATTGCACATGTCAGCTGTAACACTTGTCAAATGTACCTCCTGCTACAGCAGAGTGCCCCTGGCTGTGATGGGGACTACTTCAGTTTATGAGAGAAACGCAGGGCTCCCCGTAGGAAATTGTGATTGCAAGTGCCTCCATTTTAAATGATTTTTTTTTTACTGTAATTAAAGAAAGGGACGATTTTCACTTGCATCCGCGTTTGCAGATGCTGCTAGTACGTGACCAAACCGTGGTCTGAAACGTGTTTTAAAACAGGTTTTGTCCTTGTTCCTTCACAAATCACGTCAAAGAAATAATACATGTTTTGATTGAACATATTTGGGTTTTAATCCTTCCGTGCGATCTGGAGACCAAAATGGCAACACAGCAGACATGTAAGCATGCTTCTTAAATTTATGATGATTTATTAATGACGTGTGCAATTTTTGAAAAATCCAGGAGCATTTGTTCAAGGCTTAAGACAAAGGGCAATGCCAACTGTGCTTTTGCACCATACCTTAGATTCCCATGCTTAACAACATAGCCTTAAATATAGCGACCTATAGTACAATATGTTATCAGTCATCGAAACATTGGTTGAATAACTGTCCACAAAACCACAAGACAGGCGGTAATGGAGCCGGACTTGTAACCACAAAGTTGAAGATTCATATCTCAGGTAGGACACTGCTGTTTCTGCAACAGAAATGTTGACTGTTATTGACTGTCACTGAATTTACAATTAATTATTTGTTTTAAATCAAATGCATTTAGTGCCACACATGTAATATCTGGTCTATACATGGGTGAAAGTTTTGATTGAACACGCAATGGCAGATTCCAGTGGCCTAGGTTAGAATCTTGGGCCACTGCTGTTTTGCTGAACGTAGCACACTGTCCCAAAAGGTGGTCAAAATACCATAGCAGATTGTCAAATGAAATCACCATTTATTATTGATGGAGGGAATATAAGGACTTGACCTGTGGTCATCTGCTCTGTTGCATGCAAACAAGTGAAATTTAGATTTAAGAACAGTTACATAAATGAAAATATATGCCAGGAGAGGGAAATGGTAGTGAAGGTAGGTTATCCCAGTAATTTATTTCTCTTGTGATTCCATGTGCAGGCAGGCAGTAAAAATGACAGAGATGGGTAGAAGGGGACTAGCAGACCCAGCCACGGGAGGGGAATGAAAGTTCACAAGCTGGGGGTCTGCTGATACTCACAGTCATACAGTTTCACTAACATACCCATGTACTCATCTCACACACACACACACACACACACACACACACACACACACACACACACACACACACACACACACAGATCATGTTCTCGGGGCTGGTCCTATCTAAACAGTCACACACACACACACACACACATTTTCTGCTGGGTAGAGCAGCATGTTATCATTTTCAGGTTTCCCATGGTCCACTGGGCCTCGTGCATGCTTGGCAGAGCCTCTTGTGATTGTGGGATCTCCCTCTGTATAAAGGACATCCCTCCAGCTGCTGCGGCCCATGGGTCCATTTTTAGTGCCCCACTAGGCTGCGTTTGTGGCTGTCTTATAGGCAGCCATCTGTGTTATTGTGATGCAGGCCAACTTCCATCACCTCCTGCCTGCTCTTCCTCTTAACATTTCATCCAATGGTCTTAATACTTTTTTTCCATCCTCCCCTCCTCCTCATCAACAGTGGTTGTCTCCCTCCGGATCTGTCCCACACTGTGTTGACAGAGGTCAGAGTCCCCCCCCCCATCCCTTGTCCAACACAGATGTTTGTCTTGTTAAGCTGGAGCACATGCTGTGGTGAGTGGTTGTGTTCCAGTCAAATCACCAAACTGTAGTGTGTAGGAATGCTGTCTAAAACTTGTATGGATGCACAAACAGCTTGTGGGGAGGTATAACAAAGGTGGTTACTAGTATTGTTTTCACTGAAGGCCATAGATCATATCTGATTATCATATTGTTTTCTTTTTTGTTTTGTTCTCCTTTGTCCAGAAAGTTATGACTATGTTTATATTACATTTTCTGGCATGTGAATTTTCATCTTTTGGGATATTTTTTGCCAAATGACCACGCCAATGATCCAGCTTCAGCACCAGTGGCTAAAACTGGCTGCCTGAGCCACCTGCCAACAACTGGCCCTCAGAGAGCAGGCTCATCCACACCCCATTTCCCAGGTGAATCCCTTTTTAACCTGTCATGTCATTTGGGGATAGTGGGTCTTCTGCCACAGAGCATTGCACTTTACTTTTGGTTTCATTTGGATGCTTTTGTTAATGTCATCCTTCACACACAAATACAAATGCAGATACTGTACATACAATACAACTGGGTAGGAACTAAATCCAGTGCAGGTTAGGCCAGATTACAGTGGCTGGGCTAGGTGTTGTTACTTACCACAGAATGGTCAGCGACCATTTGATTGCCAGACTCTTTATCCACTGTGGCATGCCTTGTTCATGTGGCAGCCATTCACAAGAGATGAAGAGTACAAGGATGTCATGGTCTTGAAAATGAACTCCATGTCCCTGAGGTGCCCAATCAGCTCATCTGCCCAAGGGAAAGGGTAGTTTTCAAACACAGACATTGCTGTTTGTTAATGAAAGTCACTGGCTTGTGAGATGTAATAAGCTATTGCTGATTAGGTGATGTTACCCAGATAACTTTAGCAATGAAAAACTGTTTTTGAAGTTATGTCTCACTTTATACTTGCCTCCATATAAGAGGAATGCCGGAACTGGGACTGGTAGGGGAATCAAATCAATGCCGATATCAATCAATGAAAATGTGTTTTTACAGTGCAATATTACAGTTGCGTTATCAAAAATGCTGGACAGCTTATGCTTTCCAGAGAGAAACCATAACCACTGGTCTATATCAATCTTGTCAATGAAGGGCCTAGTCGTGCTATCATATGGTATACTGGGAGCAGTGTTAACTAGCTGTTTGCTAACAGGTCAAGCTATGATTTCAATTGGTACACTAGCTTGACTGAGAATGTGGCCAGCCATATCAGTAAGCAAAGGACCAGTAGAAAAGGCTTTCCTAGCTAGCTGAGATAGCTGTGCTCTTGTAGGGTATGATAACATGATTGACACATGGTGGAGCTATGCTAACCAACAGGATTTTACATTATCAAGCAGGTCACTGTGAAGCCACACTATCCCACTCACTGCCTTGCTCTGCATCAGTGAGTTCTCACATCGGCACATTTGTGTCTTATTTTCATTTTATGAGAACTGCAAACATGCCAGGATTATCTGACCTTGTTACTTTCTGCTAATACTTAATGTGTATCCAAATTGCTGCATCAGACTATCTTCCTTGCTAATATTTGCTGATAATTTTTTCCTTGTAATATTAATGATTTACTTCTGAAAGACTGAGTTATAAGACTCTGAGTTACTGCTGCTTTTTTCTGTTTGTTTTTTTTTTTCTTTCTTCTAACCCTAACCCTAAATTTGATTGATGATACCATCATAATTACGTTAATGATGATAATAAATTCCGGATTATTCAATTATTATACATGAGAAACACTTCCGTTTTATTCTGAATGTGATAATAGAAAGCTACACATTTCTTAACAATGCGTCTGCCTTGTTTAAATGTATAAACATGCTCTTTATTAGTACAATGTTTTATCAATCGGAAGAGTTCAAAAGTTGTAGAAGAGGCTTGTCATCAGTACTGTGTGTTGTAGGCGGGATTTCCAGCAATAATGACCAATGAGAATATAGGACACTAGACGTACTTGGAAAGACTCCCTTGTTTGTTCACGGGCATCAATTACTGGCTGCCGCTGCGCAGATCCACTGATCCTGACGTAAAGTGAACGGGCTTGTAGATTACATCGATCAATGCAGCAGTTTTACCATATGTAGCGTGAATATCCGCGGACCCAGTCTACGCTTACCCCAACCTCATGAAGCCACAGTGAGCCAGACAGCTTTAGCCGTTCTATGAGTGAACACGACATATATTAGCTGCTTGTCCCCTCAATTTGGGCCAACCAGACCAGAAAACTGGAGCGTAATCGTCTGACAAATCTCACTTCAACCAATAGCAGTTATTGTAGTTTATTTAGAAAATGGGCCATAGGGTACGCATAGACTTTATTCTAGCCTGGGGCCAATCGTAGGCAGAGGTGGTTTCTGTGGACCCAATGAGCATTGAGGACGGAGTGTGCGCGCTTATAAAGTACAAGGTGAGCCTGCGCGACGACCTCCTTCGTTAGCTAGCTACAGAGGCTTGGCTGAGCGGTGGTCCTGGTCCCTTTGCGTGCCCTGACAAATAGGTAACCTCTGGTCTTTGGTCGTCTGCATTTTGTTGTTATTTAGCGTTGTGAGTGTTCCATTTTAAGCCATCCAGACTACACGTAACGTAAGGATATAGGATGCATATATTATAAGGGATACAGTCAGTGTGAGGCGGGGATTGCAAGCTGACAAGTGGTTAGACGGCCATTCAGTAGATGGCTAACTAGATACATTTTCTGTTGCTACTTTTTTTGAAGATCCTATTTACCAAACATCGATCATTTTAGCGATACGTGGTGGCTGTGCAATAGTGTATATAAAACTGCGGTTTTCGTTGGCTATATGTTTTAATGACTGCGTTTAGCTTGGTAGCTAGCTAGCAGACAAGACTTCTGCAAAATGTCTGACGTCTGAATGAATCTGTGGGCCTAGCGAGTGAGCTAAGCCACTAAAGCAGTGTTTCTGCAACTAGCAAAACAAACTAGGTTGCTGATAGTTTCTTGGTATTGTGTACTCGAGAGTTCCTTGACATTATTTCGGCCACTTTTGTTCATTTGTAAGGTGCTCTTTGCTGAATGCATTGCCCTTGTATTTCGTTACAGTGCATAGCTGCTTCAGTATCTTGTTTCATTGTGACCTTCACGTCCCTAGCTAACTAGCTAGCTAGCTGGGTCTAAGGTCTATACGAGGAGGAGCTCGCTAGCTAATTCGCTAACATGGAATAGGCTGGCTAGCTACATTAAATTTGGACGACGGGTAGCTAGCAAGAACCTGAAGTTAATACCATTGCATTAACATTTGATCTAGGTGGATTTCGTTTACGTTAGCTGGCTAGCTATGCACCCTGCAGCTTAACGGTGGGGCAATGTAAGTTATGCACATAGCCTGGTAGTTATGTAGCTAGTCCCCCTTTAGTCGAGTTCTTTGCAACAATCGGCCCAATTGGATTTGATTGCATTAGATTTCACTAGTTGCCGGTATTGGCCAGTTAGGTTACCTTCCGAGTTAACACTGGAAGTTACTGTTTGGATATCAAATAAATCAGTCTAAGGATGGCTAAGGGCATAGCTAGGTAGATTCACTTAAGGACTGTATTGGATACCTTAGGCGAATGAAGTCGACTGTTGGTGGTCGATTAACATTATTGCACAACGTATAGAATCGGGGTTGGTGGTCTGGAGACTGGGTGAGAGGTTTGGGTTAATGTTTTAGTGCAGTAGGATAACAACATGTGGTATTACCAACACACCAGACCAGAAAAAATGCATTTAAAGCAAAAGGACTAAATGGTCTCTGGAGATAAGAAATCATGCACCTGTTGCCTATGAGGGGAAAGTGAACCCCAGAATGGGTCAGGGCTGCTGTCATCAGAGACTCAAGATTTGAACTAATCAGTGTTTTGCTCTGGAAAATAGCCTTTTGCTTGGTTCACAGGCGTCAGATTGACAGCATGTGGTAGCCCTGTCATTATGGGATTCATGAATCCTCTTACCTGAGCACCACTGATTCTCCACTGCTGTGCTTGCTTCAGATGTTCTCACACAGTCCTTGAAAGGCCTGTTTTCAGTAGCTTGATGTTCTTTGTTAGCATGTCTACAAATGTCCATGTTGTACTTTTACTAACACATTAGCTAGCTCAATGACTTTTGAGCCTGCCACTGAAAGTCACTGGTCATTGCTGCCATGACCATCTGCCAGTGTATCCTTGCAGATGAAGAACATTTTGAAAGTAATATTTATCCTTGCAGTTACATTTTCCAAGTAGCCAATCTCACTGGAACTTAACTACTGTAACCATAAATTTATCTGAATGTCATGGAAAAGCTATGGGGAGATGTAAGCCTGATTTATAGCTGGAATCCTGTCTGTGCCGCAAAACTCAATGGAGGAACTACAGCTGGGTATTCCAGTCTGTCTCTCACCAAGCAGACCCCGGACACTGAGTTGTGGAATAATTAGAACACTGCTCTATTTCTGCGCCAAAGGTTGGCATGTAGGTAACCAGTCAGAGGGTCATCAGGGGTCCACTTGGCTTGGCACTGTGGCACCCTCTAGGGCTTGTAAGTCACCTGCGTGTGGTGTGGATCATGTCAATGAACATTCACATTCCATCCAATCAGTGTTCACTTTTCTGTGGTGCACTGGGACTTGTAGTGCAGAGAGCATCAAAGCGTTTGTCTTGAATTCAACACTGATGTATGAGTATAGATGTGTGAAGAGGCAAGCTTACACTAGTAGAGTTGGAGAAATGCATGAAGAAAATACAGAAAAATCTGTTTTGGCTTCAAATTGCAGGGACACAGCAGATAATGAAAAGATGGCACAGTGACATATTTAAGTTTTACTTTACCTTCAGTAGGATATCTGTCACATGGCTACAGAGCTTGCACCAGATATGTTTCTGTTGCTGCAGAGTTTCTTGTCTCCCTTCCTTGAGACCACATGGTTTAACAAAATGATCCAAAGTCACGTCTGCTTTTGTCATAAGACCGTCCTCATCTGAGAGAGGGGACAGCTATCTGAAGTGAAATGTACAGTCTAGAGTATTGGCAGGTTATCCAAAAGCAGGAGTTGTATGTAGAATCCATGTTGGTATTAAGTTGAATATCTGAGAAACTTTCAGTGATCTGCTAATGTTCACCAGAGTTCTAGCTACATCATTTGATAGAGATTCATCAGCAACCTTGATATGTTCCCTTTGGTGTTACAGATGTATTGTATTGACATCAGAGTCAATCTGTTCATTTCCATTTTTGGTTCATAGGTTTTGTTTGGTCCTGGATAGATGTGTGATGTTTGTATAGCCTGTGGTGATATAAAACTCATTCTTGCCTTTTGTTCCTGCAGACTTCAAACATGTATGCCTGTGCAAAGTTTGTCACCTCACCGGCAGTGGTAAGTGTCTCCTAACATTGAGATTCTGCAGACCTGCTATGTTCAGGTGATGCTTTAGGGGCTGATTTCAGGAGTTGAAGCCTGCAATGGTCATGTATCTGACACAATCGTATTAGCAGTTTTGCGCACCACTTTGAAGCCAAAAAGTGTCAGAATTTCTAAATGAGATTTCTAAATGGGAGACTGATTGCATCTCCAGCTGGGAGATTCTCTTCCATCTGCAGAGAATGAGAGTGTAGGAATAATTTGTAGATTGGATGCTTGCCTTCAAGATGTTAGTGCAACAGTAAGCACTTTTGTAAGCCTCTCTGGGTAAGAGCATTCGTTAAGTCACTAAATGTAAATGCAAGCAAGAGTGGGGAGTTGCATGTTTCGATTCCTCTTTGAACAACTTTCCAGTGCATTGCATAAGGTGTTTTCAGTCTTTGTCTTTTCTGACAGAGTTGCACCGCTGGGATTGCTGTAGTTTTTAGCTGATCTTAATTTCTGTTCCTTCAGCTGCGTGGTGGATCCAGAGTCCTGGCCCGGCCTGTGTCAGTGTCTGTATTCAACAGACCCGAAGCCAGGAGTGACAAGGTGAGTCTGAGCATTCAGCAAGTGACCAGAACCAATCCTGTGGTTATATGACACTGGCTTGCCAATACGGGTCCAGGAACCTGTTTTAATTAATTAATGTTTGGGGGGAGGCTAATTTGATTTCCTGAGTGAAGATGGCTCAATGTAGACTTACCTCACAACAGAGCCAATTAAAATCCTTTACTTTATAGTACGTGCTTGGTGGTGTCAATTTTGTGATGATAGTCTCTCTTTGGTTAAGGCTGGAGATGTTACATCACAAAAGGTGTCTTCACAACAAACATATGTGTTACATTGCCACTGAGACTATGCTGGCTCGTTACTGGTTGCAGAGAGTGAGTCTGACAAGTCATTTTGGAGAGTCATTTAAGATGTTTTGAAAGGGGGGGACCCTAATCAGTTACAGTGACTTCTGGCTGCATTTGTCTAAAGCATTAGTTTATGGACAACAGATATTCATTGCAATGCTTTGTATAGAGCAGTTTTTACTGTAGGTATAGAAATGGACTTCATACTAGGAGCTAGAGACACTGCTGTTGTACTCGGACCTGATTCTCTGGTCGCAGTGTCAGAGGGAAAGAATAGAAACACCACTGAGAAAGACTGGAAACCTAACTCTGCTGCCTCTGCATGAATTTTAATAAGCTCATCCTTCTTGATGGTTCTATTTCTTATTTTAAAGGCTGATAACGTATTGATTGGTCCATCAATCACCCATTAGCAGCTCATTCAGGGGCATCACACATTGATGCAATTGAGAACTTGTACAGAATTATTCTATGAGCAAATATTTCCAGACCATTCATCTGCTTGTCACTGCTCCTTGCAAGTGAAACTTAAGATGTGTATTGAAAATAGCAAATTTATTACAATGTACTGGATACAATGCACATACTATTGTATGTACCATTTTGGGTTTAAGACGAAGTTCTGCTTTAGGGTGGGTGTGGGGGGGATTCAGGTCTGTTTTGGTCCAAACAAAGAAATGAAGGATGTGTGTGAATAATACCACCTGTTGCTGTCTGTCAGGCGCTGTTGCCAGTCAGTGAGGCATCAGCCCTGCAGGTGACCAGGGGTTTCCAGATGAGCGCGGTGTCCCGTGACATCGACACAGCCGCCAAGTTCATCGGCGCTGGCGCGGCCACGGTGGGCGTGGCTGGATCCGGGGCTGGGATCGGGACCGTGTTCGGCAGCCTGATCATCGGATACGCCAGGTGGGGTTCCAGCCGTGTCCTCTTCTCTGCCTTGGCCCTGGAGCATGCTTATGAGAACACATTTGATAAATTGCAAAGATTAGTTTGCTTGAACATATAATGTAAACCAGCAGACACAAGTATTAAATGACTAGGACTGGGAAAGTGACTGTCCTAAAATCCTTATCACAACAGGCCTGTTGAATAAACTGGACCCTTGTTTGCAAGGGTATGTATGGGTAATCTTTTGCAAATACTGATGTCAGAGAAAAACCAATGTTAGCGTTCGTAGCTGGACAGTGGTGCACATGCCAGGCCTGAAACGGAAGAGAAATCTTGTGGGGAAATTGTGTTGCCCACAGCTGTGTGTGCTGTTTCACTACCACTGAGTCAGTTTAATCCATGTAATGACTCGGCTCAAGTGAGGCTGTGCAGCTCTGATTTCCAAAGCTCTGCGCTGTTATGTGCTTTCCTAATGCTCTCCTGCTCCCTGCGTCTCTTCCACAGGAACCCCTCCCTGAAGCAGCAGCTCTTCTCCTACGCCATCCTGGGCTTCGCTCTGTCTGAGGCCATGGGGCTCTTCTGTCTGATGGTGGCGTTCCTCATCTTGTTCGCCATGTAATTTTTACCCCCCGCCAATCCACTCCACACCTCCCCTGCACCGTCCAGGGAACGGAACTCAGACATACCGCTTGAGGCCGTAGTACCGCCATTCCAGTTCACAATATGACAAACTCTACCTTTTCGTTCCTTTTTTTTTCAGAAATGTTTTATGTAAGATCTCACTTCATTTTAGACAATTTGTCTGAATAAATGGTTGGGAAAACTTGCCATCCCTGAGTTTTATTCCAGTGGGGTGGGATTGGGAGGAGGGACTGTCTGGTTTGTAGCCCCACTACAGTATTGCCAGGTGACTCTCTCGGTTTCAAGGCAGTGCTGGCAGAACTGGCCAGAGACATGCAGCGACCATATGAAATTTAACACCTGTTACTGACAACTGGATATATTCTGATTATTTCATGAGGAAAAATGTAATGCATGGTAAATGTTATTTATGGAAAACTTTGGTCACTTTGAGGAAATAGGAAGTCTGGTCATGCTAAAGTCAACTGACTTTCTCTCATAAATCCATTTGGCCTTCTGTGCTGAATTTCAGGATTCATGGCCGACTGAGGAAACTGGTATTTATTTACTGCACTGTGCACAAAGGACAAATGTTGAACGGTGAGCCTGGAAATATAAATCGTTTTGCATGCAAGCATTTAAACACAGGAAACCACATAGACATCCACACTTCACTGACTACTGAGACATAGTGAAGGGCATTTCAGCCCGAGTGAATCTTGGCATAAAATGCATTTGTAATGGCTTCACTTTTACCTTTATTTCATACATGGGAACCACTTGTATCATTCCACCATGCTAACAGTGATTTGCCACCTTGAAACTGTTTGTGAGGCTAGCCTTGGTAAGCCAGAAAGGGGAAAAAAATCCATCAGAAGAAATGAAAAGTGCATTTTGAGGAAACTAACAGTGACACTTTGTATTACTACCATACTTCTTGGACTGTCCCAAACAATTGCAAGAGTGATTTTGTATTCACTTTTAAAAACTTGTATTTGCGTTTTAGCATGTTGGTCCCCTGTGGGGTTAATTTACATTGTTACATTACATTATTGGCATTTAGCAGATGCTCTTATCAAGAGTGACTTACATCGGTTACAGTTTTTTACAGTGTTATCTATTTATACAGCTGGATATTTACTGAAGCAGTTGTGGGTTAAGTACCTTGGCCAAGCATACAGCAGCAGTGCACCAGTGGGGAATCGGAACGGCAAACTTTTACATGGAGCAATCCACAACAATGGACTGTGCAGAAAATAAACGTTAATTAGCAGTAAGTAAGATCACATCTGTGTGCTTATAATTAAGTGGTTTTCCATAGCTCTTGAAATACCACTGCATAAATATTTTACTTGCCTCACATACCTATAGTGATGGTTTTTGTTTCACCTACTTGGACGTTCCAAGGACAGACATTTGAACACACCACTTTCATCACATGACTGCCAATTTATAGACTTGTACTTTGAGAAGCTGGTTGGTTGAGTCTGTCAGGGCCAGTGTTAAAACATAAATCAGAAAAGAATAGCTAATGTCTTTGACAAGTAGATTGTCTACTGTGTGTATTATAATACTTTACTATAGGAGAACAGTGTCAAAATGGATGGTATGCAGTGAATTTTCCCAAATCATGACTTGACATAAGCAAAGAATATGCAAGGTGAAGTCTGGAAAATTCCTGTACTTACTTTTGCCTACATAAAGAAATTTTTGCGGACATCCCAACACCTCAGTTAAAGCAAGTCTCATGTGAGGAGTTTTTTCTAGGTTGTTGTTACTGATACTTTGTACAAAAAATTCTTATCTCTGTCTTGGCATGGAAAGGACATCTGTCTGTTTTGTGGTTAGTTTGGGTTGTTTCAGACTCAGAATAGGTGCAACAATGACAAAAACATTCCCTCTTTTTGGTTGGAACAGGAAGATGTCTCCATACATGGTAGCCATGGTGATGATATGATAGGTACCACCCTGCCCCCTCTCATCAAACCCATTTCAAAGTTTCTCTCACGTCTGTAGCACAAATATACCAATCGGGTTACCTGATTTCCTATCACTTGCACTTCTGACATATGAATTTGTGGCTCATTAATCTCTGCTTTGCTCATCACTACCCAATGGTTGTCATGACTTAAGATGGGCAATGTTGTACTTTTCAGGAAGTACCTTTTCAATGGGAAGTTACTCTTTACTTTTCTTTTTCCAGTGTAACTGAATGCTGTAGCTGTAATATTTTATCTGAGTTTAGAAGTGGTAAATACATTGCTATCTGACATAAGGTCATGAGTTCAGATACGGGAAAACTGCAAACATTCTGGGAAGACTTACACTGGAAATGAATGTTGATTTTGCAGAGTCAAAGAGTGGAAGCCAAGCATTACTTAGGGACCCATAAACACAAAAGCTTTCCTTTCCCACTGCAATGGAAGCTGTGTGCTAGGCTTGCTGACTCTGGAGGACAACAGCTCATCCAGTGTTTGAAATGTGTAACATCTTGATATTGAAATACAGTCCATCATTGAGCCGTTTCCTCTAACCCCACTCAGTAATAAATGGCAAGTAGAATGACAACAGGTACCATCTTTAAAGTCCTGTGCCTTGTGATTATCAGATCGAAAGTGAACCCACAACCTCCTGGTGTCCGGACAGTCATTAAGCATAAAACCACCAGACTCAATATCATACCAGACCTTAATATTATAAAACTAATGCTCTAGACACAGCAGTTGCCTAGTGCATAGTGGTGTTAAAGTAATAGTTCAGGTGTAATGTCCAGCAGTGAATATTCAAGACTATTTGAAAAAGGATTTGTATACAGATAGGTACCCTGCACAATCCTGCCAAATGGGGAAAGTCTGGGTGAAGGTGAGTATGGTTGGTACATTATTCCCCACCCATATTAGTTAATTACATTCTGTGATTAGTAAATCAACTCACTGGAGAACGTAAGGAACCATAGACTACTTTGGTAAATGCAAATTTTTGTGTGAATTGATGAAAAAAATTGGCTGAATTTTAGACCATGTTGACCTGTTGTCCTGATGTATTTATTTCAAAGCTATCGGCAAGACAGTGTGCCTAGTGTAGGTGAAAATGTACTGCAAGCCCACCTCTGGTGACTGGAAAGGGCATACACCAGCCTAAGAGACAACTACTTTAAACTTTGCTGAAGGGAACCCCCGTCCCCATTGTTTTTAGATATTGGCTTGTATTTTACAGCTGACTTAAAGTTTCTCCCGAGGAAAATAAAGTAGGAAATCCTCTCAGATTTAACAAATGAGTTACCAATATAGGATTAAATATTTACCTGGCTACAGCTAACTGGCTAATTTATCATGTTTTAAGCAAACGTGTACCAAGGTCTGTAGAAGATGCAAAGGGTGGTTCAGAGAGTAACCGCTAGGGAGCAGTGTTTTTCTCAAAGAGGAGGAAGTTGCTGTCGAAAAACACCGTGATACTCCAGATTGAAAGAGAAGTCTTATTCGTCTGTGACTGACTGATAGGAGTTGTGATCTTGAAGATAATTGTACGTCTGCATTTGATGTTTCGTGCTATCTGGAGAAAGGAACAGCTTGCTTTTAAAGTCTCGTTCGTTTTTTAAGCTAAGGAAGAGATTGGGCCGGTGGAGTCTCTACCTCCAGATAGCTAGTCTAGGTAGCTAGCTAACTAATATTAGCTCGAACGGCTCTTCCTCGTTTGCTGGTAGAGGTGCTCCGTCTCCCACTGAAGAAGACTCCATCACAACGGTAGCTAGCTAGGCTAGCTAAATCAACGCCAATAAACACAAGCCATTTACTGTAATGGCGGATAGCACAGGGGAGGAAGCGATTGGTGGGATTGGGTTGGCCGGTGGGACTGGTCAAGGCAGCGGAACACAGCAGTTGTTGCCGAGTTTAGGGAATTCTGTGCCCGGTCACTCGAGTGGTGGTAACCCCGGATCGCCGTCTCCCGCAGCGGCTGCAGAGGCCGGCCTAGCCGTTATGGCTCCGGGCATTGCAGACATGACCAATTCTTCGGTGGGAAGCGGGTTTGGCACCGCGATAGGTGTCCTTGGCACGGCAGTTGGCACTGCCATTTTAGCGCCGTCCTCTGCCACCCCTACAGTTCTCCCTCCCAGCATCGGTTTGGGGGTGACCGGTGCCCCGAACCTGGCAGGGGCAGGTCTCCTCTCGCATATTCACTCCACCTTCTGGGATCCGACTTTAAGTACCGACTGGGATAGCGAGAAGCCGTCCCAGCAGTGTGTTCTCCGGATAAAAAGGTAACGTTAAAGTTAACGTGGCGTATCTGACAGTTCCTCGCTAGTTCACGTTTCTGGTTAACCAAAATACACGGCAGCTGTTAGGTCGTGACAAGTAGCTAGCAAGCTCACATCAGCCAGCTAGGTGGGTATGTCAGTGCCCATTTGCCGTGCCATGGCATGAAAAAAATGCAGTTTCGCTAGCTTAGTTAGATAATTAGCTGCTGTTAGCTAGCAACTGATACTTTGATGTCACTAGTCAGTTAGCTACGCCTTTCCATCTCCAAATAGCAGACTCGGTAGCCACCTAAGCTATAGCTAGCTCTGACGTTTAAGAGTTGATTAGAAAGAAGCTATGGCAATCAAATACGTTTAAAGTTAAATATGGCTTTGTTTGTTGTACGACATTGTTTGAATTGCCATTTGTAGTGTTGCTAAATGTGCTTATGGTTTTGACAGTCCGTACTTCAGTTTTGTCGTATTCAGACCAATGTAGCCAGCTAATAAGTAGTCCGAAGGAACTTCTGTTACATGAGGTGTTAGTGCTTTTAAGCTGTACCTGCCCAGTGCGCATGCACACTCGGACGATAATTGGCAGAACTCGGAGAGACAAAACCAAGAGGCATACTTACTAGAACTGCAAAGCGTTCTGTGTTGTGCTTCGTTTATTGTTAATAGAGTTAGACCTGTAGCTTCGTCAATATCCGTACCAGGAACACTAACACGAAATACACTGTGACTTGAAGGTTGGTAATATACCAAGCTAGTTTACATCACTGTTTTCTGATTGTGTGAAATTCTGTTTACAAGAAAAAATACCGTGCTAGGGGAATTGGGGAGATTTCGGTGATGGTGTCAGTTAGCCAGCAGGGGAGTTCCCCTTGTCAAAAAAGTACAGAGAGGAGGGAAAATAAGGTGCTCAAAAACATACAGAATGACTACACGTATGTTAGGCTATTGTGAGAGACATGCCTTATTTCAAGCAAGTATTTCACAATTTCATTGCTGGTTAAATTATGTGCGGGAGGTGAGGCTTCATATGTGCACCATATTGGTGTGGCTTGTGAATAAAATATATACTCTAACATTTCCCCTCAGCTTTTCTGTATTTTGTCTCCTTGTTTCCCCTCTCTTTTCTCTCTCTCTTTCTCTCTCTCTGTACAGGGATATTATGTCCATCTACAAGGAACCTCCCCCTGGCATGTTTGTAGTTCCCGACCCCCATGATATGACAAAGGTAACGCTGGCACCACAGTTCAAGGCGTTTCCTCTTCTTTGCTTGCAGTTCTGGGTGTTCTCTGTGCACCTTGCTAAGAAATGTGGTTTTCAGGGTGGCAAATTCACTGCTTGCTTGCTCATCGAAAGTGAGCTGCAGCAGAGGCATGGAGACGTGGCATGCAGGCAGATGGTTTGCTTCACTTTACAGCTGCTATTGTAGTAAGCTGCTTTATTTCACAAGGGCCCAAACTAACTTCATCCATTGGGAGGTACTCTGTATACAGCAAGTTCAGAGAGATTCAGGATATGGCATAAATGGCTGCTCCTTTAAGTTCTTGTGAACAGATAGAAAAGTGGATTGGTGCACCACAGTCCGCCTATGCAGGTGCCCATTCTAGCAGTTTGCAGATAACCCTCTATACCAGGGTTGTATTTTCATGAGATATTCACACAAGGGTAGACCAGAAAATACTGAATACACACATTTTGTGTGCATGTGTGGCTGTCTGTCTGTGTCTGTGTGTGTGTGGTTTCTAAAACATCTTTATTAACTTGTGAGTTTTTAGTCAAAGGTACATGTATCAGTAATTAATAGATTTCTCATAGTTACTTGCAAGTCAGCCACATTACCATTGAGGACCTCCAACATTGTACAACCAAGAGAACCCACAAGAAGTGGTAATGTTGTAGGACAGCAAAATGTGTCCATTTTAAGTTCTGTCTAGGGGTGTGAGAGTAAATATCTCCTCTTCTCTTCCTCCTTGTCAGATCCATGCTTTGATCACAGGGCCTTTTGACACACCCTATGAGGGTGGGTTCTTCCTTTTTCTGTTCCGGTGCCCACCTGACTACCCCATTCACCCACCCCGCGTCAAGCTGATCACCACAGGCAACAACACTGTGCGCTTCAACCCCAACTTTTACCGCAACGGCAAAGTATGCCTCAGCATCCTCGGGTAAAGTGCGCCCCCTACTGTTTTGGAGGACATTTGTATGTTCCCATGTGTTGTTGACACATCAAGAGCATATTTTCTGTAGTGGAAACTCACCAGTGTTCAGACTAGTGTTAATATCTGTCACATGCAAATTTTTCACATTTGTTGCATTTGCTTTTGTTGAGAGAAGTCTGACTTCCTTTACCTGTATTTTGCCCTTCTTTTAAGTCCACTTTGTTAGCAAAGTTGATACTATTTGTAGTAACCATTATGGCTGTAGATTGGTTAAGTTTTGGCTTGTTTTGTGCCAGCGATTATAAGTGACATGCTCTGTCCCTAGCTGTGTCTAGCTGACTTTGCCCTAGCTTCCTCTGAAGTGTGGATTTAGTGCAAGCTACCACTTGTATGACTGCCGTGCTGTTAATTAGCTGTGTGACTCTGCCCCTGCTCTGTGCTATTCCACAGGACATGGACTGGCCCAGCATGGAGCCCAGCTCAGAGCATCTCCTCGGTTCTGATATCCATCCAGTCCCTGATGACAGAGAACCCCTATCACAACGAGCCTGGTTTTGAACAGGTGGGGCAGAAGCAGCACATCTATCACTACGTGTAGCACAATTAAATAAGTGAATGATTGACAGGAAAATGTGAAACTTAGAAGTTTGTAGAAGGTGGTGGGAATTACATCTGTTGTGTATATCATACGTAGAAGCAGAATTATTTTTCTTTTTATATGTATTTGTGTAGTTGCTTATTCTGTGTATGTTAGTGCTTGCCCGTGTTTTTGCTCCTACCTGTTTTCTTGAATGTATATGCGCAAGTGTGGTTGGATATGTACGCGTGTGTGCATGTGCGAGCCCGTGTGCATTTTCGCGTGTGACACTTGCCTGCGCCTGTTTGGCAGGAGAGGGTCACCCAGGAGACAGCAAGAACTACAACGAGTGCATCCGGCACGAGACCATGCGAGTGGCCGTGTGTGACATGCTGGACGGCAAGTGTCCCTGCCCCGAAGCACTGTGGTGAGTCACAGCTGTCCCCGTGTGCCATCTGTCTCCTGCGCATCCCTCTGTCACCCTGAATGCTAAACGGTACACTGCTTAATGCAGCTCGTCTGTGTGTTGGGACGCCGTGTGTTTAGTGCGACTGAGACCAGAAACGAAACAGAAAATGACTGAGTCAAAGCAACTGGGCAAACAACCTAAAGATCTAATTACTATTTTAATTTAATTAATTTAATATTAATGTAGTATGAACTGAAATGGGCAAAAAAGGTTTTTTTTTTTTTTTTTGGATGTGCTGAGTTCAAAGTAAATCGTGTTTTTTTTAATCCTCCCTTCCAGTTGTGACCCATCAAAAATGAACCAAAACTGAAACCCTGTCTTTGGCTGAAGAAAAAAATCACCCCAGGCTCAGTTTTAGTTCTACCATCATGTTCAGCGCATTCATTTGATTCACAGTGCACTTGCGCTCTGCAAAAACAGAAATCCCCGGCTTGCTTTGAGTAGCTGCCAGACAATGCGTCACCTGACAGGTTTTTCCAAATCCAGCTCCACCCTTTACCCTTTAGTGTGGGGGTTCAGATTCGTATGTGTAAGTGCTGCTAAAAATACTGCGTGGCTCAGTCCTCCAAATGCTACCAAACACTTTTGGTTTCAGTCGATGTCAGCCCCACTCTCTGTCGCCACCCTCTGAAACAGGAAAATCTGTATTTTTCTGTTATAAAGAAAAAACTGAAGTAAGGAATGCACTGAAGATCGAAACCTAACATTCTTTGGATAGATGCCAATAAGCTCTATAAGAAATAAGAAAAAAACGTAAGGTTACCATTAATTTTGGATGTTTATTAAATGGTTGAATGGCAATTGTATTCGTTAAAGCATTGCAGATGGTTAAGGTTAAACAACTACATAGTGCTCACCAAATTTGGTTATTCTTGGCATTTTACATAGTGTCACAAATCATGACCTTAGTAAGTGAAAGGTTTTGTGGTGTTGGCTTCAAGCTCAGGGGTCAAAGAACAGAATTTGTCTATGGAACTAAGAGTTTATTTTACTGCAGATTCCCCACAATGGGACCACACCCCTAAAGACGAGCCTCTGCAGGCACATAGAAAAGTGTTGAATGCACTTGTAAAAGTCTTCATCTGTGGGGAAGTTCTCCATGTGTGACTATACTAGTCTGCTTGCTACCATATTTTTAGAGATTGCCTGTGTGTGAGTACCATCTTAGCAGCATGTGAGCGTATTGGAGCACTGCATAAGGGTAGAGGATGCTGCAGTGATGTTCATAGTTCTGTGTGCTGACAGACTGAGACTGTCCTCTGGGTTCTGTGTGTGCTGACAGACTGAGACTGTCCAGTGGGTTGTGTGTGTGCTGATGGACTGAGACTATTTGGATTCTGTGTGTGCTGATGGACTGTGACTCTCCTCTGGGTTGTGTGTGTGCTGATGGCCTAATGCTCTCTTCGTGATACGACACTGTACCGCACTGCAGGAGTGTGATGGAGAAATCCTTCCTGGAGTACTACGACTTTTACGAGGGAGTGTGCAAGGAGCGGCTGCATCTCCAGGGACAGACCATGCAGGTAACACCGCGCCGCAGTGAACCAGCACCCCCACCCCCCCGCGATGTGCCCACAGATTTGGTTACCACGGCAACACCGCTCATAATACTCAGCTTGCAGAGCGGTGCCAAATAAAGGACAGGGTAAACGGAAAGATGGAAAGAGCCAATGGCTGATGTGCGGCTCTTTTCTTATTCCTGCTGTGCTCCAGTTCAGCAGTTTAACTGGGTGGAGTAGCTCGGGACGTGACAACCGTACCGAAATCCCAATGAGGGGTATGTGTTAAATCAGTGGTGCGCAAACCGTGGGTCCCAACTCAAATCACCACACAAAGCAATTTCACCACTCGCTGCCTCTGTGTTTGGCAAATGTGCTTTTGTATTAGTGAGCCACAACTATGGAGAGTAATCTCAAGACGCCTGTGGGTAATTTTTCATAAGCGAGGGGTGCGGATGACGTTTTTTATAACTGTCAGGTACAGACAAGGACTCAGCCGCAGACCACAGAGCTTTGATCCCGAACGGGGTTTATTAACGGAAGGCAAGATCGTAACCAGAAACAGGCAGGGTCGATACCAGAAAGACAGTCCATAGGGGCAAAACCAGAGTCAGGAACAGGTGCAGGCAGGGTCGAAAACCAGACGGGCAGATCTCGGGCAAACAGGACAAAGCGGCAGGCAAGAATCAGGTCGGGGCACAAGCGAAAGTCAGAATACACAAAAAAACAAGAAAGCAGAAAACCAGACGCAGGAACGAGACAGGTAAAACACACTGTAACGAACTAGCAACGAGACAGGAACAGGCAGGGCATTATAAAGGGCAGAGCAGATGAGGCGATGGGGAACAGGTGAGCTAGCAGGCAGGTGGCGGCGATGCAGTAACGAGGCAGGCGGGGACCGGGCGGGGAACGGGGCAGGGCTAGAACACAAGGAAAACAAAAGCACATGGACAGGGGAAGAACACAAACACACAGCTAGGAGGGCGGAGTACTGACAATAACACCTGTCAGTGAGATATTGCTAGTTAGCTAGAACAAAACATAAATAACCACGTGTCGAAACACATTGCTCATCTGATTGCGAATGTGGACACCTAAAAGGTGTTGAAGTGTCTGGAGGTTGCAGCTTATAGCTCACATTCAGAATGGCCCGAAGTTTGCCGCACAGCTGTAAGAAAGTGCCAACCCTATAAATTAAACTCAGTGGCAAGTAATCAAGATCTACTGCCACGAGAGACAAATGTGCTGCAATTAATTTTGCAGAACAAACAGGTGCATTACTCGTAGGGTAATTACACTAGAACAGTCAACACTGGATATATGTGTGAATAGTAAAGATTAAAAGGGACAGAGTGGAAGGCAGAGTATGAAGCTATGAAAGAGCAAGGTTACCGTAATGTAATCATATTGCGAAAATGTATCCTTATTCCTGTTTGCAAAGCGCACTTTGGGTCACACTTAATGATGTGCGATCATGAAATTATCTCATTATTACACTTTATCTTGCATGGGTCTTTATTCTTCATAAAAAATACCCTAAACTGGGTCACCAGTGAGTAGCAGTGAAGTGTAGCAGTAAGGAGACAGGTTCGTGCTGTTTCAGTTCCCTAGTGGGGCACTGCTGTTGTACCAGCTGAATAAATGGATAACACGTACAAATTATAAGCTACTCGAGTCGCTCTGGATAAGAGTGTCTGCTAAGCTACTGTAATGTACTGACAAAAACTGTGCAGCACTGTGTTAAATTGTAATAAGTCAAGGCCTTGATCATTTTTGAATGACAGCCCTAAGCACTTGTTAATGAGCGCCTGGAACAATTGTAGGACTTCCCTGCGGAGCACACAGCCCTTTGATTGGTTCCAGCCAGGCAGTCCTCGGGAAGCCAGTCATCTTAAATAGCGTGCGTCTCGTAGTCCCGCTTCGACTATCCATAGTAATTAGCCCCCTCGATAGCGTGATGAATTAGAGGGTGATAACGAGGGAGGAAATTTGTAAACCCTTCTCTGAAGCAGGCAGGGGGCGCTGTTTGGCCCGGGATACAGTTGTGGTGACGGAACTTTTCGCCCGCCCCGTCTCTGTGCCAGGACCCGTTCGGGGAGAAGAGGGGTCATTTCGACTACCAGAGCCTGCTGGCCCGGCTGCAGGCCACCCAGCAGCGGCTGCGGGAGAGGTGCCGGCTGGAGGACAACGACGCCGACACGGACTCTGACACCAGCTCCTCAGGAACAGACCCAGACAGCCAGGGCAGCTCCAAGCCGTAGCCGGGGGGGCGCACCGCGCTCCTGTCCCTGTCCCCCCCTCCCCTACCCTCCCCTCCCCTTTTACAGCTCCAGCTGTCCTCCCAAACCTGCCTGTTTTGTTTTGATTTTTTTTTCTTCTTCTCTGTTCTCAGGACTCTCCGATATAAGGGGCGCAAGGAGAGGTAGGGGAGGGACGCACTCTGAAAGGCACTGATATGCAGGAGAAGGGTGGATGAGTGCTCCTCTCTCTCTCTCTCTCTGTTTTTTGATTTGGGTTGCCTGTCCTTCAATGCCTGCCTTGAGTTTTTTCACGGTCGGGAAGGGCCGGTGGGCGTGGTTTGTGGGGTATCCACTGCAGATCCTTGTAAGTGTGTGTTGCAGTCTGTGTTGGGCAGCAGAAAACGAGATGGAGCGCAGAATGTGGGAACTTCCCCTTGGTTGAAAGCGCAAGAGCCAATGGCCACTGTGTCCTGCTGAGGGGGAGGGTGTCAGGGTTGCAAGATGGTCCAGTCAGAATTGTGGGGTGCTTGTAATACCAGGTCCAGTTTTGTGTCAAACCAACAGCAACGGCACAAAGGCCCAGACTGTGACACATGGCAGTTCTAGTGGTTTCTTGTCTTTATGTTGCTGTTTAATACATAGAATTATTAACAAACAACCAAATCCCATATCTGAATCATGGAAAAGATATTGTATTGAACTAATGATAACATTAATCAAAATTAAGCAAAAAATCTATGTGGTATATACATTTGTGCACACCTCTCTCAAAACAGATGGGTGTCATCATTTATTTTCAAGGAAAAAATTTTATGCTTCAAAAGTAGGGCATTGCAGACTGTTGATTTGTCAGCTTATTTATACTTTGTGATGGAGTGCGTGGGGGCACCTTCCAGTTATATCTCCAGCTCAAATCACCAAGGGATGTGCACTTGGAGACTTACATGCTTCACATGCAAGATGATCGCCATGAAATGCTCTGAATATGAAATGATGATGAGTAAATTAATTTGAGATAACCCGAGAAAAAGGGAACAACTTCGCTTGGCTCATCAAGCCCTTGAGCAGCTTCTTATCGGTTGCTAGACATCAGGCTAGGCAGTTTCCTCTTGCCATTAGATATAACTCGCCCCCACCCTCACACACACACACACACACACGCTCCGTCTCTGACCCAGCCTCCCTTCTGTTGCGTGATGTCCAAACCAAATGCAAGTGAGTGGTGCAATCGCAGGGTTTTCCGTTGCAGTGAGTGGGGGCATCAGTCGCATGGCAGCAGCAAACTGAATGGAGTGGTGCAATGCTCAAACGCTCACGTAGAGTCTGTTTTTCTGATGCAAACTTAAAGCCAAAGACTTCAATCAGTCGCATGACAGCTGCTGCCACACAGGGGTGCAGTTGCGTGCTCTCCATTTTGCAATAACTGAGTCTGCACCTCACCGCTGGACATTCATCACACTCGGACTGGGCTTGGGCGTGGGTTTAGAATGACCTGATGCAGGAACACCCATCAGTCTCGGTGCGGTCAGCAGCAGTGCATATCGCAAACGGAACCTACTCTGACATCCATACAGATGGTCCAATCACATGGTTTAAAACTGAAGTGGACCCCCTCAGCCCAGGATATGCAAGTCTCCAGAATACACCAGGGTGAGGCTGGCCCCAGCACACCCTCCTTTGACTCCCAAGTGCATGAGACATCACAACTATGTGATGATGTTGCTTCTGGTTGCCCCTGTGCAGTCCTGCCTGGTTGTGATGTCACCTCCCCAGCAGTCAAAGCTCATGGGCATTACTTGCTCTAGGAGCCAGTCTTCTGCACTTCTTAAGTCACGGTAGTTTAACTTGACTGATGTTTGTATATAACTGCAAAATTAGGGTTCTGCAGGTCTCTGATGGGTGTCAAAACACTGTAAAAAGAGGCGGGCAACCCCTGCTTTGCAAGAGAAAGGGCATGTTTTCATCCAACAAAACTTTGATGTGGTGTGCATGATTATGGCTATCCTGTTCTTTTGAAGGACACAAGGGCACAGATGCATTCGGATTGATCCTGGGATTAGCGACGTCCCACTGGCCCCTTAGTACACAGGGGCCGGGATAGACATTTTCCTCCATGTCTTGTTGGCTGATCTTTATCCTGATGTTTACAAGCCCCCAGCCCCCCCAGCCACCACCCCACCCACCCCCATCCCCCCATGGATGAGCTCCCTTGCGCTCTGATGCAGTGTTTCACAACCTTACCCCAGCCATTTGCCTTGAATATAAACGGGTTGTTCGATTTTTTTTTTTTTTTTGCTTGTTTGCATTTACATCTTATTTCAGATTCTTGTGCCTTCTTTATTTTGCCCCTCCTCTGTTTTGTAATTGTACATGAGGTTTGTGGGATATTGTGGGATGTTGTGGGATATTGTGCATTCTTGTGCGCCGGGGAGAAGAGAGGCCCGTTAGTTGTGGTGGCCAAAGCGTTTCTTTGCGAAGCCCTCAGCTACAGCTCTGGCTTCTGCGGTGAAGGCTGTGTACGCACATGGCGGACAGGCTTTGTGCAGACTTGCACTAACATCAGCCACTGCTCATAAGTATCACAGCTGAGCAGGCCAGTAACCTCTGTTTCTCTAAGCTGTTTTTCACAAGGAATTGCAGGCCTGGACTCCCACTTTAATATGCCTTGCTGGCCGGACAGTGTTGGCGTTACGGCCGGAACCATCTCGCAGCTGCGGCCTTTGCAGGGTCGGATGCGGGATGCAGCCCAGCCGGGTGGGGGGGTGTGCGCATGGGACCCGCCACATTTAGCCCTTATGCAATGACCTCAGTGACGCCTGCCACCACCAACACCCTGCAGGCCAAGATCCCTCCACCAGGAGAAGGCGGACACACTAGTCAGAGCTGCGCACCCCACACCAAGGTGCGCCAAGCTTGCAGGCCACACAGAGTGCTGCTGGGACTGAGCACTGAGGAAACAGTGATTTCCCACAGGCTGTATCGGAGATGATGCAAGTCGGGCTGCATTGATCACTGCTAACTGGGCAAGCAACTGCAGAACAAATCCCAACCTCAGACTCTACAATTGTTGGGACCTCATCATGAACTAATTCAGCACTTATTTGAAATTTGAGCTTTGATCTCCTCAGAATTAACACGTCAATAAAATGTAAGTTATTTCTCCGCAGGAGAGATATTTGGTACCCGGGTTGCTATAGCTATGAAAGGTTTCACCAAATGGTGACGCCATCTCCCTGTGTAATGTAATGTAAAATGCTTTATTTTTATTGTGAAGGAGAACAAATCTTTATAAATAGATGTGTCTATCAGTTGTAACTGTTCTTTCAAATGAACCTGAACAGGCTGAAACTTTGGGCTCCATTCTTCATTGGAAGATCCAGTTGTGAAGTACAGTGGTGACCAAGTCAAAAAGTGATGTCATTGTAAGCATAATTTTTTGTAAACATAATGTTTTTCATGCAGTTGTTTTCCTTCACAATGGCTAGAGTGGAGCTCCTGGTTAAAAACTGACATATGCTTCTGGCAGACAAATACACATATCCATGGTAGAAACAAGATACTGCTTATGTTAGAAACGGATAGGAAATACCTGTTTTAAAAGCATGGTGAATTAATTTAACGCCTCTCGTAAATGTACATAATTTATTTCCAGAGGCACACAGAAAGTTGAGGCTGTGACTGAAGGAGGAGTCCACTGTTGCTGTTCTTTTTTTTTCTCATAAGAAATAACGGACTGCAAATAAACAATTTCCTCTTTGATTTGATTTCATTTTAAATTGTTGTGATGCATACTGTGGTGTTTGGTGTGTAAGCCTTACTGACCGCATATATCCCTCTTTGGAGACAGATTCCAGAAAACCATATAGAGATACCACTGTATTAGTCTACATTGATCCATGGGGACCCTCAGGGAAAACCTCAACACCAGAATTTACAGTCTGTTTTTCAGTACATTTTATTGGAATTGGTATTAGTGTTAAGCAAGTGTGTGCTGTGGACAGCAGTGTGGCATAGCGGGAAGGAGCAGGGCTGGTTCATTTCCCCACTGGGGCACTGCTGCTTACTCTTGGGTAAGGTACTTAACCCACAATTGCCTCAGTGAATACCCTGCTGTATAAACAGATAAAATTGTAAGTTGTTCTTGACAGGTGTGTCTGCTAAATTAAACTAATGTAACGTAAGTCAGACTCCATTACAGTAAGGCTGTGTGGCCTTACTTGTTTTTGTGACACTTGATAGATTATCAAGATGACAAAAAATGATGGGCAAAGGAATACATTCAGTTAAAAAGCCATCATTCTCTCACTACTTAAGGTTCTCAATCTCACTACACATTTTACACAACTGGACAGATATTGGTGATATGATATATATTGAACCACAGAGGGGAACGTTTAAATGTACTGGGGATTGTCTAGAAAAACAACACAACCCTATTATGAAGGAGGAACAGACTGTACCTGTCCAGTTATATTGCAAACATTGTCTCTTTACAAGAGTGTTTGTAGCTCTGGTTACAGCCCCCTTCAACCTACCCAAGATCAGTTTACAGAATCCTTAACCTAACTCCAGCAATTACACGAGAAAAGGTTAAACTGATCGTGGTCAGGTGCTTGCGCGCAGTAAATCTTTACTCCGCTTGCACATGTTTCTAGTGGCCAAACCCCAAGGGCTGAGCTTCTCAAATGCGCATTGACTAGGTATCAAAAAGCTGTGTGAAAAATGTATGTTCAAGCAGTTCCCTCAGGTCATGTGTGCAGATGCTCTGTGTCCCTGTTTCAGCACCACCCCCGCCCGCCATCTCCCAGGGAACTGTCCATGTGTGTGATGTCACGGGAGAGCTGCATAAGAGACAAGGCATAAGGGAACAGTGGTTTCAACTACAACCTTCTGGAAGACGACGCTAGCTGCATGGATTTATTATTGAACATAAAACGTTTAATTGAAAATCAAATCAAAATCATTCATAATGAAAATGTTGGATTTGCGCAATTATTTGTGATATGCAGGGTGAGTTTATAGCCTTTGGTATTGCTTGGATGTGGTTGGTTTATTAGTATGACAAAAACTGCTAATGTGTACCAACAAGAATGGTTCTGGAATGAAGATTTCCGATAAGCAATTACATGCAGGAATGTACGATGATAATTTGTATTTTTATTTGAGGTTACTGAGTGTCACTTCACACACTCAGAGTGTCACATACACCCCCCCCCCCCTTTAATAACATATAACTGAAAGATAGCACTTACAGTATGACAGTAAGGTTTTTTCATCCACATTAGTGCTGTTAATTATGGTCCGTGAACGCGCAGGGCGAGTATTTTACACTATGGAACATTTCAGTGTAATTCGGAAGTTTCTGTCATGTTTTCAGGAAGACTTTAACATGCTGATGCCGCAAGGTATACTCTCTCAGCGAAGCGCATCACTCAATTGAAATACAGAACCTGACACACCTCACAAATTACATTTAATCTGGGTAGACGCATGGAACGCTCATGGTGAAACAGTCTTGGAATGACACGTATTATGGAGTTTAAGTGATAAAACTCGCGGTGATTAAATAGCATAGCCTAGGTAGTGGTCTTTCTCGAGTCATACGGTGCTTTAATAACAGCAACCGTGATAATAATTACTGTATAATAATTAATAATAACAGTAGTAATAGTAGTGTTGTGATAAATACGTAATCTTAAATATACTTACCAGTAGGCCTGTATCTAAATTACTGTTTGTTAAAGACTCTTTATCTTCTTTATCATCATCATTATTATCAGACAAATCTATAAATGAAATAAATTAGCGTCTCACATAAACATACATATATTTCGTTCGTCTCTTAATCTTGGTTTTCATCAGACACTGGATTATTTTCTATTTATTTACTTCAATCGAATTATGCATTTGAAAACTAGGAAGTTGACAATCTCACTTGTAACGACATTCCGTGAAGCAACTTAATAGTAACAACAACAACAACAACAACATAATAATAATAACAATAATAATAATAATGCATCCTAAATATATTGTATCTTAAATATGTTATCTCTACCTGTATGTATCTGTTTTTTCGTTTCAAACATTTTCACTTCAGGTTGCATTTTTTCATTTTTAGATTACTTATTAGAATGCGGGTTTAATGTAAATTTTTGTTGTGATTTATCAACAAGTATAGAGTAATGATGTAAATACGTCGAGCAAAAATAAAGAAGGTAGTGATGATTATGATAAATGGAAATCGATTATGCCATAGACTGACTTCAGCGAAGGATTATTTCACTCTTTGTCTAAAAATTGCACGGTAAAAACTATACTTTGGAAGTTATACAAACGGATCTGAAGGTTACACTTTTCGTATAGGCTAATGAACAGTCTGCTTAAAACGATAAAACGGGAACTGTATACATCGCTGCAAGGACACCCCAATTGTTTATGGATATGTACTGGTTTTGACTCCAAATATCATTGCAGGCACATTTTAATCTCGCATTCCTCCTTTTCTGACATTAGCGTTTAACTTCGCTGTAGCGGTCTCTAACTCATTAACAATCATCCAGAAATCGCCAAACACCCGATTGTACAACTAGAAAACTTCTTCAACCCGTTTAGTGTTACGGATATTCTAAAATTTCACAAGTTACATGATACATTTTTTTCTTCTGCCTTCACTTCAGAGCTTAGTCTATTGTTAGTGATTCGTTTTCCATAGTGCTTATTTTGATGGTCGGTTTAATACGTGATCACAAAATAATTTCAACCATAATGTATATGTAAAAACAAACTTTTCTTCATCGCAGATAAAACACTATATTCAAGTCCAGCCTGTTAACAATGAGTGATTTCGGATGAACACAGGCACAATTAACTGATTGATTTCGTGCACGTTATTTGTTGGCAGAGGAAACGGAAAGGTACATGTAGAATCGTAATTAACAGTTTTTTTGTTCCTTGATAGGTTTTTCCCAGCACAAGAATGCATTTACGCAATCTGTCCACTTGGTGGGAGCAGCCACGTGCGAGCCAAAACAACAATGGGTAATCTTTCTCAACAGCAAAAAGATCTTACGAGGCGCAAGCGAGCGCTGCTGAAACAACTCAGCGCTCTACGCTCCAGCTCAACACAATTACCACTAAAATCAACGTTATAATGTTATTATACCATAAACTTGAAAGGACATTAATGAGAGGCTAGATAAATATCTGGATTAACTTGTTCAAAGTCAAACGTTTTACTTCTTATTAAGCAAACACTGTTTTGTAAACTATTCACCCAATAGCTTCCATTGGTTAACGCAATTATTCACTGAAAGTAATGTTTGGAATAAAAATTAGAATGATTGCCCACCCTGTTAATCAAATGATTTGAAGGGAATGTGGTGAATGGGAAATTTGATGAGTGTGTCCGAATGATTGACTGTAATGATTCATCCGAAACATAGATGGCAGTGCAGCCAAAAAGAGGATAGACTACCCATATTTCAACACATGCGCAAATCATGTTTAACATCACAATGAAAATGATTAAACGACCTGCATTAACAGAAAGTGTGTAACTATCATCTTGAAAGATAATTTAATTACTGCGTTTTGTCTTACGTTTATTCCTCTCCGATTTAATGTGACCTGATAGTAATCAGACTAATCTACAGTCACTCTAAGAATTCACTTTCCTAGACATAATTTATGTCTTGTCCCTCACAGTTTGAACTTCTCACAACTCACAGCAGCTGTGAAAGAAGTTATTCTCGCATCGCTGAACAGTGTTATTATGATATGCTTAAGATGAATGTTGTATATCGCATTTTAAAGATTTGTGATTTTTCTGATCATTTTTTTCTGGGTAAAAATTACTCCTAAATAATAATGATAAACTGGAGTCATTGTACTGTGCGTGAATTTGTCCTTATCTTTTTTCTTTCTTTTTCCTTTTTTTTGAAAATATAAACCGCTGATATTCGATGGGACGGTATATGTGATTATATATCAGTGAGTATGTAAAGGATAAAATTGCCAATTTGTTGAAACTGAAACATAAATTTTCCTATATGCACATAAGATAGTGCAAGGAATATGCCTATGCAATGAACGGCAATAGCCTTTCCTCTTGCGACTATTTTCCAAGCGGAAACAGACTCAGTTCAAAGTTCCACGGTACCACGAGAAAAAAGAAATCTGAGTTTAAAGACATTTTAAAACAGCACACGCCAAGCATTCCTTTTAAGGGGTGAGAAGGGAGACGAATGTTTTACATGAATACATGTCTGCACATTGTTGTTATTAATAAGCTATTGTGAAACGGATAAAAAAGCATTTTTTTTTGTTTCGTGTATCTCGCCTAACCTCAAACGCCTACAGCTTCTCCCCTTCCCCCAACTCCAAAACATGCTAACAGAAAGACATATTTATTTCCACTAAATGGTGCATCTCATCATATTGTAATATTTATACTTAAAAAGAAGCACACCAAACTGGAATCATCTGAATTTTGTACCAACTCGCATAACAAGATTACATATCTAGCATTACCAGCCGTAGAAACACTAAACAGTTCATATGTTGAACATTACTCTCAGTGTCAAATATTAGACTGTGTTTTATATGAAATGTGCGCTGAAAATGCAAGTGAAGTTTGCATGGAGTTGCAACCAGATTTCCCACAATGGTTTTGAGGAAACTGACAGGAAATTCCAGCTTCATCACAAAAACTGCAATTCTGTATGCTGAACCTCCCATTGGACACGCACACACTCAGCCATAAGTACTAACATGGCTTTAAATGTATGTATTTTTGTATGTGACTTTGCCTTGTGTGTTTATCTTTATTTTCTTCATATATAGTGCTCATATACAGCTGTAAATATGGTTTGTGTTAATTAATATAAATTTTTCAAAGTTTTCTTTGGGCATAAATATGCAGAAAGGCACTGCAAATGCAATGCAGCATTACATTTCAGACAACTGAAAAACATAAAACGGAATATTTTTACTTTTCAAAAAATGTGTGAGACGTACATGAATCATTTGTCAAGACAGCTGCCCATATGTTAATCTGACCCATCTACACACAAAAATCATTATAATGATGAAGTAGATATTTTTCAGTATATTTCAATATTGTATTTCATCTTTGGCATCCAGTAATCGTTGTCCCTGACTGGGAACAGATGTCACAAGGACACTGATTTACCTCTCCAGAACCATGCTGCACTTTTCCTTAAGAGCTGTGTATAGATTACTGTGTGTCCTTGGTGTAGGGCACTCTTCAGCATGCATGTCCCGGGGTGAATCTGTCTGCACACAGCGCATCTATGCACGTGAAACTATGGCTGGGGCACAGTCTCCGCCTATCCATGGCACTGCAATTCCCCCTTTACAATGTCTACGGCGCCATCCCTGTTCGTTGCCACCAGGTCTGACATTTTCATTTCTGAGTTGCAGTTTAAAGTTTTCTGTTGTTCTACATCCATGCTGTTGTTTTATACAGTGCATGTGCCATAGAATAAAATCTCACAGTAAGTGTATGAGTACACACAACAAGTATGAGGAGTCACCATTGTCCGTATGACAGAGGTGTGGATGCACGTATATTCAACATCAAACGTTGTGAGTCAGTGTGTGGGGAGTATACACCATGCAGTCAACTCTTGTAAATATACATGTTGGTTAATATGATATATGTTAATTAGATTTTGATGCTAATCAGTATTGCACAGTAACACAATTTTCATAAGAAAAAAATGTTTATCATCAGATTCACCACAGATAAGAAGTATCATGTAATATTGCTGGTTGATGATGAAAACAATTTGTATAATATTTTAAATCTGGAGAAAAAGGTTTCAAAAGCCAACCTTGATCCGCTCAATAGAAACAATGACATACAGAAGATGCAACCTAATTATATTCAATTATTAATCTGCGCAGAAGAATTAATCTGGATCAGAATGGAGCCTCAGACCGGGAATATTACATAATCTCTCTGTTGAGACATGCAGGGAGGTCCTGAAACAGCTATGCATCTGGATGGCTTGAAAACATGTAGGTCATGGCTTCATTTATGATTGGCTACAGAGTAACAAGTGGAAGCCATTCTGAGAATTTAGATATAATCCAAAAACTCTGTTCATGTGCAAAATTTTGTTTTTTGAACATTATTTATAAAGGCAGTTTCCATGTGCACAGAATGCAGCAAGTGCACACTAGTGTGGCTGAGTGGTCTAATGTGCTGTAGTAATGCCACAATCTTCATGGAGGCAAAGGTTCGAGTCCCCCCACTGCCACTTTAGGGCGGAAGTGTAGCATAGTGGTAAGGATCAGGACTCGTAACCAAAATGTTACCAGTTTGATTCCCTGCTGGGAGACTACTGTTGTACCTTTGGGCAAGGTACTTAACCCACAATTGCCTCAGTAAATATCCAGCTGTGTAACTGGGTAACATGTAAAAAAACTGTAACCTATCTAAGTTGCTCTGGATAAGTTGCCACTATCTTGTCTTCCACTTGTATACTCGTGGCCAGCTGCTACACCACCTTGCAGCTTTCTCATGCCTGATGGCTGGACCTAGGCAGGTCTAGCCTTGTTTATTCCTGTGTGGTTGTTGTGTCCAGTAGGGGGCAGTCATGCCTCTGGACAAAACAGGAGACAAATGCACAAGTGTGTTGAGAGGCACACTGTGCCGTAGGAGATGCCATCCTTTATGTAAGATGTTAAACTATTGTCCTCACTCACCATGGTCATTAAGCTCCCCTGGCACTTCTTGCACAGGGGAAGGGATTTCCTAACGCCCTGGCTAAATTCCCTATCTGGCTCCTCCAATCTGGCCATCTAATAATCCCTCTCATTAGATAGCTAAATGATTCCCTCCCTTTCCACCTCAGCTATGTGTAGTGAGTATTCTGGTGCAAATTTACTGCCATGTATCACCCAGGTTGATGCCACACATTGGTGGAAGTTGAGGAGTCTCTCCTACCCCTTCACTGTAAAGCACTTGGAGATCCTGGAAAGGCACATTTTATTTATCTTTTATAACAATTATATATGCAAATCATATGTCTTACACCAAGTTGGACTGAGTCCCACAATTTAAGTAAGGCACATACCCAAATGTGTCTCTCTACTTTTTGCAGGGAGCTATTTGTGTCCCTTTTCAGAAGGTTTTAACTTTTGATTGGGAAGTTCACATGCTCAATGCACCTGGGACCAGACTAGTTACAATGTTGCTGGGACATGGCATGGACATTTATTACTGATGCATCTGAAGGGTTTAAAGTTTCTGGGTGGGTTTGGGAAAGAGGGGGAGAGTGTGGTGTTATCTTTCCAGGTCTGCTACAGATGAAACCCCTCTGACCATATTAACTTTATGATATTAGGAGGCATAAGGCCTTGTGGTCCTCACCTGCAGGAGTCATGACAGACAGGGTCACTGCCAGAAGTGATATACTGCAGATGACCCAGCAGTGAACCTTCTTCTAAAAATCAACACTCCATTGCTGGGAAAGGCACCCTCTGCTGTATGAGGTGCTGTCTTTCTGTATAGACATTAAATTGTGGTCTTAACTCCCTCCACTTAGTAGAAATCCTTGTTAAAGGCACTCTCCACAAAGAGCTGGGGTTGTGACTCTAGTGTATTGGCTGAATTCCAAACAGGACTCTTTGAATTTGGCCACCTATTCATCCAATAGTTTAACAAGTGAAATAAATCCTTGCCAGTGTAGTTCATCTGATTTTTTGTTGATTACCCTAGCTAATAATCACACAGGTAGGTGCTACATATAATTGATGGTTGAGTAAGCTGCACTGTATTTGCATAAAGTGCTCATATATGTGATTAAAATCAGTAAACAAATGCACTCAAATTTTAAGTGCACATTTCCTAAGCACAGAGAGAAGCCTCTGTCACATCACATTAGATGCACTGTTCGTCTCTACTGAACAGGGAAAGCCCCGCTGAATTTTTTGTCAGGATCAGGGAAGTAACACTGGGAACATCAAATAAGGAAATTGCATTGTCACAACTACACTGCTTTAACATTCTTCCACCAAGAACAGCAGCCTCTTACTGCAGAGTGAAAGGTCTCTGTGGGAAAGAGCAGAGTCAGGGGTCCAACAAATATAAGCAAGAATCAGTGCAGTTCAGTGGATACAGCTTTCACTCCTTTCTGACAATATCTCAACATCCTTGTCTCCTTTTGGCCCTAGATAGGCAGCTATCAAAATGCTGAGGCTGTGTTTTCATCGCTGTCTATGTGTTTGACATTCCACTCACTACCTGACACCATCCATGTACTGTGAAAAATTAATTTGCATGTGGAGATGATCATCATACAGTATCATATTTAGTACCATCAGTTCTCAGTTGTTTAAACTTGAGCTGTCATGTCTACTGTGAAAAATTATGAAACTGCAGTACAGACTACGTATTTTTAACTTAGTTTATCACTGCTGTGTTGCACAACATTTTAGACTTTCAGGCAAATTAGGCAAGTTATTTCAGTAATACAGCTAAAGAAACTACTTTTTCCCTTCTGGCACATGTCTTTAACAATAGGCACCAATTTTTCACCAGCTTTCATGTGTACAGCTGTTTCTTGTACTGTTCAATATTGTCTTTGACCAGCAAATGTTCTTTAATAAGGAGCTATTTTTAAGATTACTTTTGAGAAACTGCCATAAATGTTTGCCTAGTTTTATATAGTTTAATGTATTCCATATATCCATACATATAATCTATTCATTCATCAAAAAAAATCACACTTTAAAATCTGGAAATTATATCAGTGATGTAATTTTTCTCAAGACCTTTAAAATACAATTCTATTTATTAATGTTAATAAAACATTGTAAGGTCAGATGTTTCACAGATTTCCTACATTTACGAAACTTTAAATTTAGACAATATAGCGTAAACTACCTATCATTTGTCAACATTTTTTGCCACCACGGTGCCAACAAGTTTCTTAAGAGCAATTCAATTAGCACCCTACTCTTTAATTGGTAAAGCGAACCATGCAAATCTCCTAACATGTACACGTAACACATGTATTGCTAGGCTGCGACGATGTGTAGTACCGTATCAACTAACCCTAATAGATTAAATGACTAAAACTAATTAAATGCGGTACATTAACCACTTTATTCCAACACTTCGGCATTCGCTTACTGGTATACACTTCTAAATTTCAGATGAAAACTACGTTTTGTCGCGCAACGCATTAACGCCTTTCGCGTTTCGACCATTTATCTAAAACGTGTTTAAATGACCACAGGTTGTCTTTATTAGATTTTCAACGTACCTCAACGTCGCTAGAATTCTGCAGAACATAGTAGAAAACGGAAGAGCGAGTATTCACTGTCATTGAACCACCCGTGTTCACCCCACCCCCCTCCGGTTACGGGCCTAGTTACAGTTCGCCTCTGCAAGAGGGAGACGCCATTGACGAAGACTGGAGGAGGACTGGTCGGACAGTGTGTTCCCCGATGTACCCACTAACCCACAAACGAGTACAGTTAGTATGTTGTTCTGGATAGTGTGTATGTTCCAGTAAATGGTTTCCTACATACCCCAATGTAAAAGTGACCATACTTAACTCGCATAACAAGCAACCGAAACAGTACAGATCCGGTGTGGAACGTATCACCTACACGCCACAATCTTACTGACACGTACGCCCCAGACCTTAGCAATTAATATTCGCGTTTAAAGGGGATATTTGAATATATGGCGTACGTAGGTCGTTTTTATGGAGCCAACGCGGATCCTAAACATTTCATTGTTTTTTAAAGGTGCATAATGTGGCCTGCAACCCCTACTCCCATCTCTCCCCTAACCCCCTTCTGTTAAGCTTTAACCACGTCCTCGGGGGGCATATCTTTCCATCGCAACAGATGCCTCTGCGCGCTTTGAAAATAATAATACAGAAAAATCACCTCACTGTACAGGCATATAGAATGCACACAGTGAGCCGCGCATGTGTAAATACGTAGGCACACAGCCTGCGCACTCCAGTCGAACGCTGCTCGTGGAGACGCTGGGTCTCGTGCACACAGCCGCCGAGCTCCTCAGCCTAGTATGGCCAACCCTTTCTCTCGCTACTCTAAGACCACGTGGTTTCCTCTTTGCGAACAAAAAAAAAATGTAGTCATTTTTTTTTCTAGTCGGTTTAGAGGCGGTGCCATCGCCAGTCAGAAGGATCTGTGACAGTGCTGGGTACGACTCGAGGTTGAGGGGCAGAGAGTGAGGAAATTTTTTTCCAGATCCCGCCATAGTACTACCACTACGCCACCATTACCACCACCAGATTAATCTAAATAAAACATTTTGATGCCGTGTGCGATCGTTAAGTGGAGGTGCTGAAGTCCGCGATTTCTCCGCCTCTCTTCGACCTCAGCTAATTGGACAGAAAGACTACACTACTACCGTTAGCATAACTTTTTTTTATTTTCATTTCATTTCAAAAAATATTTTTCATCTCCTTTCCTTGTGTTCTTTGTCATTTTCATGTGTTTTCATTTTTGTTGCTGTCCTTTACAGATTCCTGATTATATTTTGTGCGTTTTGTAAAAAAAAAAAAAAGTTTTTGTTGCTATCTCGACGTTTTACTGGAGAACCTCTACAGTTGTCATTCTTCAACATGAACAAGCTATACATTGGAAACCTTAGTGAAAACGTGACTCCTGAAGACTTGGTAAAAGTCTTTGAAGACTGCAAGATTCCATTCTCAGGACAGTTTCTCTTGAAAACTGGTTATGCGTTTGTTGACTGTCCGGACGACCAATGCGCGATGAAAGCCATTGAAACATTTTCTGGTAAGTAATTGAATGTAATGGGCCCTTCATTACCGCTTTACCTTCATGTGATCGTATTCAACCGGGAAACTTCCTTATCCACTCATTTATAACGACTGTCTATTCCTGTAAAGTTATGCAAATTCCACTTTTAAGGTGTTGGAGTAAGGATAGGTAGGACATATTTATTTTAATAAGCGTCTAAAGTCCGAAGCTGACCAACAAGACATTCAACTTTTAAAGGGGGAGGGGATGTATCCAGAGAGCGACATACATACATAGCCTATATAATTTTTTAATTTATTTCGATTGTTGAACGCTTTCGCTTTGATGGGACATATTGCATGGATGGTTCCGAAGAGCATCGTTGTTCTTTATTTGATAACCAGATAGCCTGTTTTGGCCTCGTAGCTTTACGTTTTCGTTCTGTTTGCACGGTTGAAGCCACTCCGTGGCTTTGCATGAGTAGGCTCAGTATATTCGAATCAGCTATAGAGTCAAATGGTACCCCTCCCCCTTTTGGATAACAAGCCACTATAGCTCAGAAAAATTCATTATATATACTTACAAATCCATCGATCAGCGTCAATGTTACCTGTTTGATTCGATGTAAAACCGGATAAACGTTCAAAATTGCCTGAAAGGCGGAAGACCCAACTGACTTTGATTTCATAAAATGTCTTTTCATGATTTTGTACATATGTAGCATGTGATGTGTGTTCTATATAGCGCGAAGGTCGCCATGCTGTTCGTGTGTTGCGCTCGAAGTAGATCACTATCCAAACTCAAGGGAAAGCGAATACATGGTCATCAAATGAATGTGTTTGAATAAATATATCAGATTGAGAGAGAAAACAGAAAACCAAGCTTTAAAAAGGGGGAAAACTCGTGTAAATGTCCCTAGTAAACGCTATTAAAAGTTACCGTTCTGATTGTATGGTTTGTATTATAAATGAAGTAAGGTTCATTAAGAGCAGAAATGAACGAACTACATTCTTGAAGTGGAGTTTTTTTTCTTAGCAATTGCGTCGGTTGAATTACTAAGTCAATCGATACTATAATGACGGTTTTAAAATTGCTTTATTCTGTGACATGAGATTCTGCTTGTGTTGATACATAGTATCATTTTTGAAAAACCCTGACAATACGTAGCAACATGAAACTTTTTGTTTCAAGTGGCAGTGAAGTGATATTTTTATTTCAGGGACAGATACTGGTAAATCTAATTATTCTGTGCACAGTAGCAAATGAATGGTGGACGTAATTTGTATCTGAAACATTTGTCTTTCAGGCAAAGTGGAACTGCATGGCAAACGTATTGAGGTCGAACATTCTGTCCCTAAGAAACAAAGGTATTTGGCATTTACTTCCTTTGATTTTCTGCGTTGTATTTTTCAGCTTGATATGTAACCATTTTGTGCTGACGGAATGTGGAAGTTTGACGATGTACGAGTTTGTATCTCACAGTGTCGTATGGCTCGCTTGGCCTGTTAGCTTTGGGCCTGTGTCAGTCTTACTTCACCAAAACAACCGAAATCATGTTTTTAAGAAAGTTTTGCATTTCAGCTGTCAACTTGAATAAGTCGTTTATGTATGTGTTCAGGATATCGCATCTAAATACGTGGTATCACTGTTTGAACATACAACTTTACTTTTCTCGCAAAATTGAAATTCATGGTTGTGACTAAGAAAATAAAAGCAATCAAGCTAATTTCTGAAACTAGTACTGGTTGTACCAGTGTTATAGTAATGATAAGAAATCGTAATATCTGTAGAACACACTAGTTACAATGCTATTTTAATTGTTCATTCTTAAATTACTTCCTTAAGGCCTGGTGATGAAACGTGTGGAGTCTTTGAATTTTTTGTCGTTATTCTGTCCAATTTCCTATATGTATCGGTGACTTTATAGCATAGCGTGCTAGAGTAAAGTAAGATGGTCTTTTCGATACTTTCTAAATCTACTTTAAGTTTTAGCAAGTCTGACAGAAAAAACTGCAATCTTTTGATGTAATGATGGCACTCCACATACACCCAATCACTTTGACAAAGAAAGACAAAGACACTTGTCTTTACGTGATTTTATTGGGCCAGTCGCATTGTTGAGTGTGCTATGTAAATGTGGTTGAAGAGTTGATTACATTTGATGTTGACGAGGAAATGCAAGCCCCAAAATGGAATAGTATCATTACTTTTAGTTTTCTTTTTTTAAATTAAAGTAACTATATGCAGTTTTTAGAACAAGGTGTTGGATATTTTAGAGACGTATACATGTTTTGTCTTTTCATTGCGTTCGACATGTTGTTGAAATATGAATTACAGACCTACCTGTATATATTATATTGATAATAAATACACAGAGATGTGGAACCAGAGTGAATCGTGGAACGAATGGTTTTGGAAAATAGTTAAGAGAGTGGTAGATCAGAAAAGCAGTATAAAAAGTAATTTTTACAGAACAAATGAGGAATTCCCTTCCCCCTCCAACTGTCTTTATTGCTGCCCCCCTCACGACCCCTCCCCTTTCTACACTCTGTTTCTCCTGTTTTTTTCCTCTTCTTTTTTTCTTAAAAAAGGAATATATATATATATATATATATGTATTTATATAGACAGGCATAGCCCATGAACGCCGTATTAAACCATACCCCTTTGACCTTTTTGTGGGACCACCACACCCTTTGTGGCAGTGGAGGCCAATCGGCTTTGCGTCATTCATACAATTTATTAGAACTTGCCACGTTTCCCTTTGACATCGCCACTTCGCTCCAATTTTATGTCCACGCTATTAACGTTTTAATGATGGGAGCAATTTAAACAAGCAATTCATATTAGTAGTTAAGTGCATAATTGTTATTTGTCACGAGATCCATGCTCTTAATAATTTGTCTAGGCCTGTACCGGATGAGGCGCAGTCGTATTTTCTGGAACGTTCACTGCCCAGTAAAACGTGTTTACGTTGAAACATTTTTTTACGTATTGCATGTACATTTGCGTTCATACAAAACGTGCTTTGGGCGAAAAATAACGTTAAATTGGATATATCGCCTCCGAATAGTCCTGTAGCCTATAGTTTGCTTTTCCGCAGAAGCGTATGACAGAATATTAGAAGAGCGTTTTCACTGTTTTGTGTGCGTTAAACGTTTAAAATTGTCCCACGGCTTGTAGTTTGCGACCTTACAAATATGTAAGGTCTTATATTTTCCTGTATTAATCACCAACGGGGAGAATTTTATTAACATTCTGAATGCGTAGGTATTCAGATGGTTCAAGCACGTGCTTTCCTCTTAAGGAGAGGAGTCATCCAACGTCATTTCAGAAAAATGGCGCGTCTTACGTTTGATACAGAATGTTGTGTTTCTTGGTCCGTCATACATTTGCATGGTAGAAAACGATTTATGTATAAACTGGAATTATGATACAGTTTTCATCTGCCACAATCACAGTGAAATTATCATAATAACAGTAAAAAGAAAGGTGAATGTCTGAAGGATTTTCTAAGGGTTGATGGCAAGATGGCTGCCTTAAAATGTGTTCACAGATGAAAAAGGAACTTGACAATTCCTGACTCAGCAGTTAACTTTTGAGGTATTATTAAATAAGACCCATTTATGTGGGTGTCGTGTACTTCTTATTTTTTAAGGTTCATTGCCCTTGTCATATTGTTTTTTTTTTCTTGTAGTCTCAAGTACTTAAACAACATGCCATGTATTAACTATGGGGCGCTAATGTAAAATCTTTCAAAATTGTTTATTTGTGATAAGGGTATTCCAGTATACATGGAAAGTCTTGTTTCAGTTTAAGTTTGTTTCAGTCTAAACACAGAGCTTGCGTGAAAAAGGTCATATTCCATAACATGGATACCTGAAGAGGGTTTTACAAAGGTCACACCTTTCTGTGGAAGACGCCTTTTTTGCCCTGTCATGTGACCAAATCATAAACCAATTTGTTATTCTTATTTTCTTACTCTTATTGCTTCAGCGGTTCTGTTGCCAGTGAACTCAGGAAGATTGTTATTGCTCTGTTGAATCTGGTACTAGAAGTGAAGCAGATTTCATATTATTTCATTCACGTGGCATTTCTATTTTAAGGGCATCACTATTTCCTAGTGTACACATTAATTGTGTAAATACAGTTTTTTGTGCTTGATGACCCTTGCAGCCCAAGTTTTGCTGATTGCTGCAGGAAGTTCTGTCCGTACAACAGCTTCTTCACTTAAAGGTGAAGGAATGCATTCGACTAACACCATACAGCGTGAACTGTGGAGGGCACAGAGAGTGAGAGAATGAATGGCTGACAAGGGAGGGCCTCTTTCATTGCACCCCCCACATATGTGTTACCAGTGCTGTTCTTTCTGGTATTGTGCATACATTGGAAATGAGAGATCGCAGCTGAAAGAAAGGTGTCTGTTTTGAGGTGGTCATTTTGGAAATTGGGGGTCTCCTTAAACACCTCAAACAAACATTTCGCAAAGGAGATGAAACAGCCATCCAGCTGACACACTGTTCTGCATCAGCAGTTATACAAAACCAAGATGGATTGGATAACAGACGGGTATTAGTTAAAAAATTAGGAACTGGAGTTTTGTCCTTGATACCTTTATTGAGCCATTAAAGTTTGCATCAGTTTTGTTTGTACTGATTTTTGATTTGGTTTAATGTTTCAGCTTCTTATGCAGACTTTTGCTAACAAGGTGTACTCAGATCAGTGAGTTCACACCAGGAGTGCAGGTGTATATATCACTGGGCTCAGAGCTACATACAAAAGAATCCTGTGTAGCAGGTTACAGGTCACTGTTTTTTTACAAAGTTTGCAGTAAGGGTATTAAAAGGTACCAAGGGTTGGTCGATGTGAAAATCAAATTGAAAGATAGTATTTGGTGTGCTGTCCTAAGCGCATCCATCTTCCTGGAGAGGGATATTTTCTCAGTGGGTGTTTTGTACATCCAAAGAAATGCTCTCATTGGGATGCATTTTAACTTTTATTGGCTGCCCCAATTTAACATGGACATGTTAATTGATTATAGCAAAATGAACAATCGGAACATAACTGCTTTGTTTTGGCACTGAATTCTGGATTACTGTGAATTTATGGGCAAGGTCACTGTGTTCAAGCACATGCGTACACACACACACACACATTCATACAACCTACCCTCTGCTTTAAGTCTGATGAGGAATTTTTCATTTGTGTGAGCAAGCTGTTTGCACTATTGTGTCAAGACTGTTTTCAAGCACAAAGACCTCAGAGAGATGATAAGGGGCAGATAGCTTGTTTTGAACCTTCTCTAAAATTCCTGGTGTTGCAAGAAAAAAGCATGAATAATCTATAAATCAGGAAAACATACTTTTTAAACCAGATAATGCTTCTATATTTGCTCTGCATCTGCATTCATGTTTTGAATATATAGATGTTCCATGGCACATTTGCAGTTGTTCCTCTGAAGTGCTTTGGGGAACAGGAGCATGCCCCTGCTCATTTGATTACATTCATTACTGTAATTGTTTGTTGTGTAAAAGTGCTCTTTAATTGCAGTAGTGTGCCTCCCAAGAATCATCTGTAACCTGTATTTCCAAGCTTTCATTGTGCCCACAGTAGAGACTAGAGTGAGGTGGCACACTCATCTATCACATGTGTTTCTCTGTCGGATCCATTTTTCTGAATTTTAGCTATTTAACAGGCCTCTAAAGTTGCAATTGACTCTAAAGTTGCAATTGACATCTTGCCAATAAGTTTAAAAAGAAATTGTCATCACTTGAATTGATTTGTTTTTAGTGTAGTTTGCATTGCATTTCATTGCACTTCTGTCATTGTGGTAGTGTAAAAATTGTGGCCCACACAACATTTGTAACATTCACAAATGAAAATATTTTAATGAAACTTTTTAATTTGCAGCACAGTGGGCCAGTGTGGAGGATTGTGAAAGCAACTGTGACAATCTTTGAACTTTCGACTGAACCTTTTATAGGTACAAAGGAGCACTGCTAGAACAAGTAATGGTGGAAATGGAAAGACAACCTGGCACCCTGGAAGCACAACACCCGTGTGCAGCCACAAACTGCTATTTGTGATGAATGCAACTGAAATGGTCATTTGTGATTCACAATAGAAAGACTTATTCTTGAGCTGATTACGTTCCTTAGCTGTAATGTTTGTAAGCTAGCAGAATTTGAAGACATGCATGCATGGGTGCATGTGCTCAGGCTTGTACAATTTGCTTCACTTGGGCTTGGCTCTGAAGGGAAGCATTGGTGTTGTGTGGCACAACTTCCTGGTGGCCTCTTGCTTTTCTATTTGTTGTAGAAGATGGCCTTTAAGGGGAAGGGGGTGGGGGGGGGGGTGTAGGGAGAGAAAGGGAGAAGAAAAAAATCTGCAGTGTCTCTTTAAGAAACCCCCAGCCCCTTGAAATGTGCCTTCTTTCTCCTCTCTGGTTCGAACCATCTGTCTTGTTTTTGAAGGGGCTCAGCTCTAGTTCCCAGGTTCCTTTCCCTGTTACCGGGTGTAGCTGAGCTCTCAGCCACCCCTGTCGCTCCAGAAAGGGTGGAGAGGTGGCAACATGTCTCTTGAAAATTGGTTAAAATTTAATGCACTGACCTGGAAGAAAGCGCAGAGAAAATGATCTTTGGTTTAATCTTGAATGGAAGTTCTTTGTAGCCATGGGCTGGGTCCTGTCAGATCTCAGCTTGTTGGCCAGACTGTTGTGATTTGCTTGTCCGTTTATCTGTATTAAGGAAACTGGAGGAAAGTGGCCAACAACAGAAGTGGCAAACAGAGACACTTGATAGCCCATTTCAGTATATGCAAAGACCTGGGATTCCTCTAAAAGGACAGAAAAGGCTTTTAAGCCAAAGACCTTTGGGGAGGTGCTGGCTGAAGTTTCAGATGGATCCAGAGAGAGAGACCAACATTTGCTGTGTAGAACACTTAAGGTCCATGCAGAGTTTGCTTGGTAAATAACAAGCTAACAACCAAGGAGAAACAGGTCAGATGAATGCACTGGAGACTCAACAGTTGCATTCTAGTTTAATTGTTGTACATGCATTTCCCTCGATCATTTAATGAAATATAATTCTATACCTTACAAAGAAGTGTAATTTATAGAATGTAAAAAGTTATATTTTGTCGTTGAAAATATTTATGTCATTTGAAGAACAAAAGAGGATATCCTCCATAGGTTAGATGTGGTTTGGTGTGGGCTTCAAAAATTTTGAAGTCATAGAAGAGTTAAGAATTATAATTTAAAAAATTAGTTTGTGCCACTGAAAGAGTTTGAAGCAGGTTTATTTGATTGCTTGTCATCAAAAGTTATACAGAGACTGAAAAAAGAATGACATACAGAGAAAAAATGCCTGTTTTGACTGAAACTTGAATTCTTGGAAACTGGGGAATTATTCACTCATCTTAGCCAGAAGTTTGTCTTTCCATTTGGATCTAACTTGTTGTCTCTACATATCTTCACAATTTTTTTGTTTGCTGAAAATTAAGGAGGAAATGCTGTGTAAGCAACTGTAACACTTGGTTTTTTATGCAAAGCTAAGAATAACATCTCTCCTTTGTATTTTAACCAATTTTTATCAAGTTTCTGATGCCCAGTCTATGGCCTAGATTTAATATAACAACAATCCATTTTGCCTTCTGTGTACTTAAACAACATTGCAAATTTTGTGGGTGGTGACCGAATCGAAAAATACTCTTCAAGCCTTGGAAAAAAGAAAAAGTTGCAATTGCTAAAATGTGTTGCTCAAAGTTAAGGGGAAAGTACACTGTAGGTAAATTGAACCTATGCCCTAAGGTATGTGTTCTTATCTTGTTTCTTTTTTGTACTTGCAGTCAAGAGATGATGAAAATTTAGGTCTGTGAAGTTTGGAGGGGAGAATGTGTGCAACTTGTTTCTGATAGACTGGATTTCGGTTTAGATTTCTGCAGTCCAAATCAAGTCAAATCTTTCATCCTAAACACTGTTGCTTCACAAGAAAAAGAAGAGTGCAGAAAAGTGTGTAAAATGAATGAAAAGCTATATTAATTGCTATGTTAAACAGAAGTGCAAATTTACATGATTTTTTTTCTGATTTTTTTTTTGTCACAGAATATGTCAAATCTCCTGGTAGTAGTCTACCTGAAGTCACTTCTTTTGAGAACCAAGATATATTGCAATTGAGCTGCTTACTGAATGGAAGTAAAAGCTTAGTGTGTAGGAAGTCTCAGAAGGCCAATGTCTGAGGCATCCCTGACACAATCTCACATTGAAAGCACTCTTGTTGAAGGGCTAAAGAAGAAGCCACTGAGAATCCCAAAATTCTTTGACAGGTTGCCTTGAAAATGCCAAGTGGTATTCATTCTTGTCTGCTCACTTCACCCAGAATTTTTTTCCACCCCAGCTTAAACAGTTTGAGTCACAAGTTCTGGTTATATTTAGTTTATTTTGTTCAAATGTCTGTCAAATGATCGAATGCTTGAATATCTATCTATGTAATATCTGTCTAATCAGTATTAGTTGTCTGAACTGCTGACCTGTCCCTTAGGAAGCAACTGGAAAAAACATTCTTGTCTGCCGTTTGAACAGAATCCATTTCAGAAAGATTAAATCCTTTCATACAGTAATAAATACATACAAATTCCTTGCATTTGTCCCTAATGCGTGACTTTGGTGTTATTGGGCAAACCGCAAGCGATGACTGCTTTTTGTTCTTTGATTTAAAAAAAAAAAAATTATTATTATTTTTTATCAGCACTAATACGGAAAGATTCCTTTTACCATTCTAGCATTCACAAAGTGTGAAAGGAGGTGCTCAAAATGCAGGTATTCATGTGGAGTTTGCAATGGTATATGACATTAGTATTACCTTAGCCAGTCATAGCAGTGTCAAGGACTACTTTCCTAGCTACCACTTTGGTGGTGTGCATTTTTTTCACAAACAAGAAAGTGCTTGATACGATTGTTATAGTACATGCATTGGCATTTTCAGGAGGGTAGCAATCAAAAGATGTTTTACTGCTGTTTTTTATTTTTACTAAAAATGGTTAATGGAAATTACTTTGAGTGTGAAAGTAATGAACTCCTCCAAGTAAGAAAGAGGACCACAGTAATCTTAAATCTTGAATTAACAAACAGCCAAACAACAAAACCAGTGGCAACCAAAGAGACTGTGAATGAAATGTTTGAATGTTTGCTGAATATATATGAAAATGAAATGTAACACTCCAATATCAAATATAGACCATAGGTATTAGTTATGACTTTGCAAAGTATGAAAAGTACTGTGTCTGCTCTCGTGTAAAGGATGACCAGTGGGTAAGATAAGCCTTTCCGTGTTTCCAGATTACCTGCATTACTGGAGTGGCATTAGCGCTTCCTTCCTTTCTGTTATGTTGCGGCCCAGCCCTCCTTAAGATGTCAACCCAAAAACCCCAAACTTTCATCCTACAGAGGTTAGGGGGGGATTGTCAATTCCATACGCTTAATGATATCAAAAAAAGAAATCTCCACAGCACCAGTAGCATCCTTTTTGTTGTAGGCCTGATAAAGCAAGACTTTCATTCACCATGGAAGGCAGGCACTTTGAGTGACGAAGGTGATTGGTCGGCCCAGCACCAGAGAAGTAGATACAGCCACTCTAGAGGCTTGAGAGTGCGTACCCTAGGAGACCAAAAAGAAATGGGAGTGGCATATCTCTAGCGATTCACCTTGCTCTATTATAATGTTTTGCATTTTTTCCCTGTTATGAAATGTTTAAGGTGGTTCCCAAAAAGGGGAGTAGGTGTCACCCCCTGTACTAGCTGAAGTTGAGTCCGCAGTGAGAGCTTGATTTGAATCTGTTGCCTGTTCCAACAAGATCCACACCTCAAAGGTGTCCGCTTTGGCCTTTAGTGAATGCAGAAGAACGTTCTGATCTCTAAGAATGCATTATGTGCCTCTTCTTCGAGTCTGACCTTTTCAGTCGGAGATGCATGAGAGCTTTCTGTTTCCGCTGGCTCTGTGCAGACGGTGAGATTTCCTGTGCCACAGAGTTCAAGGCAAAGGAGGTTGGAAGGTTCATCTCTCTGCCCTCTGGTTGCTACTACCTAAACCAATTGCTTCTCATGCCCTGTGAGACGCACCTCATTGGGACATTGTAAAAGATGCGTGCCAGTCACTCTTCAGTGCCAGCAGTGATGAGAGTCAAACGGTAGTAATGCACTCGCAGCTGTGATATGTAAAGATCACTCCAGCAGAAACAACAGCCAGCGCCATATCCCCTCTCTGCTAGCTTTCACTCACTTGACTTGTGCATCAGAAAAAAGGCACGGAGTGTTGCAAAGTAACTGAGGAATGAGCAAACAGTGCTGTGATCTGGAAGTTAACATCAATAGTGGAAGTGGCTTTCCCATTTTTGTGCTGAGAATTTGGTTGCCACTGACAGGAAGTTACAGAGTGAAGGGATGAGCTGGTTTGTGTTTTTTCTTAATTTTGTCTGTTTTTATTACTATGACTGTTATGATTATTTTCACTCTTGTAGCCGCCCCTTAATAAATGTAGGTGGCTTTGTGAATAGAAAAACAGCAAATCCTTTTCTAGATTAAGGAGTTATCCAAGGGCTGGGAGTGAAAAGAAGGGGAGTACGCCACGGGTGTGTGTCAATCAACGGCGGGGGCTTATCCTGCTATGTGCTATGTCCAGTGCGCAGTTCTGCTGGATTGGATGTTTTTAACATTATGCTGTGATGTGATACAATCAGCTGTGAAGTGACCAGCTGGCTGGCCTTTATCCTTGCTGCTGAAGATCAGTGCTGAAAGGTGATGGTAGCCTATAACTGCCGAGCCCCTCCCCCAAGGCTCCCCACCACCACCAAACACACATGCTCATAAGAGCTGTTTTCAAAAAAACAGCCTGTTTAGTTTTTCCATTGAACATTTTTATTCATTTATTTCAGTGAGTTTGTTCAGCATTTGATGTATTTTATAGCATTTATCTCAGTAACCATAAATTTCAGTTTAGCCAATTACACAAATAACCATTTTTTTGGTTAAGAGTATTTTTTAATGGCACTCTTAACTTTTAGCACTCTTTTGTGGTGTCTCGAAGGCTAGATGTTAGAGTCCACAATTCTGCACCTTTTTGTGCTTTGTCCACATACACAGACACCCAGATACATGTGACAACCAGATACAGCTTCCAGACCATCTCTAGATACAGTGAAGGTGGTGAACAATGCCATGCATGTGTCTCTGTTCTGTTCTCTTCTCCTCTCATCTTCTCTTGACTACATTGCTTTATAAGGTGCATAAAGTATGAACATCAAACGTTAAAATGTTGCACATAGTGGTTTGTATACATGCAACTCTACTAGTCTACGGTGGTGTGAACAAACACTTATTAAAAGATATGTATGAAAATGACATAATGCAAGCAACTGTTACACAAAAACTTTGTTATTGAACTACATAATTTAACCATTCTTTACTTAAACATTTTTACTTTCTAATTATATGTTTCCATAAGAGGTATTTTAGATCAACACATTATACAGTTGCTTGCATTTGTCCTTGTACATTTTATTATATTATTAATGAAGGTTTTGTTACATTCAAGAGCAGTCTGGTTTTGTGAACATGTGGATGATGTAATGTGAACAAATATCAGTTTATTTCAAACATGGAGTATTCATTTTTTACTGCATTTGATTTTGCTGATTTTTCCCCTCTCTCTACTGTAAGCTTATGGAGTGTTAGTGCCAGCAAATGTTTGGAATAAACATGTATTCAAGCGCTGTAATGCTTGATTGGCTTTGCCAGTCAGGTTGTAAAAGCCAGTGTCTTTTCTGTGTCTGAACAAAATGACATAGCTGGCCTTGACTTGAAGACCATGCTTTTCAGTTGAAACAAATGAAAGATCAAATCAGCAAAAATAACAGCACATATTTATATAGATGGCCTTTGTGTTGACTCCTTGTTAACTTCACACACCTTTCTTGAAAAGTGATTGGGTGCATGGTGTCCCACAGTCATGTGCCAGTGGAAGCCAGTATAAGTCACTGAATGCAGCGCAGCTAGAGAATGAGCTCAGTCCTCGTCTAGCTTCTGCTCCATGTTGTCACGTGTGCCTCTGTCTGTGTACATGCATGCCTGCATTTATGTGGGAAAAGCTTGCAAAAGAGCCGAGGAACTGCTGTTGTAAAAGCTTGTGTTGAATGACATCTGCACCAGCTTGTATGTTCCTGATTAGAAAATATATCTTCAGTCAGTCATTGCTTTGCTTAGTTTTGTCCCCCCACCCAAAATAAATTCTGCTTCTTAGTTTCACTGATTCACACAAATATTCCTATAGAAAAAAGTATCTTTTCAAAGTAAATATCTCTTTTTTCCTATCCTGAATAAATTAAAAATTATAAAAACTGGATAAAATACAGAAAGCTGAATAAAACATAAAAAACTGGAACCCCTGGAATGGGGTTTGATGATGGTGTCCTAGTGAGGAATTCTGTGTGTTTTTTCATTGTAACTTTGTAAACTAGTTTGTCAGGTTGTCTTTCCCTGATGTAATGGCAAGGAGAATTACAAAGATTAATCTGTATGTGATAAAAAAAAATCCCTTTTATTGTTACACCAGAATCAGTAGAGTTTGAGACAAAATATTTACAATCACTTGAAAGATTTATGCTGATAATAAACTGAACTTTCACATATGTGCAAACAATATTGAATCCGTGTACACATGTACAGATATCTGTCGTTAGATTTGGTAACATGAGTCTCTCTACAAATGCTATTGATTTCAGATTTCTACATCTTGTCTTTCATTATCAATCCCACACTGTTCAACAGTGATGATTTATGAGTTCATCAGTAATGAATGTATGTATGACAATAAACCAAATTATCCTTGGTCATAACTGACATAAATGATGTAACATTTTTAAAATACATTTGGATTTTTTGAGGTTTACATTTGTCTTATTCCTGTATTTGAAACATTTGAATGAAATTCTTCAATGCAGGAGAAGGAAAATATATGGTAATCAATATAATAATGTATGCTTTGTGTGTTAAATTTGCTGTTGTGGAGCTTTTTATGGTAATTTCTTCATCAAATACACCACCTGAAAACAAACATTAAAAACATTATAAAGACAAAAATGGTTTGTATACATGCTTAGTGAATTTTCTAAAAATTTGTAGTATGTGCACAGAAATGAAGTGAAAGGCTAAATTAAAATTCCGCTTGAAACTTGCTTTCATGAAGGATGACTGTGCCCTGAAGCCTACCCTCCCCCCATTCCCCCCTCCCTTGAATACCAGAGTTAAGGGTACCATGATCAAACTGGCCTCTGTTTGCTGGAGGGGAAGTTGGTGTAACCAAAAACCTGCTCTGTTGGGGTCAGTTTCTGCGTCCTGATTGGTTCCCCCTGTCTCGACAGAGCGCCTGGTGTGTTCCTTTGTGGACTGGAGCACCTTGTTGTTTTTGACCATGGAGGGTCTGCGTTTGTGACGGCTCTGCTGTAGCTGGGGGTTGACTTGTATTGTTTTTTGTTGTGTTTGTTTTGTAATCACTCAAGGGAGGTGCTGGCTCATACATTAAGTAATGTGTTATTCTGAGGGGGAGGTGCATCGAGATTGAAAAATGGTGTTGGACGCTGTAATTCTGCAGTAACGTTCCTGCTCAATCAAATGACCAATTCAGTTATACCACAGAACAATGAAAGACCGCCCCTACCTCAAAGTGCTGTTGTTGGGTGTTTTTCGTGGATTTTTGGTATCTCTACAGGTAAATGATTTGGTGCATATTGCACACTCTCATTTCTTTGTGCACCTATTTTTTTGCCTCTGTAGTTCTCACACCCATCCAACCTGTTTGTCCGTCTTGACAAAATTAATTTGTGCATCTCTGTCCTATTGAATGTTCTTCCATTAAATGTGCAAGGGCGTACTACTTTAAGAAAAAAAGAATGAAGGTTACAATTACATGTATTTTGTTTAAAATTATTCTCTGTGTAAGCACTCTCTAAAGGGAAAAATGGGAACTAATGAATACACCAAAAAGTGAAATGGTATACACAGAGAATATAACATATTTATAAATGTATGAATAAATATCTATATATGGACTACTGTAAAAAGAAAAACAACTTGGTAATTTGATCTATATACAGCAAAGCCCAATTTACTTGCTGACAGTTTTCAGTTTTGCTTTGGAGACTCTAACCAACCAGGGATAAATGTGATTTCTGGGTTAAAGGTTGTTGAATGGTGTGTGTGGTTCTCCCCTTGTGAGGCCACATAACCGTAGAGAGCAGAGGCAAGACGCCTCTCTCTTTCCTCTCTCCCGTTCGCTTTCTCCGCCTCCATATCAGCTAAAATGGAGCCTCCGAGTCACATGTCTGTCAAACAGGCATGTGCTGGTATGGCCATGCAATCCCACACACCCCCATGCGCACACACACACATAGGGCAGAGAGAGAGAGAGAGCGCGCAAGAGCGAGAGAAAAGCCTACTAACTCCCCTTCCCCCAACCCATATGGAGCCATACCTCTCTCTATAGAACTTTAGACAATATACCATATCACACGCGGAAAAGGTGCTTTTGTGAGATACGTTATCCTGCATGCGTGGGTTTGTGGAACATACAGAAGTTAAACTGGGGCGGTGGTGTAAAGTAATTCCATTACAGTCGGCTCTGTGAACAGACATGCGTGTCTTGTCTGTGCAGCATTTGCTGAGTTGATGTTGTCATTAGGAATGTCTTTCAATTAGTTTGTCAGTGTCCAGTTTGTGCTTTTTGCTGACGGACCCTTTGTTCAATTCAGTGGCTTAATTGAACTATCAACATTTGATCAGTTTAATGGGGATCTGTGCAGGAAAGGATAGATTCTGTGAGAGTCTATTTAATTCTTCACTTAAAAAAAACATATCCGTGTAAAATTTACACTTAAGTTGGGCTCATTACAAAATTAAGCTTAATGACTACCAGTTCAACAGTACTTAAGAAATGAATATTTAGCCTTTGCTAATCTATATGTAACAAGAAGTTAGTGTGCTGAATCCTTTTGTCTTTTAATGTTTTTAGTATGTGGCTGCTTTGTTCTGTTGTTCATGGGGAAAGACAAACAGTATAAAATATCATTTAAAGTAAATGTGTGCAAAGTAAAAAGAAAATTTAAAAAACATAAAGTTATTTTAGTTACTTACCCAGTTTCAACCGAATCAGTTCAGTGTAAATTTTCAGGAATTCTAAACAAACCATCTAAATGCAATGTTCATTTGTAACCAAATACACCCGGGAGGAAGCTGTGTCGTGTACACGTGTTTCAAGTGAAACATGGAGGGTGCTTGTTTGACTACATCCAAGTCTCTTATTTGCTGCCAGCTGCTCCTCTGCATAGTGGTATATTCTGGATATTCTATAGCTGCTTGGGGTTCATTGATTCAAAACAACATGGGCTGTGACGTCATGGATGTGTAGGAAGAAACACCCCCTCTTTTTCTTGCAACAGAGGTCACTGAGAGCCAAATTCACACTGACCAAATCCGCTATGAAAGAGGAAAGATTGCAGATATTAGGCTCATTCTTGAAAAAAAAGATAAATAATTAGCAAGTGTTCATTGTTCAGCAAGACAGGAAAACAGTATATGGAACTAAAAGAATAATGAGAAATGAGAACCAAAATATGCTCTTTTCAAATGCTTTTTAAAAAAACAAACTAAGCCCTTGTTCTTGAAAAAAAAGTGAGGAGTGCATTTGTACTTTTACATCGTGTGGGGTAAATGATCAACCATGTGACTTTCTACACTTTGACACTTTGAAATTTTACATTCTTTTCAAGGCATTGAGTTGCTCCTATCAGCATGGTCAGCCCTTTGCCTGGTAACTGTAACATGTTGCTTCAACCTCATTGAAGCTGGACTTTTTCCATAGTTCTCCTGATAAAAAAGTGAATATTTCAAAATTAAACACTTGGGGAACTTCTGTGTGGAACGCCAAGTAAAACAGACTTACAAGATCAGAACCCTGCATAACCTCAAAATAACATGATTGTGAAGAGCTGACAAACTAATGTATTACACGGACCTGCTTTTCTATTTGATAAATCCTAACATTGAAAAAAGAAACATCAAAACTTTATCTGGCTTTTGCTTTTTGTTACCTCTTTTTGCATGCACATTTTTAATGTTTTGACCTGGTGCATAATTTGGTGGACAAAAAAACAGTTTCTGTTTTTCTTTCCCACAGAATTCATAACATTTTTGTTTTTTGTCATGCTAAATTAAATGTTTTGTAATTGCAAGTGGGGAAATGGAAGTGCATACAACTCTGGAATTAAAAATAATAACAAGCTTCTTTGAATTTACCACAAAATGAAGCTATTACACTAAGACTCTCAGAATCTGCAACTGTGTCCTTTAATCTGGTAGAACATGCACTTTTTAAAAAAATGAAACATTTTTGTTGCTTTTTTGTTACTTTTTTCAGGCTTGAAAGTAGGAAGAGTAGAGGTTGTTCACTTTGATTTGGTGAAAGTAAATATTTTCCCTCTGTTTGTTCAGCAACAAGAGCTTTACTGATTGAACTGCAAATGACACCCATTTTGAACACTTTATTGTAGCAGGCTTTAGACCCAGACAGGGTGAGCTTTTCACTTAATCTTGTAACAAAATTAAGCAAACTTTTTTTTGTTCACTGGAATAAATAAAATAATCTTTTGCAGATGAAGAAACAACACTGGCTTACATTGTGTTTCTTAGTGTTAAGAGAAGCACAGTGCAGTTTGATTGAATTTGGATCTTTGTTCAACCAAGCATTTATCCATTTATTTTATGTGCACATCAGTGTTAAAATTATTTGTGGCTTTCATTTCAATGGTAAATTTTTAAAATTTGCATTTGGAAAGCAACACATCTTATGTAACATACATTTCAGACTTGATAATGTGGATTGAGAGGTTTTCCACTTCAAAATCTCAATTTGGAATGTGATTGCATGACCCAAATACTTAACACTGATTTCATTTAAAAGGAACAGCATTTTAAAATCTATATTCATTTATCTTCAACAATTAATTGGGTATAATAACAAAGACTTAGAATTGCTTTCACACAGTTACTGCAACTAGTTGTTTGTCAGTAAAATTACAAAAAAGTCTTTGGCTAATTTTAAATTAGTAAAAGAATATATTTTTTAGATATCTTACATTTTATTTTTGAAAACACCTCACCTCCCTAGTCTAAGAAATTTCTTTTATTTAAATACATTGAAAGACTTAGTTATTAGATCACATTCAACTTGTAACATTTCTACTTGTATTGGGATGGATTTCTCTTGCAACAAGTCTATGACAAAATTTCAAAAGAAATGACACAAGAACACCACTGACCCCCAGAATGTTGCAGTAAATTTAAAAAATTGTGAAACTCATGTTTGTTTTGAACGTTTGTTACAAGTTTTTATTTGGGGAAAAGCATTGCTTTGACAGGGAAAATAAGGGATTTGGCTTTTAGTTTTTGATTTTGTATATTAGTCAATACAAAATCATACCTTGATATGATGTCACAGTCAGAGTATACAAGTATTTTAAAGCCCTTTGTTGCTCACAAATAAAACAATTGTCATGTACTTTAAAAATAAAGTTGCTTACAAATGAAGGTACAAATGAAGCAAATTGAGGAAATGGCTCTGTTGATTTTTTAAAACTTTTTATGTATTTCTTATATTTGAGTGTACATGAATTAAACAAATTCTGTTCATGTATATTAAAAATATTACGTTTATTGTGTTTATGTGACAGTATCCTGACGCTAAATGAAAGTCACATTAGCTGGCTGCTTGTTTCAAAAGAAGTACGATATATTCTTCATCTTAGGCATCAAGACTCATACATATGTTTTTTAATCTCTGCATGTTCTTGTCCAGATACAGGAAAGTCAAGTCATATTTTGTTTCAAGATGTAGAGGTGTGGAAACTGAACATATTGTAAAGTTTGAGTTTTCATTTCCCTTTTTTTTTTTTTGAGAATGTTGGTATTTATTGTCCTCAAAAAGGAACACAGCAGTTCACCACTGATCATTTAAGAATTGTAACAAAGGTTTTACATGACAGGTTGTGAATTATTTTTTCGACTTGAACAACATAAGTATGAAAAAAAGATATCTTGGTACATGATAGTATGCTAGGGCATGACAGGATATGTCTTCCTTGAGAACATTTTTTTAATAAAAAGGAGTTTTAATAGGCAAGTCTACAAGATTTTAAAAACTAATTTGTGACTTCTCGTGGATATTTCTGAAGCTATTTGCGTTTAAGGTTTGTGAATATATAGAATTTATAGTACCAATATAAAATCTTTTTTTCTTTTGTTCAATATTTAAATTGTAAATATTCAAAACGTAGGTTCTAGAATGGGCATAATTACGTATCTCTGCCATTTTTGTAGCTGCGTGTGGCAAAATTAGAAACAACGTGTTCGGGTATGTTGCATTCTACCAAAAGCGCTTCTGTTTCTACTACTACTGCGTGGCCGTTGGCTTGTACTCCTCCCGCTCCCGCCCTCGTCCTCCTCTCTCCCTCTCTTGGTTGGGCGGCACGGTATGACTGGGCGCCGCCTCCTTTACGGTTTCGTAGTACTCTCGAGTAGTTCGCTGACTTTATGAATGAAGGCAGGTCCCCCCCCTCAGCGCGGCTGATAGAGTACGGCGATCCGCTCGCGCGGGGAGGGGGGAAGGAGGCGCGCTCTGGAGTAACCGCAGCACGAGGTGGGGAGAGACGAGCACGAGAATGTTCGCTCGCGGTCCACGTCTCCCCACCCTCTTTAAAAAAAAAAAAAAAAACCTGAGGAGAATTAACGAATTTTCTAGCTGTGTAACTTAATTTTTGCTTAGACAATGTCGGCTTCGTCCTGCCTCAAGAAAAGCTGGACATTATGTTTACCCCCGTTATTTAAGTGTGAAACAACACCCATAATTCATAAAAGAAAACAAGTGTTGGTTAAATTGCATAGGCTGTATATGCACGCTGAAAATGTGATTTCACACGCGTTTGTCCGCAGCCATTTAAACAATCCGGTGCCCCCGTCTGCCTGTTTCAAACCCTTCCGTTTTGTTTCAAAATGGCAGTGGTGGTAGACTGCCTCGATATCCCAGCCTCTGAACATCAGCATTGTTCGGTGTGAGTCATGTCTCTTAAACATGGTAGCGCGGAGGGCCTATAAGAAATTGTTCATTCATATGGAAAGCACTGCATATCTGCCCCGCTATGCTGTTCTGACTTTGCAGTTACATACTGGATCCTTTATGTTAAATAGTTGGTTTTTCCAGATTGTTCTCCGCTACCACGTGTGACTGTGATTCATTGTGTTAATTGGGCGTTGTCAGAAAAAGATGGCTGCTTTCTCGTTCACATGGTATGCGAGTGTTGTGTCATTCGTGCAGAATGGCGAATGTTAGACCAGGTCCGACTGAAATTAAGGATGATTTAGTTTGTTTAAAAAGGATTGAATTAATTAGTTGACTCATGTCTCATGGCTGTCATAAACTGTTCATTTTACGTAGGGTTGCCTAAAGTTAACATTATCTAATCAAAGATTTTTTTTTTACTTTTTATGGCAAGCCCTGCTTGTTTTTCATGTTCGTCGTAAAGGTTGTCTGGAGCCATACTCGTAATACCAAGACAGTTCCCGTAAAACGCATATCTGGACTTTTCCGTGGAAAGTCTGGTATAAGATACTCTACGCCTTTGCTGGTATCAGATGCATTAATATATATTTTACATGGTGTCAGAAGGACTTCATGATTCCGTTTTCTTTGAAACGGTGCTATGGGCATCCTGAACGTTTTGTGAGGAAATGCCATAAAAACCGAAACACCAGGTAGAATGTGTGTGTAATTAACCATTCTCTCTGGGATTCCGGGGATTCTGGGATGCCTGCATAGAACATAGAAATAATAAATAACTACGTTCGTCCATCATGTTTTGCACACAACGATGAATGACAGCCTACACAAACGCCATTGGCCCGTCTTCTTGATTCACTCATTTAATTGCACCGAAAAGCCATATTTAACTGGGGTGTCGTAATGAGAGAGGAGGCAGCATTACACGGTTTAGTTTTAGGTGGTAAAGGCAATGGTAAAGGATTTCTTATAAACAAATGGGGTTTAAAAAGCTCCCATACTGAGACATATAGAAATTTACTTGGTGACATGAAAGTAGGCCGACCTGAAACTCCTTTAAATATTCTCAGTTTACGATGATTGTAAGTAGTAGGCAACATGTATCCAGTCTTAAATGTCCGACATGTTAAAACGCGAGGTTGCCTAAATTGCCCTCGGTAAACAGACTAGCAAAGTTCGGTCTCACACGTCAGCATATCGGAGGTTATTTACAGGTATTATGAAATAGTGATTTGTAGCGCAGATTATCTGCGTTTTGTGCATTTCACCAAATACGATTACACACAACTTTAATTAGTAATTGTAGAACGACGTGGAGAAGAAAAACAAGTCGTACGTGTAATTTTGAAAATTAATCATATCGCCACATTTTCATTCCTATTATCTTTCTGAATGGATTTACTTGTACGATGTCTTAATATGCAAAATTTTAAATGTTAAAATCATGTTTTACAAAATCATTATACGGAATGGCCTTCGAAATTAAAACACCCGCCTGCGCTTGCCGAGTTTGGTCTGTGGCATGGCTGTTTCCCCCAATAAGCAAAATGGCGAACGCGAAGGGGAAAGAAGGGGGAGGGGTGAGAGCGACATGCAGTTAAGTATATCCAGCCAACTGAAGAAAGGCCAACAACGGAGTAATTAAATCATTTCCATATTTTGCGTATAAAATGTAGATGAGTGTCCCAATATCCACTGTGCCCGTTCAAAAACAGCACGCATTTGTCAGCATTTGGGCATTTTCCCCCAACATAACGTGCTCGTTAGTTTCCACTTACCAGATTTAGTGAATTTGAACTGAATTACAGACCCACGAATTCTCTTAAACCACTTGTAGATATTCGTGTGTATGATTTGAATTCCATGCATTTTTAAGCATTCGTGAAACCACAGTGTTGCATTTTGACTTTTAAGTCTATTACCCCCGCCACTTAGGCTACATAAACCCATGATCGGGAGAATGTAATGCTGTTGAAGTGACACAAAATGGAGGCTCTGCTCTCTGCCATCTTTCCATTACTGGGCAGGTCATTATTGCAAGGAGTGTGAACTTTGACCCAGACTGAGGCACATCCCCTCCGCTGCTAAATGGATTCCAGAGTTGTTTTTCTCGCTCTGCATCAACCGACCCCACCTCAACCAGACTTCCCAGGCGAGTGACACACATACGGATCTGCAGATCCGCATACACTCAAGCAAACGCCACTTGAAAATGCACCTACGGCGACGTAGCAAAAGCCTTTTTTTCCACCGTTGCCACGCATGCTGCAAGAAGCTATGAGGCGCTTGCACAATGTCCTTACGTGAAATCGTGAGGGCGTAAAAGCTGATTGTGCTAAACTTTTAGCGTTGTTTTTGGAACTTCTTTGGTGAACATTCTTTACTTCAGACCGACGTAAACATTGCGATAAGGGTTGCGCGTGGATTTGAGCTGCTTGTTAAACAAAAATTAGATTGCGTTATTTAATTACATTTTTATGGACTTGGGTTAGCAGCAAGTGAATACACAATTCTTTGTTGACCTTCGCTGTAAAAGCACAAAAATCTTTACAGGTTGTCTCCTCTGAAATGAAACGCATACTTGGCGATGCCTTGTATAACGTGTAACACTCTCTGCATTTACGTGAACGGCACCAGTGGTGTTGATTAACGCAGCTGTTATTTGAATTTTAAGATAAAGGAGATATGCGGCCAAACTGGTTTGGCACAAATCCTTTTGTGTTTTGTTTTGTCAGTCCTTTGCTCCTGATTGGAGACCCAGCCCCCACCTCCCACCCCCCACGTCTGTTTTGCTTCTCCTGAAAATGCAGCCCCTTTAAAAAGTCCAGTTGTTTGCTGCACCCCCCACGGTCTTCTGGCCCTTTTTAACTCGGCAACCAAGAGGATTCCAAATTCGGTCAGGGGTCAGGGGTCGAGATGTGGAGTTGTGAAGTATCAGCCAGCACTGTTGGCTAAATGGCAGGGAAGCCCTTTCTCCGATTTATGGGCAGTGGCCTGCCATTTTTTTCCCCCTTTCATACAGGAGCTGTAGAATTCAGCATACGGGAGTGAGGGAGGGGTGGGGAGATGCTGACGTAACAATGCAGGAGAGGACCTGCCTTCCACGCTGGCTGCAGCAGGACGGAGATATTCCTCAGCCGAAGCAGGCACTGTGCCGAGCGCAAAGGAGCGGCCGCTGTGATGCCAGGGGGACCTGCGGTGTCACCCGCTGAGGCATCGCGACCTGTCTGCCATGCCAAGCCTGCCCCCCTCGCTGTCACAATGACTTCACGTGGCATGCAGTCCGCCCCTAGTCTATCAATGGTGCTGCCGGATAATTTAGGAAAGTCTTGTAGTTCGCATTCCTGTGTCACAGTGTTGTAATCTTTGCCAGATCTTCCCCCTGTACAGCAAATAGGGAAAGGGGGTTCTGGAAGTGGAGCATGGCTCTAAACTCCATGGCATTCTGCTACTTTGTTTTTCAGCTTGACATGAGACGGAAGAGTCTGGTGAGGGAAACTGAATAAATGGATAGTGACATAAGGCTTCTGTTTTTCCCTTACTTGGTTCAGCACACTTCTGAATGTATACACCATTTGCAGAGAGACTACATATATAGCATTAAAGTCAATGATCAAAATGGACTCTGTGTATTTTGTACCAAATATATAGAGTCAGTGTAGGACTCAGTCTGACCATTGTGGAATGACTTCCATTTGGAAACTGGTGAAAAGTGAACAATGAAAGGTAAATGCATGGGGAAAGTAGCCACTCACATCGTAAAATGTCTTTCACCTCCTGATTTTTTATTTATTTACTTTAATTTTTAAACAGTGCATATATTTTTTCTTGGTGGGTTAATTTTTCTTGGCGCACATATTTTTTGGTGGATTAATGATCCAGGAGGATGAATGTCCTTGTGTGTATGCATGTGCAAAATGTTACCTGATGCAGAACATGTTTGATTGCTTAAGACTATCATGCTTCGACGAGCTGTGTTGATCTGGACCTGCAAGGTGATTGATTATCCGTACTGAGGCACTTGCATGTTAGTGACAGTGTTAGAGAGGGACAAGTAAAGAGAGTGTGGTGGAGAGAAAAGTCTGGTGGGGGAGGGGGGGTTGTGTAACAGTTTGGTAGATGGGCCTGGAGGAGAGAGGGCAACAGGAGGATGAAATGATGCAGGGAATAACCTTAACGTACTGGTAGTCAGGGAGACAGAAAGCCTGTAGCCAACACGCGTGTCACTTTTGTCACAGGTGTGTAACATGGCGAGCAGCTCTTGCTGTGACCACATGAGTGGACTGTCCACGCCCGCAGTATCAGTGCCTCATTCTCAGTAGCATGTAAAGGGCGGAACTCCTCCTGAAGGGGCCCGGCCTGTCAGGGGCCGTCTTTATGTAGACACCCTTATCCAGGTCTGTGTAGAATTTTACACTTTGCCTTCGTACAGCCAGATATGCGCCGGGGCCGCTGCAGTGAGCGTCTTGTTCAAGGACAGCCGCAGTGTCCCACCTGGGAGTCAGCCCCGGGGCCTTATCGCTTGGAGTCCAGTGTTCTTGTCACCGCACTTTGTTATTAAAGGCAATGATAAAGCCTATCAGCACATACTGACAGCTCTCAATGCTGTTAATTAGGCTACACTGTGCTTTTTGCCGATGTCTTCTGCAGTTGAGGTTTCTTTGGTTGTCGCGTGCAGTCCCGAGCTGTGTTTAGTTCTGTTAAAAGAAAAAGGGAAAAGGAAATGTCCCTAGCCATCCAGCTGAATTGTTCTGGTTTGGCACACGTCGTGACAGTGTCTTTAAGCACCTGCATCAGGGCTTGCCGAGTTGGGTGCTTTGGATCCGAGCCCAGTGCGGAAAGGCGAACGAAAAGGGGCGTGTTCAAACTGACACGGGGAGCCGTGGGTAGGAGTTGCAAAAGCAGCGCCCTGTTTTTAGCGCGTCGGTCCAGAGGCGGTTCTCTGGCTCAGATATATTTGAGAGGCGTAGGCTGCATCCAGTGTGGAGATCCCTTGCTTCACTGTCACCAGCTTTCACTTTCTTTTTATTGTCACTACTGTTGCTGGTGGTGATCAGTGGGCAGAACCACCGTCATGTGGCATGTTTGGGTGCATAACTGTGTACCATGTGTTAGCAGCTATGTTACCCTTGCCTGTTGCTTGAGAGGGATGTAAGCCGCGCCGATGAACGAGGCTAAGCCATTCGAAGCTGTAAGTTCACATTGGCGCTAGTATTTTGAATATGGACTTTAGCGCCTTGCCACTTAATATGAAATATTTATTTCTGGTTTCATACTGACTGGTGCCTCGATAGAACCATTAAATATTTACCTGTCTCTTTCATGTACACGCCATTTTTATGGTAACCTGGATTTTTATTTCGTCGGACGCCTTGATACATCTCCAAAAGGGCCTACTCTGGTCCTTTTATCTTCTCCTAGATTCAGGTGTTTTGCATCTTGGAGCAATTATTTGCTGACAGGTATCGGCTACCCTGGTGCCTGTGTGCGTATATTGTATATATGACACTTTTGACAGATATGTGAGCAAACAATAAGTAGCAATTCTCAGAACACCTTTTGTTTTGCGTTTTGCATTCTGTTTGAGACATTCTTGGAGAATGTGAATGCATGAAGTACATCGTTTGACCAGATAGGTTTTGGGGATGAAACTCATATTTCCAATTCCATGTCGACAGATTTGACTTTTCGGCCTCGTAGGGCGGTTTGAGTTGTGTTTCGTGCTGCTCATTCTTACGTAATTGCACCATAGCGTTTGCTCAGTCCTATCTAGGGTGACTTTGTGTTGCGTTTCAGGTCTCTCAGCCTGGTGGGGTCTGTTTGTTTGCAATGGGGCGACTGAGGTTAAAAGTTCCGCTCAAAAGACGTAACTGCCGCGGCCCACCTGGGAGCCGACCCCTTGGCCTCCCGGTCTCTGACCCGGCGCTCTGGCCGTGGCCCCTGTACGCTCAGCGCATCGGTTCCCTGCGCTCGAAAATAGGGGTTCGAGCAGTCGACCCCCTCGACCAAAATTATGGCCCTCGTTTCCAGGGCTCGTGGGAAGTGTGTCTGTAGGAATGTCTGCCTCACGACCACGGCGCTGGGTGGAGCAGCACGCGGGGGCAAGCTTCCCAAATGGCGCACCCCCCTACCCTCCCACCCCCTTTTTTTTTTCCTTGGGAGTGGAGGAGAGGGGTACTGTCACGTCTCTCTTCCCTCAATGGTTCAGTGGAGGCCTCCGCATGATGAATGAATGCAGTGCTGTTTTCCTCATCCTAATTGGTGGGAGGGTTTGTTTAGATGGGCCCGCTGTTCTGGGATCAGTCATTGATTGCATCTTAATGATTTATTTAGCTCCCTTTGGTTTGCATCACATTTTAAATATGATAGATCGGCCCAGGCAGGGAACTGCAGCTGTTGGCTCTGTTTTGTTACCTCGGTTACGTAATTTTCTGCGCTGTTTGTACAGTGCGGGTTTGTTAGCGGTGCCGATGGCCTTGGTGCGGCATTGATAAGTTGCCATTTTGTTGAGCCATTTCTCTGAGGGCTTTACTGACGAAACTATTATCCGTGTGAATTGTGCATTTTCTGCATCTTGTCTCTGTGCATTTTTGCCTTCACATTTCCTCTGGTGAAGGGGAATGGGAGAGAGAGATGGCCATAAACGGTGGGGCTGTGGTACATTTTTCATGTCTCCAAAGCCCTCACCTGGTGTTTCCTGAAATAAGGAATGTGCTAACTGTTCTACTGACAAAGCTGAATGGACCTGCATGTCTGATTTGTCAGTGCTGTGACACAGTCTTGGACAGGAGAAATTGTACTGATCTTCAACCTGATGGATGCCCACTTCCCATTTTTGCTGATAGGAAACAACACATCAAATGGTGGTTTTTGTGGCGGAGTGGCACTAACTCACTCGCTTTGGATTTTTACGTTGGCTCTATATGACTGTATTGATAACCGGTTAGTAATCAGATCGCTGCTCCTGTGACATAATTTCCTGTAATACAGTTTATTTTGGTGGCGTATTAAGTTGCTTCTGCTCTCAGTTCCTCATGTGTGCGTCATGCCATCTTTGCCCTGACAGTATGGTGACAGTATGGTTTTTCTGGGCAGGGGTTTGGATGCAGGCCCAGAGTGCGGTGGGTGTGAATTCCGCGGGTTTGAGGTGGTCTGACTCGGTGAGACACGGCACTCCGACCCCATCGCTTCAGGATGCTACCGCAAGTAAATGCTCGCGGGCTGGTGGTGCATTTACCAGTTGGCACACGCCCCGTAAAAAAAAAAAAAAAAACCAGCGCGGCGGCTGTCGGCACCGCTGAGCCGCAGAAGCGAGGAGCTCGCCGTCCTAGTTCTGACGGAGCTCTTCTCTGGCAGGCGAAGGGTTAATGTCACATCAGCATCTTCTGATTGCCTGTTCTGTGGAATGACCTTTCACCCCTTAGCGGGGAAGGGCCAGAGGGGGGATGGGGTGATCAGGAATTCCAAAGGGAAAAAAAAAGGAGAGGGAGGGTGGGGGAGAAAGAGAGAAAGAGGATCTGGGGGAGGTGGTGGATGAGGAGGAGGAGGAGGAGGAGGAGGTGGTAAGAGCTGAGGGAGTGGCCTGTGTTAAGCAATTAGTTTAGTCTTTCTGTTTCTATTAAAGGGTTGCTGTTTTCTTAACCAAGTGGAATTCCTTTAGTTTGTTTGTTTATATTCCACGGTTTGCGGCCTCCCATCTTGTCCTGCACCAAAGTGGTTGCTGATCCAATTGCTTATTTTGGCTACTGGCAGTGTTTTCATTAACTCCGAAGTCCGTAATCTGTCTCTTAGGGCATAATCAGCTTACAACTTCCCCCCCGTTGGTCTCTTCCTGTGCCGTGGTCAGCATCTCCAGGCCTGCCACGACTCGCCTGGCGGTTTACCTGGATTGGGCCGCGGCCGGTTACGTTTGCCGTGGATGGAGTGGGTGAATATACACGGGATGTCGTATGGTTTCTCCCAGGGAACCCGCAGTCTGACCGACAGTGGTCAGGTGTTACAGTGAGCGGGGGTCACAGGTTTACTGCTGTCTGTAAGGTGTTAAAAAAATCACCTCCTCCCTATGTGTCCTCTCCCCTGGCCTGCTCAAAAAAACACATATTATTTACTCACCTGTACTGGTGAGTAAATACAAGCCCCATACTAAACTGTGTACCCCATACTAAACTGACCCCATATGGTGGTTAATGTTTCAGCTGATGGAAGTCTCACATACTGGTCAGGTCCTGCTGACCCAGGAGGATCTTTGGGGTTAAAGGCTTTTGGGTACTACCCACGCTTGCCAACATCCCATTTGTTTGTTAGCCAATGAGAAATGTTGCTTGCCAGATTTATGCGTTTGCCCGCTCTCTTAAAATGGAGGAATAAGTCGCGATGCTTGTGCCTGTTTACCTTTGCCACCAGTAGGTGGGGCAGAGAGTGCAATGGCCGCATTTCCCTCTGATAAAGTCATGCAAAGGTTTTGGAAGGGCATCTTTTGGCATTTTTGCCCTTGGGACAATGTTTTAGTGCCACCATTTATTAAACATGATATACAAATTGGTGATGTCATGCGGTAGTGGGTTCCTTTCAGCTGAAACATGTTTAATAAGGCCCACGGGTATCAGTGATGTGGGCATTGTGAGTCTGGATATTCCTGTTGTGATTAAGCCGCTACAAAAAGACGATTGTAGATTGTGCTAATGATGTGTGGATATGGTATACGGTGTTAGAGGTAAATGATTGTTTATTTCCTGCTAAAGCTCTCTATGGTGAGTAAGTAACCTTGCTACCTTGCTAGGAGTAGGAGTTGTTAAGAAGCACTTTCCAGTGGAGCGCGTGCAAGGTCTTGGCTCCTCCTTCCGCTCACCCTCACGCTCGTGGGTAGCGCACAGACTTTCTGCTCTCATTTTGCGTAAACGTCTCAGTGCATCTAATAATTTGCATGAACTCCCCGGTGCAGAGGGCGTTGGCACCATCATTTGTGGAGCCTCACATTTTTTGGGCCAACATGGTCACTGAAGACCACACCGGTTTGATGCAGAAGGCCGCACTGTGTTACCTCCGCTGTTGCAGTGAGATGGTGAATCCCAGAGTCTGGCTCTCACGAATAAGCAGAGCAAAGTCGCTCGCAGAATTTGCAGATTTGTTCGTGAGTGCAGAGGAGGGAGTCCTTACGCCTCCGCTTTCTGGAGAGATCGTGCTAAACGGACATTTCTGAATGACGCCGGTTATGTGTAGACCAGGAAATGATGATGTGTTTCCTAGAGCGAGCGCTCGATGACTTGCGAACAAGACCCCGCCGCAGGGCGAGGGGTACATTTTTTAAAAAAAGGAACCCTGGGTGTGGTATTTCACACAGGGTGAACAGGCCTCCCTCAGCCTGACCTGCCCGTGCTCCGGGCAGAGGGAGGGTGTTGTCGTATCTGGGGGTTGACCAACATGCTATTAGCCTGGGTCGGTTTGCTATGGAGGAGCCTCTTGCTTTCCCCGGCTGTGGCCGTTTAGTGAAAACGGCGTATGTGTGTGAAAAACCAGGGAGAGGCTCCCTCTTTACCTTGCTGGAGACTTGCAAGCATACAAGATCCCCCTCCCCCACCACACACAGACACACACACACATGGGGGGGGGCTTGCACAGCTGTCCTCTGACCGAATAACAGCACTACTCATGACAGGATGTGTAACTAAATAAATTAGGTGGCAGGCTACCCACATTTGGAGTACACCGCTGCAGTGATTCCCCTACCACGTTACATCGCTTTTCAGTTTTCCGCTGCCGTGACTAAATCATTGCGCCGTGCAACGGGACGTTACCGTGACCACCGGAACTTTCCCGTGCACTGATTTTGCTCTCTGTGTTTGCGCTAAGCGTCCGCCTTGTTCCTATTTTTGCGCCGGTCGCATCCGTGAAAGCAGATGGCAAACATCTCCTTGTCCCTCCCAGCTAATTTCCTCGTTGCGACGAGCACGCCTTCGGGGAATACTAGTCTGCGTGGGCGCACGTGTCCGCGCCTCCTCGCACATTCCCTACCACGCCGCGTTTCATGAAATATTTACGGCGTGCGTGTTGCACGGGGCTCCGTCCGCGCCGAAAACGCCGGCACGAGTTTGGCTGAGTAAAGTTGGGGTGACAAGCACTTCATCTTCCCAATGGGGCTCAGCAGTGGTAAATATGACAGCATATGTTTTGGATAATTGGATGCACTCTGATTTATCATAGCGTTCTGTTCCCCCCCCCACAATACTGCCGTTCGATTTATTCTTCTTTTTTTGCTGTTGTAATCCTCGATGTGTCCGAAAGTGGAGAGGCAGGTTTCCAGCTGGAACGGTTTCCCTGCTGGCAGCCGCGGCGGCGCTGTGTTCTTTCAGTCAGCGCCGGGGGTTGAATGCGGGGTCTCTCTATTTGAGTCGAGGCCCTGACCTTGGGAATGTTTTGTTCACCCCTGGTTGCAGACCAGTAGTTCCCAGCGTGGTTCCCTTGGACTGCAGTCCACCCCCGAGGGCAGCTGTGAGTTGCAGTTAGTGTTTTCCGGAGACCCGAGGAGGGAGATGTGGGTTTGAATCCCTGCTGGGGGGCACAGCAAGGGTACCCCCTCGAGCAAGGCAGTTCACCTGACTTACTCCAGTGAAACGGGTTAAAATGGACAACCTGCCAAGCTGAAGCAGGTTGCTCTGCATAAGGGGACAATGCAAGTGAATGGGCATTTCAGTGAAAGGGGGCTTGTGAAGAACATAAGTGCAGCGCTCGGTGCTGTTCGGCCTGCACGCTGCTGCCAAGCCATGTCAGTTGAACACCCCCACAGACACAGGAATGCTGTTTTGTAAAGTCAGCAGTTAAACATGTGCATGGGCCGAGCAGCCGGCTGCATGGAACTGAATCAGAATCCTGTTTGAAATTCAAGTGTTTTTTTTTTTTTCCACCTACAGTAGAAGCAGCTTTGATTTTAGGTTTAATAGCAGTTAGCTGCGTCTGCCGCGCGTGTCCGATCAAGACGCCGTGGCTGACGGGACGTTGTTTGCAAATTAAATGATACCTGCAGCCAATCCTGTAATTATGCGTTTACGACTGAACAAGCAGAAACGGAGCGCAACTTTGAGAGGAGGCCCCTTGCCTCTGTGTGAGGAGGAAGTAGGGTTAGGGGGCCGGTGTTGTCGAGGCGGAGTCACCGAGCATTTGCTGGAGCCCCAGGCAGAGCCCTTTTTTCTGAGCTCCGGTGCTGATTGGCTGAGGGAGGAAAGAAAACATTACAGGAAGTTGTGATGAAACAAAAGACAGAAAAAAAGGCATGCTGGGGCATCCTGTGTGGCATTTCCTGTCTGACATTTTTGCCTCTGCTGTGGGCCTCACATGGTTAATGGAACGAGGCTGTGCGTCGGAGGCTGTTGTTTTGTAATACGCCGAAGGAATTCAGCTCTTCAGAAAGTTGACTAAATCGGCGCTCTCGATTTCATCGGCCGTGTGCGCAAAGCGGTGCCACTTTGATGGGACGTGGTTTCAGTCGGCGCAGTCTGATTGTCTGTCGCTGTAGTTAGGTTTTATCGGTCATATTTTTTTTCTAGTTGGGCCTCTGTCAAACAGAACAAAGTGCACTTGGGCCCCTTCAAACAGTTCTTACGATTAGCCACGTGCTGCACCTTGATTTGAGCAGCAACGGTTGGCGGTAATGTAGGCGCTTGCTTATTCTCGCGGCCTGCTCCCTTACCCCGCTCTGCCTTTGCTGGGCCCGGCGGTGTCCCCCTTGCCAGGGACTCCCGTGGTGGCCCATCATGCATCTGTACATCTCTGTGGGGGAGGCCCTCTGAGGGCCTTTCTCATTCAAAGCAGACATGTCTCCTGCGTTTTCAGACGCTGCTCGCATTGTGTGTGCGCTGCAGAGAGGGGGACAGGGGCGAGGCGAACTTCAGAGGGCCGAGTTTTATTTTTATGTGACTCCCTTGAAAAGCAGCTCCTCTTTGACCGTCCCCATTGTGTCTGAGTGTGTGCGTGCGTATGTGTGGGGGTGGGTGGGTGAGCTGTGTGTGTGTGTGTGTGTGTGTGTGTGTGTGTGTGTGTGTGTGTGTTGGGGAGCTCTGTTGGGGAAAGGCAACAGGATGGTTGGGGTGGGGGAAGGGTTAAAATGCACACCCCCACCAGTCAGGGTGAGGAGGGGTAGGGGCGATCAGGAGGGGTTAAAGTTGGCTCACTCAAACATGGCAGAAGGCAAACGTTGCCCGGATGGAGAGAATGAGAAATTAACAGATAAACGCTATCTTACTTTTATCCTCTTCCATTCTCATCCACTCCACTGTTATCTGACCCTCCCCCTCCACATAACTTCTCAACCTGCCCGAGTCCGTCTCCGCTCTGTGGCTTGCAGCATTGTAGTTGCACCCCCCTCCAGCTTTTAAGCTGTATTTCTCTCACCATTGTATTCCTGAAGAAGCTCAACTTTGAAATGCCTGGCCCTGCCCCCCCTCCCGCCGGCCCCTCCCCAGACTCATCAATAACCTCACCCGTCAGAACAATGGCGAGAGCTGACCCCCCCTACACACCCCCCAAACCATCCCTTTCCACTCCTTCCCAGGGCTCTTCACCTTTGACCTCTGCGGGGTGAAACTGTGACTGTCTGAATGACATTCTCGCTCGTAACCCTGCGTTTCCCTGTCGCTGGCCCTCATTCCTTCCCTTCTTGTGCGAAATGCAGGCAGGCTGGGCTTTTGCCTGGCTTTAGTTAAGACAGTGTTTCTCAGTCCTCCTCCTGGAGGCCCACTGTCCTGCATATCTTCTATCTATCCTTGCTCCAAACACACCTGATTAGTGTGATTAACATGCTCTTGGTTAAACCAGGTGTGCTCTGCTAATCAAAAGCGCCACTGATGAGATCAGTCAGGTAGGTGGAGCAGGGAAAGATGGAAAACGTGCAGAGCAGGGGGCCCCCAGGAGCAGGATTAAGAATCAGTGAGTTAAGATCAACTGGTGAGATGTATACAACCATAGACAGGCTTGCATTGGACTTGCATTCTAGCCAACCTGTGCTGAAAAGCAGAAAGGAAAATGAGCAGCTAGTTCACTCTGCTATATCCCAAAAGGCAAATAGAAATGCATATTTTTTTGTTGTTGAAATGTTTTATTCTAATATTATGTGCTTCATCTGCTATGCAAATGATTTGTAGTTTTTCTGGTAGCTGTGAAATAGGTATAGGTGATTTACATGGTATATCTTGAAATTCTGTGACAGCTGTGTGTGGCTGCTTTGGCGACACGTTAGCATCTGGGACTGATTCGTGCGCCACTGACTCGCTCCAACAGGCTTTTTCTCCTGCGACAATTTGCAGGCCAGTGACTCTCTCTCCCTCCCTACCCCCGTCCCCGTCACCACGGCGCTAACACCGCATCCACCAATTAGAGTGTCGGTGGTAGGAGCTGGGTGGGGATTAGGACCATCGCACAGGATTGTGCTAATTAAGGGATGAGAAGAAGGGGAGGAGGGAGGGGCAGGGTCCCTGTTGCTGTTGTCTTGTCATCTTCTTATTGACCGACCCCCAGGGCGGGCCTCGCAGAATGTTGTTGCTCTCGCAGGCTTCAGAGGTAACTGGTGGAGTCCACTAATTCTACCTCATAAGTAGCAAGTTGTCTTTTACCAAAGCCGAATTTTGCCAAAAAGGTGTTTGGCAAGGCACTGGGGGGAAACTGCAGTCGTAAAATGGGAGCTAACGTGCTCCGCCTCCGCTGAGTTGTCCAATTCAAGGCAGCCCCCCCCCCCCTGAACACAGACTCTGTGGCTGGACAGCTTGTATTGTGGACTTTGAATGTGTGATATAGAGACGGTGGGGGTTGGGTTGGGTTGGGTGGGGTTGGGGGTTGGGGGTCGGAGGGGGTTTGCTGTCGGCCCCATTTCCTGCCTCCGGTGGGCGTGGCTTGGCCGGGTTCAGAGGTCGTCGGGGATTAAGGTGCAACCGCATGCCGTAAATTCCCCTTTAACCCTTTCCCAGACGGCGGAGCTGAGCGGGCCTCGCATTCCGCCCCTTGATCTCCCGGCTGCGCATGCTCTCTCGCGCCGCGCGCACATTTTCTCACAAGGGGGTGACGTGGCCTCTCTTCGTGGGGCCTGGGCCAGATGTCACTCTTGCGAGAACGTTAGCAGGCACTCGGAGGTCTGTCTCCTGCTCCCCCAGGCCTTGTTTTCTCTCACACATCTCTCTCTCTTTCTCTCTGTCTTTCTCTCTGTTCCTCTCCTCTCCCCCTCTCACCGTCCCTTACCCACTCCCTCTGTTTCCTTTTTTTTTTTTTTGCTGTCTCTGTGGCTTCCTCCATTGCTGTTTCCTCAGGCCTCCTGAATGACTTGTGTTGAGCGGGGGCTTTCCTCCTTCCTCTCTCCCAGCACTCCGGTGACATCACCCCTCTTCTTCCCCTTCCCCCAATTTTCCTGCTCCGATACGTTATCTTGAGGCAGGTTCCCCACCACGCTCCCCCACCCCGCCCGCACGGTGTTGTCTCCACTTCAGCCCGTTTGAAGCACTGCCTTTGATGCCCTGCCCTTCCTGCTCTGGCTTCCATGTAACAATACATGCTAGCTACTTTACACATGACCACAGGGCTTTATGTGAGCCACTGCAGGCAAGTCAGGAAATCACTCAAAGGAGCTAAATTAAATCTATATTGGGTAATATGCTCTTTCTGTGATATCTTTTGAAATGCCTGTGTAAGTAGTAAGTTCCTTCCATCAAATTTTCATGGATTTACAGGTTTTTGGTTAATTTTTTCATTCTTCTCCTGCAACTCATGAAATGCTAAGGCTTGGCCAATGGAAAAACAAACAGAACTTGACAGGAGGTTTGTACCACTAAAATGCTAAGATTCCAGTCAAATTGGAGCCCAGAGGCAGAGAGCACTGCTCAAGACAGGAGGAACCTGACTGTAGCCTCATGTCCCACCTGAGAGGAAGAGGATAAACAGGTATATTAGCGATAATGTTATTTTTTGGCAGATGTCCTGACTGAGAGCAACTCAGCAGGCTGGTATGGCAAGTTGCACAGAAAGGATGTCAAGAAGACCAACCAGAACAGCCAGTGTCTGCAATAAAGATGCATTAATCTGAAAAACAGTGCAAGACATACACGTATACAGTATTTTTAGTGTAAAGATTCATCAAACAATTATGTGAAATTTCCATTACAAACAATATGCCTGCGTCATGCTAATTTACACATACAGCTAATAAGAGATTCACTGTTTACATGGTGCAAGACAGTGATCCACAGCAGGAACATTTTTTTGCCTCATACTTGACACGTCGGGCCAAGCAGTGATCTTCATGAGTAATATTGCACGATACCAGATGTCAGTCACAGATTGAGTGATTACGTGCTGGATCCTAGTTCGAGGATATTTCCTAGGTGTAGTCGATCAGATGTGTTTGTATTCCGCGCTGGAAGATGAGTGATTTTGCTTTTCGGTTATTGGGGTATGTTACGTATTTTATCTCCACCATCTTGAAGCGCTTTACAGAGAAATGGGGCGACTCGCCTCAACCACCACCAGAGCACAGAGACCACCTGTGTGGTGCACGGCAGCCATTTTGTGCCAGAATGCTCACCGTGCCTTAGAGCACCATTTGGGGGAGGTCGATGGCAGGCGGGGAAGGGGATGCAGGACACGGGGCAAAGGACAGCAGGGACTGGCCAGAGGAAAGGGAGAAGAGAGAGGGAAGAGAGATTGTTTTCGATCGGAAGAGTTAATGGTGTAGCTTTTTTTTTAAATTAATTTTTCAATTCCCCCTCAGAGGAAGCGTCACATAGGCCTTATTGAAAGCAGCAGGAAAACAGTCAGAGGAGAGAGGGAGATATTAGAGAGAGCGGAGATGAAGGAGGGCGCATCCGGAGAGATGGCTTGAAAGAGGAGAGATGGGATGGGATCTGGCGGGGCGGGCGGTCAGTCGGGGGGCGGCGGAGGCCAGGAGATACGGGGAGTTCTGTGTGGAGGGGGGAAGATGGCCGGAGAGGAGAGGGGACATGAGACGAGGCTGATCGGCTACGCGGGTGGGGACTAAACGGGTCTTCAGATCTCAGGCAGCTCTGTCCTTGAAGAGCGCTACAGATTCATCTGCGGCAAAGGGAGGATTGAGGGGGAACGCTGACCACACGAGACCGGGTTACGGCAGCCGCTGGGAAGCGTCTCTCCAGAGCATGCCACAGATAGCTGAGCCATCGTTACTGCGAGGAATGAATGTGTGTCCAGGCCCGCCTGTCGCAGTTTATTTCCTAGGACAATGACTGATGGCACATGTTGAGCTTGTATGCTGTAGTATGAATGGGTAGGCCTGAACAGGAGAGCTACACTTATCTGTAGTGCAGCTTAAGGTGTGAGAGCATTGTGGACAGTTGGCCACTTTGTTCACTTTGTGGACAGTTGGCTAAGAACTGTGTCAGCCCACACTACCTTAAGCTCTGGGTACATTGTTGCCTTTGTGCAGAATGTTTCAGTAATGTTTGGTGAGGGTGTGGTGCAGGGATCGCACCATTGGAGTTGGTAGTGAGTGGTCGAGGGGGGGCTGGTGATTTTTGGTGACATCGGAACAGTGGTTGTAGACTCACCTGAGGCTGGGTATCTCATACTGTGTATTTGTGCACATTTGATTGAGAGTAATTGGGAGAAGGGAATTAGCAGAATAAGAGCGAGTTATGAATTTTATTGCAGTCGAGGGTCATTCTGCACGGCCCCGTGGGACGCGCGCGCGTTCCTCAATATTCGGGCCTGTGTACAGGTGCACAAAAAAAAAAAAACAACAGGTGTAGACAGCTGTGGGTGTTCGTGTAGGCGTGGGTGCGCCTTGCCTCTGTGTCTTTGTGCAGGATACAGTCTAGGCGGGTAGGTGTTTGTCTGTCTGAGTGTGTGAGAATATCTTCTAATTGCGGCACTGGTATCAGTGGTATGCATCAACCTGCATTATTCGTGTGTGCACATGCTTGTGGGTCTGTTTGTGTGTGTGAGTGTGTGTGTGTGTGAGAGAGAGAGAGAGAGAGAGCATGTCTGAAGCCAGTTGCTGGATGGATTCAAGTGAGTATTGTAAGAACAATTCTAGAGCGGTGCCTGATTTCATGTCTCTAGTCCAGTCCAATACTAGGGGGTATTCTAATGTAAGTCACTCTGGATAGGAACATCTCCTAAGCAATTGTTTTCCTGCATCAAAGGAGAAGCACCTACATGTGACGCTTTGTCCCTCTCCCCTTACATGAACACTCTGGGTACTAATCCTCCCAGATCTCCCATACCTCCAGATCTTTTCTCCCCTCTTCCTCTTTCTTTCTCTTTTTTAAAAATGTCTGTCCTTTTATCTGTTTCTCAAAACCTGTATATTGATGTTGTTTTTTTTGGCTGAGGCAATTGGGACTGAAGGACAAAACTCCATTGATGTGTTTGAAAAGCCGCTCCTTCTAAGATTCAACGTGTTTTTTTTTTAAGGAGCCGCTGACAACCTTTTGTCACTACAAAATGGAGCATGAACAATGTGGTGTTTTTTTTAAAGATGTGGCTTACCTGTACTTAGGGTGTAACTGCTGAGAAAGACCCTGAAGGGGGGTATGCTTTGAGCCAGAGTATTGGGGCTGGCTGAATAAAAATAGCCTGTGGAGCTTTATTTTCATGCAAATAAATTATTGGGATCCATTGTAGTTTAATGTAGCTCAGTTTTCCCCAGTCGTGGTTAAAAAAAGCTTTTATTGTCTCTCACTCTTTTTCCCCATCTTGCTCTCTAGCCCTGTGTCTTCCTCTTTCTTTTCTTCCCTTTCTTTCTCAGCCTCTCTCTTGCTCCCTCCCCCCCCCTTCCTCTATCCCTCTAACTCATTCCTTCCCATCCTCTCTCTATGTACGCCTCTCCATCGCTCTCTTCTCCTTCCCTCTATAATCCACTCTTCCTCCCTCTCTCTTGCTCTGTGATGCAGAATTGATGCAGAATAAAGGTCTGAGGTGAATGAGTACTCCTTTGTTGAGTGTAGAGCTTCTTTGGCCACTCATTCAGATCTCCCTACTACCAGCCCCTATGGTTATGCCCTATACCCCACACACACACACACACACACACACTCCCCAGTAGTAAATAGTGCACCAGTGCCCGTGCCGTTGACAGGGTGCCAAGGCAGCTGGTACTCCGCTACAGTGGCCGGCAGTGTCTAATTTCAATGAAAGCCCCACCCCCCTTCCATCCTTTCCTCCCAGTGCGCGCTGTCCCCCTCCCCTCCCGCCCGGCGCACGGGCAGCAGACTCTTCGAGCCGCGCGCTGATGCACTGTGCCACATCACGACACCGTCTCAATTATTGATCTCTCCCGCTCACGGCGTGTTACCGGCGCTCTTCGGCGCTCAGACGCATGCGGTTTTACCGGCCGTGCAGTTGTGACGGCCGAGAAGAAGTGCACTTACGCAGCGAGGGAATGATGATGTGTGCAGTTAGGCTGGCTGTACGCAGTCTGCGCCTTCTGACATGGAGGCTGCGCAGTTTGGTGCTCCGTAGCCCTTGCTGGTTTTCACATGCAGCAGAGTTCACCTGCGGAGTAGTCCTGTGAATACGTACCCTGAGAAAAGTGCTGTGCTCTTGTAATGTGATGACTGCCCTGTATGTTTGAAATGTAGCGCATCTGTGCTCAGCCCAGAGTGCAAGGGCAGATATCTGCCACACTTGAAATTGATTTGTGCTGAGTGGTTGCCCCTCTCTCTTAATCTCTCTCTCTCTGTCTCATTGCAGGACCAGGAAACTCCAGATTAGAAACATTCCACCACACTTGCAGTGGGAGGTGAGTGTGATTTCACTGACTCCACTGAATCCCCTTTTTCCTTCTGTGGAGCTGGACCCAGGCTATCCTGAGCTGGCTCCCAGACTAACCTAAACAGGCTCCCAGGCTATCCTAATCTAGCTTCCAAGATAACCTAAACGGGCTCCCAGGCTATCCTAAAAAGGCTCCCTGGCTATCCTAATCTGGCTGCCAAGATAACCTAAAATGGCTCCCAGGCTAACCTAAGAAGTTGGCAGGCCCAGTCCAGCACTGTTGCCTTTTCCACTGCAATCCACTGTGATCAGTGCTGTAGCACGCCACACCACGCTGCCTGCTCACCGCTGCCTGGACTTGGTTCAGCCTGCAGTCAGAGGCGTTCCCAGAGACACGGAGACGTCACATTACTCCCGTCTGCCTTCGGCGGTACGCTACGATCAGCGATGACATCATGCTGTCTGTTGCGTGTCTGCTCTGCTGACCACAGCAGCGTTGCGGCTAGCCGACACCGCCCGCAGCTTGGCTGTGAGCGGGCTAACACGGTGTGATCTGACATGGTTCCGGCTCTACGGGGAGGCTATGGGAGCCTTTTGCCTGTAGCCTTAGAGCTGTCTCAGAGAACTAGTACAGGACACAGCAGTGCTGGCTTTTAGCCATCTGTGGTACCTGTGGTATTAATTCCTGTTCCAGAACTGTCCCTGTCTTCTGAAATTTAACAGCATGTTCAGCGCCACTGTAAAGTTTTACTAATGTGCTAAAATGGGATTTTGTTGTATCTGAAGATCATTTATGTTAAAACTGAAGATATGGGCCCAATTTAGAGCATCAAAGGGGGAGAGAGCTTTTTAATGTGTCACCTATGCGCCAGCAGAAGGTGGTTGCTCTAAGCTCTCGGAATGAAAGGAGGGCGGCTGTACAGTGAGGGCTCCAGCGGCTTGCGACAGGCCCCTGTTGGCGTGATGCGGGAACAGGAACATGCAGGTCCTCCCCGGCGCACTGCGCCTCCCGCTCTTATCGTCAGTCAGGTGACAGCGTGGGGGGATGTGGGGGATGCGAAACAAGGAGAGGGGGAAGATCCACAGATCTCATCCCACACCCAGCCCCCCAACCACCACCCACCTGCTGACTCAGTGAGGTTTGCAGCACAGTGTGTGTGTGTGTGTGTGTGTGCGTGCGCGTACGTGCACATGTGCTTGTGTGTGCATGTGTGTGTGTACTCTTGTGCACATGGTTGTGTGTGTGTGAGCAAGTGTGTGAACGAGAGTATGTGTGTGTGTGTGTGTGTGTGTGTGTCAGAGTGTGTGTGTGTGCGCGTGTGCGTGTGTGTGTCAGAGTGTGTGTATGTGTGTGTGTGTGTGTGTGTGTGTGTGTGTGTGTGTGTGTGTGTGTGTGTGTGTGTGTGTGTGTGCTGTTGCGCACTGCTGACAGGCTGCTGCTCTGCTAAGGCATGGCTCAGCGTGTCCCCTGTGCTTCCCCTGCAAGGCCATCCTTTCCCTGCAGGCCACAAGAGGGCCTGCTGTCCATCAGCCAGGCTGGGCCTAATGCAGCCGGCTGGGCCTAATGCAGCCGGGCTGGGCCTAATGCAGCCGGCTGGGCCTAATGCAGCCGGGCTGTCCAAGCAGAGTAAATGACTGCCCTGTGCATGTGGGCTAACACTGGGCTAACACTGACTGACCACTGAATCACGAAGCGTGTGCTTCAGATTTTCTGCTGATTTTTATTGCCTTTGTATTTACCATTTGCTAGTGATCTAATTGTCCATTGATATATCAGTTTACCCAATGTATTGTAGTAAAAAATGAATAAAAAGGTGCAGAGAAATGTCTGACTTAAAGTTGGTTGTGTGGTAGAAAAATGTTTCATTAGGTCTATATATTGTTAGGAACAGTAAATACCCAGTGAAGACTTTTCAAAGAATTTTAAGACTTTAAAATTTTGTTAATATTTTATTTATTATTTATTTTCAAGATTTTTTTTTTTTTAATCTCTGTCCAGCTAAAGCTGTTTGTGTAGTAGTTTTATAAATTACCTACTAGTCTGTATTACAGTCTACCCTACATTAGTTTACTCTACCAGGTTTGGGTCTGTGTTTGATGTCATGTATAAGTATGTGTGTTTATTTCCTAGGTACTTGATGGTCTGTTGGCTCAATATGGAACAGTGGAGAACTGTGAACAAGGTACTGGTCCTTTTAATTCATTTTTTCATACCATCCAAAAAAAAAAAAAAACATTTGAGCTTTTGCCTGGCCAAACTGTTCAGGTGGTGGAGGAAGCAGAATGCCCACAGAAGGTCAGGTGTCTTCACTCTGCATGTACGGTCTGCGGACGAGCATCACAGCTTGACGGTTGCAGCTTGAAGTTCATTGCTGCGGGGTTTAAAAACTTATTTTTTGACCAACAGCCAAATGTGACCTCTAAGTCCATTTGGCTAATTGCTTGGATCAGGTTAAAGCGCCGCTTAGGTGGTGACGAGTCGAAGAGCTTTAGGAATGCGAGGCAGTGGTAGGGGATGCAGATGATACCAATAGGGAGCCTATGACCGGGGGGGTGGGGTGAACAAGTCCATTTGGAGTACCGCGGAGGTGGGGCGGGGGGTGGTTCCGGGTCTCCATGTAACCCCCTGTCTTAATTACCAGCCGTAGTCATTGGAATCACAGCTGGGGTCGGATGGAATCCCCCCTGCTACTCCCAGTGCCTATCAGCTGCAGACTGCAGGGCACCTCAAACACCTAGGGCCATTTGTCCTCCCGGGTCTAAGAGTGGCCACCCTTTGAGTTGTTTTCACAAGACACAACTGTTTCTCCAGCGGTTACATAGAGCGCAATAGATAGAAAGTGAATCTCATAGGTGACTCAAACGGGTAACATGTTAGCTCGGTGTTTGAGAGAGCTGCTGCTGGCTGAAAGTAGCACACATCATAAGGAGACTGTGGAGCAACACGGCCAGTTTGTTCCACCGCTGTGAGCTCCCGGTCGTGTCCGCTGATGACACCGCTGGGATCGAACCCCGGCTCAGTCTGCGCTCTGGACGAGCGCCTCACCAACTGAGCCATTCGGGAGCTTACCATTGCAAAAAAATTTCCCCTTTGAATGTGTGGCATTTTTTCATCTCCGCTTATGGCAATCGAAATCCATGTCTCTATATAGCATTTAGATGTATTTTTTTATGAGCGCAGACATTAATACATGTGTAGTACCAGGTACCGGCACAGACATGGCTACGGTGTTGGCGTTAACACCCTTGCCATTTTCACAGCTGCGGAGGCAGTCACACTTCCCGCAGTTGCACAGGCCTCTCATTCAGTAACGACGCCGTTGTGACGCGCACATACTGGATGCACTGGGGGGGGGGGGTTCCTGTTGAATCCAAGGGTGTCACTGTTTACAGTGCTACAGTTGTGCAAACGGTCCTGTCCCCTGAGCAGCCCCCCTAGTCTGTGAGGAATCTGTTTACCGACAAACGTGTGCTGCAGCCAGCTGACCTCCCCTTCCCCCCTTACACCTCCTAACAGGATCTGCATGCCTTTAACACTCTTACACAAAGAGCTTTAGCCCTGATGGGGGTTGACCGTTTGTAGGTCACACTTCAAGTGTTGGATCATAACCAAGGTAACCGGAACCGGCCGCCCAAGGGTGGTCCGTCTTATCTGGATGCCAGAACTCCTCACCATCTCTCTCCCCCGCCCCCACGCTCCACTGGCTTCTTTTCCTTCATTCCCAACTTCCCTCTCTTCCCTCTCTTACCAGATGTATAATGTGCCGTAATCTCAACAGTACCGCGATGTCAACATACCAGCATTGCCATGGTGATGGCAATTTGCGTAGTGATATAATTAGTAGTGAAATGTTCTCTGAAAGAAGAAACATTGACACAGGAAAGACACATACATGAAAACAAGAGTAAATAATGAATGTACCGTCTCTCTCTTCCCATCCCTCTACCTCTTTCTCTCATGCAGTGAACACGGAAAGCGAAACTGCAGTGGTCAATGTCACTTACGGGACACGGGAACAGGCCCGACAGTGAGTAATGCCCTGCACCTCTCTGCGGCCGAACTGAGAGCCGAAGCACCTCATGACACGAGTCCGCTGGCCACCCGTCCCCACTTGCACACACGGAGCCAAAATGGAGCTGAGTGCACAATTCAGCTGTGTCTTGAAATTTCGGAAATTTTGCCTGAGTTGTTACCTTAAGATGGCAAACATAATGTATGTGCCAACTTACATTACATCATAAGCCTAGCATATGCCCTCGTTCAGAGCAAACAATAGGTAACATTTCATCCATTTACTCAGCTGGTTATTTTCTGAAGCAGATTGGATAAAGTAACTTTCTCAAGGGTACAGCAGCAGTGCCGTCAGAATGAAAGTGTGAACCTCCGTGTTACAAGTCCTGATCCTCACCACTGCACCACACTGCTATGCCAGCTCTGAGGGAAACGTGAGGGCCATGCCAGCCAAAACCTGCCTAATCTCTCGTACACACCACACATACTAATGCATTACCGCAGATCCTGTCAGCTGCCCTGTCTAGGGGTGTCTGACAGTAATAAAATCAATCCAAGCATGTGACTCGGAGCGGTACCGGTCGAATGTTGCCGGTGAGCGAGGCGACCGGGTCGGGCTGACCTTGCGGTTGCGGTCCCGTCTCAGAGCGCATTCTCTGCTCGCCGTCCCCCCCCCAGGGCCATCCAGAAGCTGAACGGACACCAGTTCGAGAACAACGCCCTGCACGTCTCCTACATCCCCGATGAGACCTCCGAGGTGGACGGCCAGCGGGGGCCCGACAACGGCCGGCGCCCCGGATACGGGCCCCGGGGCCAGCGCCAGGGCTCCCCCAATTCCGGGGGGCCCCCGAAGCACCAGCACGCCGACATCCCCCTGCGCCTCCTGGTGCCCACCCAGTACGTGGGCGCCATCATCGGCAAAGAAGGGGCCACCATCCGCAACATCACCAAACAGACTCAGAGCAAGTGAGTAGGGGCGGCGGGCTAACACTCATAAATAGACAGAGGGAGACCTGAGGCTGGTACACTCCCCTTAATCATCATCACTTTGCAGCCATTAGATCAAAATGCATGAAGTGGTAGATTCGGTAAGCTGTATCAAGCTGTGGAGTGGCACTGTGCAGGCAAAGGAATACTTAGACAGCTGCGCATGAGCATCTAGCGTAGCGTTTCGGAACTCTGCTCCCGGAGTGTTTGCTGGAGCTCATTCCAGCTGAGCTCTCAAATAATTAGGTTTGATTGAGCTGTTGATTTAATGTTGTTCTCTATTCTGCAACAGTTTGTTGCAGATACGGGTTATTGGAAATGTGTTTGTCTGAGCAGCAGGAAAACAAGTAAGGTGATTCTGTAAGCTATTTCTATTCATAGGAGTCCCTTAAACAAATTAATAATACAAACAAGTATTCAGCTTAATTGAGTAATTAGTTGTTTGATGAGGCCTAGAACAAGTAATTAAACAACTAATTGTTTCTAATTGAGACAGCTGCACTGAATCTGTCCAAGGGCCAGATATTCACACAATGTTATGCTATCTATATGTGTTTATGTAACTTTGCCCTTTCTTTACATTTGCTCAAACACATATCCAACAGAACAGGAAAGACTAGCTGAAGCAGTTGTGCACATACAGTCAAGGGGTCAACATTTTTTCGCCTGTACGTAGAGCCTGTAATTAGCCACTTCTTTTAGTCAAGATTGCATTCTGCATAGAACCATTGACATGTGTCACAGGATTGTAATCCAAATCATGATTAAAGTGAATGGGTACATGCCGTTTCGTGTGTGTCCCTGGTGCACACGGGAGCACTCCCTTAATTATCTATTTGAGCTAAGGTGCTAAAAATGTTCTTGACACGAGAGGGGGACCGTGGTCCTTACACTGAATGGAATTGAAAGTCATGAAGTGAAGCATGTCCTGGAATAGTTTCAGCTTGAGAGTGTGTAACCCCTGGGACGCTGCTGCTGCTGCTGCTTCAGCGCACGTGTGTACGTTGTGTTCTGTACAGGCTTATCATGCCGTGTTTCCAAAATAGTAGGACACCATCCCATATCCCCCCCCCCATCTGTCAAGTACAAGTGCAAGTTGGGAAAGCGGGGTGGAGGAGGCTGCAGTTTAAGATGGTGGCCTTTTGCGGCAGTTCTTGACCAGAGTGTCGCTTGGTTTTGTGGATGAACTGCATTACATTGTTGGCATTTAGCAGAAGCTCGTATCCAGAGCGACTTACACAGGTTACAGCTTTCTTTATGTGTTATCTGTTTATTTACTGAGGCATTTGTGGGTTAAGTACCTTGCCCAAGGGTACAACAGCAGTGTCTCATCGGGGAATCGAACCAGCAACCTCTCTGTTGCAAACCCTGCTCATTACCGCTGTGCTTCACTGCAGCTCTGTTCATTGTGCTAAACTTCTGCCCTGTTCGCTGTGCTACATTGCCGCTCTGTCCCTGAACAGAGAACGGAAGTGACCCGCCCCAGTGCAGACACTGTGGAAGCTGTGCACCTGGTCTGTGTTTGGAGGAAGGCAGTAGGGTCACAAACTCCCACAGCAGCCTGAATCAAAAACAAGTAACCCTCACCCACACGCCGAGCGCAAGCCTGCAGGCGTGTAGGCTGAACCCTAGCGGCGAATTGCAGCTTTGTCAGCGCACACTGCCGCCTTTGCCACAGTTGTTTCTAATTACTGAACGAGTCAGATATGATTGGAGCGCAGGAAGGGCCGGGCCCATGGCGTTGGCTGATGTCGTCTCTCCCCTCCCTCCCCCTTCCGCTCAGGATCGACGTCCACCGCAAGGAGAACGCTGGGGCCGCCGAGAAGCCCATCAGCATCCACTCCACCCCCGAGGGCTGCTCGGCCGCCTGCCGCATGATCCTGGAAATCATGCACCAAGAGGCCAAGGACACCAAGACGTGAGTGCAGAGGCCACCACTAGGGGGGGTTGTCTGTCATTTTGAGTAACAAAAGCACATTGAATTTTGACCTAGTGCAGAGGCAGTCCTCAATGAAGTGGAAAATACATGTTGATATTTACTGTTATCAGAATTGTCTGTGCTCAGGATTTGTATTTTAGTTCTAGTAAGCATAGTACACTTGCATTAGTGTTTAGTTACATATATACTTGCTAGTCTGGCAATGCTTTAACCACATCTGGCACTATTGCTCATGTTGATCAGGTAAATGCAAAGCAGAAAAAAATGGAGTAGCCTTAATGCTTTGTGAGTACCACATTATGGGTTAAACCTCTCTAGTGTGTATGGAATTATGAGGAGGAGATTATCTTAAAGTGTGTTTGAGTGAGGGCGTGTCTCTGACTGAGGCTGTGTCCTCCCCCCTCAGGGCTGACGAGGTCCCGTTGAAGATCCTGGCCCACAACAACTTCGTAGGGCGACTGATCGGCAAAGAGGGGCGCAACCTGAAGAAGGTGGAGCAGGACACGGACACCAAGATCACCATCTCCCCGTGAGTGTCCCGAATTCTACTGCATGGGAACATAATGAGCCCCAGTCCAGAACTACCACCTTCCCCCTCACAGATCTGAAAGGACTGGTTAGGTAAAAGCAAAATGACTGAAACTCCACTTAGCCTACAGATGGCTGTTTGGCACTATCACCACATTGGTGATATCTGTCCAGCCCTTTTTTAAATTTTAGGAGAAATCTCTTTAGGAGTGAGTGTCACAAGAAGCAGTAGAGTTAAAAATAATTATCTGCTATCTAGCTGCAGAGAAAAAAGTAATGAAATTCCCCCAGATCTAGTGGGCACATCAGCTAGCTACCTTGGTATGAAGCTGCCTATAAAGCCTGTTCATTTTGCTAACGTTAGCTAGGTAGCTAATATAAATGTTTTATCGGCTGGTTGGCTAGGTAGTCTGCTACACATTTTGCTGTTTGGCTATTTGTGTGTGTTATGGCTATTTGCTTGTGTTGTACTCTGCCTCACTTGTGTCTGCCAAATTAATAAATGTCAATGTAAATGTGAATGAATAAAGAACGGCTTAGGGGATTGAGTTGGGGGGTGGGTCTGGATTGGGCCATGCACACTGATTAGCGTGGGAGGAGGCTCTAAAATGCGGTGCGCCCCTCTGTCTCTCCCCCTGTTCCTCCCCCAGGCTGCAGGACCTGACACTGTACAACCCGGAGAGGACCATCACGGTGAAGGGCCCCATCGAGGCCTGCTGCCTGGCCGAGCAGGAGATCATGAAGAAAGTGCGCGAGGCCTACGACAACGACATCGCCGCCATGAACGTGAGTTTGTTCGCCGCACATCAGGGTCCCTGACCCTCAGCAAGGATTCTGCAAAATGTGATGGTGAAGGATCTGTATAATGCCATATTCAATGAGAGGGCAAGCCAGGAGGGGAGAAACCGTCACCGCAGCTTCAGGGACGTCATAAGTTACAGGTGTTTGGTCTCGCACTGGTCGTGTTGCACCGTAAAATTTCTCATTTCTCCTCTTCTGTGCAGTGACCAGTTCCATTTTGCTGGAGCTCAGTAGATTTCATCTTAGTGGTCTGTTAATCACCTGCAGAGAGCATTAATTGTTCAGCCGTACACAGTGGTACGTGGTTGTTCGCCAAGTGAGGAGAGATTTTACACCACACAGATCCAGTGATGTAATGAGTATCACTGAGACTGCCCCTTGCACACCATTTTATCCACACGCACAGAGCTACAAGACTGGATTAAAGTTCGCTTTGATTTGAAGAAATCTCTTCCGATCCAAAACGGCTGCAGAAATGGACATACACACAAGGCACAGTTACCTGATGTTGCAGAATTACAGCAGCTTGGATCTCAGATGAACAAGTGCATTTGAATTTACCCTTGTGAATATAGGTGGATGCATTCAAAACAAAGGATAGCTTACCCAGTGCAGTCTCTACAGCTGTCCCCTCCCTGTAAAAGAAGAGAAGGGAACTCCATTTCAGTGATTGGGGGGGCTGTGGGGGTCCTGTGTGAGCAAAGTGTGATGACAATAAGGCCAGTGTGTCTTGTGCGGCATTGCGGTTAAGCAAACAAGTCAAATGTCACCAAAGGCAGAAAACATTACATGAAGGAAATTGCATGTGTGTGTGTGTGCGTGCACACGTGTTCCTGTGTTGCAGTCCCATATTGCACAAAAGAAGCAACAGTTACATTGTCGCCCGAGACCCACGCCACTTCAGCCCTCATCAGACAACACGTCTGTTTGTGTATTTGCATAGCGTTCTGTCTCCGAATCCAGTCGCACAGGTTTACATTTGCCTTCTCTTTGTCTCTCCCCTGGCCCTGCCCCTCCATCTCTCCAGCAACAGACTCACCTGATCCCCGGACTCAACCTGGGCGCCCTGGGGCTGTTCCCCCCCTCCTCTGCCATGCCGCCGCCTCCCCCTGGAAACTCGACCCCCGGCGCCCCCTACGGCACATTCGGAGTAAGCAGACACTTCAAAAACGTCACAAGCAAGGCTGACGCCTTTGGCTCGATCTCCACATCTAAAAAAAAGATTATATCACATGCTGAAATGGAGTTAATTCAGTCTCATCTACTGTTTGCCATTTTCAGAGCTCTTATTGCAGTTATTGGTAGATTCTCAAACTGATACATTTATGAAAGGGCACATGGGCAAGAGTTTTCCAGCTGCGACTCTGAGCTATGCCTAAATGAATGGCCACAAGACAAAGGCCCCCGTTTGCGCTGTGTTTATTTGTGAAACTTTATGAACTTTTGTGAAACAGGCCTTTTTACCTGACTCATACATCACATCGTAGAGGTGTTGCTCAAGTACTTCTACTTTCTGTTGCCTGACAAAGTGAAGACACACAGTGTTCAGACTGAATAACAGCTTGGAAGGTGATATGTATACGTCTATGAAGTGAAGACAAGCGGTCCCACCCTCTCCCCGGATGACATCAGTACCTGAGCCTCTGTTTACTGATACAACAGAAAGAAGGGGACATAGTGGTTTTAAGAACAAATATAGAACTATTTGAATAGTGACACATCATAATGATGGCCCTGAGACACTTGAGCAAACATCATAACTGGAGATACAGACCTGTTAGATAAGTCAATACTGCTGGATTTTTTTGTAAAAGTATCCTGACAAAACCGGTGTTTTGAATTATATCAGGGCAGAGGTGTCTGGCATTCTAGAATTAAAGTAGTGTGTTATAGGATGATTGCATATGAATTTTAGCGAAGTCCACATTAGTAATACAAACCCAACCAATATTGCTGACGGGCTGTGCATACAGCTTAGCAGAACTGTACTTCTGTCGTTTTACTCCTAGGCATTTATATCCACAAACCTCTGGTTTAACCCTAACTCTGTAAAACATGGCGTGGGGGTGTAGCGGTCAGTGGGGTTGGGGTTAGCGTCCCCGTCCTCGGTGTAACGGCGCGGCTGTGTGCTTCGTCCTGCAGACGCCGGAGCAGGAGACGGTGCACGTGTACATCCCGGCCCAGGCTGTGGGAGCCATCATCGGCAAGAAGGGCCAGCACATCAAACAGCTGAGCCGCTTCGCCGGGGCCTCCATCAAGGTGAGAGTGGGAGCAGGCTGCATTTACTCAGCTGCTTCACATGGAGGCACACACACACACGCACATACTCACACACGCACTCACACACACACGCGCATACTCACACCACACACTCACACACGCACACACACACACGCACATACTCACACACGCACATATTCACACACACACACGCACACACATACACACACATGCACATACTCACGCACACACACAAACACACACGCACATACTCACACACGCACACACACACGTACATACTCGCAGGCACACACACGCTCTCTCTCTCTCTCACGCACACACATGCATACACACACATATATTTGTAATGAACGTGAAAGGGGCAGCTCACCCAAATTACCAGCCTCATTACTAGTTCAGCTAAGGGCAATTTACCCCTAGCTCCACAGGCAACAACACTAGCTAACAAGTCTCAGGGAGTGACATCACCTCTGAAACTGCTCTGCCACCTGCTGCCATACCGGCTTTATGCAGAACTCACGACTGCTTTCATCTCTGCTACATACGCATACATGCACTTATGAGCTCAGACACACAGTGCAGACACACACAGGTGCACATTTCACATTACATTTAGCGGACGTTCTTATTGAGAGTGACTTATAATGTAGGAGAACATTAGTGCGTTTACCTGATCAATATGAGCAATAGTGCCAGGTGTGGCTAAAGCATTCCCAGACTAGCAAGTATATTTGCAACTAAACATAGCATAACCGAAGAGAGACCATGCACTGCTCTGATATCATACCATAGATGTAGTGTTCTTTGATTGGTAGTGGTTAAATGGTTAAGTGGTTGATTTCTGTAATCACAACAGGTTTTGATATACATTAAAAACATTGAATTTCACAGTTTCTTTTTAATAGTACCATGCTTTTTTAACTCATTTGTATTTTGATCATTTAGGTCACCTTTCTCAGGAATTAACTGATTTATGATTTGTGCCCAAAAATGTGAAAATGCAGGAATTTCATTTTATCATATTATGCTCTAACTGTTTTGGTTACCACTGTAACCAGGGGAAACATACACTATTTGTATTCAAAGCTTGAGTTTCTGTTTCAGCATTTGGCCCTTTTAGAGACGATGCAGGAGTGTGACTTTGATTGATTATTGGTGTTCAATAACGCTGCGTGACTCTCTCCAGATCGCTCCGGCCGAGACTCCGGACTCGAAGATGCGCATGGTCATTGTAACCGGCCCCCCTGAGGCCCAGTTCAAGGTATGGTCGATGCAATTCCAAACATTCCCACGTGTTACTGTGACCGTGACCACACATACAGACCTCTGCCCCACTCTGTGTGCCAGGAGTTGTACTATGTATGTGTGTGTATATGTATGTAAGGGACCATGTTAATTGGGTCTGTGTGTCTGTGTAGTCAGTGTTTATATCTGACCACCCGTCCTACTCTCCTCTGCGCCTACCCTGACTTTGACTCTGCATCGCCCTCTGCAGGCACAGGGCAGGATCTACGGCAAGCTGAAGGAGGAGAACTTCTTTGGACCTAAAGAGGAGGTGAAGCTGGAGACGCACATCAAAGTAGCAGCCACCGCCGCGGGCCGTGTCATCGGGAAAGGCGGGAAAACGGTGAGGCGCAGGTCGTGTGGGGTGGGGGCAGGAGCGCGCTTCCTCCGTCCCAGAAGGAGATGAGGTCTAAACACTGGAAACTGAAGCCCAGAACTCAGTAACTCCTCACCAAGGGAGAATGTGGTCTTCCAGTAAAGGCTTAAGCTCAACAGTGTTGTTGCTGTTAGCCAGCACTGGGGGTCATACTCTGTGGAGGTGGAAATGTTAATGGGCACAGTTTGGGTTGCCAGGGTACCCTGCATTTCCATGAAGGGTGAAGTGGCTGAGTGTGAAATGAAGAAGCAGAATTGGACAGTGTTGAAGTTGTTCAGGCTGTGTTTATGAGATGAACTTGGGGTGCATCAGCTGGGTGTCACAGGTTCACCACATCACGCTTTGTGTACTGTGGTTGACCTGCATACAGTGCATCTCATGTTCCTCCTGTGTGTTCCTGCCTTTGCATGATCGTCAGGGTTATTTACTTGTCTTTGTTTTGACCTTTCTCATAATGGGGGCACAGAGCTTGCCAAACCCAGGGTAACATTGTTTAATTAAATTAACATTAAATTAAATTAATTTAATGTTGTATTTAAACACTGGCTCTGTTATTGAATAACTAGGTTATTCTAACAAATCAAACCAGGTTCCGCCCTACAGATAGGCGACAAACACTGACCTGGGATCAGTTTCAGCTTTTGGCTGGAAGCGACTATGGTTGCATTATCATGTCTGGGGTTATATGCTGAACCATACTGACTGCAAGTTACTGACGGGTTAACGCCAACTTAATGTCACAGATATGCAAACAGGTAGCACAGCTGTTTAACCAAGTCCCCCCCCTCCACCCCACTCCCAGGTGAACGAGCTGCAGAACCTGACAGCCGCCGAGGTGGTGGTCCCCCGTGAGCAGACCCCCGACGAGAATGACCAGGTCATCGTCAAGATCATCGGGCACTTCTATGCAAGCCAGGTGAGACCCCCAGTGGTCAGAACAACCTGCCCCCTCTCAGCTCCCGAACTGCACTCAACGGCATCAGACAGAAATTTGAATGAATAAGGGTGAACTTTTTCTCAGGTAGTATTAAATGAATACACTGGAGATGAATCGTGACTTCTTTAAAACAAACTAACAAAAACGTAGTTGGGTGTGTGATTTTATGAGAATCTCCTGTTGTGTTGGATCATCGTGTTGTGTTCCATTAACACCATCTCACCTGGTTGCATTTGGAGTGGTGTCATTGTTAATTTGTCATCACAAAATGTGTTCCTGTAAGTTCCTATTTGTACAGCCCGGTTCTTAAAGGTGCAGGTTTGGCAAATCCCCTTGCTCATTGCCTTACCTTACATTACTAACATTTAGCAGATGCTCTTATCCAGAGTGACTTGCATCGGTTACAGTTTTTTTACAATATTATTCATGTATACAGTTGGATATTTACTGCGGCAATTGTGGGTTAAGCGCCTTACCCAAGAGTACAACAGCAGTGCTCCAGCGTGCAATCAAAGTGCTCAGGACAGAAGTGCATTAATGATCTGAACTCATTGTCCCAGGTTCTTTGCCCAACCTCTTGTACATGTGTCTCTGCAAATCTGTATGTCTCACTCTCTATCCCCTCTGTCCCTGTCCCTCTGTCCCTTGCAGCTGGCCCAGCGGAAGATTAGGGACATTCTGACTCAGGTCAAGCAGCAGCAGCAGAAAGGAGGCATGGGGGGCACTCCGGGACCGCACCCACACCCTTCTGTTGAGCCCGGGACACAGGGATTGGCCCAGGACGGTCAGCCCGCCCGCAGGAAGTGAGGGGGCGGAGCCCCTCTGGACGGACAGCGGCTGGTGGCGTGGGAGAGAGCGACACAGTCTGACTGGGAGACAGGGAGTGAATGCATGTCAAACAGAGAGGGGTGGGGGAATCGTGTGAGAGTGGATTAAAAAAAAACATTAAACGACAAAAAAAAGAACACAAAACGATAGAAAACAGAGACCAGATGCCAGGCCAGAGAGTGACTGGAAATGGGGAAAGGCGCGCGGGGCTGGCACAGCACCTAGGAGATTGACTGGAAGTGTGAACTAGGGCGCCCCCTTGTGTGCGCTTCAGAAAAAAGCTGCGCGTGCCTTCAGGGTAGCGCTGGTCTTGTCAAGTCCGTTTCAAGGAGTCGTCTCCTTTTCTTTTGCCTCTGTGGATCTGAAAGGAGGCAAGCTGCCTCTGAAACGCACACTCTGACAGGCCCTCACAACATCAGTGAGCCCCCCCAGTCAAAAGCCATTTCCAGTCACTCTTGATTTCAAGGGTGGTTTTTTTAGCAAATAAAAATGAATATATACATACTATGATAAAAATGTGCAGTGATGGGGAGATGGGAGAGGGGACAGAGAAGCCACTGCCGAGGGTGAGGTAGTGGATCAGGTGACCTGCCCACCCTGTCTGAGGCAAAGGGAGGAGCCGGGGCTCGTGGGGCCGCTCTCAAAATCCCCTTTGGGGAACTCTGAAGGGAGGTTAAAAAGCAAAGATGCGCTGAGAGAAAAAGAAGTTTGAAATGCAGTCTACATGAACTTGAAAAGCAATGCTGCACGCAAGCATCAGCAAGGTCCAAGACCGCTAAGATCGCGTCGGGAGAGACGGGCTCTCGTTTTTTTAGTTTTTTTTTTTTTTAGTTTTTGGAGGGTCGTCCGTCCTGGTCACGGATCTCGACTTTGGAATCGGCGATGGTCCAAACGCTAAGACCGCAGTCAGTGCGCTGTTCTGTACTGGCCTTGCAGTTCTATTGCAACAGCCAGCCCTCGTGGAAACCATATAATGTAAAATTAAATCAACTATTTGGTGAGCGGCTTGCATCTAATGGCAACTTATATAAGGCGATACATATACAGATGCCAGTACTGGACTCAAGTCCCTAATACATGGCGCACACAATTGGGGTGATGAGGTGTCACCCTTTTTTTTCCTTTCACAGAGGACAGTGTGTTTACCCTACCCTACTGTTCTTGGAAGTCTGGGAGGAACCAATTTATGATGGAGTAGGGGTTTACCAGGAGGGCATCCTTCTGCCCCCCTTGCCAGGAATTCATGGTTACCCAACACCGACATGTTATTCCTGAGACCCCACTCCGATCGACTGGCAAATCAGATGATTCGCTTTTTCAGTCGTGTTGACCTCATAAAGCAACTTGTATGTGAGGGAGACTTTGAAGACTTACCATGTTCTCTTTAGACGGGGGGATGGTGAATATTAAATATTATATTTTTTTCGGGAAGATCCCTCCCCCCTTAAAGTGCCTCTCTGTGCAGTCTCTGGCCCTGCAGGAGGACCCGCGGTTCTTCAGTACCACCAGGCTACGACATCAACGTCGGCCGCTCGTTTTGCCGAAAAGATGCGCTTGTTGTCCCACTTTTCAGTTTCAGTGAATGTGCACCAGCTCCAGGCACACAGGACAAGGCAAGAAAGACCGTTTCTATCACGACTTCACATTGTTTTATGAGATGGGTGTGGCCCAGAACAAGCCCGTCATTTGCCTTAAATGGTCGGCAGACCAGGGTCCCTTGACTTGAAGTCATGAATGTCTGCATGAATGCACTTTCTCCATTGCTTTTTTTTTTTTTTTGTCCGGCCCATCGAAGAGCGGTCGCTACTCCTCCAGAGACAATTAATGGCATGGAGGTGGCTTCCCTTCTCCCTCTCCCTCCCTCCCAAAGTGCTGCTGGTGAGCTTCTAAAAGAAAAGGGTGTAGTTGGAAGTTTTCACCGTTATGAGATAATAAGAGATAAGAAGCAAGAAAAAAAACCTACCTCAGGGTATTGTTACCTCAGTGTTTGTTCCTAACCTTTTTTTTTTTTTTCGCTTGCTGGTGTTTTATATAAAAGCTGATAGTCTTGAATATTTTATTTTTTTAAGAAAAAGATGAGAAGTATCTTTCTTTTTATGTTTTGTCTCGTTGCTTTGGTATTTTTTCTGTTTTTTTTTTTTTGGTATGTTTGATTACTTGTTTTAATCAGAGTGCCCCTGAAGTTACACTCCCAGGTTCCAAACTCTGCTAATAACAATGGGCTGTTTGGTGGCAGTGGCTCCAACCATTGTTATTGCTGTTGTGGAGTGGCTTCTGGTGGTTGCTGATGTATGCGTGGAGTGGACAATGGGGTCCAGAGCTGTGCGCCTGTGAGTTTTGGTCTGTCATGGTTTTGTGCTGCCGGCACAGGGCTAATGCCAGGCTGACAGGCATGCGTAGCAAGCGAGAGTGGAGTGAGTGAACCCTTGGCTACACTCAGCCATCTCCCCACTCCTGCCGCTGAACATGGATATTTACAGGCTCTGAGTGCTGATCTCACAGCTCTGATGTTCCCATTGCCTGGGTGAGTGTGAGAGAAAGAAAGAAAGAGAGAGAGAGTGTATGTGTGTGTGTATGTTATTGATTTGTTGAAATGTTTAAAAATGGAGGGTTGGGCATAGTGGGGAAAGAAAAAAAGAAAAACAGAAAAAGTTAAGAGAACCTATGGCCTTGGTTTTAATTTTTAATTTTTAATTTTTTTTTTTTTTTTTACTGTTATGATTTTTTTTTAAAGAAACCGGGGATGTTCTAAAACTTTTTAAAATGGGAGCAACTAGCTACAAAACGTAAGAAAAAAGAGAAAAATGATGAATGAATGGAGTAAAATAAATAAATAGATTTAACCTGTACATAAGATGTAAAAGAGCAGCTAAAAAGATGAAAAAGTTTTGTATTTTTAAAATTACTGTAAAAAAATGAAAAAAATGAAAAGACAAGGAAAGATACTTAGGCAAAACGCGAAAGACCACCGTACGATTCCTGTCAGATTGCATCTTTTACGGCCTGCTGCGCTACATCATCTCATCACAGGTTGAGCCAGCAGCTTTTAATGTGCTCGCTAACCTTCAACAGGAGAAAGTCTATTCTAGTGTTTGCGCTTCCATTTTTAAAGAGACAGTAACTTCTTTTGGGAACCTTTTGTTGAGGAGCACCACCGCTCTCCGATTCAAAAAATGTTCAGTGGAAACATTTCGGCTGAGGCCGTTTATGAAGACTGTTGTTGCTCAAATCTGGGAACGTATTGCCGCCCCGTGATACGTGCTAATTAATGTACAGGTGTATTATTTCAATGAAGTTGTATTTCAAAGTGGGTTTTATAGCAGAACATATGCAATAATAGCCATCCAATTGATCAGCCACATCCTAGAGTAATCGGAGGTTATTAGTCACACCGGAGGGGGAAAAAGGTTCCAAGAAGTTTGTGTCTCTTCGAAACCGCAGAGCTCTGTTCACAGACACAAAGACCTGCTTTGATTTGTTCAGACTGCAGCCTATTTTTGTTTATATGTCTGTTGTCATGTTTTTTTCCCCATTATCTTGTTAAACAGCAAGCTTTATTTGGACATGACATCTGGTTACTTACTGTTTCAAAAAAAAAATTAACAAAAAAATAGACAACTTTGGATAGGGACAACAAATGACTGAAAAAGTCCAGGAGTTTTATATGATGCAAAGATGAAAACGGGAAAGGTTTTTTTTTTTCCAGGAAGAAGGGGTAGAGGAGCGAGGAGGAGAGTTAGAGGGGGTCATGCTGAGAACAGTGATTTAGGGGGAGCGGCACTGCTGCTTTGAGATTTGCGAGGCAATAAATACAGACATTTGAGAAATACAGTGAGAGAGAGAGAGAGGGCGATGTCTCTGCACTAATTTCCAGGAATGTTGTGCCATAGACATCAGGCCTTTATTAACACAGTTCCCAAGATCAGTCATGAGTCTTACCACCGTCTGTATCTCCATAGAATGCAGTGTAAACTTTTCCAGGTGTCTCTCTCTCAAATTCTGCCCCATCGTTAGCCCTCTTTTCCCTGTGCTGCACTCTGCCAGACCCTACTCCTCTCCCCAGATTTGGGAAGTTTTTCTCAGCACACCATAAAATGAGGACTTTTTAACATATTGGTTTTGAGTAAGAGTTGTTTCAGGGGTAGTGGAAATCTACTGAGGTCATCCTCTCTGCTTGGCTTCATTTGTGCCTGTTTTCTTATTTTTCCGTTCAACCCCTTTTTTTGTTTTATTATTACCGTTTTATTTCTGTTTCTTTAGCTTGGAGTAGTTTTACAATCATGGGTTTTATTATTTCACAGATCTAAAAATGGCAAATTTAAAAGTAAATTCTAACATATAACTGACATATGAGACATAAAATAATAATTGTGCCAAACTACTTTTCAAAGGTAGGAAAAGAATCACGTTTGAGCCACAATGGATAACCTGATGATAAAACATGTTGTGGAACCCGGTTCACTTAATGAGTAGCACGCTCTCTGATTCTGTGAAGCTAGAATGCTAACACGTTCCTTAGCCAGGAAGTGAATGAGAGTCTGTTAACGGCACCGAAATGCCGTGTATTTCTGCTAACAAAATAATTCCACAGATGTGGGCCTTCAGTTTTTTTTTTTTTAATGCAAATGGGTGGCAGTTGCGCCAAAACTACACACAAGTGACACGTTTACTGGCTGTCTGTTACTCTAATTAGTCTGTTTTACTTCGGTAAAAAGGTACCCATTATCCACCAGTCAGAGCATGGACTTTTGTTTGCTCCAGAGAGAGTTTCTTTTTGGTCCGTGCAAACAGCAGATTGAACTGAGAAGACATACACCACACTCAATGCTCTGGGCGTTACGTTCAAGACGCTTAACGGGTGCTACAAAGAAAAACCAAACCTCACACATAACCTTGGAACGCTACCTCAAGACTTAGCCGCAAGATCGTTTTTTTTTGTTTTCTCACACCGGACAACAGCGAAACAATGCATTTTTACAGTACCTTTTAGATTTTGTTAATTTATTTCTCTTATTTCTCTCATTTTGGTTTTAAGTTATCTCTCCAGTTTAGAGTTAGGACAGTAAAAATATGAGGGCGGGGGTTAGGGCTTGACTTGTGAGAGGAGGGGGGGGGGGTGGCTTCAGCTAGAGTAGGGGAAGCAAATTGAGGAACTGAAAAATGAAGACGCGCTAAAACCCTAGCAGTGCTATTCAGACAGAGATCTTATGTGGAAGAGTGGAATCGCTCATGGTGAACTTGTCACTTTAGTACTGGCTTGAATGGGTTAAGGTACGGGTTTGGTATGCTAGGGGCTGATTGGTGACAGTGGTGACCTGCGTTGGGTCACACTTCTCCAGACTGACATGTGCATTTTGCATTGGCCAAATACATCAGAATCGCTTTGTGTAATGAGCCAACCATAGAGGTACAATGTAGATGCTGAAGATGTGTAATGCCTCTATACCTCACAGTGTTGAAACAGCACAACCCGTCTCTCTTATGCCTCCTCAATGTTCTACAAAACACCCCAAATATCAACCGCTACCCCTCTGGCCCTGCCCCATCCCACAATCCCTCCCCTGCCCTGCCTGCTTCCCATGATCCTTCCCTGGCCCCAAAGTGGGTGGAGGCCTACTTTGTCTTTCTAGTTACAATAGCAAGACAAGCAAGCATAGCTGGCTACGATTAATGTGCCAGGATATTTACACTGACTAGTTACCATAACTAACTAGCAACCAACACAATCAAACTCACTTGGTTAAATAGCTAGCTGACTGATGAACTTTAGAATTAGCTAGCTTTGCCAATTAAGGTAGGATTGTGTAGCTGGCAAAATAAATAAATAAAAAGATGTAAATACATAAGTTTTACTCATCCACGCTGCTGAAATTTCTGTTCATTATCGTAAACCATTTGGTGGGTAAACTCTTGACTGCCACAAACACCTCTTTCCATTCCTTCAGTGGTTCTCTTGTCAGTGCATGTGCGGTAGCCCCATTCACATAAAGGAAACCGGAGATACAAACAGACGCTCCCTTAATTGGGACCGAGACAGAAATGCCTGTTGATAACCAGTGGGACCGCGGCTATGAGTTTAGCATTGCTCTGATCTGTGTCTCTGCCAGCCCCCCTTCCCACACTCCCTTCATGGTCCTAGCCCCTTCCCACAATCCCCCTCTTTGTCTTCACTCCCTGAATCTAGGGGCACAATATCTGTAACCATGTAATTTTTTTGTTGATCTACCTCTTAGGAAAAATAGCAAAAACATAAAATAAAAAACACATCAAAAAAGTTTAAAATGTCAAAAAAAACTAAAATAAATAATAAAACTGGGTAGTGGCATCTCCATATACTGTAGTTAATAGTCTAAAAGAAAAATAATTTTACTTCTTCCAAAGATGATTTTTTTTCTCCATAGAAGGGGTTTTGAAAATATAATTGCAAGGAAAAAAAACTAAAATTGGAGAGCTGAAAATTAGTCATTTTACTTAAACAGAGAAATAACTGTTATATTTCATTATTCAATTGCATTTTGTTCATTAGACTTCTATCTTTAACCTCACACCCTTCATCTTTTGTTTGTTTTCGATTGCTTTCTAAAATGACATGGGATTGTATTTCTTGTGTTGGATGCATTAGAACTCTTTCTCTGTGAACTGCTACATAATACTCTGCCAGATGTTTCAGAACAGCATGATATATTAAAGATTTGTTTGGAAAGAATAGATCCATTTCATTAGCTGTGACACTGAGGGGAAGGGGGAGGTGGCAGAATTGTTTGCCCTCCCCTCTGCATCTCCCTGTGTTTCAGCACCTCTGAACTTTACCTTCTGCCTATTTCGTTAGTTCTTATCATCACTTGTTTTTTAACTCCTTGTAAACAAACAGACCATAGAAATGAATGTGTTATTAAAAGAAGAGAAAGCGGAACTCGTGCGTTTGTGTGGGTTTTTTTTGTAGTCACATGTCATCATTTGGACTCTGTTGTTTGCTGTGCCTAGTTCATTCCTTGTACAATCTATAACTGAGGTTACATATAAATATTCATACACATGTATGTATACATATTTTATTTCCAACAAAGCTGAAATACTACAAATATGTTACTGCATGTGAAGTGCTTAATTAAACCAAATTTGTCTGCACATGTGGACATCAAAGGTTACAATGCATTAAAAGATGCCTGGATTGGCAGAAAAAGTACATGGAATAACTAGCTAACTTCAATGAGTCATATCTGAAAAATTAATTTACAAAAAGTCATTACGTATTCTGTTAATATTTTCAAATAATTTGGAAAAAATAAAAAATGTAAGTAGATGTAGTCCCTAAGTCATACAAGACCACCAAGTAACCTTATGCACCTACTTAACAAATAGTAGTAAGGATAGAAGAAATGCCCTTTCTCTAAACCTTTATCATCAGATGGTATCCAGTCTTAAAAAGGTATTTTTATGGATTTATTGTGCATTGTATTGGAACACTGCAAAATTCTGGCAAATTTGTGTTAATTCATTCAGAAGTGTACCTATACTATAAGGTACAAAAATACCCACCCATGGAAAATAAGAATTACTGAAGCATCAGGAAGACAATCTGATGGCTTCAGATATGTTTTTGACAGCCTTTAATTAAATGTTGGAAATGAAATTTCCAGAATTTACATTTCATGCTCTGCTTTTTTGTTGGACAGAGTAGTGAAGTCTTCTTTTCCAGAGGACATTTTTATACATATCTTACAGTATACATATACTCTTTATACATGAATGTACATATTAGTAATAATATATACAATGTTTTGAATGTGTATTGCACAGAAAAAAATTCATACATAGTGCTTGTAGATGGAAAAGAGAGGAACATGAGAAAAAGATGCAATGCAGACCTCTGAATCTTCAAGTGTCATTGTATTTTTAAAATGTGTGTTAATGGATATAGCTGATCACACAAGCTGGGCAACAGCTGTTTAAAGTTCATTTCTCCTGGCTTCACCTTGCACAGAGCCTATACTCCACACTCCAATGCCTCATGGTATGCCTCATGGTATGCGGAAATTACCTGTCTTTTTAGACCGTGACATTTGGATGGTCTTACACGTATAAATCTCTCTTCACCTCATTCAAGGAGGAATTTAACAACCTGTGCGACTGCTTCAGACAGGGACCGGCTGAGCATGGAAGCATCTCTCAAAATGCGGAAATGACTAATGCAAACAATTTCATCCTCATCAAATTAAATGAAGTGGTTTATAAAAGTTGCCTTGTTTGTTTAGATTTCAGCTCTGTACAGCAAAATTATTACCGTTAAATTAACTCTGGTAGAATGAATTTGAACCCAGCTTGGCTCTATTAAATGTTATCTAACACCAAACATTTTGTTATTGGACCATGGAGCTGCTCATTGAGAGAGCACTAGAGCTTGTATCATGACTGAAACATAACTTTTTTCAAATACTGCAATGCAGGTTCAAGAACCAAAGCATATAATTTCCCAGCTGAGAAAGTCTAGAAAAATATCAAAAATCCTCTAAAAACATATGAACAGGCTAATGACATCTCACAGAAAAGGTCAGAAAAGGATCAACTGGGAGGACACTGACATTTGCAGACATATCCACTGTCACTGAAGCACAGCAATATAGCATACTTTGATTGACTTCATGTCTGAAACTGTGGACCATTTCAGTAAGTCTCAGATTGTGGCACACCAGACATCCTCTGAACATTGCCTCTCTGACCTCCAGTAACCCTGGGAAGCTCTCACTACACCATCCTTCTGATCCCTCAGCCCAGTTTACTGCCAACCTCCCACTCAGACACAGAAGGCAAACAGGAAGTGGCCTCTCCGTCATGAGCAGGCAGAGAGGAGGGCAGACGCACGCTGCAGTCACTGGTGACTCAAAGGGATGAAAGCAATGAGCGGATAGAGGGCCAGGTGGAGAGGAAGAAAGATGCAGACACTGCTTTGAGGGAGATTTCTCACTGACAAAGCCCCAGTCTGGACGAAGTTGGGAATTCTGTTCAGAATTTTAAAGTACTGGTTTTAGATTTCTGCCCTGTGGCAGTAGCTCCTTGGATGTTCTCAGAATGACATATTCAGCCTGAATTGGTGCCTCTCTACAACATCTTGTCCTGGCCAAAATTTATTGATAAAAAAAATGTACCATACATTGTAAGCAGTTAAACTCCTACTGCCTCTCAACAGGTGTTGTGTACATTTTTTATGAAACATGCAGATTGCAGTCTTTTCTGATACCCAGAATCATGAGGAAGATGTTGGACTGGTTGGAGCTTGTATCAGATAGCTTGTTTAATTGAAAGTTTTCCTCTGCATTGTCCAGGCACATGTTGTGAGGAATACAAACTGCAGTGATTGCTCAAACATTCCTGTTGGCGTGAAGCAATCCTTTGAGACGTCCACATTTGTTCTTGAACAAACTAGAAGACACCTCCATCACTTTCCTGGCTGTATCCTTTTGTATTCCTATTGTATCTCTGCATCCTTCTCAAATAGCCATGGTCTTCATTTAAATGGAGTCATTAGATGTTTAGGTATGCTGAATCTTCAGGCAAGTACATAACTCTACAAGAAGGGCTCGACTGAAGACTGATTCAACATATGTATGTCTGTCTACCTGGACAACGTCGCCTCTCTTTTGGACACCCAGCCCAGTTTGTGTATGGCAGGTCCTATCAGCTAAATGGTGTTGAGATTTAAACGGGTGACAATTAAATTGCCCATCTAGTGGAGGTGCTTGCCCATTTTGTATTTACTGGTTTTGAATCATCAAGCATCTCTTTAACACGACTCTACTTTTTTAGATTTTATGAACCTTGTAGTCAATAGTGTTTAAAAGCTTACGCATCACAAAGCGCACACTTCCTCTCAGATGACGAATTTCCTTTCAGCGCCGATAGGACGACATGTAACCAATCAGCCGTTAAGCCGCTGATTTTCAACCGAGGTTTGAAGAGAGAAAATGGCGACTGAACGAGCTCAGTTGTAAGTAGCTGAATGGCTAGTTATTTGTCACAGAACAAATCTTTTCAAACATAATGTATTATTATGCCTAGGTAACTTAGCTACATACATAGTTTCACGAAAAGCCCCATATTACAGTTAAGTGATTATGCGTTCTGTTAAACTGACTTTTAAGAAGGAAGTATGCGGACCGTTGCGTTACATTGTTGTAAATTAACATTAGCTAACATAGCCTAGTCAAATTCCTGACAGGTTGTCCGCTTACTAGCTGTATTAATGCAGATTTTTCTAACAAACTAACGTGAATAGATCTGACACTGACTGACTTGGTTAGCTACCAGTCGTGCTCCCGACAGATCTTGAACAAGTCCGTGTGAGGAGACAGTGGCTACGCTGTAAACACACGAACAGCCACGTAGTGAGCTAACGTCATCTAAATTGTCAACAAGCTATAATAATGGTCAGGGCGATTTCCCTTTTTTAAACGCCCATACACAATTTAGCACGATTAGCTAGCTTATTGTTGGCGGTGTAGCTAGCCAGTAGTTAAGTTGGCTAGTTAGCTAGATTCTGTAATAAAAACAAAGATACACTTTGTTTACATCTAATATTAAGATGTAGCAAATCATATCTTGGTGATTAGCTTTTCAACTAACTCCTGCTAAACCGTGATATTTTGCTGACACATGATTGAGTTTATCTGACTTAGCCAGGTGTCAAACTAGGTCATTTAAGAGGTAGGCATTGTATAAGATTACCCACTGTGGTGCAAATAAAACTACAGTGGTAGATTAAGTATGAATTTAATAAAATGTCCCCGATCTCCTATTAGATGGTAGCTGATGTTCCTCTACGTGTCAGTAACTCTTCTGTTTGCACCGTTGCTGCGCGTCTACAGATTGCTGAGCTGCTGCGATGCTGCGCGGAAGGATGTTTTCTGTGGGACCGAGGGTCAGGAAGCGGGAGAGGCGGAACTGCCCGGCGCTGTGATGGTGCCCTATCTAAAAGTAAGTAAAGGAAAAAGAGTGAAGTTACGACTTCACTGAACAATACGTTAATCCATAACATACGTGGAAATGCCCACAGCATATACTTAAGTAAGTTAGTAATAACCCCTATAACCGCTATGCCACTCAGCTATCCACATTTAAAACTATAATCATGCGTTCCAAGTGTAGTTTCATCAAGTGGATAAATGTTCTGACTGTCAAATTTATTAAGGTCTCTGAATTGTGTCAGATCTCTTGATAAAAATGGGTTATGTGAAGGGTTCTGTAGCATTTATAGAATTATATAATGACCAGACAACAAGCTCTCTAAAAACAGCTGCCTGGGGTGTTCAGATATTCAGTGCAAAAAGGCTTTTTAAACAGTCATTGGTTAACTTGGGTCCACCTCCTGGCAGGTGGACAGCTGCTCTGACAGTCTAAACAAGAGCACAGGCGAGTGCTCCTGAGTGTCTCCTCACCAGCAGAGTCTCTGTCAACAGAAGAGGGATGAAGTTGCCCTCCGTGGATATGAGCGTAGCTTTCGGCTATATTTGCTATAGAGAATAAGAACAGGAAGAGCTTTGCAGTCCTCGGTACACATGGTATAGCTATACTATCGGTCTATGTTAAAAATGTGGCCTAAAAGCCACATGTAGCAACTGTAATTTCGTTGTCCTGGACAATGACAATAAAGTTCTCTTATCTTAAAATATTCCCAGAATTCAGGCACCTCATATTTTCTATTTGTTAGCCAGTTGGGGTTTTTTTTTTTGCACATTTTTAATACCAGCTGGTTTACAGTGTGAGAGAGTGACATTCCCCATATTCCCTTTAGATGGCAGCATTGTATTTCAAAAGCATTTGCAGGCTATTAATCTAATAGGCTATAACCTGTTTTTTCTTCCCTCCCCAGTATTTATTGTAATATAATGCTTTGGTTTATATTATAGTTTAATCCCCACATTACATTATTATGTACTCCATGTATATCAATAATGCGATATGCAAATATTTCCTGGGCATAGTCTTGTTAAAGTATTAATCTCGGTCTGAAGGAAAAGGGCTATACTGCCTCCCGTACTCACGGTACACCCAGGAGATGCACACAAATGCACACAAGAGATCCATAGTGTGTCATGCCTGCACAGACATGAAGTTCCACGCAGTGCAGGTTATAATCTGAAGCCATTTAAACAAGTGAAAATGAGATAGTGTGGTTGAATAAAGATGACAAACCTGCATCGGATAGTATATATAAATGGATGTAGGCATAAAATGTATACAGTATATTTAACAGCATGTGTGGTTTAAGATGTAATAACTTGTATTTGCCACTAGGCGGGGATATAGACTTGCAGACTGTCAAGTGGCTCTTGATGGAAGGTCGTTGCTGAGTTTTTGAACTGGGAGGGGGAGGCACTGTAGATGGTTGACCACAGTTTTGTTTGTATGTGTGTGCGTGCACGTGTCTGTGTATGCTTCCAGGATACCCGCAGGAAGCTGAAGGTGGCACAGCTGCAGTTGTGTGTAATGGACTATATGCTGCATTTGCTGGAGAGCATGGAGTCACCTGATGTACTCAACCCTTCCATTCTGGACACAGGTGCTGCCCTAATATATGTCCTAATATATGCATTGTAAGGCTGGTGAGATGCATTCACATATACTTAAATAAGCATTACATGCAAGTATACAGAGTCTTACTTTCACAGCCCAGTGAAACCCAAACAAGAAAACATTTTAACCGCTGGTCAGACCTGGCTGTAATCACATAACATTACGTTATTCTCATTTAGCAGACACTCTTATCCAGAGCAGTTGTGGGTTAAGTACCTTTCCCAAGGGTACATCAGCAGTACCCCAGCAGGGAATTGAACCAGCAACCTCTCGTTTATGAGCCTTGCTCTTTACCACTGCACCACACTGCCTGCATGAAGTGTGGCCTCTTGCATCCACACTTCTGAAAATATTTTATGTGGGCACCACATATGCATAAACAGGCCATCTCATAGGTGATAATCAACATGCACATAACAATGTGATAAATGTTCTGTGCTCTTGGGGCAGAGGAGTGAATGCGCACGCCCCAGATTGTGCCAGTGTTGTGCCCCTGAGTGCAGAAATAGGTAGAGAAAAAGGGTGGTGCGTCACTTCATTGATTTACTGCTAAGAAAAGGGAGACAGGTTTGTAGATCGATATGCCTGCTTTGTAGACAGGCCTCCCTGCTGCCAAGCTCAGTCTTTTTTTTTTTTTCCTGAGCTTAATTTTAGCATGTGCGCACAAGGGTAGTGGCTCGAATGGTACAAGAATTTAGCCAGGTGAGCTTGTCAGTTAGCTGTGTAAAACAAAACATGAATTTTGACTGTAATATGTAGATGAAAACATTCAGTGCCAGCAGTAACTGAGATGAACATAACGAGCAGTACTAAGCTGGTAAGATAGTTGTGTTCATTATAGTTAGCTGGTTAAACAATGATTGGTACAGAGATTGCCAGCAGTAGCTGTTTTAGTGTACACTGTGGTATTTTTACATGGCACACAATGACAATTTAAGTATATCTGTCTCACAAGGCGTAATCCACGGGGACATCCTGCAGGGGAAAACGGAGCAGAGCGCATCTTTGGTGTATTTTGGACAGTGTACTTTATTTCTGAATGAAATGTGTGGGAGCTGCATTAACTGTTTAACCAGATTCTGTATGTGGGTAAGGTTTCTCCAGTGGCCTCCACCATCTGGTGTGCCTTCTGAGTGCTACTCCTAGGGACAGGTGCCCTGCCTGCCCTAATCTTAAAAACTACATGGGTACAAACAAAGTAAAGGTTGTGTCTAAACTTAGTCATCATGTATGACATACACTTGCTTCCAGTGCACAATCTCATAGCAGTGTGAGCCAGACAGTAAACATACGAGACTGTGCCGCCAGTCCGTCGTCATTTATGAGTAGCGGAAGTGTTGCTGCTCGTGTGCGTGTGCGGAACGGAGGGAGCTCTCAGGACCCGCACAGTGAGATCTGACCGTCAGCAGGTGAGGACGGCCGCGCCCGTCTGAAGGAGCTGAAGAGCGAGCACATCGCGGGCCTGCAGCAGGCGCAGGAGCACATCACCGCCCTGCTGGACAGGATGGAGCAGGTGCAGCTCAAGAGGGAGAGGCTGGAGCAGCTGCTGGCCGCCCTGGAGAGGAAGGTAGGCCGGCAGACGAGCACACGCAGTCACGCAACGACACAATGCACATTCTCAGGAGAGGATGGTGGGGGCACAGGAGCATACAGCCACATAATGCATGCATTCAGCACTATTTAGGACAGGCCTTAGGCAGCCTTCAGATGAGAGGCTTCAAGTCATACGAAAAGACTATTATAAGCTTTGGCTGCAGCCATGTTGCACCCAGATCAGCTTTGTGGAGAGTTCCAGTTTAAGGTTTGTGTAGACCTGTTCAACTGTAAAACTGGCAAATTGAGATACCAAATCTGTCTACCAAGGTGGTGCGAAAATCTGAAAGATAAGAGGTTATTTTGGGTGAAATGTCTGTTTGTAGAGTGACCGCAGTATGAAGGTTTTTTTTGTCCATTTTCCTGAGCCTGCTGATGTACTCGCAGCTCTACCATCCCCACTGATGGCAGCACAGCTTGGGCTTTCCCTGATACTGAGGTTCACATTCCACTGCCCTGTGTTTAAAAGGCGCTTGACTCATCTCTCACACGTACGACCGCGAAACATGCACACGCAGACTCACTGTCGCACCTCGAAAAGCTCACAGATTTTGGTGACATTTGTGGTGTTGCAGTGTCGTGAGGTGGTGGCAACTCGTGAAAGGGGAGCTTGCCACCCACCCACCCCTAAGTCTTGCTCTGATAGTGTGGCCTTTGCACGCTAATTCAGATTCATTTGTTTCATTAAAACTGAATTCAAAACCAGGGAACTTGGTTATAATAAAATGAATACATCTGAATTGGCGAGCAAAGACCGTGCTATCAGATGACTAATTCAGACTCGTTCAGTGTATGAATTGCTAATTCAGATGTATTCATTGCATTATAATCAAATTTAAACTCAGTGAGCTTGATTATAATATAATTAATGAATCTGAATTTGTGACAAAAGGTCATACTTCTAGATAACTAATTCAGACTCGTTCGTTTTATGAATTACTAATTCAGATGTATTTGTTTTAGTACAACCAAGTTTCCTGGTTTTGCATTGGGATTTGTATCTTTATTGCAGCTTCTACATCAGATATTTTCAATGGCGCACTGGCTCATCCCTGAATGTGAGAACACTTCAGCAGCGCGGCTCATGCCAGAAAGCTCTGCAGCAGCACAGCATGCGAAGTTAAGAGATGATAGCCGAAATCAGTAAAGCGAGCTCGAAATTGGGTCAAGAGATATAACGTTATGTAAAAACATTTTTTTTGAAAGTTAATGGCCCCGTGACAATGAAAGCGTGCGCTGTTCTGACTGTAGCCTCCTGAGCAGTGCATGGCTCATCATAATAAAAACGGCAAGATTTTTACCTGGAACATTAATGGTGGCACTCGCTGAAAAGGAAGGCCTCGTCATACCCTGCATCTTAACAGGTAAAATGGCACATTTATACAAGAGACTCAAGATGAAGAGGCATAATGGTGAAATGGACTGGAAGGATTCGTTTTTTTTGCAGCTAATTATTTGTTTAAAAGAAAGGCGTAGTGATTCTGTTGTATAATGTGTAGCTTTATTATGGTGAAGTATGGTGAAGTGAGATGGGGAGAATTACTTATTTAGAGGCTGTTGTTCATAGCAAAAAAAGCTGAAGCGAGGTGCTAGGGAGCAAGGGCAGGAAAGCATTACGTTCTTTCAATCAAGTATTTTGCTAGATGGTATGCTTGACAGAAAGTAAATGTAATGTGACAGTAACTCAAAAGGACATGGCTGCTATCAATGGTGACAGTAGATGAAAAGTGGTTGGTTCGTATCACCTGTATGATGATTGGTTAAGCCTCATGAAATTGTCACAAATTGCAAGTGGGAATCATTTTTTGATCTCATTGCACATGGGAAAACGATCAATTTTGCCATCCACCACCGAAACTATGTTGTTGCCTGTACAGACCATTCACACACTGTGCTTTGGCATGTCTGGGGGCACAGGGTGTTTCCACTCTGGAATGAAGGCCTTGACATTTTGATCAAATGGTTGGGATGGCCGTTCCCGGTCTGACTTTGGCTTCTTCAGCACAGGTCAGGCAATTATCAAACACTGCAAGTCATGAATTTGCTCTTGTATCAGTTGGTGTTATTGCTGCTGCCAGATTCCTTGGTTGTAATCAGAAGAGCCCTGTCTCTCCAAAGTGGGGAATATAACTGCACAGGCCACGTCAGGGAAACCGAATAGTAGGAACACATGCAGATTAAGTAGAAAACTTAAGACCTTTTCTTACTTGCTATGAGCTAGTGACATGAATCATTGTGGATAGAGTTCGTCTTATTTTTATTCAGATTTATATATTAACCTGGAAGAGTGTAGATAATGTTGTGTTCCAATCTAGTTCTGTCCAGGAAGTGGGAGGAATCTTATTGTCACTCATTGAGCTGTAAAGCTCTTACGCCCCAGGATATTGTCAAGGGTGCTCATGGACATGTGTCTTTTCCAGAGAGAGGAGGTGAAGGAGAAGGAGAGAATGAAAATGCAGAACAGGAGGGCAGAGGTATGGAACAGTGAAACCACATCTTCCCCTTCCTTTTGTACAAAACCACTACTGTTTGCTGAAGTGACCCAGAACTCATGCATGCTGATATATATATTTTTTCCAACTACTTTACCAAATGAAGTCATTTACTCAGCTTGACTGAAGTGAATTTTAGCATAAGCTTGCACAGGTCATCTACTCTGAAACATATTTTACTGCATTGTATTTTGGAAAAACGCATCAGTGCACAGGTGTACAAGTAATTTACTTATTAGTCCAGGTAAATCCATGGAAGTGTCTTAACATACCTGCAGCCTACTAAGAACTGTGTGTCCATCCTAACATGTAGAGCATGTGCCACTGGGAAGATACACATTTGTCTGACAGGATGTCATTTTAGTAGGCGTTTTATTCATGTTAGAGGAACACTTTATACAGGCTGTCATTTGTTTCTACAAAAATAGTTATATTCATATTAATTATATAAGTTCCTTTTTTCTTTTATAGTTTCACTGTCCAAAACCCCCCCTTATTCTCAGGCCTGTTGGATAACTGAAAGCTAACCCTGTGTTTGGTGCCTGCCTGTGCCCTCCCCATGCAGAGGCTGAACAGCGTGAGGCTGCAGGAGCTGGAGGAGTCCCTGCAGGCGGGGCGGTCGGCCCTGCGCCAGAGTGAGCTCGCCATCCTGGAGCTCCAGGCCCAAAAGGACGCGTGCCTCGCCGGCCTGGACAGCTGGGCGCTGCTGCAGGACGGGTACGGGTCAGACCGGGTCAGCCCGGGTCAGCCGAGAGCTCGAGCTGGCTGCCGATGATGTTACTGTGAGGGGCGAGTCACGCCCGGCCCATCCTGTGAGGTCTGGGGAGCCGAGTTCCCGGTTGCCTTTAGCAGCATGTACTCAGCGTGACTTTCCAGGGGAAGCCCTTCATTGGCCCTGGGAATGGCCCTGGTTTAGCCATTGGCTAAACTCGGTAAAACCGCATAGCACCGTTCCACAACGGGAACGCTAATGAAGTGCATGCATATTCAGGGAACAGATTAACATTAGGCAGTAATGTATTATTCATTTGGTTATCCAATGCGACTGGTACCGCTTGGCTTTCACACCTAGCGCTTTTTCCGTGTTTTGTCTGTGAGCTTTGTGGGAGCAGATGAGGATCGCCCGAGCGTCTCTCGGGAACGCAGTGATCTAGACGTCGGCACAAGTGTTGCGACGGGTGGATGATGATCAATCCGCTTCAGTCGGCGGGGCTATAGCGTGCCAATACTGGTGTGCCGAGAGCTGATCTGAGCCAGTCAAAAAGACTGGCTGTGTCCTTAACCGCACATAGCTAATCTTTTTGATCAGTTTAGGTCAGCTCTGTGTGAGTCATTGGCACCCAGTAGCCCTGCTGATCAAACGATATGTAAAGGAGGGATTGGCCCTCACGGTTTCGGCCCTCACGGTTTCGGCCCTCACGGTTTCGGCCCTCACGGTTCCGGCCCTCACGGTTCCGGCCCCTGTCACGCAGGCTGCAGCAGTCGGTGGAGATGAGGCTGCAGTTCGAGGGGTGTCTGCTCCGCCTGGTGGGCCGGCAGGAGGTCTGCGTGGAGCTGTTGCCCCGGGCGTGCCGGCCCGACCTGGGGGACCTGAAGCCGCTCTCTCTGTCCCTCACCCTGAGTCCTGACGGCCTCTTCACTCTCCAGGTAACCTCTCCGTCTTTCCCCTGGCCTCCTACGCAGGGGTGACTGTGCAGATCACCGAGAAACGCTGACATCTCCTCGTTTCAGTCCTCACCCGTTTTCAAGGTTGGAGCAATGAAACACACAGCACCGTGCCTGCAAGTACGCAAGGGTGTTAGTTCAGGTAGAAACGCACGGTGAAGATCGTAAGTTCACCAGTGAGATTTTGAGACTTGAATGATGTCTCAGAGTTCAGTTTTAAAGGCAATGTCAGCCGCATGGTACACTGAGTCACTTAGCAGCCGCGGTGCTTAACATCACAGTGACGTGTCAGTGCAGCTCATTCAGCCTTGGCATTCACATGGATGTGCTTCTTCATCTATCTGTCAGGCTCCAAAGGAAATGGCACTGTGGTGCTGTCTCCATGTAGTCTCAGAAAAAGTATTATTCGTATGTTGCCTGAAATGGAAAGTCTCGGGTTACTTTTTGATCCCCCAGAATGCAACATCTCATTGTCATTCGGTGAAATGTAAGAAGGCTCTCGCCCTTGAACGACTGAGCAGTCTTTGTAGCCTTAATAAAAGGGTGCGCAACATTCCATGATGACAGTGTGTGCCTTTTATGTAGCGTTTTGACAGAAATGCATGCTGCGTCCTGCTAAGGGATCAAGGTGTGATTTGGGGGAATCGACAAACCCCGTGACAATGGTGTGCACCAGTTTCCTGGCACATCCTTGCCAATGTATTGATATATATTACTGACCCAGTTATCAAAATATCTGTTCAGAACTGGGTGGTGGAGCCCTTCCCTGGGAGGCCACTGTGTGGTCATTCTGTCCCCCCTCTTTCTTTCCCCACCAGTCCCAAGGTGCTACAGGGGTTCTGGATGAGTCCTTGCAGGGGCCCCTCACCCAGGTGAGCTCTGCCCTAGAGGAGATCATACAGCGTTACCTCAGCGAGGGGGAGATGCTGGCCGAGATCCAGGGTCTCCACCAAAGGTAAAGCACCAGGTGTTGGCAGCCAAACGAATCATCCCCACCCTCATCCCTCTGACTTCCCCTGTCTGCAGGTTCCATTTCTATGCCTTATCTGTGTGCAGGTTCCATCTGTCTACCTTTGTCCACCCTTTCTGCCAGCAGGTTCCATCTCTGCACCTTATCTCTGTATAGGTTCTGTCTGTCTCTACCCTGTCTGTGGGTTTCATCCCTCTACAGATTCCATCTCTCTACTTTGGCTATGTGTAGGTTCCATCTCTCTCTACCCTTTCTGTGGGTTCCATCTGTCTACAGGTTCCACCTCTCTCTGCCCTGTCTGTGTGCAGGTTTGCCATTGACTGGGATCCAGTGCAGAGGATGTTGATCTTCCTCAAGACTGCCTCAGTAGTGTGCCACCTGCGTGTGGAGGATGGCTACCCCAACAGGGGGCGGGCCTCTCTGCTGTCTGTGCGCAAGGAGAGGGACTGCCCTGACATCAGTACCCTGCAGGTGAGAACCTGAATTAGGCTCAAAATTCAAATCCATTCATGTTGGTCAGCAGTAACAGAGTGTGAGAGTTGGAGGAGCTCCCATCTACTACTTAAAAATGACATGTTTGGTATGAGTGCTATGTTGGGCATAATCTTATTGGGCATGATCTTATTGAATGCTTAGCTAGAAACTTCACTCATCTGCTCATAGGACAGACAAGGGGGACAGGATTTCATTTGACTCATTCGAAGAAGCATAAAGACCCGGATATGTTCCTGGAAAAGTTCATGTTTTAAACCCAAAACACAATAAAACAGTCAGGACACTAAACATCAAGGAATGCCATTACAGTTTAGATTTGATAAGGGAAAGTGAAAGGATGTGGAGTCCAGCAGGCCCGCAGCCCTTATTCAGAGCTGCACTTAACCTGTGTTACCCTCCCCAGTCTGCAGAAAACACAGGAAGCAGCACAGGGAGCAGCAACAATCCATAACCATAATTTTCTGAAAATGTTTAGAATGTTTTTAAAGCTAAAGACGAATCTACTGCATTGTTGTTGTTGTTGTTACTATTATTAGTAGTAGTAGTCATAGTGTCTGCCAAATTATTGTTATTGACTCTTATCCACAGTGAATTACAACCTTGTTATGGCAGTAAACAGTATATAGTGCATGTCATAAAAGCAGCAATAACATTGGCATGAAGGGTGTGTGTACAGAACAGTAAGAACAGTAATTACTCTTGTCATCTGTTACAGTATGGGAGCCTGCCAAATCAGTTCTTAGAGGAAACTTCATCTCTTTCCCCACAGAAAATAAATCTGGTCGGGTTAAAAGACTGGGCCTTTAATTCTGTCTGTCACCCGCTAACACAAACCATTCTACCTCATCAAGTTATTTTTTTTAAATAACATGATCACTTGGAGGACAAAATTTGGCTTTAGCCTCAGATGATGGCATTTTGAATTTGGAATCAGAACAGGGACATTGTTATCACATCATTGGGAACATAATAAGGAACAGTCCTTTATCACATCAGTTAAAAATCCACCAGGGTGCTGCTCAAAGAACTCCATAAACAACCCGTCCAGGACATTTTATATGGACTCATAAACTGTGGAGCATGTGACCAACACAGCATATTGATTATTTCTAATAAAATCCCCCCCTTCCCATGTTAACTAGAAAAGCAAGGTGATATTCTGGATATCTCAATATCATTACTCCAGAAAGCACTGTGTCTCATGCCAAACAAATATCCTGGAGCAGATGGCCACCCAAAGATGAATCTGTAAAGCCTCTAACCATTATCCATCTGACTGGAATTTGTTTCTCTCTGACCTGACAGGATCAAAGTCAAACATTCCTTTAATAACATGGAGATTATTCAGTTTAATTAACTTGTCAAAGAAAGCAAGTACAACAACACTAATCGCAGCTCCCGATGCAGAGCAGGCACTTGTGAGAGTAAGCCAGTCCTTTTTCCAACACTGAACCATTTTTGAATAGGCCCTCATCTACTCTGTTGCAGTATGACTCCCCCACTGCCTCTGTAATACCCAGTGGATACAGAGAGGTAACAGCCTAGGGTGTGGGTTCTTAATCTCATGCACAGAAAGAGCCAAGGAACTATGGGAAACGTACTGTACACACTGAAATGCCACCTAGCCTACCCAACCCTTCTGTGTCTAAAGTAAAACAGTGGTTTTGTAATGTCTGGGACACTCATGTGATATGGGACTTGGGCTTAATGGAAAAGTGCTGATATTTTAGGAAAAGGGGACTATACAAAAAGAGAAGTGTAGATTTGGGCACTGTTAAGTTTGGCAAGGTTTGACAGAGGTAGCAACAGAAGCTATGGCAGGGTCACTTGGCACTGGGTAACTGAAGTGGGGCTGTAGTCTGCATGTGTGTGCTTGTGTGTAGAGTGCTGGATGCTGACAGCATGCTTGACACAGATGCTGTTTTGTGTGTCAAGCCCCCGCAGGTGAACCCCTCTTTGACACAGTGGCTGGTGTTCCTCAGCACTTGTCCTGACCTTTGACCCTGCTGCGTCAGCCTGCACGGATCGTGTCCGAACTTGGCCGAGTCTGAGTCCGTTTTTGTGTTCCATCCCGTCTTGTCCTAAAAATGTCACCTTGCAGCGATAACATGAAAAATAAGCTTGTCTGTTTGTCAGAGTAAGGTGTTTCTTTGTTTCATGCTCTTTGTTCAATAACCTTTTCATGTTTATACATAAAAGTGATGAAATGAAAATGTTGTCTCGCAGTTGTTATTGACAAAACTACACTATTCATTTGTACTGTGAATTTTGTCAAGTTGTGTTCTGTGCTGCACATAGTTTTACCCATCACTCTGACAGAGTGGGAGGTGAGCCCACATGTGCCTGGCCTAAGAGAGGGCAAAACAACTTCCAGCTATGTGTTCTATTTGCATTTGCAAATTGCTTCCTTGAACTTGCCTAAAGGAAAACTCCTGCCCTCCCCAGATACTGTATACTGTTAGCCTTGGCCTTGTTGTTGTTTGTCTGAAGGTTTGTTTTTCCTGTCTTTTTGCAGGCTAACATCATACTGTATTCCAATCAAGTGTCTGGGCAATCTTGTATACTTTAAAGAGTCTTGCGTAACTTGTTGAATAACATATCTGGGCTGCAATAGCAGGAGTTTTGATTCTTGGAGTGCTTTTACATTTCTTACAAACTGATTGTTATGGGCAAATACCTGACCTTACCTATTGGAGCCTTCAAGTGCTTTCCTAAAATAAGTCCACGGACTTTGAAAATTTTTCTTCTTCCTCCCGCCATGTGATTAAAAAACATGTGCCGAGGTTCTTGCTGTGTGATTGTATTGCGTTTGGCATGTGCTACCTGACACCGCAGTGGGAAGCTACGCTAAGCGTCAAGCGCGCTCCACATTTCGCCCTCTGATTGGCTCTTTGGGGTGCAGAGGCTTTGTCTGCTTGGACCAATGGGGACCCTAAAAAAGTTGGTTATGACAGCAGTTTGACCCACTTTCCTCCGGGTGTGTGTTCTAACCAGAATGATTTCTGCTGCAGTGCCTTTCTGGGGTGTTCTCGTGATGGGTCATTCCTTAAGATCACGTTGTGCTGTTAGTGAGTAGTTCTCTAAAAGGCAAAAGCAGGATTTCAGACACTGATTTAAATATGTTTACTGTTTTTTCCACCCACTTTCCTCATAATTATTACCCTTAGTTGCATTTACTTACTTAAAACAGGCTATTGAACATTAAAGGAAACAAGGCACAAGAAGGAATATTAAATGTCAGTATGGCATGGTGCAGCTTTACATGTGATGTGAAATTTTGTCTGTTTGAACCTTTGTACTGAAACAGTTTTAAAGAGCTGCAAAAAAGACCTCATATTTAAAAATTATTGACGATTTCCACAATCCAGCCAACCATTTTAAAGGATACTGTGAAAATGTAGAAACACCATTCCCTGGCAGATTTACCCAGTCTCATGCTGTTGTAGCTATTGCAGCTGTGTTCCTTCATTCTCAGGCCTGTCACCCTGATACACTGTTAATGATGGTGTATCAAAACCTGGGTGTGTATAATTTGGCACAGCTCTTTTGTGACATAAATTGTGTATGTGTGTTTGTGATTTGTACAAAAACTCTAAATGTTAGCCATTTAGAGGATACCATCTATATTATTAGCATTCATGTGGATACAGGCAACTAGGATTTTATTGTCTGTTAATGGACTTAGTCTAGGAGTTTGTCTACATGTCTGTCTTTTTCTTTGCTCTCCAGTGTCTGCTTTAGCTCTCTACCTGTTGTTCTTCAGTACTTCCCCAGATCTCAAGTATAGATATACTGTAATGACATGTTTGTGTTCAGCTCTGCACTTGGTGTTGCAGTGCAACTGAACACTCATGAGATTGTTAGAAAAAGACAAAAGAAATTGTGTTGCTTCATACCTGGACTAGAGACCCAGTTTGGTAAATGCCTCATAAGCTATTTCCATACACAATCATATGCAGGTGTAACGGACAACCAAATAAAAAATTAAACAAACCATCACACACAACATGTAGGGATGTCGTGTCAGTTTATTTCAGATATTGTATTTGTTGTACAAATTTACAAAATTTACCCAGGAGCTTTGTTTCTGAAAACTTTTTGGTTCTCTTTAGAGCATTTGCTTTCTTACATGTAGCATGTCTGCTACAGTATTTACAAGAATTTAGAATGTTTTTAGACAGTTGAGGGGGAAAAGGCTTCATGGCACTGATCTCACAAATAACCTGGTTCATCCCATGGATGTTCCCTGTGCACCCTCTGCTGCTGAAACAAGGGTTCCACATACGCCTCCACCACAAAACTTGTGGAGTCAGGCTTGTGAAAGACCAGAAAGCAGTGAGGGAGGCAGCTGTAGGACTGATTGAGATACCCATTGATTTAACAACATCGTGGAGCACGGGGAAACCTGGAGATATTAACAGAGTCAACATGAGCATGCCCTCAAGCTAACATGGCCATATCTGTACATGAAATCTGCATCATTTTGGAACAAACATAAGAATCCCACAAGGCATTACACTGCGCCCTGTGGACGGTCTCCAGCTCAACTCATGAACACTTTGAAAAGCCTGACGACATCCCTCCGAACCAAGTCCAGACAGTGGTAAAATAAACACACTAAAAGCTAAAATGGAAGGAGAATATACACAGAATCAAAATAAGTTTTTGAAATGCCTTTACAACATAGAACACATTTAAAATATGTTTTTATATGTATACACACCACTTGAAGTTTATATATTTGCATCCCCACACACTTTGTACCTCGAGTTCTGAATTTAACAAAAAAAAAATTACACAATTTTCAAACACTGCAAGTATTTATATATTTATAGATATGTACACATTTACAAAGTCATAGGTTTTCTATATACATATAGTGCATGTGCAATACTCAGCACATCTTAACATTAATTCATAGAGTTAATAAAATAGAGACCATATATAAAGTTTGTAAGCATATAGCTTAGGTTGTTGGAAGGAAGAGGACCCATGACTAACTGGGTGTAATAAAGTGTTCACCCATTGGAGTGCTCTCTGTTACTCGCCTGGAAGGAAATTGGACATCTGTTCTGGTGATTGATTGGTGCAAAAAACAGGAATGGCTTGTGTTTCTAGCACCCAATCTGGTCTTATGTGACTTTTTGCCAAAATTTGCCCACGCTGATTAGTCCCTGAACTTCGACTCACACCTCCGCTTGGACCACTTTGTAGCCTTAGCTGTGACTTCTCAAGGAACCCTCGCAGTTCAGCATGGTCTGAGACGCCCTGTTGTGTGGTATGTAACCTCAGATCAGCTGCTGATTGGTTGGAGACGATCGAGCAGAGGATCGCTTCCCAACCCTTTCGGGGGTCACTGCTGCGCCGTGCTGTTTCCTCCATCCGAGGCACACGAGTCCAACCCCCTCAGGATACCGCCAGCAAGGAGGGCGGAGCCCCGGAGGGAGGCGGCCAATCCCATCTGTCCCATCTTTTTGCCCCGCCTCCACCCTCGCGGGCGGGGCCGTGTGACCCGCAGCGGGCGACGGCGGTGGCCGCCGGGGGGCTCACGCGTCGATGCGGAAGGAGAGCAGCTTCTCCGAGTGCATGTTGTTGAGCGTGCGCAGGTCGGGCAGCTTGAGCAGCAGCTTGGTGAAGCGGGAGGCGTCGGCGGGGGCGCTCTTGCCCACCAGAGCGCGCAGGGCGCGGATGAGGCTCTCCTGCAGCAGCTCCACCGAATTCACGTTCTCGATTCCGGAGCGATCTGTTTATGGGGAGGACAGAGTTGGAGGTAATGAGACACATGTAATATGTTTTGCTCATCTCAAGCTGAAATGATTTTTTTCTTAAGCCTCATTTTATTTTGATAATATGTCATTGAGCCCAAACTTCAGAGGGCAAATAGTTTTTGGGGCAGTCAACACATTAGATTACCATTATTAATTTATAATTAATGATTAATCCCTGTGCTTCCCCCTCACCTGCAGAAACCAGCACCACGGCAGTGAAGAGGCCCAGCTCCTCAGGTGACAGCTCGAGAGCGTTGAGCTTCTCGCTGAAGTCGAACATGGTGCCTAGCAGGTCACCCATGCCCATGCCGTACAGAGCCTCCAGGCTGTACGTGGTCCCAGAGATGAAAGTGACGGTCTTCTCTTTCACGTTGAACAGGGACGCAAACCGTACCATCAGCACCTGCGGGGAGGGGGCGGTGGCAAGAAGTCAGCTCACTCGCTCGTCTGCGTTGGATCACTGTCCTGTGCTGAGTAGACTTGTATGGCTCAGGGCTGCTTTATGCTGGTCTTGCACTTTGCAGCTAAAGTGGTTTGGTGTCGTTAGGTTACGTTTCATGCAGTGCAGTCGTGCAATTTTAAGTAACAGATTGCTTTGTGGGCTGTGGTTATGAGGCACTGGAAGCCTACCTCGAAGGTGCCGGCCTTGAGCAGTGTGACCTGGTCGTGCTGCGAGAGCTCGCTGAATCCCGGGATGTGCTTGGCGAACTCCACCACCTCGCGCACTGCCGGCGTGAAGCTGAGGGAGAAGTCCTCCCAGATCTCCTGCGCCGACTTGTTGGGGTCGGCCTGGGGGTGCATGTTCATGGGACAAGCCTGGGCCAGGGGGAGGGTGTCAGAAAGACCATCTCCAGTTAGATACTCCAAAAGCACTCACTAGCCTCACCTGACTGGTAGAAACTCAGCTGTCTTCAACTGCAATTTTATAAATCAACTACTATAGATGGACCAGTGCTGTTGTGGCACTCACCAGCAGGATCTCCTTGTGGCCCTTCCAAGGGCAGTTCTGACCCTGGGCGGTGCTGTTGTCCTGGCTGTGCTGGCTGCCGAACAGGTTGCTGTTGTTCTGGCAGAGCCGGTGGCCTTTGTTGTGGTGGGGGAAGCCGTGGTGGTGGCCGTTGATGGCGGTCGGGGGCAGGTGGCAGCCGTTCTGGAGTGGGGCCTCGTGGGCGTGGCGCGTGTGCATGTTGTTGTCGTGGTGGTAGATGGTGTTGAGGCCGTTGAGGTGGTAGCCGCTGGCGCAGCGATTGGCCTCCCAGTTGTCCAGCTCCCCGCCGTTGTGCAGGCGCACGCCCGAGCCCAGCTTGTCGTGGGCGTAGACGAAGGTCTCGCGGTGCGCCCTGGCAATGGCGGAGATGGTGTTGTCCACGCCGGGGCTGGGGCACAGCGGCGGGGAGGCCACCGACGGGGGCGGGCTCTGGGCCAGCGGGGGAGGCGGGGACACGGCCACGGGGACGGGGGAGAGGGGGCCGGGGCGGTCAGAGGCTGGGCCGGGGTGAGTTTGGGGGCCTGCGGGGCCAGGGCCAGGGTCGGCGGGGAGGAGGACGAGGTCAGGCTGGCGAGCTGGAACTCGCTCTGCAGCTGGTTGTTGACCATGTTGTTCATGGCGCTCTGCATCTCGGCCAGCATGCGCTGCTTCTCGCGCTTAGGGATGCGGCCAAAGCGAACAGCTGCAAAGAGGGCAGCAACAAAAAGAAACGTCAGTTACAGCCCCTGTACAAGCTAAACATTGCTCTCCGCGGTGCTGGCGTGTTTAGAGAGGCTAGCCACTCACCATCACGGGACATGCCCACCGACAGGCATTTCTTGAAGCGGCACTGCTGGCAGCGGTTGCGGTTGATCCTCATGATGGTGCAGGTCTCGTTCTTCAGGCACTTCTTGTACTGGATGTTCTGCTGGATGCTGCGTCGGAAGAACCCCTGCGGGACAGAGGAGAGCAGAACCCTTCTTTTAGCTTCGAGCGGACACCTCACATTGTAGCGGAAATTGCCGGGCATGCAAAGAAGCCCATTGGGGAGATGCGTGGCGTGGAGGGCAGCAGGCTTACCTTGCAGCCCTCACAGGCGTGCACCCCGTAGTGGAACCCGGACGCCACGTCTCCGCACACCTTGCAGAGCAGCACCATCCCGTTCAGCTCTGAGGAGCGAAACGTGGCAGAGAATGAGAACGTTTGCTTAGTGAGAGCACTTCTGCCTATGGCCCACCACGCCCAGACAGTCATATCCTCCACATTAAAAAACAAACACAGGCACAGGCTATAGGAGATCCACACTGTCACAGCTGGCTTAAGTTCCATTCAGCTGCTGTTCCAGCTTTGATGGATAGACAGCTCTGAAACAGTGTGGACTGGGTAAATAATCGTCGGCTCGCGGGGGCATACTTACTGGTGAGGCTGGCGACCGACTTGCTGGGGGACGACCGCGAGCTTCCGCCCTCGTCCCGCCCCCGCGGCGACCCCCCCGAGCTGGAGGAGCTCCCGTCCTCCCCGGATCCCGAGCTGGAGCTGGAGCTGGAGCTGGAGCTGCTGGGGTAGATGCGGGAGGAGTCCTGCGAGCCGTTGGGGGACGGCGGGAACGAGGAGCCGAAGGTGGGCTGCGAGTAGGCCAGCGACTGGAAGCTGCTGTTGGAGTTTTCGCTGTACATGGACACGGGGCTGGTGCGGTTCGGAGAGCCCCCGCATGACCCAATGTAGGAGATCACGCCCCCTGGTGGCGAAAAAGAAAATCAAAAGGCTGTTAGTGCACAGAATAGAATGAACCCTCGGTAGAGCCATTCTGTCATCTTGAGTTTAAATTATATGTAAAGCAGGGGGGCACAATTACAACCAAGCAGGTCTCTTTGACAGGTTCATAAAGCCTAGAGTTTACCCGGTCTAATTCTAAATAGAGTGAATATGACACATGGATGTTCAGATGGTGGTAGTAGAGATGAATTAGCCTGGTAGGACTGGATCCACACACCTCTCCTAACAGTGCTGTTAGCTGCCTAATACAGGAGGTGGCTGCATCTGCGGCTCCAGTACTAAGTGTTCCCACACTAACTGAATGCCAGAGACTTTAAGCTCTTTAGTGCCAAGGATGCCTTGACAACCAAACTGCTGGGAAAAGCTCAAGTGGGCTGGTGGTAGAATAAATTAGGGGGCGTTAATTCAGACTTTCTAGACACACTGGCTGGAAAGCCCATCTGAAAGGAAATGGGGTCAACATATCTTCTGCGACTCAAACCAAGGCAGTGCACACTCCATTCTTTAAGGTAAGGTGTGACTGTGACAATCCAACAGTTATTGTGTGAGAACACTGTATTGCCGACCGGTACCATTTGTAAGCAGTTTCCACGCAATAAAGAGTCGGTGCTGCAAAGAGGCCTCAGTTCAGCCCAGATGCAACTATGATCCAATGGTCTACCAGTGGGTAAAGGTCTCTCAAAAGACCCCATGCATCTGAGCAAGCTGTCTTGTGCCTTTCCTAATGACAGCAGGCTGCCCTCACGTGCTGGAAGATGCGCACGAGCTGTAGGCTCTGGAGGGTTAGTGCAGACAACAGTTAGGGACTTTGGTGCGCGCACGTGCCCTGACTGACTTTCTGCCTCTAATCCAGCGCTGTGGTGTGTGAGCCTCTTCTGATGAGGCTGCACGCTCCATCCTGGAGGTCATGTGACCGACTGCCCCCTCCGACAATGGCACGCCTGTCCCGGGCGCTAATCGCCTTTTAACGCAACGCATTCCTCCCCGTGCAACGCATTGGCAGGCCTCTGTCCACGCAAACATGACCGGGGAGGCTCTTGTCCTTAGCCTGTCTTTCAAGCTTGCACGTGGACATAAGTTTTGCTGCCAGTGTTGGACAGAGTCCAGTGTACTGTCTGCCAAAACAGGCAAGATCTTCCAATACTGCTGTGGAAAAACACAGCTGGATAACATTCTGCACTCATCACTTTTCCTAAATGAAGCATTAAGTCCTTATTAATCATTCAATGGTTATCATCTGAAGTATCACGTTTAAATAAAGTGGCGCCTTGCTAAAAATAAAATTGCAAGGAATAAATGACCAGTTCGCCTATCTGTTCTGTTCCAGACACTACAGATTCCAGGACTCAGTACTTGGCAGATTACATAACTTCGTACTAGAACAAAGGGTCAAAAGGTCACTGTGTCAGGTGTAACCACAATAGTTACACGTGCAGCTGCCTGAGCTGGCCCCATCTCTGTTTCTCTATTGGAAGCACATGTCCGCTAATGTTTGTTCAGTCGAACGCAATCAGAGAAGCATAAATTGTTTATTTTCCTCGGAAACTGTGAGTAACGCACTCCTGTTAGAAACCAAACAGTGACACCCTGATCTCTCCGTCTGTGTGGTCTGTTTATATAGAGTATCTACTCTGAACGAGTTCCTGTTTTCCAGTTCAAATTCTCGGAACAATTTACAAGATTTCGTACAATTGCTTAAAATCCGCAACTGTAGGTTGGTGCACCCACTGTTTTACTGTTTCCAAATTAACTCTTAACCCAAATTAAAAGCCACTAACGTTACAAGAAAGATCAGTGCCACGTGACTGAAAAGCACGTTCTGTGACTAATGCTAATTCTTGCTGTACAGCGGTCTTTTAGTTTTTTTTTTTTTTTTAATATATTATTACTTCTGAAAAAAGTGGGAACACTTTTCCCCTCATCATCAAGCCAGCGTTTCCGCCCGGACCAATCAACTGACGAGGCAGTCGAGCGATCGCTGAGGAACACAACCATCCCATCGCAAACCCGTGTCGGCTCGGCGGCGCCCGTGTGGGCTGGGTGAAGTGGATCATCCTGAATCACGCCCCCGCTCCACGTGCGCCGCAGACCTCAGGCTCTTCAACGAGACTGGCTTGTTCTGGGCACACCCTCCGCGCACGCCCACTTTTTCTTTCACATTCACGCGTTCCCCGCTGCCGCCTCTGCACTGTCATAAAGCGCCCCGAAACAGCTTATTCTGCTTTTGTTATTATAAGATTTTCTGTTTGGTCTTAAAGCAACACGATAACGCACAAAGTGGGAATATAATCGCTTTTCTCGCTCAACTGACTTTCTTGTTAATTTTATCAATATTACGTTTGAAATGTATAAATGCATACAAACATATTAAATGCAAGTAATACACACTAATTATATTAGCGATGTATTGTTAATACTACGGTAACACGTCCTCATTAGCTCTCCAATGACGTGCTTGATGCTGTGTGAACAATATGTTACATAGTAGGTAAATTTCATGCCCCAGTTTCGAAATATACACGGGAATGGGCCATGCTTATCCGCGTCGCAACATTTCCCCGCTAGCTATCCAATCATCGAACGCACATGGCACCCAAGTCTGCTTCACCCATGGGCTCGGCCAAGGGGGCTGGACATGGTGACGAAAAATTATGTAATGAGGTAGAACACTACCAATGAAGAGGGAGCGAGGGACTGAATGAAAACAAAACGCACATGGCTAGGCTTGGAAGTCCATGTGAATTGGACAACAACACGAGTGTTGCCTGCATCAGAGGGATGTTCGTACACCTGACTTTTCTGTTCTGACCTACTTCCACAAACTCCTGGGAATGGGGTGATTGAATTCGTGATATCTTTGGCCACAAACAACAATTCTTCATTTTAACATCGGAACGGGATCTTGGAACACACAAGACTCACATCACAATCACTAGAAGCAATACATTTCGCCTTCCGTTCCTTCGTTCATTTACATTGACTGGACCGGGTGACCAAATCGGTCGCGTATATAGCCTAGTTTGCTGGAAATTGCACGGACTAAGATGGCTTTATAGCAAGTGCACTGTAGTTTATTCGGTTAACTGTAAAGGCAAGTGATGAGAACATTATATCTGTATTTATGCACATACATTTTAACATCTATAATAGTAAATTGGAAAACTGTAATAATAATAATGATAATAATAATAATAATAATAATACTGCACACGCCGCTGAAAGATAAATATTTTCTTGGACTGAGAAAAAGAGGGTTTGCTCATACAAGACTCGAAATCTACAGCAGATAGTACGCATCCATCTACTACTGATGGCTGGCTTAAATGTCATGGTACCGAATTCCACTGACCTGTGTCATGTTTACATTAAAGGAGCACGCATCAACTTTTAGCAACATACATTAATCAAACTGCGGCTACAGTAGTTCCAGTTTCACATCCAATAAATACTAGCGCATCCACATGAAATGCGGCGTCTAACAGACATAGCAGATTTAGCTAAGTTAGAGGCAACTTTGTGAACAATACAGACACAATACACCACAAAAAATATATTTGTATTTAATAGCACAATCGTCTGGTCTCTTGTATATTTACCCGTATTGTTGTTGTTCGTGTCCATAGTTGTCATCTTCAGTTCCAACAGAGTCATGCAGATATTGGCGAAAATAGGACACACCTGAGACCCTTGAAAGATGCGTTTTCACCTTCCGCTTCCCTTCTGGAAAAGCCTTCAGATTATTTTTCTGTAGTATATACTTTCTATGACATATATGCCATAATGAGTTCTTGTAAAACTAGACTAATTTTAAAGATAAATTTTCTTATATTAGGCTTCAGTCCTGCAATGTTTTTTTAAAGGATTTTACCCGAGAGTTTCCTTCATAGTACACAGCTACTGTGGGAGATCATGTAAAATATAGTACACTCTCCGTAAGCAGTGCCAGTGATGGAGAACACTGTGCGTATGTGCCGTCACCAGCTCTATCTGTGTCGCTCTGAGCCGCAGTTTCCAAGCCGGCCAGGTTTTGCTCTAGCTCAGACATGAAACAGAGACTATAGCGCGCAGGCGCGGGACTCGCAATGGCTTCCTGCACGAGGCTAAAAACGGGAACATGTGACCCCGGGGAGTGCCTCGTGCCCCAGTGACACACTTTTTCACAGGCATATTTCATTATTTATTTTTTTAACCCGCGCACGTGGGGAGGGATGTAGCGCTCATGGTTCTGGGATTTGTAGTTCATTTTGGCATTTATAATGTTTGAACATCATTGCAACCCTTTTAGCTTTAGCACCAGTGATCAAATTTATATTTTGCACAAGGGCTTAAGGTATATCATGGTCCAGTCCAAAATAACCCTTTAAATGAACCTTAAAAAGATCTTTTCACTTCAGAATAATTCCCCCAGATTTGTCTTTAACCAGTGGTGCACCATGTGTGCAAAGCTTCATCACCATGGCTCTGCAATGACACTGATGATTCTGTGCTGAGTCATGTACAGTCTGCACAGAAAAGCTCTCATCACACCCGCACTGAACCCTGTCTGAAGTCACTGGAGTAGCCCACACTAACTGAGCTCGGTCTTGGCTGTCACTAAAAGCCATATCAATCAGGCAGCGGCCACTGTTGTGCAAACGCAGCCATTGCCAAATTTCAGTCAAAGCGTTGTGAGGTGGAGCACACACCGAACCAGTCAGGGGACAGGCTTCCATAACAAACCCATGTGGTGAATGTATGCAGGAAAATATTGCAGTTCGGCAGAAAATCTGTATGCAGAAAAGATTACAGAATGTAAAATGAACAATGAGGTTTGCTTCCTTGTTAATGTAATTGATAGTCAAGCAGTGCTGGATGAGATTTGACTATCTTGTACTATGTCCAGGTCTTAGGAAGGACTTGTAGGAGATGCCCTTAGATTAAATGCATTATTACTAAAGGACCGCTCTGCCCTAGTGGTGTTTGCTATGGATGCCTACCTGTAATGACTTTGCATTCACCAGCTGATGTCCCTCTTCCCTATTTTTCTCCTTCGAACCATGCCCTCTTTGCCAAGTATCTGGGCTTTTTATATCTGGCTGAACTAAATGTCCCCAGCAGAAGTTTTGGTGTCACTGTCAGTGTTGCAATGCATTTCTGGGCCACAGTGAGATACGGTGGTGGTGGTGATGATCAGATGCCCATGCGCTTCCAATATAGTTTTCTAAGGTCAAATTGCATGTTATTTGAACTGGAGAAAAGCTAAACCTTTCAATATTTTGTTTTTCATCAGAAGTTCTCGTACTCTTTGCTAGTAATCTGGCGCTCAATCTTCTATTCACAGCCTTTTTATCAACAAGGAGATAAAAATCAAAGTAACTTTAGAACATATTATGTCTGGAGATATTGATATAGCAAAGTGAAGCCTGCCAACATCATATTTTTATTTGGATGTGGGTGGAACCCTCTGATAAGCATCTATGTTGGCTTTCCAAGGTAGGAGGCAATTTAAGATTGTAACTGTGTACAAATGATAAATAAATGAAGTCCATTCATTTTTTTCAAGAGACATTGTTTCACCTGGGCTGAACCATTACAGAAGGTCATGTGAATTTCTTCAAAGTGTCAAAATTGTCTAGATGATGAGGTCAACCTTTTAAAAATCAGTCCTTCATAGGTAGTTTTTAAAGTAATGATGTAATTCTGATTTGCTTTAATGAAAGTGTATACATCCTAGCAAGGCTATTCTCTTTGCTCGTAATAAAAAAAAGTTTTGCACTGGATAACTTGTTGTCTTAAAGGTATTCAGGTACACATCGTTTCACTTTGCAGTAGTCTTTCTTTACTGTCACCCTGCCCCGATTCTGCCAGGTATCACCTAACCTTCCTCAAACACGGCCTCGCAGGTGTTCGCTTGCGGCAGCAATAGCGCACACCTGAAAGCCGTCTCTACTTTTAAACAATCCCCGACCCATAATGCATTGTCTTAAGTCTCCATGCGCAAAATAAGGTTATTTTATTTGGGCCAAAGACGAAACGTCAACCGAAAATCGCTTTGTGGAAAAGTACATTTAAAATTTCACTTTGCGCAAACTAAAATTACTCTTCAATGCCTGCGAGAATGGTAGGGATTAAATGATGCGCAGTTGAAACATGAATAAAAAAACTCGTTTTGATGTAAATGTGGATGCTTGTATTCACACAGTGAGAAATAGTCTGAGAACATGCTGATTAGAATACACCCCTGTTCTTGAGTATACAGTCTCAGTTGCGGCTGTATGTGGTTTTTGAACCAGCGAGAAACAGATTACACTGATAACCTTGTACTGCAGTCAGAAAAAACACAAACGTTGAACATGTCGTTTACTGCTTGAGCACCTGGCTACACACTTGGCGACGCGTGCCTAGTGCACGTGAGTGCTAGGTTGTATCGCTTTTATTATTGTTTTCCCCGAAGGTGTCCTTTGATATCGAAAGTGTCTTGTGATATTGTTAACGGCCGTGTTATTGTTTTAGGGCACGTATTTAATCTGGACACTTCCAGCAATAGCTATCACAGCGATTTTCTAAAAGATAGCTAATCATTGCTTGGACTTGCTTCTGTTTACGTTAAGCACCCTGTAGACAGTAGGCTACTGCAGCACGTTGACTGCATGGGCAGCGGACGAATTTCAATGTGAAAGCGCGTAAGGCAGTCGGACAGATCAAGGATGACTAAGGGGATCAGTTCGTCGGGATAAGGGAACCGTGTTAAGTTTTCGTCACGTTTGAACATCACGTTACCTGGTCAGCTACCACGAGACAGCCAGGAAAAAGAGAACTACATAGCTAAATGGGTGTGGGTGGCGAGCATACTCGGCCAATTTGGATAGATCCAGTCCACTTAATTTACCGCACAATGTTATGTGCACAATTTAAGTGGATTCTAAGAATATAATAAGAATAATGTATAAAATATGACAATATTTTTCATATAAAGCATGCACATTAACGATTCACGTTTTGTGAAATCACTGGGAACTGGCTTCACATTCTGTCCTCGATGTGTCCGTTTGTTTCTTTTTAAATACATTTATTTTTTTATTTTAATTTTACATAGACTACTAGATTACAATGCACAGAATGCCAATATCGAGAAACGCTGCTCTTCGACAGCATTTGTGATGATGTTATCTTTGAAGTCTGCTCACATTCATTCCTCACACAGATCAGTATCATGGCGTTATATCTACAAGACATGTAAAACAGGATTCATAATATAGGCTACTTTCTGATGCGTTAACATTAATCTGGCATCACCTTGAAACGACGGGGAAAAAAACAAACGGCAAATATCTCGTGTTTGGCAATTATTGTCAGGCTTTATTATACACGGTACGCAGACCCACCCCCTTTGTTTGTCCGCTGTGGCTGTCAGGCGCAAGACTGGTGCCCGTGTCCGTCCTCGTGAGGAAATCCTTGAGCCGAGATCGCGCATTGTATCCGCGTGTTTTCAGACCAGTCTCATTTACATTTGATTTACTGCAACACCTGACAACAACGCAGCCGGATCGTTGCAATGCAGAATCTTTGTATCAATGATTGGACTCACAATTTTAATGTTCCTTTTAGGTCTCTGCAGCTTTGACCAAGCCACAGAGAGGCGTTTGCAACGAGAACACCATGACATTTGTTTTAGGATTTAAAGAATTAAAAGCACCTTTATGAGTGTCCAGTTTAACCTTCATTCCGTTTCTATGCAGGTGCACATTGAGCAAGTGCCTGCTGACAACGTCAAAACTTGTGTTTGAATGTCAAAGCAATTTTAATTTAAAAATTCCTTAAATTTAGCAGAAGGTGCGGGCACCGACCGGATTATGCCTTTGGTATACGTGTTAGTCCAGACGAACTCTGTACATTTCCTTGTTTACCGCTGTAGCCTATAAAGAAGGTTCTGACAATGATTACAACATTTGAGTATTGACGTATACAGAAAATAAAACTACTTGTAGATTACATTACCATGTCCGTTTTGTTATGTATGTTTCAGGAAACACTACAGTTATCAATTGGAGCCATATATATATATATATATATATATATATATATATATATATATATATATATATATATATGATATTTCGCCCATGTAATGTTACTGAAACGTTTGTATCCATTATTGAAAATCATTATTCTCAATAGCCTATTCGCCTAAAAGGCATACATAGCCTCGAACTAGGTGATCCATTCGATTGCAGTTTGGAGTGTATCTCACAAACATAATACTCTTACAAGGGAGTACAGGATATCATTTCATATTAAACTTAACTGGCACGCATGTTTTAAACTCCTCGAATGCACAGTCCAGTAGCCTATAGGACCTTCTGGGACGGACAGGGGGAGGGACCATATTGTACTTTTTGTCAGTAGCCACACCTTTTCAGATCTACGGTGTTTTTTTTCTTTTTTTCCAGAACAGACTATCTCAAGACAGCGTAGCCTACTCCGCGCAAAATGAACGTTTCAGTGGATTTGGCTGAGGGGTCGCTCTAGCTCCGCGTTCACTTTCCCCCCAAATACTTGTTGATTGTTGTTTTTGCAAAATTAAAATTTCACAGCGACAAGAGCGCATTATTGTGTGAAAGTAGGTCACGTCGCAAGGCTGAGCCGCCTGCTAACCTACTGTCCGCGTGACTCAGAACACCGACAGGGAAGGGGCGGGCGCAAGCCTAAGTTACAGACATATCGGTCAAACTTTGACAATAAACGCCCACTATTCCTTTCGTAAGCCTTTGCGATGCGGAGTTATGTAGTTTGCTTGTAATTAGGGTCAGATTAATGCTGACATTGTTTGATATCAGCACGTTGTCCAACCACTGCAACAAGTAGCGCACAGCACACAACTTTCTGTTAAAACTGAGCAGCCTGTGCAAAATCGTTCGCGATCCGTTGTGTTTCATTCACGTAGGAATTGCTTTGAAACCCCTTAAGAACGACTTCGCTCCCGTATTTCCAGCACAACTATTGTCATAGCAGGGCTTTAAATACGTGGTGGCATACAAGAGACAAGGAGTAATGTTAAATTTAGATACAAACTAAACGAGTAACGTTTCTCACAGGCGCGAACATAACAATGTTGGCTATGTAGGGAAAGAAATTCGAGACAGAAGAAAAGGAGCAGCGAGTCACTCCCTTGAAATAGCTAAAAATAAGATAACGCCCTCTCTGCTGCAGTTTACTACGGCGTTGTGAAGGAAATTGCAGCTGCCGCAGAATCCTCTGTGCCATGTGAGCGCTGCTGCGCTGAAGGCGGCTCTGCTGGCCGGGGAGCGTGAGACAGCGATGTCGTCACCGAATACTGCGGTGGTGTGTGCGCCCGGTCACCAGGCCGGTACACGTGAGAGGGCGCTGTTAAGCTGCGAGAAAACAACTGCATCCTTTTCTATGTGGAGCACTTGAGTGGGCGCCGATCCAATGCTCTATTTTCGTGGGAATAAAAGCAAGTCAGCAGGCAACATCAGCTAGCCATCGATGTAAACACCTTTTTCCGCGTGTGTCCGGGACATGTGAGCGGAACGTTCCAGGGACTCAACTACCATTCCTTTTTTTGCAGCATTGGTTAGAAATAGTTTTTCTGTACAAAGTGGCTGGAATGGTATATTTGTGAGTAAAATTAACACCTGAAATGAACACCTGAACCTATATTAAACACCCAGAATTCTCGATAATTAATGACATTTAGGTCGCCAGCAACATGTTGCACGATGCCTTTCTTTTTCTTAATGGCAATCTTAATGAATAACGTCAGTGGCATACTACGTTACAGTGATTCATCGTCATAGGCGAGCTCCCACTGCGGTATTCCATTATAATGTGTACATAGTTTCTTTTTTAATTTATCATTTGGAACTACTGATGGCCTCATTTAGATCATGGAGAGAGACGGAGCAATACATACATTTCGGTCATTTCGTTGATGGTTCTGTTGTATTACAAGCCTGAAGATTCGGAGTTTGAGGAGAAAAATATACACTTGTTAAAATATACCCTTTACGCCATGATAAGCTCGTATGAGTGAAAATATAAGAACAGGATTCCGACTGCACTTCGGCTTCGGTTAGCCTTTTTCGCCATCTAGTGGTAAAAGTGCAAAGGTTCATTTGTGCCAACAGGACCCTCAGATAACAGTTGATGTGCTTTGATGAATTACATTGCCATTTTGTTTGTTTGACAGACGCCCTAGATATCTATTTTTTAAATTATAGCATTTTATAGTATAGCACATTTTATATTAGATATTAGAGACACATTCTTTAATCAATGATTTATTATGATGAACATGAGATCCACAGGTTTGAATAATAATTAAAAACTTGTCTGAATATTATCTCACTTGTATGCATGAAGTACTGCACATAAAAGAAATGGTATTGAAATATGCTATTTTCTTGTTGTGTGTTTGTTTTACTTATTATTTGCAAAATGAATGCTGGCCCATGAGGAGAGTTTCAGTTGGACTCCAGCATAGTATCTGTGTTCGACACACAAACCCTTGCATCTAATGGTAAGAAAGAGAAATTTTAGTCACTGAATCAAATTCAAAGATGTGCACAAAAGCTTGAGCAAACCCTTCATATTGTGTGTTTTAATATATAACCAAATAAAGAGTAGAGTGTTGTAAGTGGCACTGTTGGGCACTATATTAATAAGCATTGCTGGGGTTGGCAATATGAAACCACACACTTTACTACTGAATTTATTCAGCTAATGCCCCCCATGACTTCTGTCCCATGTCATGACTACATTATACTACAAATAAAGTTGTTACTTACAATCGGCACAAATACATGCCCGAAAACTGAAACATCACTTTTTTTACTCAAGATGATGAGTTTGCTGAAGTAGCTTAGAGACACATTTAAATCCTGCTTCTTTTAAAATGAGGTCAAAGTAATTCAATTCATTTTTTTTTTTTAGGTTTGCAAGTGTAAACACGTCCCAGTATTCACAAGCACAAGGTACTGTCACATCACTGTTGCTTTGTGGAAATAATATCTGTATATAACACAGTGCAATATTTGTATATAACTAATAGTTGTACATATCCACAGCCCACACTTATGTATACAATAACTCATGTTCATTGTGCAATAGCTGTTCATATATAACTCATTCATTCCATACTTATTCCATGTATGTGTCCTGCACTACTGTTGTTGTTTTTTCTATGACACTGTTTGTCCAGCGTTGGTGGTATAGTGGTTAGCATAGCTGCCTTCCAAGCAGTTGACCCGGGTTCGATTCCCGGCCAACGCAACTGTTTTATGTCTGCAACAGAGTTTTGAGGGCAACTTATTTGGAAGTCGCTCTGGCTAAAAGACATAATGTAATGTATCACTCCTGTTGTTTGATATTTGTTGTTGTCACTTTGACATTGTATGCAAGCACTACGAGAGACACTGAAACAGTAGTCAAATTCCTTGTATGCATAGAAGCATGCCTGATCAATGAAGTATGATTCTGATAATGAAGCACATTCTGTATTATGCTGCTTGTTCGCAACGATGTCAAAGATAAATCCACAATTGCATGTCCGTTAACCTATGAAAAATGAATCAGTAAACATGCCTCAGCATGGTTCTGATCTGACCCAAAATAAGTCAAAAGAAATGGGAATGTTTATTGAAAAGAAAGAAGCTTTAAAAACATGAATGAAAACATTAAATCAAGTCAAAGAGATTGTTTCACATCCTTAACCTTAATCACACAGGTGGCACGACTGGGTCCAGTGTGCATTTTAGTTCTCAATCTGGCCACATCTGTGTCTGTAAGATACCCCTAATGTGAACCACTTTGTTGAGTAAGAAATGACTTCCATAGCATTATAATGATAGGTCTATGATGAATGGTTGGCAACTGCTTAGCTTTGAGGTCAGACAAAGATGAGCTATATTTCTGAAATGCTTGACTCACATGCTGAACATCAAAAAGAAACATATCACATTAATTATGTCTCTGTTTTTCCAAAAGCAAACAAAAGTGATTTTGAACAGTGTTTAAATGTGTTTTTGTTGTTTTTGTTGTTTCAATCAGACTTATTCATAACCGATTCTGATTTTCTGGAGTGACTTTGACCGTTGGGTAAGTTCTGCTTCACCCCATTAATCAGTGAGGTGACTGGGCACAGGCAATGAAGTGGTTTAATCTTTCTGATGTCAAAAATATCTGAAGGTCAAGAAAGAAAAACAGAGAGAAACCAATACTGCCTGCTCTGTGGGCTGTCTGGGTTACTGTGACAGATTGTTAAAAGGTGGACTGCCAGACAGATCTTTAAGGTTCTTGTAGCCACACCAGGCCATGCTTTACCACATGCAGTTTATGTCTGTTGATGAACAAGTAAACATCTCCTAAACTTTGGATATACAACTACTCTGTGCATATCTTCCACATCTGCATTTACCATCTGGTAGAGGAATGTTATGTGGGCTGTTTTTATATAAAGATGCTTGGCTGTAATAAATTATCATTAAGGCTCCCCCTTTCAAGTAATCCTATTTTGGTTAACTGTTAAACAGCTGGCACTGTGGTCAGTGAATAGAATCTGCAAGTGTGCATTGACGGAGTGTTCTATTTCCTGGTCCTTGAGCAAATGGAGAACACAAATTATGATTATACTTTAAAAAATATTAGTACTGGTTTCAGTCCTAAACTCAGAAGCCTCTTAAGCCTTGAAATGAATAAAATGCACATGTAAAGGCTGCTTCCTGCTTTACCCATGGTTTGCACCCACAATCCTTAGGGCACGAGGCCTGTGGCCTTACCACTGCTTTGCTCTGCTGGCCCATTGAAAATGGATTCTATATATTTTCAGTAACTTGTACTTTGGGAAATGTGTGGTTTGGTAGTTGGAGCACTGGACTCTGGTCCTAGGTTAGTGGTCAGTGATGTTGTGTCCATGAGCAGTCATTTTGTCTGTAAAAATCTGGTGCTAGAAATATGGAAAAAAAAACCTCTTTCTGTATCAAGGGCTCCCATCCTGTATCAGAAAGATTAAGCAACTCAGTTAAGAACTCAGTACCTTTAATTGTATTATTTAAAGCAAATAAATAATACAATTAAAGGTACTGGGTTCCACTGTTTTGTGTGAGGGTAGACTACAATGTGTTTGTAAAAAGAAACTGCTCACTGGTAATGCATTAAGACTTGGAGTAACTGAAAGATCAGATTTCAAAACTGGTTGTCGCTGTGGTCCACTGCTGCCCGTCTGTTGTGTCCCTGATAATCACTCCTTTTCTGCCTGTGGTGGTGTTTGCATTCCTGCTACCCAAGGTGACTAAGAAGTCAGAGCACATGCATCACCTGGTTCCAAACACCGAAACACCACCCCCCAGCGTTCACCTCTCCTTACCAGCCACAGAGACTACCTGCATTATGCACGTGGGCCCGTCACTTGGATACACAGACCTGAGGTGCTCAGACACATTGCAAGCTCTCCTCACAGGTCCTAAAGATGCACACAGTCATCCAGTACATGAAGCGCAAATTCCCCAGTCAGAGCTTATCTGATCTCCAGCCTTTGGGCTTGTTTCAGAAAACTTTCACGACCATTCATGGAGGAACTGAAAGCGTTGGTGAGGTGCAAACAGAAATTTAACACTTCAGTGAATAATGTCAGCATAGCCGGATGTAGTTCCTGTTAATAGTGGAGGCTTATTGCACCTTATTTCCCTCTACATTTCCAGTCAAGGCTTTAACCCCTTCAGGCACAGTAGACACATTGTATTTTTTCCCGTCTTGCTTTCATTACACCATTATGAACTTATTCCATGCTGTTTAGCATTTAGTAAGTCACATTGTTTTAAAAAGACATAAAATGCTATCAGTTATTATAAACAATTCTTCTTCTTCTCTTTATTATTTATTATTTTATTATTTGCAATAATCTCCCTATATGAAAGGGTTAAACATCTATAAATCCCACGCAGTTACTGATGTCCTTGGAGAGACCGCCTCACACGTTCACATTTTTGAAGGCTGTTGAGATTCTCAGGTCTAGTGTACATCCTTCTGGGCACTGGTTTCATTTCATTCAATGTCAATCGGTTTCATTTAAAGTAACGCTACAGTCCAGCTGCGATGCAAGAGAATTTATTTGGTTGCTTTACATATTTGAACAAAAAAACACATCTTGCTGAAGGAATTTTGCTTGCCATTTAATATCTCACAGCAGGAACAGAACACAATGCATAAATGGTTATCTATGAACAGCTTGTACCTAAGAAGACATTACTGGATCTGGCTTTTAGTGCAAGTATTTGGGCAACATTCAACATTCCTGGTTTACTTCTGCTGACACCAACAGGCAGAATAATTTTGACTGAATTTCCATCTTAAGGAAACATACCAAAGGATGCATCATGTTTAGACATTTCTGTAATTTCCTGTTTTATGGGATTTGGGTTTATATTGTAAATTGTCCTCATGATTTTACTGTCAGGGAAAAAGAAACCCACATTCCACTATGTCCAATGGAGAAAGTTCACAAATTATGGTATTAGCTGACAAAACGATCACTATATCACCGCAGTTGCACTGGGGTTACTGTTTTTGTCAGCCATCAAGCAGTTTGTCTGTAGCTGGGAAAGAGATAAATATATCAAAACCAAACCAGCCCTACTGTTTGTGTTTCTGTGGAAATGCTTCCCCACAGAGTGTGTGCTCTTTGTCTCCCCCTACAGGTACTTTGAGCATTCCTGGCTTAGTGGGTGAAACTGCTGCCACATAAAGATGGAGAAGAAAAAAAAACAGGAATTGCTGTGAGTCTGTCTGTCTCTTTAAAGCAGAGCAAGGGGAACTGAAATCATCTCTGTGGGGAGAGAGGTATTTTTGGAGACAAAAGGGGAGATTGCTTACTGATACACGTCAGATCTGGTAACTTGGGCTGCTGCATCATATATCAAAACCCTGCCTGCAGCTGCTCAGACGAGTGAAGGAGAGACAGGGACAGTGTCCCTGGGTTTATGTTTGTTTCACTTAAAGTAAAGAGGAAGCCGCTCTATGGCATTTCCTCAAAATGACGACAGAAAATATATCAAATCCTCTGCATTAAGCCAACTGGACGTTACAAAGCTCCAGGGACTTTGGGGTCATCGGAGCCCAGTTGTTGCTTTTGACATACAGACAGAAAATCAAGAGAGTTGCTGGGGTGCTGCAAGACTTGCCCAAGGCTTGCACATTACGGCCTCTGCCATGTCCATGAACGTGAGGAGCACCTTATGCTGACTGCAGTGTGTGTTCAGCTTCCCATCTGATACAAAGCGAATGGCACATGATGTCCCTGTCTGCTTCTGTGAGCACTCTGCATGAGACCCCTGGATGGGTGAGGTGCCCAATGCACGTTATCAGCCTATTTTGCCTGGTACGTTCTTTGTTTTGGGTTTATGTTAGCATTCAAACACCTGTCTATAAGACCTGAGTCTTATTTTAGACAAAATGGTGATGTCCACGAGGAAGTCATCCCCAGAATTGAGTACCCCTAATGAGGATGATTGCACTTTGAGTGTCAAAGTTAAAAGGAACAGGATAAAAAGGTAATGTGAAAGAGAAAAAAGAAAAAATGAAATATAACAGAAAGAAAAAGGTTACATAAACAGTTTGTGATTTGTTCCTCCCCCTTAAATAGATGCTAAGGCGTTATGATTAAGTACTGCGCACTCCACCAACATGGCTGAGGGTCAGCCGCTGAAAAGCAGGATGGAGAAATTTGCGAGTTAGCTGGGTTATGAGCAGTGGCCCCCATTCTCTTTGGCCTTTGCTGCTGCTCATTGTCTTTAACATGGCTGACATTCACATTTAGTCTGCTCAAAGGAATGTATTTAAGGAATAGCCATCTGTAACATTAGATTGCTAAGAAATGTATTCCTGGAAACATAAAATCGCCGGTCTTTAAATCAGTTGACTGCCACTCTTCTGTCCAAGACTGGGGAAGGTGAACGGAGGAGTCACTAATGGAAACGCAAAGTGGCTGAACGGAAATGTCAGCTTCAGTAGGAGTACTGCGGCCGCCCAGTTTCAGCCCCGCCGCTGAGCAATAATGCGGAGGAAGATTTTGATGAGAGATTAGTCCAGTTTCTGACACTGAAAGAACTTTGAAAGTGGGGGCTTGCTAGGTGAATTGGTACTCAGAGACAGAGGACAGTGCTCCAAACAGCACTCGTTTTCACCAGAATTGTGGAGGGTCACTATTACAGGCCTTGTGAGGTCAGATGTAGCCACTGGAGGAGGGCAGTCATGTGCACACACACATTGTCTTTGTTGTGTAGTACCTTACCCTGATCTGTCCTTGAGTTTGCAAAGAACAAAGTGCACCCGGGTGCCCTCTGAGTAATTCATGGGTGCCCACGCAAGGTCCTGGGTGTCAAGAACAGAGTGATGAGGGGACCCTCACTGACCTACGCGCTCCATCCCTGGTGTAATGAAGCCAAGTTGTGGGCTCGTGGACATTGTCGGCAAGTGTTTAAAACCAGTTTCAAACTTGGGCCATAGTGCACAACCCCCCCTCCATCCTTATCCAGGACTGACGGCCATTAAGCACAACCACCTTTCTAAACCACACTGGGGCCACCTGCCTCCAGTGTACCCTAACCTCCAGGACAGTCCCTCACACACCCACACCATATAAGTTCACATTACTCTGAATAGGTCCTCATTTAATCACTATATCGGTAGTTTTTTTTAGCCATTGCTGTGTTATAATTCTCGTGAACTTTAATTTCTTCTGGTTAAAAAAGCATATTGTATGACATGTGTGTTACTGAATGAGTTTTGATTGCAGTTTTCCCACTGTTCCAACTTACAGATAAAGAATTTACCTATCCCTGTACATACAGAAGTCCTGACAGCCACAAACTCTGAACATACACTCATGCATACATGCATGTGCACACACACACACTAATATAGAGGTGACTGTTGTATAACCCTCATCTCCATGCAGACACATTTCAAAGAGAGCTTTGAAAAAAGTTAAGTGGTCATTGATAAGGTTTTAGCATTGATTCAGCTTTACTTGTTTGATTTCATGTCTCTTTGACATACATGCACAAATCTATTCAAAGATATTATTATAAATGACCAAGTGCTTTGTCTGGCCTGGTTTTAGATATCAAATTGTTCTATCAAAAATACCAATCCTCTTTCCCAGCATACACTAGAATAGGTTACTGTAGATGGATCTGGAACCCTCAGATTGTGCATTTTGATTGGTCAGAGTAGAGGTGGTCATAAGCTTCTGACTCATCCATATGCTTTGCTTTTTTCTGTTTCAGACTTTATTAGTGTGAAGAAACCTAACTTACAGTTCTTCTTATTGTTTCTTCTTCCTCTTATTTGATCCGATTCTCTATATGCAATTCCTCCCACTGCTTTCCAGCTACACTTACAAAAATTTGCCAGTATGGGATTGCCCTTTTGTTTCAATACAAATATATTTTTCAGATATTTTCAGTATTACACGTTCAGCAGACGTTACAACGGGCCTGCTAGAGCAGCCGCAGATAATTTCTCAAGCAAAACTTTTAGCTACTACATACTACCATGCTAGGCTTTTTCAAACCAAATCAAAGTTTGTCCTCAAACTTTCCTTTCTAGCAGAAATCTTGGAATTTAAATCAGTTAATGTCTCTGCCTTACAAATTAATATCGTACATTGGTTATCAATTTAATTTCACTCAGTTAACATCCTTCCCCAGCGATGGCTAGTTTAATTTGTATGGGATTGAATCAGTGAAATAATGTTTTCTCTTAGAGGAACTGTGAAGAAGAAAATTAAATTAAGTTACTGGGCTGACTGCTTTCAGTTTGATGGAAATCTAATAAAGACTGACTTCTCAAAAGCACCAACAACAGGGATCATGAATGACTAAATTTAATTGTCGACTCTCCTTTTCAAGGCCAAATTGCTTTTCGTTCGTGAATACTAGTTAGCAGACGATTTCAGTGAGTGTTATAGATTATAAGATTTGTATTTATAGACCCCAATATTTGCAAAATAAAAAAAACATCCAGAAAAGCATCAATACCCGCGTGCTTATTTGGTAATTAAGCCAAGAGCGCAAGCAATATAAACTCGGCGAAACTGCTGAAATTCGACTGAACACGTAACTGCATTTTAGCTCGCATTTTAGACTTTTACCGATAGCTGGTTTATCGACGAATCGACTTAATTTTATTATTTTAAACTTTAAAACATCGGTTCTACGTGCATTATTTAATGGATACAACCATTAAATCATTACTTTTTTCTGCGTTAACATGTTCCTTTGACATACACACTGACACCCATACGCATGATTTATATGTAACGTAGAGGTTAAACAACTTTCACTAGATGGCGCTATTGTTCAGGAGTTAGGAATTCCGGGTCAGTTTTTGGAATGAACAATCCACACCATAATGTTGACGAATTCGGATGTGTTATCAAAAATATAACTTGTAGTGGGTCACGCTCTTATCACCGTCCATGTTTGGAAGCACAGTTTGGCGTGACTGTTACTGACACCCTCGTGCTTTTGTAATCTTGATGGAATGTTCACTCGAACTCGAATTTCATGGCAGGCAGCAGTCAGAGTTATGTCATAATATTTCAAGGTCCATTGTCTTGGGTGATTTTAACGCTCAGTTCAAAATGGTCACACCGTACTTACTGCATCAAAAATTTATACACACATTAATATACACACATACACACGCACACACACACACACACATACATACAATTATGTATCCTTACAATATTAATAGGCTATACATACATTAAAATACAATATATTCACTGTGACTGTGGTGCCCATAAATGATTATTCATAACTGGGTCTAGCTGGCAGAAAAAAACATGTTTTTCTGAGGTGTGCACAGATCTATTTGGCAGCATATATTAATCCTCAAATCTGTCTACCCCAGCTCTCTGCAAGTACTGACATTGCCAATGGCAGAGTCTCATCTCCCTGTACTGACATAGAGGGTTGACAGTGACTGTTCTAGATGAGAGCTACCGGTGAACCATTTGCTTCTTAGAACCACTACAATGTGAATGCACACACAATAAAGAAATCTGCCATTTATTTATTTCCATTTTTAATTTTTTTGGGGGTGGGAGGGGGGTTTACTGTGACAGATAAAATCTTATTTATCGTGTCTGTTACTCTTTGAAGATCAAAGAATTGTTCCCAAGAAAGAAATCTGTCATTTAGTCTCCACATGCACTGACACATATTGACATACGACACAAATGTGCTGGGTGAAATGCTATCAATTCTACCTTGTATTGCTGTTCTTTTGATTATGCATGTGAAAAATATAGTAATTTTGTTACAACTCTATTATTTATACATATTCATCATAACCCCATTTTCTATTAGAAAAATAATATGCATGTTAAAAATTTGGAGCAAATGTGGTGTAAATGATTCAAATCTGTTGAGTTCAGAAGCAGACTTTCCTTGGAGAAAGTTTTCCCTAAATGAAGTACAAAGTCATGCTTAATGTTAGCGACATGCAATGCTTCTAAGCACCACACATGTCTACCATATAAATGTGTCAGAAAAATGAACAATGTCATAACTGTATGTATTTATGCCCTTGTCTTGCCCTTTCCTATGCATTGCCACACCAGACAGCAAGCATGTTTAACATATGACCCTGGTGCAGCTTCTGAGAAAGATAAGCTTATTCGCATTGTTAGGAAGAAATGTCACCCTTTTCTTCTGTATAATGTGAAATACTGCTTACAAACTTATGTTGTGACTTATGTTGAGCGTGAGCCTATGAATTATAATCCATTCGTGCACTGTCCCTGACCTTGGTGCTACAAGTGCACATATAAACCGCAATTTAAACAAATAATAACAAAAATACATTAAAATATAAATATCATGAATGCCATAAATTACTATTAAGTTGTAATAATTCCCATTTCCTCTAGGACATCTCCAATCTGTTCCTTGCGTCATTTTATTTTCTACAATCAACACATACATTTTGCATGGGTAAATCATTCAGCTGGGTGCTCTAGACTGTAAAATAAGATAACAGTGGGAAAACACCACTGTCTTGATGCTTGTCTAGACAGGCCTCCTACAGGGGAAATTCTTCTAAATTACCTGTTCATGTGTCAGCTCATGTAATGACTAAAATTTGGCCTTTGATTAACTCCTTTTACAAAGAGTATGTTTTAAACATGACTGTTCTACAAATATTACATGTGTAATCATGTTTCAGCATCATCATATACAAGAACATGTCAACATCACGTTGTATTTAATCTTTTCTACATCAGCAAGAGGGGCTGTAGGGTCATTGTTGTTACATTGGAAAAAATCTAACCTGTCCTGAGGGGCTTGGAACAGTTTGCTGTTTTTGTATAAACATTTTGTTGCATTTGAGCCATCATAAATGAAGAACAAAGCAAAAGCTACAACGTATGCTGTTTTGTGTGGATATTTGCCAAGAAGGTAGATGTACAGCTTCCACTCTTGGTAAATGAGAAGCCCTGTATTAATCAATACTGTCAGGTCGCTTCACTTGAACTCCCCCAAGATAAATAAGTGCAGATGACCACAATGTGGTTTGCTTTTCCTTCATTGTAGCTCTGACTAAGCTGTTAGTATTTCAGGCTGACTGATATTATAGGCAATGTGTGACAAGTATGGAAGGGCTTCTGTGATAGAAGATGACTCTTCTACCAACTGAATTCCTGTCTTTTGTGTTGCCCTCTGGGATCCTTTGAATCTACAGCCTCATCTCATGTTGTTCCAGGTTCTATGAATTGTCCTGCGACCAGCTGCAAGTCAGTGCGATGCTCTTAGCTGATATGACCAAAGCCATTAACAAGGATGACAAAATATACTGTTCCACTGTCTGATGGAGCCTGTATCACTCAGTAAAAGACCTGGACTTCAAACGTCCTGGATGCTGTGGCACTCCAACTTGGCCATGGTCTTTGATCAGTAATGGGAACCATACTCCTCTGAGTGAAGGTAAGTGTCCTCATGTGTTCTTGAATTTAGCTATTGATATCCACCATGTATGCTGAGACTGGCATGCTGCCAGACCCAGGAGTGAAGAGCAGGAGCTAATGCTTTCCTCAGTAACACTGCTGTGAATCATGTTTCATTTGCGTTTTTACTGCCTCGCACTGAGGTAGACGGATATGCACAGCGGGGGTCTAGGGCTTAATCTGTGAAAGGGATCTCACGGGCTATTAGGTTAGTACATCCTAAATCCCCTATAGAAAGATGCGGACGTGCTGCTTGTATTGGAATATCTAAATGTAATGAGAAAAGATAAAGTAATTAATACTGACTCTGCCAACCCTCTCATATTAACATGGTAATATCCATTAAAAATGAAGAACCCGTTGGTAAGCATAGCCCATTGCAGCCACAGCTGAACATAAGATGATTCAGGCCCCATAAGAGGCTGTGCAAAGTATGGCTATGCAGTGGAATTCATGGATTAGAGAATTTCAGAATTACTGCTTGAACAAAGCTGTGATTTCCATGGCCTGGGTATGTATCATTTCACATGTTCACTGATCATCTGAGTTCGAAGCACAGCAATGTGGCTGTTTTGTTGTGATTGTGAAAGAGGTCTGGTGACAAGACTTGAGACAGCCCTGCATGGATCTGAATCCCAAGTAGGACATTTGCTATTGAACCCGTGTGCAAAACACTTCACCTGAATTACTGCAATATAAAAAAACCCTCCGCGTTATACATGCTGAAAATGCAAGCAAGAAAATTACAAGTCACTCCATATAATTGCATCGGCTGAGCAAATACAGGAAATAATGGAATCTCAGGCAGTGTGCCGTTTGGTATGAACCATTTGGCTGGCCTACATGGAGGGCACAGCTAGATCTATTTTTATCATTAACAAGATGTCTGACTCTCAGTACGTTCCCAGTCATTTCTGTCCCTCCATTTTGTAGCACGAACAATTCTGGTGAGGGAAGGTGTTTTTTAAGTATACATTAGCTGTCGGGCCAGTGTTTGTCTGGTCGTGATTCTAACCACAGCCTTTGCAGAATGGTTTGTGCTCTCAATCATTCAGAATCAAAATGCATTCCCGGCCTGCCTGCTCATGAATAATCATGAGTACAGTGATAGAGAAGAGATGTTCGCAGGACATTTTTAGCAGTGAAAGGAATGCTTTCACAAGGACTGGCAGGATTGAATGCAGAGTGCTGGATCTCACTGCTTACCAACCATCTGTGGCACAGTAGCTCTACTTTTCAAAAAAAAAAAAAAAAAAAGAAACACAGCCTCTTCCACGCTCGATGTGGAGCCAGAACAAAGATTGTAATTAAATCCTGTCCAATGTGACTTCCTGGCACTTGAATCCACTCAACTGTTGCGTTTAATGAGTAGTACCATTGCGGAGACTCTATTTTTTGCGCTTCAACCACCGGTGGGGTTAACCATATCCCATCCTGGGCAGGCTTCACAAGCTTGAGCCGGTTCTTCAAATAACAGGATTTGTTGTAACTAGTAATCAACAATTTTGCTACATCTTTGCCTCTGCAGCCCATAGCTCACTGCAGTGCAGCCTCTTTCATTTCCTTGCACTCTTTACCACTCTCTCTCTCTCTCTCTCACTTTCATGGCCACCCTGTCCCATCCCTTCTCCTACATAGTAATCCTCTCTGCATCAGTCTAACTCTCATTGCTTTTGTCTGTCAAGTCTCTTCTGTTTTTGGCCCCCCCCTTCAGTGTCTTTGCTCTTGTCTTTCTCCCCACTTCCCTCCCCCTCTCTCCGACTATCTGCATATCTGAATAAACCCCCCTGATTTTCCCTTTGCATCTGTGATGGATGGAATTCCCACAATGCCCCTCTCTCTCTCTCCTTTGTGTCCAGCTCTTTATGTGTGCACAGGGTTGGAGTACGGGCCTGCTCTCATTGTTGGAGGTCTTAGCGGGTGTCTGTGTGTGTCTGAAGCAGGGCAGTCTGCGAATGTGCCGGGCTGCTGCTCGTTCATGCATGCCTGCGTGTGTTAAACGAGAGTGTGCTATGTCTCCTCTTTGTGAGCAGTTGTATACTTATACATATGCGTGCAGAGTATGCTTTCACAACCAGGTGATCCCCTCAACACTTTTTCTATTCTATTCACGTTTTCTATCAGCCAGGGAGGGTCAACGAACGCAGTGCATATTCATTTTTTTGGGTCTCAGATCTGAACTTCTGAATATTTAATGGTTCCCCTTTCTCCTCCGTGCTACGGATGTGTGTCTTGGAGGTGGGGAGACTCCACCCTTGTCAGAGCCCAACGGTCGCCAAACAATGCCGCCCACTGCCAGTGATGATGTCATGTCCCCACTCCCCCACCCCCACCCCCCAACTGAATCCCATGAGCATGTGCCAAAGTCATTATCCCGGGCATAATTCATGATAGCTCCTGCTTGAGAACACACATTAATATCTAAATTGCAGCCAGGCGAATTTGACTAATGAGTGGTACACAGCACACAACCGCTGAAGCACGTGGCTCAAAGTGCATGCATGAACAAATTAATTGCCCTGTTCTTGCTATCTGCCTCACGCACTCACGTTTCTATCGCTCTCTCTATTTCTCTCTCTCTCTCACACACACACCCTTCTTGCTGTTTGCCTCTGAGCTCCAGCGCCTCACACCTCATCTCAATGCTTGTGACAAGTTTTACAGACAGGGAGTATGATCACTCAGGATCTTCCCAGGCCACATCTTTGGTCACGTTTAAAACACACTCTGTGAGGGACCATAACACTGCAACCCCTACCCCCCACCCCCACCCCCACCCACACCCCCACCCACCCACACACACCCACACACACACACACACACACACACCACCACTACCCCCACTGCCACCACAGTATCACAGAGAGCAGCTTCAGAGCCATCCTCTCTACTTCCTCACTGTCCTGTCCTCTGCATGTATATCGATATGCCGGTGGTGTGTTTTTCAGTTCTGATCCAAGCGTAAGAGGCAGCCGAACCACAGCACCGCATTCACGGCTCTGGACGGAGTGAGTCATCTGGACTGACTCATCACGACCGGGTTTAAATCTAAAGAAGAATCCGTCAAGTTGCTGCTGCTCTGCTGCACCGCTCCAGTGAAAACCATCCCTGTGAATACATCACCACATACAATAAGTACAAGGCTTTTAGCTTGTGTGTGTGGGAGTGGGCACACTGTGTGCCATCTTGCTAAGCAGGCATCCGCAACTGAGTTATCACAGACCTAGATGTAGTAACTGATCAGCCCAGACTCCTGATTCCCCATCTCCGCTGAGGTTGATGGAACCGTGTAAATGAGACCATTTGTGTTTACATACTATGTGTGGCATGCCCTCACGCCTGTGTTTTTGCGTGACGTGTCTGTCCCCGGGGACGGTTGGTACCGAGGCCCCGCGCACATGGCGTGAGGGCAGGGCCGTGACAGCGAAGGGCTCATGAGTCATCGCAGATGTGCGACACACACTCGCCGGTGTGACGAGCCCCTTGGCCCGGGGGGTTATTGTTAGCTGGGGATGACACGCCGGGGACATGACCATCACAGAGGATTCCATTGACCGACAGACAAACAACCCCCCCACCACTGCCTGACTGTTAACCGGCAGACAAAGGCTGAAGCAGAGACTGAAATTTTGTAAAGAGCTCATTAATGTTAATGAATATCAAGTCATTTTCAAAGCCCTTGTCTTTTAACCATTACGACTATATCTAGACTTATGTTTCTCCAATGGTGATATGGATTTAAAAACGAGGTCTTCTTTTGTTAAAGAAACTGTAAACCCATGACATATGTGCTATTGAAATGAGAGAAATTAACAACACTCTCAGTAGATGTCCTTACACAAACATACGTCTGACGTTTTTACAATTCTCGCTCATTCAAGGTTAGGTGTTCTCACAGACTGTACGAGTGTACCATTTGCTGCCCCCAATCCCCCATGTTGTGTGGTGGTTGTTTTGTACTGCAGTGATGTCACACACAGAACCTTGAAATCTCATTTTGTAAATCCACTTGAACAGATGCATTTTTTTCCAGAGCCATTTGCAGGAGAATAAAGTAACCTCTTTTTAAGTAACCTCATTTTTATGCTTTTTTTTTGATGACAACAGATGAGATGTGTGTAAAAGAGAGGGAAATATGGAGAGAGGGAGAGAGGGATAGAATGAGAGAGAGGATGCCGTGTGGCCATGTCATTAGAATGGCCAGATTAAGTAGAAACTGGAGTTGGAATGAAATACAGTAACTGATGACAGCCGCAGAAATTGTGTGATTTTGTATTGAATTCACGGGTTTTTCTTTCCAATAAATCTTGGAAATTGCATTAACAAGCAACACAAACAAATCTGACTCAGAGATTACTGAATCATTGAAAACAGGTAAATATGTGACCAGTAAGTAAGTGTGGGAGGGGCATATATCATTTAAATGATTCAGTGACAGAGATGAAATTACATTTGGAGTAGATCACAGAGGTTTGGAAGAATTTGTATGACAAGTCATTTGACCTGGGAGATCCTCTGAGTGGGAGGTGCTAGCCACCCCATCTGAATTTATTTATGCTCAAAGCTTGGGCCAGATCACTTCATAACCAGAAATTATTCCAAAGCTGTTTATGATTTTAACAGTTATTCAAGCGCCGTGCATGGATTTTTGTACATCAAATACAATGCATGAAGAATAATTTTGTACTTTGTTGGTTAATGCTGATGTTGAAACTGAAGAATGTATTGTTGTTATCCACTTAATAAACATTTCCAAATCTGCGGTGTTGTAATACTGAGAAAAGCTGAGCCAGGCCACTCGGCCAAATGCCCTTTCTGCATCCAACAAGGCAGCTGAAGATCTTTCTGGGCCTTTGGCAAGATGTGACACATTAAATAATCGCCATGTGTTTTCAAATGAATGTCTGCCCTTGATAAAGTTAGTCTGGTCCGGGATTACGTTAGTCAAAATGAATTGTGGTCTGCTTTATAGAACTTTGCAGGACCAGTGCTCAGACTAGAATTAGTTTTAAATAACATACTAACTTAGATTTATACATCATAGACTATCTTGATGTCAGAATTCAAGAGGGATAGTGGGCTGCAACTGTAAATCTCATTTACTGCTATCAATTTTAACTGCAATGGCAGTGGAAACATTGTTCGCACTGTGAGAGCTGGGAGCTTGCCGTGATGTGTTAACCATCCCTAAGAAAACAGACATGAAGTTGGTAAAAGGAGGTACCTGACACAGGGAGTGAAAAGACTAGGCTATAAAACCACAACAAGCATTTGCGTCTTCCCGCCACTACTCTGACATAGAGTAGTGACATCATGCATGACATCACAACAGAGAAGCCCTGGCTGCTGTCAGTGACTACCCCCATTCATTGCTCCACTGACCTCCGTAGTTCCAGCCCTGCTGTTGGGAGCGCAGTCCTAGCTCTGACCCTTGGTCTCCACAGAAGTGTGACTTCTTTTCCAGTCTTTTGCCTTGGCGGTGGGGGGGTTACAGCCTAAAGTTGGCAAGCTGTTAGCTATAGCCACCTTCTAACTGGAGCCCCTCTGATAATGGGATAAGCGTTGCATATCATCCAGTCATGTGTAGTGAACTCAAAGCTGAGAATGAAAGCAGCTCTAATGGATGCCCCTCTTCAAAAACAGGCTGCAGCCCTGGTAGCCCTCCCTTTGGCCACATGCCAGCGCCTAATGTCCCACTGGGGTTCATCTGATGTTGTTCTTGGACTTCAAATACACACAGTATTGACTAGTTTTGAAGACTGACAGAATTGCAAGAACTAACTGGTTTTTGTTCGAAGATGGCACAATTTCTTTTTAAATGATAGTTTTTAATCTGATTTAACCGACAGCTGGATCCCCTTGTGACATCTGTCACACTGTTGCAGGATAAAGGCTCAGAGTGTGGTAGTAATATTAGACAAATCTGGCATGTGCAAGCATCCCAAAATTTGGTTGCCAATAGAAACATACTTGAAAATTGGAATTGCAAAAAATCAGAAATACCCCACAGTATTAATCACGTCTCACGTCACAAGCTCCCATTCTGCTGACTGTTCAGAAGTAATGTAGAGGCAGTTGCTAATATTAGCCAATCTGACACAGCTGTGAAACTCACATGTCACATTTCCACCAGTGCACGGAAAGTATGATCACAGGATGTGACCACTGCTCTCGTGGGCGACTCGGCCCTCCTGCTCAGCCACCAACCCCTCCTTCAGACGGCGGCGTGATGTTTGGCAACTGTGGGCCATCAGCCCAACAGGGCTAACGTGTGACCTTGAGGAACTGGGCGGTGACTGTGGTGACACTGGTGGCAGAGGGGGGATTCCACTGTAATTTTCGACTGATAGCCGAGTTTGATTGCAAGCAAAAGTTAGAGTGAACATAGTGGGAAAGTTAGCAGAGAGAGAGAGAAATAAAAAGAGAGAGAGAGAGAAAGAAAGGCGGAATGGAGGAGGTGTTGTAATAACAACTGCCAAGTCCTCCCTACATCCCCATTTAGCAGTGTGGCTGCCTTGTGACTCAGTTCTGACCTATGTTAGCTCTGTGTCACGGCGTTTCCCCTTGCTCTGTTACCATGGTGACGGGACACTATTATGGTCTTTTGTGTCTGATGGTTGCTAGATATCAACTGTATTGACTGTCCAAATTCATACAGAGTGGAATATTTACAGCTTGAGACCAAAAAAGCAATGTAACTTTACCAAAACCTAACCTGCTTCATACAGGTGAACTGGCTACTGCTTTAAAACTACAAGTGCAAGAACACCCCCAAGTGCTTCAGGAAACACCTCTTTCTTCTGTATATTCTCAGGATATTTAAGTGTGCCATAGAAAGTAGTTTCTTATTTTAAAACCTTAACCCTCCCCAAAAGTCTCAAAATAGCAAATTGACATAGATTTCAGTGATAGGATGGATGCTATCATTACATAAGTATCCCTTCAAAAAGCCATCCAGTAGTAGTCCCAAAGCATTCTGCATCATGTCACACTCGCATAAAGGAATTCACAAATGGATGTGATATTACCTGACGTACCACATGGTAGATGCGTTGTAACATATATGATGTCTATAGGTGAGATGAGGACCACTGGATTTAGGCCCACATGCAAGGTGCTTGGCATGGTCTAACTGTCTCACTGTGACAGAAGAAGGAGGCTTCCCCTGAACAAACCTCGCTCCAGCGTGTCCCATAGGATCTGGGCTTCCTTGAAAGAGGGAACTCTAGGCTCCCTGCTAATTGCTAATGTGACTGACCACATCGTTGTTGTTGTAGTTGAATACAGCTGTCTACTGCTACTACTCTGTATTACTCAGCAGGTGGGGTTGCCATCCCTACACACAAGGCAATCTCAGTCCAGACTATTTTCACATGTAGTTCCCCGCTGGTGGAACGAGCTACCTTATGCCATAAGAGCAGGGGCGTCCCTCTTATCTTCAAGAAGACCCAGCTCTTCCGAGAGCACCTCCTCTCCTAAACACTTCTTACAACTCCAACACAATTCCATCTCTGCACACTTTTTTGCCTCACACTTTTTTCTCCTGTAACTATTTGTTTGTTTTCACCTTTCACCTTGTTTACCTTTGTTTTCTACTTTCCTTGACTTACTTAGCTGAGTTTAGTTGTTTTAAGTTGCACTTAAAGCTGACGCTAAGGTCTTCTACACTACTGTAGCTTGCTTGCTGTTCCTCACTTGTAAGTCGCTTTGGATAAAAGCGTCTGCCAAATGACCTAAATGTAAAATGTAAATGTAAATGTTATTCTTGATGGTTTTTCTAGAGAACAGTGGAGTGAGGGAAGACAAAATGTCACACAAATATTCAGGCATAAACATGCTTTCCCACTGTGAATGGCATTATTGTTGAGTGTTGATAATATTCATGACATGTGTAAATGTGTGCAGGTCTATATATCAGCACAATGGCACTGCATTTGTCTTGGGGGTGTTTAATGTATGTCGGGATGACCGGGAAAAATCCTGACATGGGGTATATCCCAAAGTACTCCCTCATTCTTTCCACTACATACTTGCCCCCTTAGAATGGAAGACTGGCATCTCTTAAGGAGTTAAGGTGCTCTCCGCTGGTTCCCTCTAAGTAGTCTGCATGTTTGTACCCTTCAGTGACATTTCTGTCCTCAGACCACAGACACAAGTATTAAAGTCTTCTAAAGTTTGTATGCTGAAATCATAACATTTCTTTCTAAACATTTCTTTTTGTCTGTAACGTGGACATGTACACTGGCGGCTTGCTTCTGTCTCCCTGCCAGGTTTATCTCCTCACATTTATTCCTGTTGAGCTCAATAGAAGCAAAGTAGCTATGCCACTTGCCAACTCTGCCCATGACTTAATTGTGATATGCCATTTCCTCTGCTGAGCTGAAACCAGGCTAGCTTGCTTAACTCAGGTTTTCCATGGTCTTTGCTGTAGACTCCTAATGTTAGTTGTGCTGGCCTACTTAAACAGGCAGGCATCTGCCCTAAAAACTAGGGAAACATTAACTGTATTCACAGCTAATGAAATTACCTAACAGGTAATCTAGTAATATCTAATAATTTTAATAATAAATAACAATTAGCACTATCAAGATGTTAGAGAATGTTGAGACCACTCGAATCCAGCTTTGACCATAGACTCTATACAAAACTAGTCATAACTATTATGCGGTACAGTGAAGTCTATCAGCATAACAACCACACATAAAACCCTAATATTTCATGACGTACACCATATAGATCTTGCCATGACTGTCTTGCAAGTTGGTCTGGGTAAAAGCATCTTCCACATGAATAATAATAATAATAATAATAATAATAATAATGTGTGTGGTCTGCAGAAAAAAATGTTTTAATTACAGGTACTGAAACATTTTTGTGCAGTTGTTATTGCACCATTTAAGCATGCATGGGGATAAATAAAACAATACAAACAAATTATCATCAGTGTATATCTGCACGACGAATTTACAACGTGGTAATATATTATATTGTATCTCACTTGTAAGTCGCTTTGGATAAAAGCGTCTGCCAAATGAATAAATGTAAATGTAATGTAAATGGAAGGCCAGAAACCCGCCTCCGTACCCCTTTACAAAAGAACAAGCCATTCGTTAAAATACAAACACATCACAGCAGGAATGCGTGCTTAAAATGGTAGTTTAAGAATAACCTAGTCGCGAGGAACTGCAGCAAATAATAATAATGCCTGGATAAAACGAATGCCAAAGCAAATCGTAATTTTCCATCAGGAATGTCCAGCGCACTCGTTAGTTTTCTTTCGTAATTCAGTGGTTAATCTGATACGCACACGTGTGTGTTTTTTCGGTAGCTGTGGGAGCCAGCAGCTGCTCTCGCGAAATTGCAGAAGGGGAGGGGAGGGAGCGGAGACAAATTCGGTACAGCAGTCCCGTCTACACTCTCACACTCACAAGGGGAGAGAGGGAGAGTGTATCTGCAGCGCCACCACGACAGCATTCAGTTCACACAGGGGGGAGAAGCAGCGAGGCGCCGTAATAAACACTCTTCCATACAAGAGGAACTCTGCAGACACGGCCATTATTCGTGAAGTAGATAACAGTGGCGCCTATATCACAGAGCCATTAATCTGTGTTATCGTGGAGCACTTCGAAAGAGACAGGTCGCAGTAGCCAGTGGGAAGAAAACCGCTGGGCGCCGTTTTAACCACCCCCTGCAGATAAATCAATCGCTTGATTTCCAAATGTCTTATCTTTTTTTGTATCGTACGGGAAAGTGTTAATTCATCGCGTCGCTTGCTGAACAGAGGCTCAGAGACATTTTTGTAATATTTTTAAGTGCACCGCTCCTCTAGTTCCGCGGTGCGTCTGACGCGGCTACAGACGCCGAAAACAAGTGTGAGCAGACGTCAAATGATCACTCTTGTTGTGGAACAGGGCTGTTTTTTTCGCACTGTAACCACTCAGCCAGGACGCAGCAGTGTGGAGGAGAGGCGCTGATTTTGCTTACCGATTTTTTTTTCTTCTGTTCATAACTCATAATTAGATTGATGGGCTCTCACTCATTTTTTTCTGTTTTTCTGCAGTAGACGAAGAGACTAGGAAAACAGGATTCGTTTCATGTCTACAAATATGATGTAGAATTAAACGTACGAGACTATCAGAGTTGCCATTGCCATTATCATAGTCATTTTAGGGGTACACTACCAAAATGCCGGCTGGAATGAAGCCTCTGGAAAAGTTTCTGAAGAAGCAGACCACTGCCCTCAGTCGCGCCGGTGCTTTCGGGGAGAAGGCGACCGGCACGGGGGCTTCGAGGCGGAGAGCCAGCCTCTCCCGGGTGGTGCCGTTCTTCAGGGAGACCTCGCCGGAGAGCGGGCCGGCGCGGGAGGTGTTCAGCCCGGACGCCGAGGAGCCGCCGTGCTGGCCCCCCGCGGCCGCCGACATCAGGAGCCCGTCTCTGTCGAGCGACGAGCAGAGCTCCGAGGCCAGTCTGGAGACTACCTGGACCCCGTTGCCCCCGGACACGCCTGACAATATTGCACTGACGGTCCTGGACAGCGTAGCAGGCAAGCGACATTGTAACTGCACAGGTAAGTCCCTAGCCAACCGGCCGTACTCTTTTTCGCCCAGCCTCTCCACTATGAATACCGGTATCTGTCCGCGTTCCCGGATTCCGAGCGAATATGTGTCTCCTAAAATGTATTTATAAATTATTTTGTATCTCCTTGCTTCACCTGTTTCCTACGAAAACTTGGACATAGCCCATGATTTCCTACATGTGCCTATCAAACGATTCACCCGACAGCTTATCTACACGCTCTGGCGTTAATTACAATGGTTACGCATGATGTCGCGGATGACCCGCACGATGTAAGAATGATCAAACGTGTATTGAAAGTGTAGTGGATCGATTTGATGGTTTTCGGCACGATTAGGTCCGGACTGGCATCCGTAGATCGTCGTAGAGTAACTAGCTCTGCAGTCAGTCCTAATGGCGACATTTACGAACGTTGAAATAAATTGTTTGTCTCAGTTATTTAGCGCGCCACTAGGTCACCCTTTTCAGAGATACTCTTCATTTTATTTTGGTCAACGCCTGCAGTACCATGCGGAGAAGGTTCCTCAAAGGTGGATGGACCACGCAGTGTAGTGTCAGTCAACGCCAAACCGAGTTGCCCTGTTTCTCCAGCGTTACTACTAGTTCTATAGACAGTGACAGTCGTTTTACAAACCATTGGGATGCATAGTTTTGATAGTTTAGCATTTCTTTCTGGTCGTTGCCTTTGCTTGGCATGTGTGTATGTTTTTTTTTTAATATTTCTTAAAATAAGGCCATATCTCTGAATAAAATGTCTGTTTATGCTGTTCACAGTCAAAAAGGTAGGGCAGATTGCCATGAAGAAATCCATATTTTTCATAGTGTTTCTTACACCCTTTAAAAACAGCCCTTCTGAGGAGGAAAGCCTGTTCTGTTGAAAGTGAGCTCTGCGTCTAGTAAACCCACTCTAATTTAGCAATTGGCAAACAGGACTGAGCGCTGGAGAGTGCCAAAGGTAGGACAGTGTAGGTGTTTACAGCATGGTATCACATGATGCCACCCCACCCCATCCAACCGTCGATATTTGGTGTTAAAGAACCTCTGTGAGTATCGGTGTGCACCTGCAGCTGTGATGTCACACAGACATCTTCCAGTTTGATGCATTGTAGCTGTTACAAGCTCAAATTCCAATAGGTCAGGTATGGCAAATCTGCATCGGTCAGTGTCACCACTCTGCCTGTAGCTGGGATGCCTGCAGTTACTGCCATAGACTTGTGTCCATCCCAGCCATTCTGGAGCTTCTCTGTTAGCATGACAAGAATGCCGATGGTCTGGATAGTTCAGCAGCGCTTAGAGCTACGCCAGAGGTGAGCTGCAGGACCGCGGCAGGCTTTACAAACAAGACATTAATCCCGGCCTTCAGACAGGCAAGTCCCAGGCTGTCCGGGTTTGCCGTCTCTCTCGTATGCGCACGCTTGCCAAACCTCCCCAACTTTTTTTTTTAATCTTTAATGTGGCTTCACGCTCAGTCCAACGGAACACTGCTCCACGCAGCTGGATGTCTGGCTGGTAGGCATTGCTTTTCAAGAGGCAGAGCCAGGGTTGCCAGGTGACTGCAAATTTAAAGCTGAAATGCTGTTTAGAAAAAAACGGAAAAAGAGAAAAAAAAATCAGCCGCAGTGGTCGAACAATGGTGTTAGTATTCTAGACAATGCATTAGACAATTCAGGAATGCTATTCTGCATATACAGTGACAGAAAACAATGGACTTCACCCAGCGAACAGCCACAGTGAAGAATGGAAGCCGCACGCACGCCGTGACGGCAGTTGTCTTTGAGTGCTGTGGGTCAGTGTGAAATTGGGGGAAGGTTGCCTGGCCCGGCCGGAAGAAAACAAAACTCTACTGACAGGAAAGCGCAGTGAGATCCAGGAGGAATGGCAGGGAGCCCTGCCTGATGCTCCACCAGGCTGGGCGACGCAGTGCGTTTCACAGGGACGCCGATGGAGGGCAAAGTCTGGGCAACAGGTGGTGGAGTGCACACTTTGGACTTCACCTCCCAACAGCCCCTCCGCTCAACATCCCGTAGCGTTGAGACTATCAAAACACTGTGTCTCTCAGCCCAGTCCCCCTCCCTTCGGGTGACTCCGAGTCCTGCTCTGCATGGTATTTACAATACATTATTATCATTTAGCAGGTGCTCTTATCCAGAGTGACTTACAATTTTGTCCTTTCATATGGCAGGATATTTTCCTGAGGCAATTGTGGGTTAAGTACCTTGCCCAAGGGTACAACAGCAGTGCCCCAGTGGGGAATCGAACCAGCAACCTTTTGGTTACAAGCCCTGAACCTTACCATGCTACACTGATGTCCGTTTTCTGCCTGTGTGTCAGAGATATTTGGGCAGCTCACAAGGACACGAGGAGTCAGGTAGACACAACACCAAAGGGAACATGTCAGATATTATCTCTATAGCCTGGAATTATTTATTTATTTATTTATTTTTTTGCTGTTGTTGTTACATGTGGTTCAGCTATATACAGGGTGACAATTAGTGGAGCATGACGAATAGAAATGAACTCTTTGCACGAGGAGATATATATTTTTGTCAGTTACCTGAAAGATAATTAGAAGGCATAGCTCTCCCCAAGGATTAGCTGAACATTCCAGAATGCTTGAAGTAACTTCCCTATGATGCAGAACGGAGCTGGAGGGATGCTCTTAACTTGACCTTCGACCGATCAGACCTCAGACCAGTGCAGTGTTCTGCATGGGGCATGTCATAGTCTGTGCCGTCTGAAATCGAGAAATTTTTGGGGGTAAATGCAACAGCCAATGCAGCTACGCAACTCTTTCTGTGCGGTTACGGATAACCAGAGTCGTGTGACTTACTGTAATTAGCCCATACTAGAGCTCTCTGTTTACGTGTACATGGCTGTGTGTGCGTGTGTGCGCCCGCGTGTGTGTTTGTGTGTGCATGCATGCATGTGTGCGTGTGTGTTTGTCTGTGCTTTGCAGGTAAGCAGAGGTGAAAGGTATTGCGACACAGTTTTAAAAAAAGAGCGAGCACACCCACGGCGATCGGTTGAGCACAACGCTCCCACCTCAAGGTCGGCCGTTTAAGCATTACATAACGTAAGTGCTTACTGGAGGCGGCCCTTTTGGATCACGGGGGTGACGAGAGAGCGAGAATGCAGCCGTTTCTGGGGAAATTCTGCTTCTGAGGCACTGGCTGTGGGCGGGGGGAGAGGAGCAGTTACAGAGGCAGTCAGTCAGGGAAGAGGATTTGAACATTCCCTGGAATCTCCCTCCCAGGGAGAAAAGCCCCCTGTCACAATCTCCCATTTCACTTTCAGTTCAGTGTTCCCAGAAACGGTTTCCTGTACACAGCCGTCCTCCTGTTGACAAACAACGTCCCGGTAACATCCTAGCAACGTTGGCACAATGTCACTGCAGTGCTGATAGATGTGCCCGTGTTAGCTGACAGGGGGTTACCCTGCTTTATCGCATCCCATCCGGAAAGCAAAGACTCTTCATAGCTGTTTGCATATGTCTGTGATAGACCACACTGAACATGGATAGGTAACACAGAGAGAACCATACGGACAAATAGATCCCTCAATGTCATGGGAAACTCCATGCCTGCTGCATGTGTTTGTCAGCCAGGAGAAAGGTTACTGTCGTTCGCTTGCTTAGGCCTTGTCGAGCGCTCCCCGCGGCGTGTTCAGATTCAGATTTTATACGTCTTGTAAACTGTTTCTGTGGTGCTTACATGTGTTCACCATGTTTGAGGGTGTAACGGCCCCCACCAAGGGTTCACATGCTCTTCCCTCAGACTGCCTTTCCTCACTCTTGAATATTGATGGACGTTTTTTTGCCTTTGATCTCCTGACCTACCCATATTACTTCCTCACGTTGTCCATTGCCCATGGTGTAACTACCAATGTGCACAACAGAAATATTAACCATTATGCTGGTAGAATGCAGGAACAAGAAGACAGCCTTGGTTTCTTCCAAATTGAAGCTTATAATTAGTCTAATGCAGTTTATTCCCTTATTCAGTATGGGTATGTTGCAACTGGGTAAGGGATGGTGGATATGTATCATCTAAATGGTATTTTTTTCCCTTACACACACTTATTCTTACATAATCCGTGTGGGTTTGTGTTTGCATCTTTGGAGAGCATTGAAAGCCCAACTAGTGCCAAGTCCATGTTTTATTGCGGGGGAGGGAGACATTAACGGCTGCTGGTGTCGGCAGAACCGGCGTGTGTTCGGATCCCTGTCGGTGTGCTTGGGCTTGCGCTGAACCGGTTGGGTCCGGGCTTGAAAAAAGGAGTCCCTCGTTTGCTTTGCTTTGAAGTGCCATTTTATGTCGCTCTCAACCAGAGCGGGGAGTGTGGGCGCTGTTTCATGTATGAAGCCTAACGGGACTGTGACACATGGCTGAGTGCTGCAAAATCAAACGCTGGGGACGTGAGGAAGCTTCGGAGAGAAGACAAGGGGGCCCTCGAACATTTTACCAAACTAACAATTAGTGTTCAGTTTCTAGGGGACAGGTGATGGCACTCCTTCACAGGGGACTTCACACGGGGCGAGATCACGATTCGCAGCTGTAACCGATAGGCTTAATTACGGCGTGGCGTTTCAGCTGAACTCATAGATTAAGAGTTGCCGCTGAGGGAGTTTCACAGACCCGGCGACGCAGATTTCCAATGCTCATCAGTATTCTGCCTGCATTAAAATGGATGCTGTTGCACTGTGCTGCCTTATTTGTCATCATTTTTGCCTTAATGGTGAAATTGATATGACTGGGCCCCCTTAAAATCCAAATTCTATCCGCCCGTCACATGAAGGGAGTTCCCTCTCCTGCTCAGCACGCTCATTAAGGTGTTTACGTGATTCCTGTCCTGTTTGAATCAGCCTGACGGTGGTAGTTTTGGGCTTCTCCGACCTGTCCCCCGGGCGGTGGCTTTGTGCTGAGCTCTCCCCCCAATCCCTCAGGTGGGTCCCGAGCCTCTCTGTGGCCCACGCGGCCCTCTCGTCTCCGCAGGTTTTTCGGGGAGCGCAGCTGCGAACTTGTGGAAGAGTCGAGAAAAAAAACCCAGCAGAGGAGCACAGAGAAGCAAGAGTGCGGAGTGATTACAGAGCTTTGGATGTGTGTGTGGGAGGGTGGCTGTTATTCAGAGAGGGAAAAAGAACACAAAAGACAAATTGCCCCCCTCACTTGCTTTCCATTTGGATGGGATTACATAATGAGCAGAGAAATGGCTGACCCCCCCTCCCCTACACAGCATGCACACACACACACACACACACACACACACACACACTCTCACACACACACCTCAGTTCTCCTCAGTAGCCCACGCACCTGGGTCACACGATGGAGAGAGCAGCATATTGGGCCCTGGGGGCAACTTCTTGCACTGTGTGTGTGTCTGTGTGTGTGTGTGTGTGTGTGTGTGTTTGTGCGTGCCTGCGTGTGTGGTTGTGAGTGTGTGTGTGGTTGGTTTTGTGTGTGTGTGTGTGTCTCTGTGTGCCTTTCTGTATGTGAGAAAGAGGCTCTCCAGCACCTGTTCACATGGCAACCAGAGCTATCGGAGAGGAGAGGAGGAGGAAGAGGAAGGAGGGAGGGAGTGGAAGTGAGGAGGGGGCCGAGCGGAGGAATGGAGCCCCGGGAGAAAGAGAGAGAGAGAGAGGCAGAGTGAGTATGAGGTGTGGGAGACAGATGGAGGGGAGGAGGCTGTCAGAAAGTTTAGAGACGCATAGAGGATGAGAATATGACGGGAGGGGGGACAGACAAACGGCAAAGGGAGAGGGCGAAAGATAGAATCGGGCAGACTGGGTGTGGTGATACCGAGCATGTAGCTCCTTGCCCTGGTATATGAAAAAAACAACTCCAATCGACATAACAGAAGCGGTTACATAACCCCATCCGTGATTGTGCCACGGTCGCTGGCCGCATTAGGTGTGCAGACAAACATGCGTGCGCCGAATCGCTGCATTAACCGCGGTAATGACAGGGCTGGGAGGCTTGGCCCTCCCTCGGCCCGGGGAAGCCATTCTGTGGCGTGTGCACCCTGCACTTAAACAGGCAGGGCGCGCCTTGTTTGTTGAGCGTTTGAAGTAGTTTAGTCAGAGCTGTCGACTCCTGCACCGTGAGCTTTTGTTTTCCCTCGCAGCAGTTGGTGTGGAACACTTGAACCATCGCGCTGTTGGTCGCCAGTAAAAAACTTGGCTCAAGAGGGATCTTAAGTGTGGTTTCCCCTGATCAGCCCAGACTTTGGACTGCCTAGCAGTGCTTATACTTGACTCCTCTTTGTAGGATTACACCAGAACGTTGTCCTGTCTGCTAGTCTGTCGATGCATTCAGTCCAGTTTTAGGACCAGTCCTGACGGACACAGATGCCGTTAGCGGTATGGTTTATTACTTTTGATGGCTAACAAGGCTGCCTCACGCTTGGAGCTCATGTGGAGGCAGCTGTGTGGACTGAGATCCAGGTTGGATGGGGTGGTGCTCGCAGTGAGGTAACAGACATTCTCCCATTTAAATGGACTGGCGGGCGGGGGCTTCTGCTCCAGGGAGGTCTGACATGAGCCAGGGGATTCCAGCAGCATTGTCTCCAGATGTCCAGATTTTAACCTGATTTCTGCTCGCCTGTGTGATCCCTGACGCAGACGGCCAAGTCTGCTCTTCATAAACACACACACACACACACACACACGCACACACGCACACACGCGCGCACACACACATGCCCATCTGGCCCCCAAGCCCCTGGCAACCACACGGCCTGGGCAGGGACCCTGGAAAGGAAGAGGTGCTGCATTACAGTGGCTTTCCAGGGTGTAATCTGAGTGGATTAGAGAAGCGGAGATGTCGGCTGACAGCAATTGGGTAGAGCAGGCAGCTGGTGTGTGTGTGTGTTTGTGTGTGTGCACGTGCATGTGCATGTGTCCATGTGTGCATGCATGTTTTTTGTGTGTGTTTGTGTGTGTGTGTGTGTTTGTGTGTGTGTGTGCTTGTCCATATATGTGCACAATTAAGCACACCAGGGCTGCAAATGCCCTTTAAAACATGTTCTCTGAACGCATTTTCAATGTTCAAAAGATTTGAAAAGTTGTGCTCAGAACTTAATATGATTAGCACCGTGCAGGGCTGCATAACCATGGGGAATGCATTTCACATTTTTATCCACAGCAATTAGCTAGCTAGGTCTATTAGCCGTATGTTCCTGGGCTTAACAGAAAATTGAATTCATAGCCAAAGGACAGAAAAAAGAAACGACAAACAGCGCAACACGTGTGCAATTTCACTGTTGCTCATTAACAAGAAGAAACAAATTCTCAAAACAAAACCTCTCCTGGTAATAATGTGTGTGATATGATATTTGAAGCTGATAGCCTGTGTGCGTTTATGACTCAGACATTTCCCTTAAAAAAAAAACAAAGAAAAACTCCTTATCTCAGTTGTCCAATGGAGAACGATAATGATTAATGCTTTGAAGGTTTTTTCTTCCTAAACGGAACCAAGTGATTCGTGCCAGAATACTTGCAAAGTGCTGCCCCTGCCCTTACTTGTTAAGAAAAGTAATTTTGTTACTCTTACTGAAGCAGATTTGTTATGAGGGCCTTCTGTCCTTCAGAATTGATTTTGAAAACAGTCCAGATCCTGCCGCAGCCGAAAACTTAAGATAATAAAAAGGAACTTGCCGCGTTTTAGGCTATGAATGCAGGTATTAAAGCGTCTGGCAGCTGTTTTTAATTTGGGAAATTCAGCCTGCACTCTTTCCCATCAGCCCGGTGCTGCAACCTGTTGACTCTGAGTTCTGATTGGGCCTGTTCGGCGGGCCCGGGTGACACGGTACCTCAGGGTCTCCATTTTGTCCGGCAGCCTGTGGAAAGAGATGGCATCAGCTGAAACTGTCGGCTTGTAGTGCGGGGATGGTCAAGTCTCACCGAAGTGCTTTTTATTTGCCTGGGTTTCAGCCACATTTTGTCGAACACAAGGAACGTGATGTTGACCAAGGTGCTGGCTCACTCCTGAGATGAGGGACTGCTGTCCTTCACCCCAGCATCCAGTGAGGTTTTTGAAACACTGCTTTTGTGTGAAATTTTGAGATTTGGCAAAATAAGTCGTAAACGGCTTCGGCTACGGTCCAATGTAGATGCGAAGAAGGAAGTTTGAAGGTCATGTCAAGGTTATTTGCCAGAATGCGGTTTTCCAAATCTTATGATTTTGGCATATGTAATCTGGGAGTTTAAATATAGTTAAATATCATTATGGTGGCACTTATTTGTTAACTAGATGCTTGCTTAATTCTTTATTCCTGCTGTGTGTTTCTTTGTGTCTGTTCGTGTGTCTGTGTGTGTGCTGTGCATGTGTACATGTGTGCGTGTGTGTATTTGTGTGTGTGTGTACGTGCCTGTGTCTGTACATGCATGTTGTGTGTGTGCAGATACTAATGTTGCACAATATGCAGGCAGTGCCCGGGTTCCCTTTGCATATCCATGGCAAATTATAAGCTTGTGCTCTCCCTAGTTTGCATTTCTGCCTTTGCATAAATATATGTGTGTATGTGCGTGTGTGTCTGTGTGTGTGCGTATGCATGTGCGTATGCGTGTGCGTGTATATTTAGGGATAGAATGCTTAAAGAGAGGTTTGGGAGGAGGGGTTTGTTCGACACGGACCAGACACAGGGAACAAAAAGCGACAAATTGATAGCAGTTTGAGGAAACACAGGGGCACACACACACACACACACACACACACACACACACACACACGCGCCCGCACTGCCTCGTCAACAGCCAAGCACCCAAATCCAGAGTGGTAGAAATCAGAAAGCAAAACCAAGGACAGGTATAGAGAGAAAGAGAGGAGTGGGAAGAGCTAAGATGAGATAAGAGGCAGTCTGAGATAGCGGGGGTGCTGTGAAATGCAGTTTATATAATGGCACATTGGCATCCGGCTTTGAGCACCCCCCCGGTATCGGCTCTGGAAATGTGCAAGTAAGACTCCCGTCACAAGGCGCTGTCATTCACCGCAGGTTTTCGGTGTCATTCGCCGTCTCCCGATCCGCTGCAGAGAGATGGCCTACTTACCGCAGCTCGCAGTGAGTGCCGTGCAGCTGCCCCGCTTTCCCCCCCACACCCCCCTCCTTGAGAGACTGATCCTGTGTTTTGCGTTTAAATGCGGCTGCGTTGCAGCTTTGCGCTGAAACCGCGGGCACCTGCCTCGGAGTTGAGCGCGTGACCCCCCTCGGACGCACGCACCTCGCCCTGACCGCTGCTCCGCTTGGCAGCCGTGCCGGAGGACCTGCATACGCCCGCACGCCCTTTCAAGGTTTGCAGTGTCCTCTCCGGCCTTGAGAGATCATCTCTAGGCGGGGGTGGTAAGGTTCCCCAAGGCTGTCTGCACTTCGAACCCCAAACAAAGATGGCCTTCGGTGGCCGTACATCTCAATACGAGAGCTCCGTGTGTGAAGTGAATGCTCGGGTTCGACCTCGGTGACAGGGCGGGCGGGTGTGCTTATCATGCAGCTCAGAGAGGTAATTCTGAGATAGAAGCCCACCGCTTGTGAAATGGCAGAATGGGGAGTGAGAGGGACTGGAGAAGGAGCTGGAAAGGTAGAGCGGGGGAGCGGGAGGAGAAGTGGGCGACCGAGCGGCGCTGCTCCGCCGCGGTCTCCATTATCCCTGCCCACGCGTGGCCGCGGCGCCCCGTGGGCTGCCTCCCGGCCTCCGGCACGAGGCTGCCTCTTTCAGACCGTGAGGCCTGCGGTGCGGCCGTGAGCTCGAGAGGCGAGCCCGGCCCACCGGCCGTCTGTGGAGCGGCGTGGCCCAAACGGCTCTCCGAAGAGGCAGGGGTATGGTGAGGAGGCGGTGGAGGTGACGCTTGGGATCTGTGCCCCGCTTCCCCCCCCCCATGGCGTGCCTCGGAACACCTCTTGTTTTGCATCCCATTTGTTTCTGAGGGCTCCTCTCCTCTGCCTCTGTCTCCCTCCCTCTCTCTCCCTCTCTGCCTCTCTCTCTCCCCTTCTCTCTCTTTCTCTCCATCTCTCCCTCTCTCTCCCTCCCTCTTTCTGCCTCTTTCTGTCTTGCTCCCTCTCTCTCCCTCTCTTTCTGTCTCCCCCCCTTTCTCTCTGTCTCTATCCCTCTCTTCTTCCCTCTCCCTCTATTTCTGTCTCTCTCTCTCTCCCTCTCTCTCTCTACCTCCCCTTAATCCTCCTGCTGCAGCCACTCAGCACGGCGTCTCCCAGGCAACCCTGCGCAGTGCGCGACTGCGAGGAGGTTGAAAATAAGCACTGGTGCGCACGCTTGCCGCAGTTCATGACCGTGGGGCTGCGCTCTCTCTGCGCAGCCGCAGGCAAAGTCACGCTTCAGCCCACATTGCTTGGCAGTGTCATCCATTTCAGGTTTCAGTAAGCCTTAGTCGTTCAAAATTCAAGATTCTTGGTTGTTCACCAAAATTCTAATAGTCTGTACTCTTTTACAGTAAACTACACCTGAACACCTTTGCTCTTAAAATAAGGCGCTGACAATGTAATGGGATTTTTTTGTACACCGGACTGATAATTGAAGCATTGTGTAATTTCTTTTGCATTTTTTAGCCTGATGCTCATTCGCTTTCAGTGGGCACATGGTAGGAAGGAAGAAAAACATCTTTCCTCCGAACATCACACCCAAGCGTCAGCCAGGCATTGGAACGTTATGATTCAGTGATGTTTGAATGGATGTGTAATCCCACTTACCCACATTACTGCAGAGCTGTACATTCGGAATTGACACCTTTGCCCATTTTTTTTTTCCTCACCCCCGGTCCTGTGTTTTGTCGGATTACGGTAAAAGGGGGGCAGGGTGTTTGGGGAAACGAGGGGTGAGGCATGTCTGAACTGGCGGTGTTATCTTCCAGTTCTCACACAAGAGCCACAAACACTCATTTCGGGGCTCTCCGTCAGAGTGCCCATTGTTTTGCTCCCGGCCAAAAAAATTCCCTCCAGTTTTTTTCCCACCCCCTCTAGAAGTTCAGTCAGTTCAAATCTAAACAGTGACAGTTGGAAACCCGTAGTCGTAGGCTAATTTGATTAGGGCTGGAGAAGTGAGTCAGTGCTTTTTTGTGTCTGCGCTCAGATTAATGGAATCTGGGACACTTCCTTATCTCTGCGCAAACTGGTTTTTAGGAATCTTTGCGGGCTGTACGTGCACCTACCTGCCCTGGTGTGCTTACTATTATGTTGCACCCTCACTTCCTGTTCCATCTGCTTCCATTCATTTCTTTTTGTTTTTCACCTTTTTTAACCCCTAACCAGGGCCCAGTTTTCCTCTGAAGAAGTTTCTTCAGAGGAAGATTGTCAGTAGTTTACAGAAGTTATCAATCAACATATTAGCGATTTCTAATCTGGCCTTGGCCTATCAATTTTAGGTTTACTGTGCAAGCTCAGTTTGTACTTGAAAATAAACATAAATGGGGTAAAAGTCCATTGACCTAACTAGGCTTATTTATATTTGTTCGTCCTTTGGGTTTACATCTCACCAAAACCACTATAGACCACTAAGAGCATGTCTTGTAAACTGTGGGCCTCTCTTATTGACATCGTATTGGAGTAACATTGGCCAAACATTTCCTTCCTCATCTTGAGAATAACACAGGCTCAGTTTGCTTTGAATGTGCCATTTAACATCAACAAAAAGCACTGATGGTATCAATGATTCCTCCAAGGGCGTTCGGTTCAAACGTTGCCCAGTGGAGGCCTGCCCGGCCCCTATTGTGGTCAAGCGTGTCACGGGTAGACCCAAAACCCAGAAAGGCACTGGCCGGGTGATTCCCGTCGATGTTCCGTTCGGCGGACGCATCCGGTTTGCCAGAAACTGTTTGGCTGAGGTGCCCCCGTTTACGCAATACACGCCAAAGGCATTTTAAGATAACAATTCTAAGAAACGAGCTGCATTAGCATAACAGGTTTAACAAGGTGCATCGAACGCGACACAATTAAATTGCTCTCTCTCTCCCCATCAGTTCAGATTGATTCAAATTACGCTCAGATGGCGTGACTTCACAATCAGCGGGCCCGCCAAAGCAGGGGCAGGGACGTGAGCCGCACGGTACAGCAACAGCAACAGCGATGGTGGCGGTAATTTGGTGCTAATTTGAGTGTTCTCTCTTTCTCTTTCGCTCCCTCTGCGTTCTGTGTTCCAGAGATGCTCCTGGATGACTTCATGCTGACACACCCCATCTTCCTGCCTCCAGACAGGTTCCAGCAGATCCTCCTCCAGCAGTATCCTTCCCAGCATGCTCCGGGTGCAAAGAATGTGTGTGTGAGTGTGTGTGAAGGAGGGGGAGAGAGTGCCTATAGACTATATATAGGCTCAACCCTTTTCAAAGTGTTTGTTAGCTGCTCCACCATTCCCATTGTTCTTTAAATATGCTACACATATTGAGCTGTATAATTTTCAAACAATGTCTCCCAGTATTTTGGGTGAAGAAATGCAATTTGCAGACGTCCCAGCCTTCAGTTCCAAGCCTCCCCTTTTTATTGGGCTGACCCGTACGCGCCCTGAGCGGGGCTCAGTTTGGGGCAGGGTGTAGTAAATGAGGCCCCGGCATGTGTTTTTGGGAAAGTCTCCTCTGAGTTGGCAGGACAAAGGGGTGTTTGGGTAGGCTCAAACGCAGGCCCTGATGCCTCTAGCGCGGCGTGCCAAGGAGGTCTCCCCGCCACGCATTGATGAACGACCCCCCCAGCCTACCCCCGCTCCCTCCCTTGTGCCCTCGTTTTCCCAGTCCCCCTCTATCCCGTCTCATCTGTCCCTCACCCTCCCTCCCTCACTCCCCCCCAAAACCCCCGGTCCTGGCCTAATCCGGCCTAATCAGACCCCCCGCCGGGAGAGACCCGTTGTGCTCCCGCTGGGGGGACGGAGACAACGCTGCGCCCCAGTATCTTGGTTTGCTTTCCTCTCCCGGGACGCCGGGTGATGTCAAGACCCGAAACGGTTCAGCGATCAGAGACAAGAAGGGCAGCTCCGTCGCGCTGCGCTGGAGGCGGACCAAGCCGCCGCCGAGACCGAGGCAGCCACCCGCTGCCAGCAGCACGTCGAAAACGCTGCCCTGGGATTTACACGAGACGGCTGCTGAAAGTGGGAGCTGTGCACTTAGAATGACTGTATCTGACGCCGCAATGAAAACATCTCAACAGCTGAAGCCGGGAGGCCACAGACTGCGCTGCAAATCCGCGATAGTAAAGATTTTGAATCAGTTAGGAGGTCTTGAACAACAGAACGTCCTCCACTCTGTTTCGTTAGTGTAGCTGAATAGGCGTTGTCGGTGGACAGTGCCGTGCTGTGCCGTGCCGTGCTGTTCCGTGCCGTGCTGTGCCGTGCTGTGCCATGCTGTGGGTATCCTGGATGGTGCTGGGGCGGAGGAGAGTGTGTGGGTGTGATGGGTGTGGCTGCGTGTGAGCACCACTTACGCAAGGCTGTAATTACCACCGGTGTCTGGAAGCCCTGTGTGCGTTTTTGCATCAGGGCTTGTTGTTTGATGTCTGGCCGGGTGTGTGTGTGTGTGTGTGTGTGTGTGTGTGTGTGTGTGTGTGTGTGTGTGTGTGTGGGCGCGCACATGCGCATATGCTTGTGTTGGTGCGTGTGTGCATACGCACGCATATCCTTGTGTTTGTGCGTGTGTGAGTGTTCCCCTTGGTTGCTCCTTGACCGCAGTGTCAGATTTGGGGTGGAGGGGGCGCAGGAGGAGGGCTGGCCCGGCTGGGACGGGGTGGAGCGGAAGCAGGCCGTACTGAGCGTGGCCTTCCGCTACATGGACACCTACAGAGAGCTGCTGCAGGAGGATGGGGAGAAGGCCAACAGCTTCCCTAAGGTACTGCACACGCACACAGAGGCACATACACACATGCATATATGCAATTACACATGCATATATGCAAGTACACACACACACACACACACACACTCACGCACAGATCCAAACATTGACACACACTCATCCTGCGGTCTCCATATTACATATATATATGGAAAGGGTAGTATGTGCTGATGTGTTGTATTGGGCCAGGGTAAAACACTTGTAAAGAGAGCCCCTCCCCCCTCAGGAGCTGTACCTGTGTGCTGCCCGGGAGCTGAGCCGACACCCAGAGCTGGTGGAGGAGGTGCTGAAGCTGCAGCGCTGGACGGAGATCCTGCAGAGCCCGTGAGCAACTGCCAGCACTACCCCTCTGTCCCTCTGTCACTCTGTCCCTCTGTCACACTGCCCCTCCATCTCATGATCCCTCTGTCCCTCTGTCACTCTGTCACTCTGTCCCTCTGTCCCTCTGTCACACTGTCCCTCCGTCCCTCCGTCCCTCTGTCCCTCTGTCCCTCTGTCACACTGCCCCTCCATCTCATGATCCCTCTGTCCCTCTGTCACACTGCCCCTCCATCTCATGATCCCTCTGTCTCTCTGTCCCTCTGTCACACTGCCCCTCCATCTCATGATCCCTCTGTCTCTCTGTCCCTCTGTCACACTGCCCCTCCATCTCATGACCCCTCTGTCTCTCTGTCCCTCTGTCACACTGCCCCTCCATCTCATGACCCCTCTGTCTCTCTGTCCCTCTGTCACACTGCCCCTCCATCTCATGATCCCTCTGTCTCTCTGTCCCTCTGTCACACTGCCCCTCCATCTCATGATCCCTCTGTCACTCTGTCCCTCTGTCACACTGCCCCTCCATCTCATGATCCCTCTGTCCCTCTGTCACACTGCCCCTCCATCTCATGATCCCTCTGTCCCTCTGTCCCTCTGTCTCTCTATTACTAACCCCTCTGCCCCTCCATCTCACTATCCCGCTGTCACACTGCTCCTCTATCACATTATACTGTGTTACTCTGTGCCTCCCTTTGTCATGAGTATTATGCGTATCTGAGTGGCGGCGGTGTTAAGCCTGTTAACTTTGATGATGAAAGTCAGTTTACATGATTATTTCCTTGCATTATGGGAATGGATCAACTCAATACACTGCGAAAATCAATGCTGCCTGTGAAATTGCCCTTAAACGTAGAACATGTACGGATTAATGCGACCGCTGGACAAAGCACGCGTGAGTTACTGAAACACATTAAAATTTTATTTCCAGCTTGTCATATGACATTGAAAATATGTACGCTTATGAAATGTGTGTGAAAATTCAGCTCTGAGTCAGATCTGAAGCCATGCCTCTTCATGCTGTGTTTTTTACTGTGGAACACTGTAGACTTGTTTTCAGACTCGGTGTGGTTGAGAAGCGCACACAGTTGTTTTTACTCAGCAATAGCGAGATGCTCTTGTGTACTGTTTGATATCAGGAAGCCTCACTCTGTCTAAATACCTGACTTCCTCCTTTTGTATTTGTGAATGTTAATTGTTTTACTACAACAGTATGCAATAAAAGCACTAATCCGATAAGCTTCATAGGAAACAAGATATTACAGGAATCATCAGTACCATCAATAATTTTCTATATTAGGAAGCAGTACTCTGCCTACATACCTCACTTCCTCTTTTTATGTTCAGTAATGTTTATAGTATGCGGTAAAAGCACTAATCTGATAATCTTGGTTGGAAACATGACTTTGCGACAGTCATCAGACATTGTGACTGTCTTTGTAGATAAAAATGTTTTAACAAACCTGTGATTGTTTTGACTTCACACAGTTTAAAAAGGGGCCTGGCAAAGAACAGAGATCAGAGATCACAGAGCACAGATCAGGGATCAGGGATCAGAGATCAGTGCCGGTGTGACGTAGAATTCGCTGTGCATCTGAGCTCAGGGGACGTCAGGGCTGTCTGCGTTTTGGAACTCTGCTTTCAGATCGGTTTCCTAATCTGAGGGAATCGCCCAAACTCCGCCTGGCATTCCCTGTGAGTTCAGTGGACTCGGAACGTGCAGTCACCTGCACGGCGAAATGTTTGTGTCAGAGAAAGGTGCCATCAGCAGAGGGTTGGGTGCTGCTGTCCATATAAAAATTAGAGGCGTGGAGTCACTTTTATTACAAGCGCATCATGAGTAATATGAGTAATAATACAAGTGCGTAATGAGTAATATGCGTAATAATACAAGCGCGTTATGAGTAATAATATAAGAGGGAAAAGACGAAACACCCTGAGATTTACCTGTTTGTGCTGGTATAGTCATGAGAAAAATAGTGCCTTTGTACACAATTTACATAAGTGTGTATTTATGCAGTAGAATTTCTCCAGAGTCCCTTTCTTTCACTGAGTCCGCTGCCCTGTCTGTCCGTCACTCTGTCACTGTGTTCATGGCGGAGTGCTGAAATCCCACGGCGTCACGCCAGCCCCGCTCCAGGGCTTGGTGACGGGTGGCACGATGGCCGCCCACTCACTGCGCACAGACCCACAGGGAGCGCTGAGACATGGCGCCTCCCCACCAGCAGGGGGCGACCTGAGCAGATCTGCCGCTTCGAAAGAGAAGCGTTCACAAAATGACATACCGCACGTGCACAAAACTGCCATTAAAGTCTTATGGCCTTGCTAACGGAAGGGCCCTCTGTACTTCCAGAGCTGCTTGTGTTGCGTGTGTTTAAGCCTCATTCATACTCCAGAAGAGATTGACTGTATGGTCGATATCGATATCCATTTCTGTTATTAATTATTCGACAGAGGAAAGATTAATTCAATTAAAGGTTTTTCAGCTTAGTGTTTTAAGATCTCAACCTCACAGCGCTGGAATATCAGGTACCACAAACTGAAAACCAAATCTGCCTTTGCCAGAGGAGAAATGCCCACACACCTCTCACCTCAACCCACTGTTCTCAGACCGCTGTCATTATTCTACAGAATCGCTGTTTTATACCTCGCAGTTCAATATTTTAAAGTAAAAAGGCCAATATGCAGGGACATCAGTGATTTCATCCAAGGTGCAGCAGTAGAGTTTTGGTCATGATTAGAACCCGCATCCATGCAGGGTGGCAGTGTAGCATAGCGGTAAGGAGCAGGACTTGTCACTGAAAGGTTGCTGGTTCAATTCCCCATTAGTGCACTGCTGCTGCTGCACCCTGGGGCAAGGTGTGTAACCCAGAAATGCATCCTTTTCGATCCTGAGTCATGTGGTCTAACCCCGCCCCCCCTCACCTCTGCAGGACAGAGGAGGACAAGGACAGCAAGAAGAAGCAGGTCCGCCCGCTGTTCCGCCACTTCCGCCGCATTGATGCCTGCCTGCAGCCGCGTGAGGCCTTCCGCGGCTCGGACGAGAGTAAGTGTCGCAGCCGGCCTGGGGTGGGGGGGGGGTTGTCAGAGCCGGGGCATGTGGGTAAGGAGCAGGCAGGCAGGATTTATCTTTCACGCACAGGGTTGTACAGAAGTGCAGTGCCTCTTGCAGCAACGAACCGCTGACGCCCAGGGTGTTACTTCTGCAGTCTGTGGGCCTCAGTTTATATTCAAAACTTATCTCTCACTCCTTTTGTTAAGATGACAGGAACAAGCCTGAAAGCATGTGGTTTCTTCTCTGTTAAAAAAAAGCAAGTGGCAAAGTTAAGATCAGCTTCAGCTTTAATGAATGGTTCTCGGGGTGGGGAGCAGGGGCGGTGGTTTGTGATTTGCACGGGACAGTGAGGCGGGTGTGTTGGTGCGGTGCGGTGACCCCGCGTTTTTGCGCGCAGTCTTCTGCAGGGTGTACACCCCGGACCATTCGTACGTGACCATCCGCAGCCGGCTGTCGTGCCGCGTGGGCGAGATCCTGGCGCTGGTCAGGGAGAAGCTGCAGTACAGCGAGGAGCAGCCCCGGCAGCCCGGGACCCTGGTGCTGGTGGCCGTCACGTCCTCGGGGGGTAAGAGCTCGCAGACGCCCCCGTACACCATCACTGCCTGCGCGGACACCCCCGCCGCCTGCGCAGACACCTCCCACACATGCCCCCACCGCCTGCGCAGACCCCCTGCCGCCTGCGCAGACACCTCCCACACGTGCCCCCACCGCCTGCGCAGACCCCCTGCCGCCTGCGCAGACACCTCCCACACATGCTCCCACCGCCTGCGCAGACTCCCTACCGCCTGCGCAGACTCCCCACCGCCTTCACACATGCACTGGCATACAGAATGTTAAACGGGGGTGGGTATGCATGGAGCACATATGCATATACAAACAAACTGCTCAAACACCAACACGTACACACACGCATGTACACGCACGCACACACACTGGTGTTTAAGGCCAGCCTACTTAAATGTGAAGAATTTGCTTAATGATAAGATAAGGATAGGGATTTAAGTGCCTTCACAGGCATATGCACAGGAATGCACCTAATGTGGTCTCTGCGTGCGTGTGTGTATCTGTGTGTGCGCGTCTTCAGAGAAGGCTGTGTTCCGCCCCAGCGATGAAGCCGTCTTCACCACTCTGGGCGTCAACACCCACCTGTTCGCCTGCGAGCCGTCCGAGCTGGAGACCCTGGTGAGACCCTGAGGGGGAGGAGCTCTTTTGGGGGTGGGCGGGGCGTGGGGGAAGAGTGCCGAGGGAGTTGAGACAACTCAGCAGTTTTAGCTGCGCCAGAAAGCGGCGGTGCAATTTGGATATCTGCCACAGTGTTTAAGTGCCCTGCCGCACGCTCTGTGATATCTCATACTTCACAGCCAAAAAAGTACGATATAAACTAAATTTAGGATGGTGGTGACTGTTTTACTTATTAAATTATTACTGGCTTATAGTCTCTGCTGTAGAGCGCCAGTGAAGTGAAGAGACACTTAGTGTTTCAGGGCTGTGGGTGGGTGCTATTGAGCACCTCTTCACTGATCGTCGGGTGGTTCAGATGCCGAGAGTGAAATGGCTCTAATGCCCCTCCCCTCACCCCCCGCACCCCCTCACCCCTCTTTTCCAGCTGCCGTTACCTGAGGAAATCCACTGGTCTCCTGGGGACAGCAAGCTTCACGACATGAGCGCCGAGGAGGTGGCCAATCAGCTGGTGACGTTCGACTGGGAGCTCTTCAGCTGCGTGCACGAGGTCAGGGGTCATGGCTTTGATTGGTGGGTTTTGTTGTTGATGGGGAGGGCTTCGCCTGGATTGGGGCAGCAGTAGTCGCATCATTGCCTGAGGAGTGTCTAAGGAGCATGAGTGATGTGCCCTGTAGTGACTTTATAGAGATACCTCACTTAGTGACTGGTATAGTAAGTTTGTTTTAAAGCTTTCCTATGAATGTCACTGCAGTGTCAGTAAACCGGTTGACTGAGAGGATTTCTCTCCCTGTGAGAGCGTTCCTACTGCAGTGTCAGTAAACAGATAAATTTACATTTGGATGGCATACTTAAGATGCAGCTCAAATATCAAGACTTCATATTTCCTGATATTATATAATCTCAAGTTTCTGCTACTTCCGCGTTAGTCGGAGAAATTGTCAGCTGAGACTCTCCCGCTTGTTTGGACAGGTGGAGTTTGTGTGCTACGTGTTCCACGGGGAGCAGGCTCGCTGGCGCCCCCTCAACCTGGAACTGGTACTGCAGCGCTGCAGCGAGGTGCAGCACTGGGTTGCCACGGAGATCCTGCAGTGCCAGTCACTGCCAAAGAGGGTGCAGCTTCTGCGCAAGTTCATCAAGATTGCGGCTCTGTGAGTAGGGGGCTAGGCTGCGTGCAGGGGATTAATGTTCTTAATGTATGAAGCCATAATAGCTAAGAGCTATAATTTAGCTATAGTAAAACATGCACTTCCTGTAAAATACAAGTCAGCAATTGCGATGCTTCTTTGCTGTGTCCGAATATCTTATGGCAGTCAAGGCTGTATCCATTAGTTGATTGAAATACTTCGGAAGAATCGTGTATTGTAGCACTGTTAAAAATGGGAAGAAAATGGGTGTAGTGTTGGAGAGTGGTCACCAGAACAGGCTTTGTTTTTCTTGGATGTACTGTGTTCAGCACAAGTGTTTTCTAAGGCAGGAGAACTGAGAGATGCTGTCTGGGTCAGAGGTGTTGTTGTGTACTTGAAGACCTTGCGCAGTGTGTTTTGGGCAGAGCAGCTGTGACGGGCTGTGTTTGTGGGGGTGTTTCAGGTGTAAGCAGCAGCAGGACCTGCTGTCATTCCTGGCAATCGTCCTGGGGCTGGACAACCCGGCGGTCAGCCGACTCCGCCTCACCTGGGAGGTACGGGGCACTCGCACACACGCTGATATAGAGACTGGTGCACACACCGATACACACACTGGTACACACGCTCATACTCTGAGCCAGGTTTGGAACCCAGCTGGTGATTCTCTGGCACAGTGTGTGCTGAGGCAGTAACATGTGGGAATGTGTCTTGCAGGGCCTTCCGGGAAGGTTCAGAAAGCAGTTCCAGCAGTTTGAAAGCATTGCGGTGAGTACCTCTGCACCTCACAGGGGAATTAAAGAGAGAGCAGAGTTTGAGTGATGGTGAATATGAGTCTGTGACGCTGACTGTGAGTTTGTGATGGTGAATATGTGTCTCTGATGCTGACTGTGAGTTTGTGACTGTGAATATGAGTCTGTGACGCTGACTGTGAGTTTGTGATTGTGAATATGTATCTGTGACACTGATTGTGAGTTTGTGACTGTGAATATGAGTCTGTGACGCTGACTGTGAGTTTGTGATTGTGAATATGTATCTGTGACACTGATTGTGAGTTTGTCCATGCTCCTCAGGACCCCTCCAGGAACCACAAGTCCTACAGGGATGTGATGGGCAGCCTCCGCCCCCCCTTCATCCCCTTTACCCCACTGCTGCTGAAAGGTGAGTGCGGTTAGGAACACACATGCAACACGCACACGTCCAGACATTAAACAACAAGCCCTGATGCAAAACATAGGCACAAATCCACAGTCAAACAGACTTTCACATAAACAGTCTCACACACACACACACACACATGCACACAGACACAGTCAAACACACACTCTGCCTTGTACACTTATACATACACACACACATGCTCTCACATATATGCATACATACCTACATACATAAACACATGTATACACACATACACCATCACACATACATGCATATACACTGGCACATCCTTGGCTAGATGATCAGGCACCTGCACTCAAATGTGCTTGAAATCTGCAGGGCCTCGCAGAGTAGCAGCTTGAGTCAGAGAGGGATTTATAGGGGGGAGGAGTGGATACCGAGGGAGATGCTGCTACCCCAGAAAAAGACTTTCAAACCCACATGACAACATGCCACGAAGAGCTATCAGCCAAAAGGCTGTTCACAGCTCCCACGTCACCCCTGATAAACACCATGGCTGTGTGTGCATTGAGCCCAGCTTTTTATTCTGTTTACTCCCAGACCCCCCTCCCTGCTCTCTGGCCCAGCTGTGCTCCAGATGTCCGCCCATAAAGCGCCTCCTGCTGCCTAAAATCCGCCCTGGCACCGCCGGCCGGCCCGGCGTGACTAGAGAGAGGGCCTAAAAAAAAAACACGCCCCAACCCCAGCAATTAACACCCTCCCTAATCGGCCCCTGCCCCCCCCCCCCCCCCTTCCTCCAGGGCGGAGTGGAGTGCTCTCCCGCGGAGCCGTGTGGACACGTGGGCTTCGCCCTGCGCGCAGCTGCCGCCAGCGTATGCGCATACCGGCTGCGCAGCCTCATTACTGGGGATTAGCATCAAAGCGTACCCATGAAAGCGCACTGCCAGCGCAGTAAACCGAAAATGTCTGCATTGCTAACGGGCCACATCACAGTGGTGATAATCGCATATTAACGCTAACAGCATGCGTAAAACATAAACAAAACCTGGAAGGGGCGAAATATCCTCATCTCGTACACGCAGCTTTAAACACAGCGTGGGCCTCTGTCCTTCAGGGGAACCAGGTGGCGTTCGTTTTCTAGGTTTGGACACCCCGCCCCATTTCCGCCTCCTGCTCGCTGCCTGACGGTCTACATCTGAATGACCCTCTGTGTTGCTGCAGCCCCACACTGCCTGCTCAGCTGCGTTTAAGCCCGTCCGTGCCCCAACAGCACCCTCTCAGTGTTATTGCAGTGCGGGAGCGGTGTGGGAGAAATCCTGTGAGCGCGTTAAGCGTTCCCCGGGGGCGAGCCGTAGCCTGTCGGAATAAGCAGCTCGCGCTGCCGCAGAACGGCAGCCCTCGGCGCTCCGTTTCCATGGTTACGCGGCAACGCAACCTTCCGTGGGAGGAAGGGGCGAGCGCGGGAGGCGGAAAAAAAACGCCCGCGTGCCTCGCGCGGCTCGATCGCGGGGCCCCGCGAGGACCGTTTTCGGCCTCGGGGCTCCGAGCGGGCGCCCCTCCGCCCGCCCGCCCACCCCGTGCCCCGGACCGGCCCGCGCTCCTGAGACGTCAACAACATTCGGAACATTCCTTCTGGCTGAACGTAGCGCTCCTCCCCTCCCCCTGCCCCCCTTGCCCCATGGCCAGACATTCCGTTTCCCTTGAAAATAGCCTTGCCGGCTTCCAAAGATCACAGGTCAGGCGGCTGCGGCCCCCGGCGTCTGTGCCGTGTCCGTACATGTGCAGGGCCGCGCCGAGCTGCCGCGAGACAATGCTGGCGCTGCAGTGAGTGTGAAAAATGCCATTACATAACCGCTCTGTGTGTTTATCTCCCTCTGCCTCCTTTCCTCTCTCTCTCTTTCTCTCCCTATCTCTCTTGCTCTCTTTCCCTCCCTCTCTCTCCTTTGCTCTCTTTCCCTCCCTCTCTCTCTCTTTCTTCCTCTCTCCCTCCCTCTTCCTCCCTTTTTTCCCCCCTCCTTCAGACCTGACCTTCCTCCATGAGAGCTGTAAGACCTTCCACGGGGAGCTGGTGAATTTTGAGAAGATGGTGAGTCGTCTCCCGTGCCACACTGTCACAGAAATAAAGCGTCCACCGGGGCTGCGGGGACTACCGGGCGCAGCCGCAGCCCTTTCAGATGGAGAATGTATTTGTCATGACGTGTAGTTTTACTGTCACATCGGGAAATGTCTTGGATATGTGCATCGCTGGTTTTAGGACATAAACCCCCCCCCCCAAATCCCTGTCATTTGCTGTATGCAGGATGTCAGACTGTTTTTAGCACACGGAGACTAACTTTCCCTCTCTCCCGTTCTTTTTCTCTCCCCTCCTCCCTCTCTCCTGCTCTTCCCTCCCCCAGCACAAAGTTGCAGAGATGGTTAGGAGCATCAGGAGGTGCAGGAGCACCCAGCTTGGTGAGAACCCCCCCATATCATCCTAGTTAGCACACGCTCATAAGCTGGTTTATAAAGTGCACGCTTGTGCGAGTGGATACACATGCCCACACACGCGTGCACAAACGTGGGCAGCTCCCAAACGCACGACACACATGAAGAGGGCGTGCAGGCTCAGCAAGCACCCTTCAAATGGATAAAATGGAGAAGCCGAAGCCCTGTGAGAGACCGCCTGTTAATATCGCTGTGCTGGGTTTCACTAACATTTTAGTCTGGTTGTCGCTGCAAAATTTCCCTAATGGACCAGAGAGCACCACGAAAGGTGTCAATGGATGGCCCTGGGTCTTTAATTCTAATTACAGATGTGTTAACAGTCTGCCTGAGTGGATTACAGTCATTCATTTCAGTCAGGATTACTGGAAAAAAATGACCTCTGAAGCAAAGGGAAGCAAATAAGTAGGGGTCCACCATGGCTGCTCAAGATCCTGCTCATATTAAAAAAAACATTCAAGCATTTATGGAAAGGTGCAGATTAGACTTCTGTCATAACCCAGAGTCGGGTATCAATTCTTATGCTATGTAAGTTGTACTGTTGAAAAACTGGTTGAGCCTTAAGAGCTACAATGTACAAAATATCTTTGACAAGAGAAGCAGTGACATATTAGATTGACTGCTTTGAGTTGGGGAAGTCTGTGGCTATTAATAGCTTTAAAGTGTTGTGCCATTGGTTAGAACTGAATCAAGCCAGTTTTGCCTCATTCATTGTATGGGGAGAAATCTGTGTAGAATGTTCCTGTTGCTGGGTCAACCAAATTGCAAGTCTATAACTCAACCTTGTGGCCAGCTTCTGTCATTGCACCTGCCACACAATTTCTCTGGGTGCTAGGATAAGACCGCCACCTTGTGGTCAGAGATCGTCATTGCAGTAATGGAAAGGTTACTATTGTATTGACGTACAGTGTTGGACCACTAATGCTGTCTGAGTCTATAGTGCAGCAGTGTAGCGTAGGAGCTGCAGACAGGGCTGGTGATGTTTCTGTTGCTGCCCTTGAACACAGTACTTGCTCTGAATTTCATCAGTAAAAAAATCTGGATTGGAAAGATTGCTAAGTGTAAATTCCTGCGTGAACCTCATCTCCCTCTTTCTCTCTCTGCAGCCCTGGATGTGGAGCCCTCCCCATCTCACCTCCAGACCAGGGCCTACGTGCGGCAGCTGCAAGTCATCGACAATCAGAACCTGCTCTTCAACATGTCCTGCAAACTGGAGCCCAAAGATGTGTGAAAGCACAAACCGCCCCCTCCCCTCCACCACCCCATCCCAAACCCATTCTTACCCCTGTGAGGTGACCCCCAACGATTAGTCCCCTATAGCAGCAATCCTTTGCTCTCAACCCGCCCGCTGCTGACCGCTAACTCCTACTCTGGCCCGCAGCCCTTTTTAAGGGCCGAGCAGTGCATTGTGGGAGACCTTTCTGTGTGCGGTATTGGTGAGTTGCGAGTGGCACTGGAGTGCGAGACAGAAAGCACCTTTTCTCTGCATTACAGTCACGTGCAAGTGTGACCTTGAGAAGCCAGTCGCTATGAGAAGAAGTCAATGCTCAAGGAGTGGATCAGGGACCCCCCATCCCCAAGTGTGACAGGAAGAACAGCCAGCCTGCTTTTTTTCCCTATCAGTATCCATGCATCTGTTCTCATCTCCGGCTTGTAAGCTAATGTAGTTGCACTGCCGCCACCTGAAAAAGAACTGAAACGAACTGACGTGACGCTAAGCTAAGCTAAGCTAAGCTGAACTGGACTGACTTGACTAAATTTGTGAACTTGGTTTTCTCCGTGAACCTGCCTGAACGTACTCTTGAAAACCGTGTCCTGCTGCTGCCCAACATTACAAAGGGGACACTCTGCCTCTGACAATCTTACCTGGTCTTATTACTGCTGTCTCCCCTAAACCCACCTTCCCACTCAGGCACTCACCATAGACATCCACACAGCAGCCATGAAAGTGGGGTTCTCAAATCTGGACACCCCCCCCCTATTCAAGTGTCATGTGCACTTATTGCTTCCTGGGTCATGACCCCCAAGGAGGGCTGCCCCATGCTGCCTGTATTATATCTCTGTACATATGTGTAAATAGTGAAAAGAAAGGAAACCCTATTTTAAGTAAGAGATGAGAGATGGTCATATAAAAGAGAATATGTCCTTTGTTTTGTAAATTTGGAAAAGGCTACAAGAGTTTAATGGTTGTATAACAGAGCCTGTCAAGGTTATGGAATTGTATAGCATATCTCTTTTTCTTTCAGGGGAATTCAGTTGTTTTTCTTTTTGTAAAGAAGTCCGTGTTTACAGTCACCTCTCTTGAAACTCAGATGAATCGAACGAGGCCAGAGACTGGGGCGCTTGTAGGTATTACATGTGCCCAAGCCTCCTGTCCTGGCCTCTGACACTACAACCTAAATAAAGCTTGTTCCAATGAGTATGTTGACTATGCCGTTTTTTTTCCCTCTCTGATCCGATCCGATCTGAGCTGTGCGTGTCTGTGTGTGTGTGTGTCTGTCTGTGTGTGTGCATGCTCTGGATAGAGCAGCTGTGACTGTCATTCTGTTGATTAGAGGACGTGACTCTGCAAGAGGCGTTTGTGCACTGTGAAACATGCGTAGTGCCAAATATGTGTCCCTATCATTAGATATAAGGCTGTGGCTTTCTTTGGTCTTGATCAGATTCAGCTGTGAGTCCCTTCTACCAAAACCATAGCCCAGGTTATTGGTGCACAATTTGGGCAAAGCAATTTTGGCTCAATTTTTGACTATCAGCCAAGAAGTTGATTAAATTAATGATCTATCCAATGGTCAGCAGTTTGACTGCATTTCACTCTCAGTCTAAACCTGCTGTCAGATTACTGTCGTATGTTTGATTGGATGTCGGTAGAGGCAGGTTTGTTGTGGTTACGTTTCCCATGGGTTACTCCGTGACGCAGTCGCAGCGTCTGCCTGGGACAGTCTCCATGTCCCCCTGCCATACCTGGGTCACACATTCCAGGTATCAGATGACCAGAGCTGGGAGCCAGCATACGCTGAGAATATGATTAAGAACAAATCCTGCCAACCACTGGAGCTGAAGTAAGAGGTGAATACCAAAGGATGCTGAGAGCTTTCCAGGACGATCCTTAATGCAGGTAACGAAACAGAGCAGCCCAGAAGTGAGTAAAGCTCATTCAAGCCCTGAATTTAGTAAATGTTGTAATATGTATTTATTGCACAGTAGTCAATAAGTGACCTTTAGCCTATTCCAAATTGGGGAGAAGCGATTTCATTTGCCAGTGCGTTCGATAAAACCTTTCATTAAAATTACTATAGGGGGCTTCAAATTTGCACGATTGGAGAAAAACAATGAGAGTGACTCAACTTCCCTGTCCTCTGATTGGTTGGCCAGCCAACTGAGAACCGGTAAGGGCGGTGCTCTTTTCGTATTTAAATTTCATGCGGACATACACTGATGAGTCAAAACATTTTGACCACCTGCCTAATATGCTGTTGGTCCTCCGTGCGCCGACCCGCCGAGGCATGGACTCTACAAGACCCCTGAGGGTGTCCTGTGGTATCTGGCACCAAAACATTAGCAGCAGATCCTTCAAATCCTGTAAGTTGCGAGGTGGAGCCGCCGTGGATCGGACTTGTTGGTCCAGCACATCCCACAGACGCTCAATCGGATTGAGATCTGGAGAATTTGGAGGCCAGAGCAACACCTTGGACACTTCATCATGTTCCTCAAACCATTCCCGAACAATGTGTGCAGTGCGGTAGGGCGCATTGTCCTGCTGAAAGAGGCCACTGCCATCAGGGAATACCATTGCCATGAAGGGGTGTACCTGGTCTGCAACGATGTTTAGGTAGTGGCACGTGTAAAATTGACATCCACATGAATGGCCGGACCCAGGATTTCCCAGCAGAACATTGTCCAGAGCATCACACTCCCTCCACCGGCTTGTCGTCTTCCCACAGTGCATCCTGGTGCCATCAGTTCCCCAGGTAAACGGCGCACATGTACACGGCCATCCACGTGATCTAAAAGAAAACGGGACTCATCGGGCCAGGTGACCTTCTCCCACTGCTCCAAGGTCCAGTTCCGACGCTCGCGCGCCCATTGTAGGCGCTTTCGACAGTGGACAGGGGTCATCATGGGCACTCTGACCGGTCTGCGGCTATGGGGGGAATGTGACACATTCCCCCCATAACCATCATTAAAATTTTCTGTGACTTGTGCCACAGTAGACCTTCTGTTGGTTTGGACCAGATGGGATAGCTTTCTTTGCCCTCGCACATCGATGAGCCTTGGGCGCCCGGCACCCTGTCGCCGGTTTGTGGTTTGTCCCTCCTTGGGCCACTGTCGGTAGGTACTCACCACTGCTGACCGGGAGCACCCCACAAGCCTTGCCGTTTTAAAGATGCTCTGACCCAGTCATCTGGCCATAACAATTTGGCCCTTGCAAAAGTCGCTCAGGTCTTTACATAACAAAGATTAATAGTTTTAGTAGCAGTAGTAGTACCAACAACAATAAACCAATTCGTAGTGAACTTGTCCAGGAGAAGTTTGACAAAACGGAAAAGTGCTTTGAATTCAAACTTTCCAAATATCTGTGGGTAAGCAAGTGCTGAATAATCCTAAAATGAGAAGACTGTGGAGCGACAGAACAAAGTCTATATAATTCACTGACTGGCAGGTTTTCTGCATGCTAAAAATAAACATCAATTGTTGTGCATATTTGTGTCATATTTCATCTCTTCATTCGAACTGCTGTCAGAAGATAATATCATATAAATAAAAACCCATATTGTTGTCAGGTGTCAGGTGAATGCAGTTACGGTGATGGCGTAAATTCCCCAGAGTAACTACAAAGGTAAAATCACTTTTCCGAGTGGGTACCCCTCTTACCTTTTTCAAAAGAATTATAATGAAGGGGACTAAAAAACAAAACAAAAGCAAAACATTCCCACCACTAGTATGAACATGTTTACACCTGTGCACATATAAAGACTACCTCTACTTGAAAAATGTTTCTTTTCCGCAGTTCACTTGTGTCTGACTTTAACAACTGAGCCAACCCTGTGATCTGAGATGTCCTTTGTTAGCAACCATCTCACCTGGCAAATGGGCAGTTTGACGTAATGCTCTGCAGCATTGCTGCCCCTGCTCATCTCTGAAAAATACCTGCCCTTGTTACTTGTTTGAAATAGATTGTAGTCCACTGGGATTCTTGAACCCGAAAATCGTGTAGGAATGTTCTTGTTTGTTTGTTTGGTTTTTTGTTTTTACAAGCCAGGGTTTTACTTAAATGGTATACATTCCTTGCTCGCTTAAATTATGGGCAACGTGAGAGCAATTTTTTCACGTTTTTGGTTGTTTAATACTGGCTTTCACGAACTCCAATGTGTGGCAAGATGTTTCACACAAGCCTACGTCAATCATGAACAAGTCATTCGTAAAAATGTGCGACGTTTGTAACACAGCAACAAACAAATGTATTTCTTCCTGATTAGACCACAGACTGTCTTTCAACCAGATTGAATAAAGTGAGGGACATAAGAAACACTGAGGTACCACAAAAGTGACATTTTGTGAATTTATCAATTTGAATTAATGCATGCTCATTTTGATCTATTATTATTATTTTGATCTATTATAACACTAAAATATTATTTTAAGTTGACTGTCATCCGGAAACATAAGGGTAATGTGTAATGAGACTGCTATATTTAGAATTTCAATAAAAGTAAAATGAAATACCCCCCCCCCCAACTCCAGACCCCCTGACTGGTTGAGCATATTTTGTCTAAAATGAAGTCAAGTATGCCACATCATCACTTTGAAACACAGTTTGTATTGAAAATAGTCAGTTGCTCAGTTTAGATCTGCAGGAGTGTGGTCCCTCCTGAGATCATAAAATAAAGCCTGTTTCAGCTGCTGCATGTCCCGACTTTGGACGTTAGAGGGCAGCAATCGCCAACCAAATATCCTCTCCCATAAAATTCACTGCTAAGCTCTTGAAGTGATGTCACTGACAACCAATGGGAAGAAGCATGTTTGCTGCTGTCTCACCTACTGTGTCAGGCGAGAAAGAGAGAGAGAGAAAGTGAGAGCAAATCCGTCATATGCCATGGCCAGTTTATTTCCTCTGACTCTGTCTATCTCTGTCATTCTAATCGGGGCGTCCCACCTGTGATCACTGCAATTCAAGGTAGTGTGACCTGGAGGTTTCGGCAGGAGGACGCAGGAATCCAGCCCCTCCGTGAGCAGTGTCCTCTCGTGGTCCTCTCCTGAGAGAGTTGGGGCCGCCATACTGTCACCGCGACCCTTTGCGCAGTAAAAAGCCCAGAGCAAAGGAGTGCACTAATACTAATACTCTAAAGCCCTGTTCACACCATCAGTGGTGGAAATATGCCAGGACTGCAATGCTGCCATTGCTCACTTACCCCCCCCCATTCAAACCACCGACCAATGACAGAGGGATTGCACCCAGTTGGATGGTACCTTTTCACATACACAAGGCCAATTGCGTGATACTGCCCTCATCAGACGTGAAAGCATTATGACAGCTAGTGTCCCATTTTGTTTTTTTGTTTTTTTTTTTAATATTGATTTACTGCTCCAGAGTAACAGTAGTAAGTACCAAAGTACCTTATGTCTAGAGTGTAGGAGACTTATCTTTAAAAATCTATTTGTAATATTTTTCATGTTGCTGGTGGTGTTATTATCATTATAAAGCATGCATTAATGTTAATGTACTTGACAGATGCTCTTATCCAGAACAAAAACTACTGACACTGCAGAATTTTTATATGTATGCAAAGAATCTAGTGCCCTTTGATTTTGCAGTGCTGAGTATCTCTAGTCTTATTTTCTTTTGTGCTAAACTTGCTGCTATTAAGCTCTTTGCCTCGTTCTTTTAAGGTGACGGATTAATGTAAGAGATTTACTGATTTTTTTTTTTTTTTTTTTTAGAAAACAAACTCAGTCTTTCACGTTTAGTTAAGTATAACCACACTAACTGGCTAACTCTGACATATCATTTGCTTGTCTACCTGCTTTTGGCAGGACTGACTATTTTTATTTTTTCTTATTCTCTCATTTCTTGTCCCCTCGCTCCGCCTTTCTGGCACTAAACTTCCTGTCAGATGAATATTCATATGTGGTTCATTAACAATTAAAATATATACATAGCGCATGTTTTAAATTTAGAAAAATTTCTCTAGCATAATTAAGTACTTGTCATGAAAAAAGGCTTTGGCAAGGTGATCCTACACGCCTTGACTTCAGTTTTCAAGCCACTTCGAATTGCTCTGTGCATCTGAAACCCTCGTTCGGAGCTCGGTTTTTTTGTTCTCTCCGACTCAGGGAAAATCAAAGCGTGAAAGCGCTTTGCAGGCATGAAGGCTGGAGGCGGATTTGTCATGCAGCTGTTTTTGGCTCAGCGAGTTTTCCTCTCCCACTCGTTCTCCAGCCTGGCTGCTTGTTTTTTGAAGCAGCGGCGGGGAGATCTGCAGCGCCTGTCAGCGGGCTCGTTCTCACTTCCCGTCTCCTGTTTTTGCTCCCCGTTAGACACCTTCGATGGCCCTGTCTGAACCAGAATCTGAATCAGAATCAGACTCTGTTGGCCCGACATGCTTCTACACGTATAAGGAATTTGACTCCGGTTCCAGCGTCTCTCACAGCGCTTGCATACAATGTGAAAGTGACAACAACAAACACCAAACAACAGTAGTGATACATTACATTATGTCTTTTAGCCAGAGCGACTTCCAAATAAGTTTCCTTTAAAACTCTGTTGCAGACATAAAACGGCTGCGTTGGCCGGGAATCGAACCCGGGTCAACTGCTTGGAAGGCAGCTATGCTAACCACTATACCACCAACGCTGGACGGCTAGCTTCCTCCAACAAGCAACAACACTAGTACAGGACACATACATGGTGTCAGTATGGAATGAATGAGATATATGAACAGCTATTGCACAATGAACATGAGGTGAAGTATACATGAGTGCAGGCTGTGCATCTGTACAACTGTTGGTTATATACAACTATTGCACTGTGTTATGTACAGCTATACACAATGATCATAGGATGAAGTGTACCAGAGTGCAGGAAGTCTCACGCTGTTTTGATGGCCCTGTGCTCTCTGGGTGCTGAAAATTCCCTCCCTGACAACGGGGTGAGGGTGAATGACATACTGAAGCAGTACGTGCTTTGGCCGCCTGCAAAGTCAAGCTTGTTCGTTTTGAAAAGGTCACGCTTCCAATGCTCCTGTGAAGAGGCCCTCTCAAGAATCAATCCTTTGTTTCGCCTTTGGATCAGATTCCAAATTTATGTCTTGACAAGCCAGGGATTGTCTTGATGTAAGATTTATCCCTTGATGAGTTCACTACCTCAAATCAGCATTTAAATGCATTCATTTTAACCTGTAGCAAACGTCCATTTGTTTTAGCTTGTCCAGGGCTGGAAAACATGTTGGTGATATTACCGTGTGTACTTTGCTCCCGCCTAACCCTGAAGACACACCTTCAAGGTAGCACGATGTGGTCTTACCTTTAATTACATGACAGTGTTAATTCGTGGCTCTGACTGCACTCAGGTTGAACCGTCTCTGCGTCACCGTTCGCCTCTCGGGCAGAGGGGACCTGGTGCATTACCCCAGTCTCCCTGCCTACACCTTCTCTCCCCCACCGATGCGTGCCCAAACAAGGGAGAGGTGCGCCGCGGAGGGGCTTTGATCAAAGACCCGTATCATTACCCTTGCACGCTGCACGGCTGTCTGATGTGATCCATCCCGACTCGGGAGCCGGAGCGGCCTCCTCTACTCCCTTTGATCTTCCCCGGAACTCTTGTGCTCGCAGGGCGAGCTGTAAATTATTTGCTGACATAGGATTTTGAGCCAGGAGCAAACGTCAAGTCAGATTTTAAATTTTTAATTTCTTTTTTTTTTTTTTATCACCCCCGACCCCCCCCGGCCCCCTTTCCTCCTGCCCGAGCTACTATTCAATTTGCATGTGATTTGGATAATTTGTGAGTACTGCTTAATGTGAGCACTGCTTTTGGTGTGTAATATAAAGACGCCCTCAGCGCCCTCATTTGGATCAAAACTCCTTATATAATCCAGCTGTCAGGACTGAGGTAGCGCACCTGTGAGGAACAGTTGTCTGGTGTAGAGCAGTGTCTGGAGTGGCTGTCAGTTATAGTGTTAGGTGTGGATGGGCTGGCCCCCCCGTCCCCCTCCCCCCAGCCCTGCCCCAACATCAGCCTGTGATCTCTGCACGTGCCCAGTGCAGGTGACAGTCAGTGAAAGGAAGCAGGCGTGCTGTTTACATTGGAGCACAAAGCCCCGTCCCCTCCCCCTTCCGTGGGGTCCGAGCTCATTATGCGATCCAGCTGTCAGCGGCGAAAGCGGAGATGCTATCGCGCCATCGGCCCGCCGCTCGGCTGGTGGCACCACCGTCGCCCCGGTTTAGAAAAGGCAGGAAGTTGGGGGGGTGGGGGGAGTGAGTCTGTCGCCGCTACCTAGAGTGCAGAAAGCGGGACACGTGGGCGGGCTAGTCATCACTGTCAGCCAGACTGTGAAAAGCAGGAAGTGCGGGCTGGCTAACATCACCCCCTCATCCACGGAAAGAAAGAGGAGAGGAGCTGTGTGACGAGAAACTGCATTCACCTGCACTGAGGTGGTGAGGCCTCTAACACAGACAGTCCCTGCTGAAACCGAGCGCATCATTTGTTGGCCCTTGACCCCACTTTATACCTCTACACCCCTGAGCCTTTCTTGAAAACTCTTGAGATTATTGTCAGCTATTAGCTAATGCTATAATTCCTTGACATGCCTTTCAAACCTATTTAGTTTATAAAAGTTGATGAAAAACTCATAAAGTACAGACATTAAAGTACAATCTGTTTTAAACAGGAAGTGTATAGGAATGGAGTGGAAACTTTGTAATTGCAAATTAATTTAAGAAGAGCAAATAGAGAGAAACTACTCTTATGAAGCATATTGAACAATAAAAAGGTACAGTGTTTTTATAATTCCTCCGACAGAAGAAAATACAATTACTTTATCCTAACTTCGTAAAGAATGTGATGTCTAGGTAGGTAATGCATTTGTCTTGAATTGAAAAAAATATGCTGTTTCTTGTAAATGACACCATTAATGATACCATTTAACCATTAAAATAAAGGTGAATACCAGAAAAAAATACCAAACTCTTATCTTACATATTTTTCTTATGGCAAGATGTCTAAATTTTCATTCATATGCATACATGTAGCTAGCGAGCATGGTATGTGAAAGTAGCCAGTTTCCTTTATCAGATTTTACATAGCTCACTCACAATTTCATTTTATCTCAACATTTTTACATCAGTTTTTTTTCCTTATATCTCTCACATCAGCATTGAAGTCCAAAGTAGGAGAGAATGTTCTGTAAAGTCATTCTCGTAAGAATTTTTTTCAAAGTGGAATGATTGTTAAAAATTGGACAGGATATGCCTCCATATCAAAGGCCTTTCAGACAAGGAACCAAACCATTTCTACTGCATTTGTATCCATGGGTGACAGCAACACAGAAGCACTTCCACAACTGATTACTTTGTAATGGCCTTACTGACAGGTATACAGATATTGCTTAATGTTCAGCTCGTCAACCCATTGTCAGTCTGGGACACTCTACACTAAGGGCTAATGAGGGTTTTAAGAGTGGAGAGCACAAAAGGATGCTGGCTTTATGCACTCTGATATATTAGGCTGGCAGGAAGCATCTTGGAGACCCTCCCCCATCCAGAAAGGCGCAGGTCATTTGAAATGCAGTCTTGATGTGATGGCTGCACCAAGCAGGGTGCGACATGCAGGATCTCTCCTGCAGCCTGCTTGGCACCCAGAAGGGTGGCAGATTTGGAGCTTCTTAGGTTGCCTTGGACCACCAACCCCCACTGGAGCACACAGGTGCCAGCTTTGTGACCGGGCTGGGCAGACACAGGTGCCAGCTTTGTGAGCAGGGGGTTGCAGGTACAGTGCCAGGTTTGTGAACGGGCAGGTGGCGGTGAGGCGCGGGCAGTGACGCAGGGGACGAGAGCCGCCGAGAGTGACAGTTGGCCAGGGGACAGGGTGAGGGGCTCGCTGGAGGTGGCCCGTCTAAAATCTGTCTGCTTCGTCTCCGCACAGAACCTGGCTCTGAATGGAGAACAGACCCGGGGGCGGAGTGTGCCAAGCAGCGTAATGCGCTCCTTCTGCAACTTCTTACGCCATCATTACCAGTGCAGGCCAAAGCCTGATGTGAACCTGATCTAGCCGGACTGGGGTTACTTTGGTGATGAAAATGAGGCTTCGTAAAATTCACGATAGGCGGGGATCCCATGCACTGCCAAAGACTGACTTGTGCAAAAGAATCAAATTACTATCCCTCTACCGCACAACACTATGAGTGGGTCAAATCAGTGAGTTTATAATAATCAAATAACTCCATACATTTTGGGGTTCAGGAAGCCTCAGTTTCTCATCACTGTTTTACATGTGTGGGCTGTCAGGCGCTCAGTTGTTTAATTAATGATAACATTCAGCCTCAATCAATATGGCAAGTACAGCTGTTGTCCCTAGAAGTGCACAGGTTAATTATCTAAACAGGATTCAAATATATCTATATATCTATATATATATATGTGTGTGTGTGTGTGTGTGTGTGCATGTCTTATGGTTTAATCATCGTTGCAGTATAATCACCACATAATAGTATGCAGCTAAAAGGGAGGTGAAGTATTTCAGACACATTCCCTCTATGACTATGCATGTATGCAAATGCATGTTGAATGCATAGTCATAGAGGGAATGTGTCTTGTGTTACCTTCACGTGGGACTGGCCATTTGTGCTCATACCTTTGGGGCCTCTTTCTCCCTGTGGAGGAGGAGCTGCCTGCCTGTTTCAACCCTGCACATGTCCAACCCCTGCTGCCACCAATCACCAGCCTGGAAACGTGAGCTTCTACATGGACCCCCGTCCACATAGCTCACGGGGTGTGGAGTAGTGGCTACTGATATATACTGAGTTACTTTCCTAAGGTAATATGAAATGGCAAATGTATTTTGAAAACAGATATGATAGGTGTATGATTGATAGATATGATATGATAAGTAATGTGCAGTGCCGCGACAACATGTGTTGATACCAGCGCTGCAAGTAAAAGGTTTTCTGCACAGAACTGAGCAAACTCACTGCCTTGGTCATGGGAGGCTGACTAATGGCAATGCACCAGGTGTCAAAAAAGCAACAACTGCAGCAATAAAAGCAATAAATGTATTTTCACAGACACTGCTTTAAAGCAATAGGAAGTATACTACCAGCCAGGGCAGAGCATGCCATTCTGTAATGTTTGCTCCTTAGAGCTTCATCTTTGGCATTTAGGTCATTTCTTTCCTTATAGGAAGAGTTTATGTGCCTTCCTCAGCATTTCTAATGATACCAGCCTGAATTGTAGGACTGTTGTATTTTCCCTCATCAAGGCCATTACCAAAGATATTTTGTTTTATGACCAGACCATTTCTGTATCCCTTCCATCCTTCTCGCTTCCTTTTCTTGAAGGTTCTGGCAGGTAAAAGGAGATTCCACTGCTGTCTGTGTTACTGTGCCAGCAATGGAGGTTCCGTTTTAGATCATACCCTTTCTTAAAGGGCAAATCAGAGGTCTCATAGCTTCAATAATGGCTACAATGGAGAACCTTTTCATGTGTAGCCCAGGGAACGTAATATACACAACCCCACACACGCTTTACCCCAAACACCGGCCAATGGGCTGGTCCCTGCACAGTACCAAGTGCATACATGAAAACATTGTTTGTGTGTTTGTTCAGACAAAGTATTGAATATTACAAGTCTTTGCAGGGATATATAGAGCTGGGCGGGGGTGTGTGGAGGGGGTGATATCATGCATTATTATTTTGGGGATGATCAGCAACTCATTAACGCATTGGGTGGATGTGGCCAAATTCTTGGTACACACATGTGCAGTAAATGTATTGCAGTGTATTACATGTGCAACGTATCAGCTCAGAAATTCTGTCTGACTTTTGCCAATCATTTCATCTGCCCCAAAGGTGCAATGCGAATGGCTTGTACTTTTACAATAATAACCCTGGAATTGGCTAGTAACAATTTACTGTGCTATATTGTAATTTAACATATTAACTTGGTCAGTTCCATTATCTAGCACACATGTATTTGGTACTTAAAGTAGCACTTTACAGCTGTCACATTATATTACTATGGAATTGTTACTTTGTGACTTCCTTTCTCCGTAGTGAGCCATAGGGGAGCGTTATTGCAGCGGGAAGACACTTTTACCGTTTTACCACCCCTTAATCACCATCTAGCGCATTCTCAGATGTTGTCACTGAGCAATAAATTACTCCATAGAAATAGCTGGTCATGCTAACAGTATTACCATAAGTGCTTGTTAATAAAGATTCAGAGTTATAACCTGAACAGCTGTGTGCCAGCAAAGTGATGCTCCTCAATTACTGGGTTGTTGGTTAAGAGAGCACTCTAAATGAAATCAGGAATCAGAGAGCACACTCCAGTGCCGAGGAGTGTGGAATCCTGCTTTTGCTCTCCTTGTGAAGTGAGAACAGGAAATAATTTGTTTGTGTTGATTTAGAAGCAGCCATTGCACAGACTTCATGGTTTATGTGAATGAGTTCATATTTATTTGGTTATTGATTTGTATATGGGTTGCTTTAATGTAGTTTTAAAGCTTTCGAGATACCAGTATTAGCATCAAAACTGGAACACATGATTGGACAAATCTGTGCACCCCAAATAACAATCAATAGAACTAATATCACTGAATTATTGCATATTTCATAGTGTAGATTACTAAAATAGTGTAACCATGAATACTGAGCAGACAATTCTGTGTATGCCCCCTCTGTTTGTCTGGTAGCATAAATTGACAGGTAGCAGGAAATGACATTTAAAGGGTAATATAAAAAAGATCCTGCAGTTAATGTTTCCACTGAGGGGAGAAAGTGTCCACTGCACTGTGCGGGAATGTTGTTCTGCCCGCTGCAAGGTCGTGGAAGACGCCGCAGTTTGTCATATAAAACTGGCGTGCTGTGGTTGACGAGGGTGTAATCAGCTGGGTAGGTCTCCCACTCTAGCACCCTCTCTCAGTGGGACAGCTGGTACACCCGTTAGGCAGCGATGGTGCACTCCAGCCTGTGTGGAGGATGCCGGGGGCCTCCTGATCATGACGGATTGCGACCGCACCACCCGACCGCCACCGTCTGGCTGTGTGACCGGGTCCCATCTGGCCAATATCCGGCCCTCTCAGACAGGCTAGGACTCGCTCAGCTCAGAGGCTGGGTCAAGAGGGCCGGGGGAGAAGCATTCAATCTCAGGCAGCGCGGTTTGCTGCCCTCTGGGGAATGGGTGGGGGTTGCCAACCCCGTGGCCCGTCCCACACAGAGAAAAACAGTAACACGTATGCAATATCCAGTGTCTGTATTTACTACTGCATGAATAGGGTTGCCTCAAAGTGACGATTTAACTGTGTGCTGCTCCTATTCAGTGCAGTTGTCACAGGATCTTGGCAGATAGTCCACCTCCACACCTGCCCTAGAGGACCTGGGCTTTGTCTTTTGGCAGGAAAGGACACTTAGTTGTTTACCTCTCAAGAAAATGGGAGAAAAAAAAATCAATGACAGGCACTCTGTTGCATTTGAAATATCAAACTCCGTCTCAGAGAATCCTTTCTGAGGCTCTCTGAGCCGTCGATGAAAGATAAGCTTGCAAACAAATCACAGTGACCGTTCCTCTGATTCACCCTGACACCTTCAGATATTGGGTTGTCCTCGGTGTCAGCTCTGGAAAGTTTTTAGTGCCACTGTTGTTTACAGTTCTAATTTCCTGTTTTGTTTTTTCAAGGATTTGACTCGTCTTCCCCAACAGGCATGTCCGTTATTCACTTGGCATCTTAATCAGAGCAGATACTTCTCCCTTTAATCGCTGTGTCGTTTTATGAATGGCCGCGGCCTCGTACTGCGGCTTCCTTACCGTCCCCGGCAACACGTGCACACGCACACACAGGCACACATGCACACACAGGCATGAGGTTATTTACCTGGCCACCCACGCCTTCGCGGGTGGGCACGTGCAGGCGTGTGTCTGCGGAGGCACCGACACAGGACTTCTCGCACGTCCTCAGCCCCTCCTGCAGAAACCCACATGCCGCTCGTTTGTGCTCATTAGCATGCACAGCGGCAGGCCAGCGCAGAGGCACAGAGGACCCCTGCGCCGAAACTCGGCCGCCTCGCTCAGGAACTGTGGCCTAAGCCCTGTCGGTGGATCCTCGGCGGTGCCTTTTTTGAGGTGGCCCGAAAACAGCATCCCTCATTCATTTTTCATACACCAAGCTTACCCTTCATTCACGCAGGCCCTCTGAAGTCAGGGGAAGTATCAAATATTCTCTTTCTCTGCAGCCTGCACGCTGGTGGGTTTGTTTTCCTCGCCACTGATCCCGGTTGACGTCCCCGCTACTGGAAAGTAGACGGCGCTTTTCAGCAAAACAAAGCAAAACAAACTACAAAAAAAAAGTTTGAGCTCCCTCATTAAGGAGCGAAGGTACGTGTGAGAGTCGGCGGATCTTGGAACTCATGCCTTCAAGTTCCTGAAATAGAACGCTGCTCAATCGCTGAAAATATGCTAATTAAATAGGTCAGCAAATAAAAGATTGATTTTTTTTGGGGAACTATTTAAACATATATTCCCTCTTAAGAAACAGTCTGGTATGAGGATAGCAAGTGCTATGTGAGCTGCATACATTTTTAGCTCCTAGCTTGTTATAAGTTGAAGCGGAAGTTGAATGTCAAGCCTGGTGACAATAAGACAGAGAAACACAGAAAGGAACCAATATGGTCTGCTTATCAAGAGAGCCATGCCATGATGTCAGTGGTCTGCTGAAGCAAGGTTTTATACTACAACCAATCACATTGAGTCAATGATCACATTCAGTCTGAGACACCATGAGTCACTGCACTTTGCCAAGACTGAGACATTATGCTCACCCTCAAAGTTTTAGAACTGCTGCCTATTTTTTTGCATTAAGCAAACGCAGAAGAAATTGCTCGATGTTATTTATTTAGACATTACAGATTTGTTGGATTTGTATTACTGTTCAGTTTGGCTGGTTAGATTTAGACAATCAAAAGTGCCACCATTGATATGAAATGTGGCTTAGTGCTTCACTTAAAATAATTAAATTCTGTATATAACAAAAGGTCATTTTAAATATTAGTCTGGAAAGAAAGTATATTAAGTGAAACTCATTTAAACAGTAGAATATTAGAAATAAATGTAGTTAGAAAGTTGAAAATATATTATTTTCAGAGGTAACAGTGAGTTTTTTGTCATAATGTTTTGGAGCTTGAATGTCAATTTTGCAATTTTTATGTGTGCCAAACTGACACCTGAACAGAAAAGGACACATCTTATGAGACATGCGACATGGGAGAGGACCCTCCCAACAGCACACTCCTCACAGAAGAGGCCACACCCATCAGTACATGATCCACAGAAAAGGACACACCCAACAGCACACTCCTTACAGAAGAAGACATGTGCATCAACACACTCTTTACAGGAGAAGACACACCCAACAGCACAAGACTAACAGAGGTCATACCCCATAACACACACCTTACAGAAAAGGACATACCCACCAGCACAAGACCAACACCAGAGCTCACACCCTAGATATGCTCTCTACAACACACTAAATATGCAGTCGTCTGTTTCTCTACTCAAGCCAAACAGGGCTCTGCCTAGAAACTAGCCTCTCCTTTAACCATTAGGGATATCACACCCGTGCTCATATACACAAATGTGACTCCTCCAAGAGCTGTTGTGTAGTTTCTTAAGTAAGACATTGGGTAACACCAGGGTTATGTAAACCTCAGGCATTTCTTTTGCTTTCAAAGGCGTGTGTTCTAGAGGGATAATCCTTATTGAACAAGCAACAATGTTCGTATTGTACACAGTTTCCATGGTTTCCACCTAGCTGTTATTCTTGTATCCTTCTGTATAACAGAAAAGCCCTGGCTTCTCTAGGTAATCAAAAGAACTGGGGCAAGAAGCCATTCGCAAAGAAAGCACACTGAGTAATTACACCGGTGTCTTTTGTTGGGATCGAAGACTTTATATTGCGGGAGTGGGAAAATCACCAGTATGAGACACATCCCCCTCAAGCCTGTCATTCCCTCTGTGTAATGTGCCGGTGAACTTAATTTAATCTGCTGGTGAGCTTTTGCCCTGAGAGGCACCTCGGAGAGCCGTGATATGAGCGGGGGGATTTCAGCGGAGAGAGATATGAAGGGAGGAACTGGAATCGCAGGGTACAAACAGAGAGATGTGAGCGGAGGAATACCACAGGGGGATGTGGGCGGGGGGAGGAGGGGGGAGATTTGGGCTGAAGGACGTCGACACGGCAACCTCAGAGGCACAGTGGTCTTGGCGCCGCCGCAGGCGGGCTTGGGGGCGCTCGGTCAAACGGGCCGAGGTGACGCCGCGGTTTCTCTGAAGGCCTGGAGCGCTCCGCCGCCCCCGTGGAGCTCAGGCGTCCCCCGTGCAGCACTCACAGGCTTTAGCGCCGGCTATCAGCCAGTCCCGCTTTCAGATGCAGTAATCTGTCTCTTCCATTTAGGACTGGGGCTCTTTGTTCCAGGATTTCGAGCGTCTGTTATGTAACAGGTGGGGGCATGACGCCACTGTAATCCGCAAAGCTCTGTTCGAGTTTTTAGAGGAGAACTCCGGCCAAAGATTTCAATACCGTACGTCTTACGGCGGGTACCTCAAGCACCTGCATGAGCGAGTGTTTCAGACTGCGTCCCCTTTGTCTCACATTCGATCCTCCTCATCAAGGTGATGACGCAAGCAAGACTTACTAACCGCCCGTGCTTTTCTTGTCAGAGTGAATGGTGAAATGCATAACCCTGTTGGAAAAAAAGCTACTTTTCCACAGATAGCTCTCTAAAGGCGGTAAAGGCAACATGAATCACGTCCGGACCTTTTGTGTATCGACGTGATGACTTTCCCCTAATTGCATCTCTGTCTCCCGTTTCTATATTCGGTCTCAGTGGTGGATCTTCAGGGACGTGGGCCGCTGCCCTTGGTCTGTAATTACTGGGCATTGATCCTCTCCCTACTTTAGGCTCCCCTCCTTTAGGCTCATTCCTCCCACCCAGATCGGACCCTGTGAATGCAGTGCATATGGCTGGAGGTGAATGTGAACATTGCCATGTTCTCACAGCTGGCTGCTGTGCTGAGCTGTGGTGAAGATCCACAGCTGAAAGGCCAGGGCCCCAGGCTGAGCCCATGTGATCTGCTCTCATTTCGGTCATGCGCATCTACAGCATCAGCGTTCCACAGCACTGCCTCTTGTTTAAACACAAAAACATTTTATGTTTTACTTTTACTTTCAACTTGCATTTTCTTTTTATGGAAATGAAAGCACATGTGCTGGGGAATAGGACAGCAATGAGGATAAATCTGACTTAAATCGACCCCTTGCTCTGGATTTGCATCTTGGTGATTGTAAAGTGTTGGATGATCTCATCTTTTCTCATAGCCAATATAAATCAAAGTTCAAATCCATTGGCCAATAAAAAGCAGACATCAACAGATAGATACACCAGTGTACGCTGAACCCACAGTATTATATTATTGTAAGAACAGATAGCAGATAAATAATGGGCAGTTCACATTCAGGTGAGTGTCAGACACTGTCTCTTGCTATCTCCCCTTGAGGCCCACTCCTACAGATCCATACTGCTTGTGGGCTTTCAAGCCCAGTGGTGCAAAGTCTGCGCTGCTGTTCTGAATGGTAGCGCTGCTGCCACCAGGGGGAGCACCTGGGCTTACTGGGAAATGTACGTTTGCTTTCCTCAAAATGTGTGAAGTTTTGTGTAGCCAAGAAAACTGGGAGAAATATAGTAGCCAAGCCATGCAGACGTTAGGCAGTAAAGAGTGCATCTTGCCCTGGTTGGCAAGGCACAAGAGGCAGTACTTGGCGGAGGGACACGGCACCCTGGTGCAGCCCACTGCCTGAATTTCATCAACACATTTCATGATTGGCTCTGGTAGCCGACACGCAGAGAGAGGGCCGCTCGCCCACGGCTTGCGTCTGAGCCCCAGATGTGGCCAACCCTCCGGCACAGCGGGGACCACGGGAGGAAAAACAAACGGCTTCCAGAATTACGGGGCGCCTTCCCAAAAGCCCGGCGGGACCGGAGCAGGGGGCCCGCGGCAACCGCACAATGCCGCGTCTGACTCAGGCGGAAAGAGCAGGGCTTTAAAAATTTCTCAATGGCCATTACGTGACGTGAGAGACGTCAGCTCCGATCTCCCGCATGCTGTGCGCGTCAGGCCAAGGCACAGATTACGCGGTCAGATTCTCCTCCGGCACGCCCGTTTGCTGAAAGCAGTCATTTTGGATCATTTATTCTAAAAAAAAGGACGAATTACGCTCAGTTGAGTTGAGATGTTACTAGGCTGTGCGTACAGCATGCTAAGAGAGGATTTCCTCTGTGAGTGAGCAAATCTCTCGGTCTGGAGGAGGAGGCCCCATCCCGAGCTAACCCAGTGTCATGACACCCTGACCCCATGCCCCACCCTCTCCACTGCTCCACACCTTGATGACGGGACTCACGTAACCCTGGCTAAACTGTCTTTGTAATGGAGATGCCATGTTGTGAAATGGGTGTTATGTCATATTCTGCTTGCTGCATGTTATGTCATTTGTTTTTAGTTGCTTCATGGAGGCAGCTCCATATACTGGGCCAAACTAAGCCAACCTGTCCTTTCCCTAGCCACAGAACAGGTGTCAAGCTGGAAAGGATGAATAGGAGGCATGAAAAATGTGTTGAATTGCTGATATTGAGAATGTAGCTGGTTTCCTTTCACTTTGGTTATTTTATAAATGTACATCCTTTCACCTCGGTAGCACATCAAAGTGCTGTGTGTCCTGTTTGATCATCTGACATACAAGCCTCCACTGTTGTCTCATTTTGGTTTTGAAATGTGGTTAAGAGAATGTCTGTAAGTATCACAAGGCTGAGGGTTCCTTCCATATCGCTCAAATGTGTTTTTGGAATGCGTCCCAGTTCTGTGCCATTCTCCTCCCCTCCCCAGTGATGCTGATCTGTGATCAGTGCTTAGCGCCAGACCGCCAAGCCCCCGTCAGACAGGTGTGTCATTGACTGTGGGAGGGAGTGATAAAATGGTTTGGAACGTCGCCAGCCTCAGTCTGTTTTTCCCCTCACATTTTGTCCTGGAAGACGTGCTGTGACATCTAAGCCCTCCTGACTCTCCTCTTTCAGGAACGAGTCAATGCCGGGGTTTACAGGGCCGAACAGCGACCTGCTGGCGTAGCAGAAGTCGGCCGGGCTGCCGCTGTAGAGTCACGGGTTCGAGTATAACGTGTCCTACTGTGAGCTCCAAACGCCACACGCCCTCTTCTCTCTGGAGGAGAGAAACACACGGGCATCTTCCACACTTTTTCCACACTTTTCTATCTGGTCTTCCCCAGTCAAGAGCTGAACTCTGAAACAATCAGCAGTTGTATTCATTGCTCAGGTAATGGATTCATATAGTCTGTTAAGTCCTGGGACAGAAACTGAAAGAAAAACACACAAAAGAACAAATATGTTTGTTCCATCTCAGTTTCTGTCTAATTTTCTTGTATTGAATAGAAAAAAACACCTGTGCAATTGTACGAAAATGATAAAAAATTTAGTACTGTTAACTGTTGATATCAAATGTTATGATTTTACTTTTTTGCTGAGAAGCTGTGTACTGCTGTGGTTCAATGGACTTCAAACTGGCCTTCATACTTCACTGTGATCATATTGATAAGTAAAGAGTAAACACACACACATACACCCACTCACACAAACATCAGTAAAGCCACCCCTTCATTATACTGTTTTTAAGGCACCCTGGGGAAATCAGCGCTTGTCAAAACATCTCTTTATGCTTTCGCAGTAGCCTTTTCATCGTGTGCACTGAGTTCTAAGCCAACGCTGTTTATCCTGCGATGGGAGAAACCCCAGAGACGCACAGCAGCTAGCCCAGGACTTCTGCGTCTGCAGATTGCTACATTAGAGGTACTTTGCAGTTCTCCCATGATGAAAAAACGTGGAACATTTGGCATTATCTTTTGATCTCCCCTCACGAACGCTGCAAATTTAGCCCTGCATTATGACGAACAAAACCAGGACGGGAAGAGAAAGCGACAACTGATACGGCAATGTAAAGCATATGGAGATAAAAAAAGTCCCCTTTTCGTGATGACCTGGTTTGATCTTTTCTAGCTATTTTCTGACTCAAAATCCTGATTTATGACGAGAGAGAGGCTGGCGTGTGAGATTGGCAGCGGGAGAAAGAGGTATCGACTTTTGGAAATTTGTCAAAAATGTTTTTCCCATCAGTTTTGTGACAGGGTTCCAGGTCTGCCCTCCACAGGGACATGCGAGCCCTTGAGGCTTCTTCAGTGCGCTAAAAAAGTGGCCTGGGTTGTCCCTGCCTCACCTCGTGCTTCACAGATGCCACCTCACAGCATTGTCGACTGCATTTTCTCCTGTGGCCGTCGCTGCTGCTCTGATACCTGCTGACGGTCTCTGGACACTCTCCGCCTCCCGTGCTGAAACTCTCACACTACAAAACCTGCCTGGGTGGCCCTCTCCAGGGGAGCCCCCTCTGTCTGTGGCGGGACCACAGAAGGACCCCACCCCGCCAGCTTCCCCTTGGGGGGAAGCGCCAGATTAGCGCTCCTGATCCTCCTGGGTTCTGCTTTCAGTCCATCTTCCCTAAGCCTTTTTTGTTTTTGGTGTTTTTGGCCATTAGCGAGCACTTAATGCAAAGATGCACATGCCGGCTAATCGCTGCCTAAGTAATACTGTTCACAGGTGAACAGCTGGGTCCCTGTGGCTTGTTAATGTTGTGTTCTGTGTTGATGGTCTAATTGTTTCAGATTAGAATGTTTTGCTGCATGGTTGCAAATTGACTTATTGAGGTAATCCTCGTATATGAAGGGATATATCAAATATGAATTCAACAACACTATAAATTTAAATGCAAAAGTACTCGTAATGGATAATAGTTGTTTTTTTACCTTTTGATTGCCAGTTGTGCATTAGGCTGGTCTCACTACCACAATGTACACAGCAACACAGGGTGCGGTGAATGTGGTCCTGTGATACACATACATGCCACTGCGACTTTTTTTGATGCCACAAGTCCCACAGTGCAGCAGGAGGCAGAGGCCGTATGGAGGATAGACACACCTCCCTGATGTCATGCGGAACTTATAGGCCGATGAGCTGTTTTCAGGGTACTGAGAGTGGTGCTGTGGGGGAACACTGGCTGACATACCCAGCAATAACCTAGCAGAGGGCTGTGGGCTCCCAGTCACTGTCAACATAGCTGGGCTCAAACCGAGGGTGTAGGGCTAAGTTCCTGCTTGGAACAGGCACCTAAGCCACTTTTGGAGCCCCAGCTAAAACAGCCATAAGAGATCCGGGGTGACTGGTATTGCACTTGAAATGAACACGAGCGGATTTCAATGTACTGTGGTAGATTAAAAGTAGTCGAGCACTTTTCAGATGCAGATGCCACTATGATGAAATGAGGAAATCTCTGGCAATCACAAGGTTTTCATGTTTGAGAAATTTGTTGAATACGAGCTTGATGAATGAATACAGACAAATGTTATGTAAAGGCTGTGCCTAGAACAGCCAGTATTTTTTGATCAGAGATCAAGAGCAGAGAAAACCGATATGTGTAGAAGCAATTCCTGATGAATGCACCAAATGTGAGCTGTGTAAGTGAATGCCGTGAGAGGATATGCACATTTGCAAATAATGCTTTGAGGAGCTGTATTGGGTGGGGCTTGTGACTTAAGGCAGTGATTTTCTGTACATCTAGATACTATAAGCCACAAATTAGGTCATGCAAATTGAAAAGTTATGCTGTGAAACTCATGCATAAGTCGTATTTTGCAACTGTGTTGACTGAGCATGATCAGGGACCAAGAGTCATGAAAGCTCCATAAAGCTAGTGACTAAATTATTCATTTTAAATCATTTTAAGTTGAGAAATTATTTGGCCTAGCTTGCCGCTTAGGGAACAGTACGTCATAAGAAACATACTCTTAAAACTCTGGGGCTCTCGAACTCCTAAAAGTTAACGGGACTGGTGCTGGTCATGTCTGACTCAGTGTGGGCTGGAATTCATGGCACTCAACATGATGGAGTTGTTTCTGAAACTTGTAACCAAGCAGGCACCCAATGTTTTTTTATTTACTATCTTTTAATTTTTTAAATTTACTTCTTTAATTCTTTAATTGCTCTCATAATGTTACAGCTAGAATTATGTGTTAGCCCGAGACAATCTTTTTTGCCGTTTGACCTGGGTCCCAGAGAAACATATGCTGTTTTACTGGCTTGAAAACACAGTGGTGTGGGTGACTGTTGTAAAAATTTCATCCTCCTAAATTTAGTGGAAGCAGATGCTTAGGGGCTCTCTCTCACTAAATGAGCTGAAGATCAGTTTGCTCCATTGCCACTGGTGTGGTTAATCTGCAGTCTCAGCTGACAGGTCGAGCTTGGGGCAGTGCCATATATTCAAGCAATGGGGTTTTTGGGCTGATTTGAGTTACTGACATGAGTGCTAGCCTTTGTCTCTTGGTTATCACTGCGCTCTGCTGCTACCTTGCTGTTTAAGAAGGGGAGAGTCTCTCTCTTCACACATAACCATGCACGTGCACACGTCCACACTCTGACACACGCACACAAGCACACACACACACACACACAGAGTGTAACCTCCCCTGAGCTGCATTTCATTGACTCCCATGAAATGTTAATGATGGCCAGTTCACTAGAAGTGCTGGAGGGCCACATTAACAGTAAAACCTCCATCTCTCACACACAGAAGTGGCTGGTGAGGTATGCACAGTAGACTGCCAGTCCAGGTTGAGTTTTTTGTAGGATGTATTGCCGTAGTGCTGGGCTCCCACTCTCTTGAAATTATTCACAGTTACCTTGGTAAATCTGGAAAGGAGAAAACTCTTTCTCTCTCTTACTTTTCTAATTCTGTAATTCTCCTCAGCTTTCTTTTCCTCTTCCTGCCTCTGTCACTCAGATATTGGCAATTTCATCTGTCAGTTGAGAGTCAGCTCACCTCCAACCTTAGAGGTAAGAAGTGTCCCCAAGCAAGAGGAAAAGCTTTATTTCACACCTCTGCTGCAGAATTTCATTTCCTGATTTTATTTTTAATTTATTTTTGTATTCATTTATATTATATTGTGTAACATTATCTCTTACCAAAGAACATTCATTTTACGAAGACATTTTTCCCCTTCCTTGACAGGGCCAATAATTTTCTTTCCTAAGTACTGAATTATAACTGAAAATACTTAGTTCCAGCTGCTTTAAAATCTTTGTCTTGTATTTCCATGTCACACCCACAGATATCTGTTAAACCTAAACTGCTATGGCAGGGGGGCTTTTTCTACCTCTGCCCGGTGATCAAGTAAATGGCCAAGCTGTTCATGAACATGGCATCTCAGAGGTTAACTAAACCCTCTTCAGACAGAGGGGGGTTTATTAAAACAAAATAAAACCGAGGCACTGAATTATTAATACCTCCTTTTAATCAATATTTGATTGCTCCAAGCCCACCCCACTTCTCTGTGTTTTGTCAGACACAATGTTGAAGGTGCTGGTGACAGAATCCCTTGTTTAATCTCTGCAGACAATAATTTAGAAGGGAACATACCAAGGTGTGAATATAAGGGGTGTCCACGTCTTGTTCCTGAGCATTTCTAGTGGGCACTGGTCACACCTTTTTTCAGGATGCCCCTGATGTCAATAGGTTGTTCAACTCCTAAGAAGTGTGCAGGTTGGTTTGAAAATGGAATAATTTAATATGAAATAATATAAATAGAAATAAATGCATCACCTGGCACACACATGCAATGGCTCTAAACTGGCACCTCCAGCCTCAGAGGGCAGGACATGTACTAATTGTGCTAACAAAGGAGAAAGTGAGAGAAGAAAGTGGGGAGAACTCCTCTCTGGATCTAAGTAGGGAGGAGGATTGTATTCTTTTTTTGTATTGACCTAGATATTCTGTACAGCAAGAGCCTAAAGAAGTTTTCTCTGAGTTTCGGTGCTGATGTAACATACCAGCACTCTGGTTGAGTTTGAGTATAAAATCTTTGATTCAAACCACAAAACGCAGAGACAGACACTTTCCGCACTGCTCTTTCCCTGTGAAAAGGAAAAGCCTGCACGTATTTGACAAGACTAAATGCAGACATCCAAGTGGCTGAGCTTGGAGCAACATGCTGTTCTCTAGTGGTGTACTCTCCATGTGGGCTTGGCACCACTGGGACAGATCACCTCATGCTTCTACACCAGTCACTGCAGTCTCATGGTATACAGGAATGTAGAGATGTGCCGGACGATGCGCCTGGACTCTCTTTTAGTGACACACCCAGTGAACACTGACCGCAGATACCTGCAAATCACTGTCCTCCTTCACGTGGCTCTCAGCCTCCATTCTCAAACACAGATGGCGTCCCCTTCTATTTGCTGGCTCACTCTTAAATGCAATAGCTGTGCTTTTTGCTGCAGTCCTGCCTGTGTGCTTCCGTTGCACTCTGTTTCAAGCTATCAGTGTGTCATTGACAGTAAGAGCCTGTCTTTGGCCTCACTCTCACCGTGCCTAAACACAGTTGCTCCCCTTTCTACCTCTATTATAATCAAGTTCACACAGAGCGCAATTACAAGCAGGGAAACCTGAGCTCTTGCTTTAAATTATTATGAAGTGAATGTTTTTGGTTGCTGTTGCAGTGGAAGTATAAACACCAATTCCAGCTTCAGAAACATTGTATTTGTGCAATATTTGTACTGATGGCAAGTGAGAGTACTTGTTGGTGATTTTTTTTTGTTTTGAGGCATTTCATGTTGGGGGTTTGCTGTGGTGTGAGGATTTATTTTAGAACAAGTTGCCTGCTGAATCCTTCACACATTATACTCCACAAACGCCACATTACTTTGCAAACAGGCATAGCCCCCGCTAACTACCTAAATCTCCAAAATCTGTAATCTGTAAACTGTATCATGTTTTACATGCAGAATGCTTCAAGACAGTGACAAACAACTAAATTCCAAAAATATGACTAAGCCAAAGAATATTTGTGGTGGTTTTCTATGACACATACACTGACAGCTAGATAATTTATTCATTGTGCGCACAGATTAGATAACATTAGATTCACACAGTTCCTGTACGTGAACTTCACACCCGGGTGCTCGTCATATTCAAAGCATGTGATGGAACTGCATGCCAGTTTTAGCTTTATTCTTTATTCTTTATTCTTTATATGGCTCCCCATTAGCTGCCACTAAGGTAGCAGCTACTCTTCCTGGGGTCCGCACACAACAAAACATAACACATATAACAAGACATATAACAAATGCAGCAAGTCTTAAAAACACATATTCAAAACAAGTAAAAATCAATTAAAAAAACTAAACATCACAACACATCAAATTGCATTCCAGTGAGATGGAGTGAGATACAGGAAAGGAGGATGGGGGAGCAGGAGGTAATTAACTGCCCACAGAGGTAATTGACATCATTCCAAGAGGAGATGGAAGTGTCACAGACACCAGCTGTCACTCACCTCATCACTGACAAATAGCCTCTTGTGGGGTGGGGACAGTTATTCTCCTTAAACAGCCCTGTCTGTGCCATTCTGTACCTTGCTGGAATGATCTGATCTATCATTGAATTAGTCTTCACCTGGTTCCTGCTTTGTTCTCTATGGCCTTATGTTCCCTTCTGGTTCACCAGGTTGAAATGAACCACATGACAGGTAAAATCAAGTAAACCTCAACTGTGGTGTGTGTGTGTGTGTGTGTGTTTGTGGCATTTATTTAGGTGTAAAGATTTCTCTGTGCTTCAACAGAAGCTAATTTCCTCTGGGTGATACAGACCACTGACTGCCATATTGATCCCCTTGCCATAACCCTTTGTTATTGTATACAGCTGTATGGCCTTGTAGGTTAAGTAAAAGTACAGCCCTCTTTTTTCTGTGTTCATAATATTCACATCATATTTGGGCAAATTGTGGGTGGCATTGTTTTTTTTTCTTCAATATGTCTAAAGTAGCACTCAATAACAGCTGGCAGGGAAAGCAGGTTGAAGGCATAAAAAATTTATGTTCAGCAATAAACAGTCTGCGCATGTCCTGCATGTTTATCTCCTGCATCTCCTTCACCACTCAGGGAAGCTGAGATTACATCCGCTCCCGTGTTGTTTTGATGGGTCTGTCTTCTGCTGTGGGCTGTGTACACCAAGTGGAACAACAAGCTGACACAGTCGGTCGCACTTTGTCTCAATTTGTACTTGATGAGTTAATAAATTGGCAGAAGAGTCGAGTGGATAAAGGTCACATCTGTTATCGACCAATTTATTGCGAGTGTCTCGGCCGTCGTCCTGTCTCCTTCACCCTACGGATCGCGAACAGTGGCCCTCAGCGACCTTGTTTAAGCAGCAGAGCAACCAACAGAAATGCGGCCTGCTGCTAGACATTCCATTCTCCCATGTTTCTCAGTGTTAAACACACATGCTTCCCTGTTTACATCTGCCTTTATCTGCCTTAGAGAAATCAGACTGATTCAGAATCATGCATCTTCTTCTGCCTTTTGTCTTGCCATGTTCTCAAGCTGCTAGAATGATGTTCGGTACTCGTGCTTCCTGCATACATCTTTATCTGTGTACCCCAAGTGTGTGTGTGTGTGTGTGTGTGTGTGTGTGTGTGTGTGTGTGTGTGTGTGTCCGTCTGACCGTACTCATTTACATAATGCGCTTAGTATGCAAGATTCATTTAAGTCGACGCTTCATCTGTGCATCTGGTCTTTAGCATATGCCGAATGAGATTTCACTTGCTGTTTGCAGCATTAAGTTCTGATTCTCGTTGTGCAGATCTGATGAGCATGTGCAGCTCGTCAGTGACTCATTTCGGTCCCCGCGGATGCAGTGTAATTCTGGGTGGTGTGGGAATGGCAAAGAGAGCCCGAGAAGGAGGCGTGAGGCCGGAACCTGCGATCGAATCACGCGCGTGCATAAAGACGGAAGGGTCGCGTACAGGAGACCGCGCTCCCGTGATGCTGTGTCCTGCTCGTCCTGTCTCCCGTTTTCTCCGTTTATTTGCTCTTCACGCCTTTTTCTGAGGTGCTGATTCGACAGGACGGGGCATGAACGCTCAGGCCCTGCAGTGCAACACAGCAGAGTGTTCATTCTGGTTTTTTGCTCCGGCTTCACTTACCAATTTTGAGTGCCATTGGAAATATTTTTCAGTAAACAATTTTACAGCTGAAACACTCCCTTAAGGGTTTTCTACACACACACACAAGGACAACTCACACACACACACACACACACACACACACACACACACACACACACACACACAAAACCTTTCCCTTGCTTTCCCTCCAAGTGGAGCCAGCAAGCTCCCTTTATATACATGTAGTTTTTCATTAGGCAGAAAATGGCGACCCCATTTCTTGTGCCTGTGACGGGACAGCAGGGGGTCAGTACCTTTTCCAAACCAGCTGGTCACTCTGCAGCCTCCTCCATTATTTATAGAGCGCAGTGATGTAATGCATCCAGTCAGGTGTGCAGGGGGACTGTGAGAGGGAGTCCACTGCGAGGCTGTGTCTCAAACCGACAGCTCAAAAACCCTCTGCTCTCTCAGGTGCCACGCCCCTTGTCAATGTCTATGTTTACTTGCTCATAGTTCCTACTGGCCCCCTCAACATACTTCATTCGACAGTGGAAGATGCAACGTGGAAATATCTGTTGGTCATTTCTGACTGTATAGTTGCGCATGTAATGTTTTTTCCATGGTTAGGTCCACTGCTGTGTTGATCCTATTGTTTTCTATGGTACAATGTTGTTTAATTTAAGCAAGCCACATAAATGGTGAAAAAGTAAATTTAAACCACGTGATTAGCTGTCTTCAACTCAACACAGGCATACAATACATGTACTAGGGTTCTGGATTGCCAGACCTGTTGTTTATGTCCACTCTTGTCCCTCTGGACTGCTGCTTTGTGTTTTGCTTTTTCCAAGGCTCCTTGAGAAGAGCACAGAGTACCTTTGGTGTTCGACCCTCACACTGTGTGTAGACTGGGATAACCTGGATGCCACAGCTGGTGAGATAAATTTATACTGACACACAGACTGGTTATATTGTTTGATAATACAAAGATAGCATAGGTTTTCAGAATTATTTAAAAATAGCTAGCAAAACACAGTTAAAGACAGAAATACCATTCTAATACACAGTGTATTGCATATGTTTTTATCCCACTATCTCCTCTGCTAGAAACCCTGGCACTCACTGAAGCATGATCTACAGTTTTATACCATCCAGTCATGTTCCACAAGGGCTCGTACTTGGGCATATCCCTGATGCACTTTTCTCTTTTCTTTATGCAGGCTACAAGGCCTTGACTTGAGGAAAACTTTCCAGGGTTTCTATGTGTTGTAAGTCATGCTTATGTAATCAGTGTTGATTTTCCTCTCATTGTATTCACAGCTCTCAAACTCGTTCATCTGTCTCATAATTTACAGTAAGTGTTAACAGGGTCAAAACCCTGAACCACCCAAGGGCTTTAGGGAGAGATTAACGGGCTTACACGTATTAAGTTAACCTTGGAAAGGGGGAATGACTTTCCCTTTTAAAGGCGTTAGTGTGAATTCTGCTAATCCCAGACAGGGGAATTTTCTTCTCTCGTTGTAACGTGTGATTCCTCTCTGACAGGTCAAGCATCGACTGCGGTTGCCATGTGCTCATTAGCCGCAATGTGACATGAAGGTTCCTCGATTTTTCCTCAGGGAAAGCAAAACAAATAAATGTTAAGAAAACGTTGGTAGGCATGAGAGCAGAGCTCTGTGTATCTCTTGCAGGTACTAAATATAGGAGAGATTGTGGTGCCGAGCTGCAAGGTCAGCTGCGTGGGCTCCCCCCTTTGTTCGGCTGGGCTCGGCGAATGTGCGCTGTTTGCCAGCACAATGCCATTCAGCGCGAGGGCGAAGCCGGAGAGGAGGGAGAGATGGCATTGGAGGAATGCGGATGAGAGAGAGACCGACAATGTTCAGACAATGCGATTATGTGCTAACGGAGGCTCCCCGGATCCCGGTATTAGAATCAGAGGGTAAGGAACAGAGAGTCGCGAGGGATGGGCACAGACATGAATGTGGGGAGAGAGATATGGACAGAAAGAGACTGATGAAAGAGGAGGAAAGGAGAAGACAGCAGGCATTAACCATGCTGCTTGAGCGCTGGCAGACGAGTTCAATAATAGAGAAGGTGACAAAGGTAGAGAAGAGGAAGACATTTACAGGGCCAGTAAGGGAAAGGAAATAGGCTTTGGGGAAGACTGAACAAAGCTTTAAAATTGCATTTTGTGCTGATGGATGGATAGATTAGATGGACATTTTTTAAATGGCAGCTCATAGGCCTGTTAAACTGTCCTCCTGTGCCCCGTCTATTTTGACAACCCTTTTTTGTTGTCAGGGTGCGGTGGGGACGCAGAGATGTACGGCCTGGTTAAGCCACACAGGAGGTCAAGCAGCCTGCGCTGGATTCATCTGCCTGTCAGGGCCTCTCAATATCAGAGCCTCTGTTATTCTCCCTCGTCCCCCCCCCCTTTTATAAACACCTCTGTCTCTCTCCATCTCTCTCTCCACTGTTGTCATGCCAACCTCCCGGGAGACAGGGTTGTCATGGCGACGGTGCAGGGCAGGAGGGAGGATCAGCTGATGTCTGATACTGTTCCGGCATGTGTGTGCAAATCTGCCGCCTCTGTGCTCCCCGGTCTACTCCACAACTTCACCTCTGCCTCTGTCCTCTGTTTATCATTGTCTTTTTCTCAGCTTCCATATAGAAATAATCATTATAATAAAAATGATAATAATAGGCTAATAATTACTATATATACTATACATATTATAAGGTAGTTTCAGTACACAATGGCAGTGTTCACAAGCCCTCTTTCTTTACTATTACACTATATTGCCACCCAAGGCAACATGACTTGGAGACCCAGACACATTAATCACATACTAATCAGATGGCCTTAACAGTCTAGAGTCTTTTGTATGAGGTACATTGCAGATGTGTCACTGTTGAAAATTCGACAATATTTATCATTAAATGCTGTCTTGGTTCTCATTACTGAAGTTCTGCTGATATGATGTTGTAGTCGGATTGCGAAACACCAGCTAAGATTATTGCACTCTACTGTAGCCATTTTAAATAAGGATCAGTATGCCTCAGTTAGATTTGCCCCAGATTTTAGTGAGTCCCTGCTGAGAAAGGGCTGTGTTTTGTCCCATCTTGCAAGGGGCTGTTCCACACTGTGACCGCTTAATAAAACACATTTGGCTGAATTTGCCCACAGGGCTGTGACTGTGTCACTCTCTGGTTATCTACATTAGATTCCATTTAAAAATTAAGGAACAATTGTTCGTCACATTAGGGAGCGTATTGTTTTCCGTTGGTGGTTGTTTAATGCAATCCAGTATTGTATTGTATTCAATTAAGGGAATAGGCAGCCTGGATTGATTTTGTGATTTGTGATCAAAATCCCCTGTCTTGAGTAGGGAATATTTTTCATCTTGAATAGGTTTTAACCAAGTTTGTTAAATAAAAATTGAAATTGATTGAAATTGATTATTGAAAGCAATGATTGCCAACAGCAAGGTGTATTGTATGTTTCAACCATTTGACCCACTGACGCAAAGCAAGGAAAAAAAACAGTTGCATACGTTTGCATTAAACCATGTAACTATGGGGCAGGACTTTGTCAGCAAAATATGTCCCCTCATTCACTATAATGCAGGCATCTATAAATCAGTAGTGGCCTGTCTTGGAGGTGACACATTCTCTAAGCTGTTCATATGATTAGATTCTTACAGGAGAAGTTAACATGCTTACACTAATCAAGGATGCAACATCAGGGTCCTGTCTGGGATTTGAACGCTCAATACCTCATCAAGAGTCTGCTGCCCTTACCACTGCACCAGTGCTCCATTCGTGCGCTTGCTGTTGCTCTCCTAAATACTCTCTCCTTGTCTCTACAACCCTAAATTCCATTCCAGGCCCCTAAACCTCAGGCAGGCACCGCTGAGGAAGTCAACCCCAGGCTCCCAGTGATATCGCTCACATAGATAAGAAGCAAAGCATGTCCATCAAAGCATATCAAGCATGTCCATCATAACAGTGAGAAAAACAACAGCAACCCCAGGTGTGCCTCAATGGCACACCCTGCTTCATTCAGCCTCACATCAGCTGCCGTCATTTTCTGATTAAAATCTGATATAACTGCCATTAAAATGATTCATTCTCATACTTTATTTATTTGAAGAAGCGGCAATATTTACACTTCAGTGAACACGTTCATCATGAACTTGTATCCTGGGTTAAATTAAAAATGCCTCAGTGATATTATTCAGCTAGAACCTGATAAATGGACTGTTAAACCTTCAAACTGGTAATATAAATAGATAATATTAGTTAATATTTCGGATCACAGTCTTGATTTGATTTACTGTTACGATGATGTCGTAACATTATTTAAGGCAACCGCTTTTCTGAAATCAGCCGTGCAGAAGCCACAGAGAATAATGCACAAAGGACCTGCCGCCTCACAGGAGAGGAGATGTCCAGAGTTCGGAAGATGGTGATGATGTCAGACCTTCGGCGCTCCCTCCTCTCCCCCCGCCGTGGGCGCGCGGAGAGAATCAGCCCAGTGTGACGCAGCGGCGGTCACAGAGAGGTCCCTGACGGAGGGAGGTAGGGGCGGATCAATACCGCCACTGTGACCGCCGGTGCGCCGTGGGCCCCGCGGGCCTCCGTGTGCCGCTGACCCGCCGGCCTCTCTGGCTCCTGCAGGCCGTCCTGCCGCCCAGGTCTTGGCATTTGTCACGGGCAGAGTGCCCCCCTTCACCGCGTCAGCTCGAAAACCGGCGGGCGGGGGCGTGTTCCAGGCCTAGAGGGCAGGCACGGGCTCCCGTCCCGTCGGCGTCGGCAATCTAACTGACGTCCCCCCAGCAGACGAATGCCGAGTGGTTCCAGGGGCTACATTTAGGAAGGGGAGGATCAGATCGTAGTGGCATAACTGGAGCTGGAAAGGGAACCCAGAACAAACTCAAAAGTGCACTGTCATGCATAGCTGTGCTCCCCCTTGTTTTGTGGCTCTGAGTTCAAGTTCCAGCTCTGACCGAATGCCACCTCTTTTATACTTTGAGAAAGGCACTGCCCCTTTATGACTCCATCACACCGACTTGACATTTACATTTATTCACTTGGCAGATGCTCTCATCCAGAGCAAGCTATAAAAATGCATTCAATAGGCCTAATCAAGTAGCTGCACAGATACTGCATAATTACGGCCATTCCTGAAAAATAGCTCCTTTGTAGAAAGCACTGCCACAAGGGCAGTAAGTGCCGTTATAGAGATAATATCTGTATACATTTTTCTGTATTTAAACACACCTGTAAAATTGGAATCAGGCTTGCCTGCCTCTTGTGCAGTGATTAATATAGGCTGTTTTCAAGGCAGCATTCAAAAGCATAGAATTGCTACATTAATCAAACATAGATAACTTACATTTGGATTTGATCCAAGGTTTTTATCTGAGTCTGTTGAATAAGATTATTCACCACTAGAGGACATTTTAATGTTGTTTTTAATAAGTCAAATCATTCCAGTAATTATGTTTCTGTGTATAGCAAAGAGGCCTTCAAAATATAACACAACCCAGGGTTGGAAGATAAGATCTGATCTATTGATTTATTCATGTCTTAGGGTTTATTCATATGGCGGAAGATTTTTCCTCAGGGCCACATACGTTTGGTGGCTGCCATGCTCTCTTTCTCATCCTCATTGATTTCCACAGTTTTGCCTGTGCTCAACCAGCCATTAATGTCCTTTGTGTCAGGACAGGCATAGTGATTGAAGACCAGACAGAAGTGACTGCACTGCCTTTACCTGTGACTGTAGGTAATGAATGCTAGACAAAAGGCTTCACCTCATATGATAGTGAGTCATCTTTATGAAGAGAATAAATCAGGAATGCTTTCCAAATTGGACATTGGGGAGGTCATCATATGAGTGCATGTCAGGTTCAGAGTAATAAAACTATGTAAACTTAGGTTATCCTTATTTTGGGTCATTTTCCTGAGAACTTCCTCAAATCTCACCATGGGGCTCAGGAGAGCTCTTTTCAAGCAATTTAGAGAGTAACAGTTCTCTCTCCGTACATCAGAGGACAAATATAATTGGTTAAGAGCAGAAATGGGGTTTCATAGAAAATACAGCATTTACAGAACCTTTTCTGCCAAGTGCCGTTGTTGCAGTTAGTGTTTGCCTTTTGGGAACAGACCAGCTTATTATGAATCAAGTGCCACATCGACTATACAACTTAAGGCACCTGCCTGTACAGGCAACAGCCACAGCCAGCTGTCCCAGGCAAAAGTCCCACATTGCACCAGACTGAGTTCAAGGGTACTGTGGATCGAATTCATTTGACCAGTCTGTGGAAAAAGTTAAACAAATGGAAAAACAATACGTAGCATGTGGCGGAGCTAACAAAGCGCGAAATGGCTTTTTTTGTGGAGACGGGCGGGCTGGAATTACGGCCTCTGAAATGTCGGCTCGGCAGTTTTCAGGGGCCGTGGAATGTTTTTATTAATCGGTAGGGCCCCGGTCCCAGGGGCTGGAAGATCGATGACGTGGAACAAGCGCATCGATTTCTGCTTCCCAGCTCACCTTGGTCACGTGTTTCGAGGCAATGGCGGGTCAAACCACCGGACCCCCCTCGCCTGACCTCGCCTCCAAGGGCAGGCGGACACGCAGCTTACCCCCCTCGAGAATTTGGAGAATGAAAAAAGGTGCGCTGACTCCAAACAACCTCCTTCGACCTCTGTTACTACTGCCTTACCGTGTACATCTAAGCTCAACCTAGCATTGCAGGACAGTGCAGAGTTGTAGCCTAGAGATCCTGGGGGCTTTGGGTTAAATAAAGGGAGGGATGGGACTGGTTTATGCTTTAGTTAAAATCCTAGACTGGGTGAGCTTGGAAAAAAATGTGTTAGGTGTAAAAAGTTGCTCTGGGTGAGCAAGAAGTCACTGAGCATTGGTGAATTTGAGCCATGTTTACAAGATTCTTTTGTATTTATATATTGTTTATATATTTATCAATTCTTTTGAATCTAATTAGAGGAAGAATCATGATTTGGATGACTATGCTTCATTTCAGATGACACCAGATTTAGCTGTGGTATAAGTGATGCTATGGATTTTAGTTGTTTTATCTAAGGTCCATACTACTATAGCCATGTGGAGTGCTGAAATTTAGAGATTTTTATGTTGTTGTCAGCTGGGTGCTGCCCTGCTGTAACTGTTTGGCACAAGCTTTTGTGGAGCTGTGAATTCTCTCACCTTGTCATACATATTCCTGTTTGCTGTTTCACTCTTTTTCCAGCTGCGGAACTGATGCAGGTTTGCCTATCCATCATTAGACAAAAAAGGAGGAATGATGGAGCAATAGTCCTCTGATAGAACACACGCAGAAAAAACGGTTGAAGACTGCTTTTGTTTCCCGGAATACTTGGATATATGTAGTTAATATGGATATTGGTTTTCACTGTTAATAATTACAAATGATTACTAGTCATAAAACAGGAGCAGAACATCACTGACTGGTCTATGGAGGAGGTATTGCAGATAACTACTGGGTCCGTTTGCATGTAAATATCATTCTGATGGTGTATTGGCCAGGCCAGACATTTGACTATTCCTCTTTCTTGTCAGGCCTCCAAGTCAAAGGCATCTTAAGTCTATTTTTTATGATTTAGTCCCTTTTAGTTCTCCTTGCAATACTATTTTGTAAACATAATAAAATTCAACATGGTCTCAAAATGTGCCTATTTCTTTTTGGGAGCCAGCCACCAGTGTGACTTCTTAGAATGAAATCAAGGGGGCATACGGTAGACACCATTGATATTCTACCTGCAAGGTGAAAACAACGGTGCATTCATCATCCACGGAGGTCATCACAAATAATTCCAAACAGCAATAGCATATTGTTTGGTTGGGACACAAGTTTGACATCATTGCTTAATGTGAAGCTCACCTGTATGGAGCTCTGATGTGCTGTGTTGTTGTGTTTCTGTTGAGCAAAAAAGTGGGGGCAGGACTTCCTCCCATTTCCTTTGGCATCATCATCCAAGCATGAGGAGTTGTAGTGTCTTATCATCCTATTTTCACTCTAACCCTTAAGAACTATATAATGTTTTGGAATACAGTGTCTCATCTTCCTGTTTTTACCCAAACCCCACTATATCTCCTGCTGAAAAAATGAAAGTATACACAAAGCATCACTGAATAGATGATACCCTCTGAGTGTCCCAATTCAGCTTACAGTGATAGCATTTTATTGGATGCACTCAGCAGGGAGAGCACCGGGCACAAGAGCCGCATGGTTAAAGAGGCAAAGCTAGCTTCATTCACTGGCAGGAGAATGGAAAGGAACCTGTTAGAAATGCATCTTGGGGGCCACAGCACTGTGTAAAACTGCAGCTGATTTTCTTTTCTGGAAAACAGTATAAAAATGCATACTTTCATACTGCAGGGGATCTTCTTGTGGTTGAGACTTCAAAGACCCCTCTGCCATGATTTCAGAATCGGGCTTTCAGTCTGTGTGAGTGTCTGGGTGGTCAGTCTGCAGTCATGGTTGTAGTGAAGTCTAAACTGGCTGCTCTTGGACAAAATAATAAAAACATCACCATACCTTGATCTTTGGACACACATGCCTGAAGTGAAGGCAGTGTTCAATATGAAGTCAATGTGGTAAATTCAATATGTGATTGATAGCTTGTGGTGATATTGACCCCAGGGTCTTGAGGTCAAACCCCTAGAGTGACAGTCCTATGATAAAGACCCAGTTGTGTATATGGGTTACGGGCTATATTGATTAATTCTAAATGAGCGGAACGGAATTTTCATGAATGTGTGACAGGCTGATAGACACATCTGCAGTGTTCTGCAGCTTTGAAGTCCTCCATTGATCTACACTACTCATCTGAACAGCAGTAATCATTCATCATTTTGTCGGCGGTGTGGATGGTCGGTAGGGGGTTGGGGGGTGGGGGACCACGAAGTATTTTAAGAATGAAAAGAGAAGTGCACCCACCACAATGCTATGAACCATTGGGCTACAGAATATGCAATCAAAATGGTAAGCTTTAGAATTGACACTTGGTAAGGCGCTCTGCTAAGAAGTCCTTTCAGCCTTTGATTTTACTTAAAGGCTTACATGTGGTAGTGAATCAAAGACCCTGATAAACCAATGCACTGAGCTACAAAATGACACCTTTCATGGATCACCAGGTGAATGACTGAGCCCTTGTCCAGGCCTCATCAGGGTTTGTGACTATTGTGCAAAACCAAGTCTGTTCCAGATGGTTTGATACATGTCCCTATGCCATAGAATCCCTGGATTTAAAGAGTACATGTAGGTGGGGGGTTAAAACTGTATCACATGCAGTCACCTGCCCTCTTCTACCTAGAGGAAGAAACTGCCTCTGCTTGACTTGACACTGCCAAGTTTAGGCTTAGGTGCAAAAGAGCAAAGAAACTCAAATCTATGCGTAGGGGAACAGTTGAATCACTACACCCAGATACATTTGTTTTTAATATTTAAATAAAATATACATATTAGAATTACAGATAAAATGGGAACTATTGGTGTACATCAAATCCAAAATAAATTTTAGCAACATCCAAGTAACAACATCTATCTTAAACAGCCTTGAAAAGTTTGTGTTTCATTTCATTTGATAAAAAATGCCAGTTAGACATTTCAGCACCTGCAGGGGAGAGTGGAAGGAAGAGAATGGTAGCTGTTAATAAAATAATGTGCTTAATGTGTTTCTTATGAATTTCCCATCCATTTGAGCACTGCCATCACAGCACAGCATCAAAGAAAGAAATCAAAGAAAGGTGTCACTAATTACAGTCAGTGGGATTTTATCGCTTTCTCTAAGAGCTTTTATAAAGCAAACCTGCAGAAAGCTTATCTTCTCCTCCATCAGAGGGTTACCTTTCATCCCCTGTAAAGCACAGCGCTGCTGCATGCGCTCTCTTCCTGTAAATCAGGATACTGTACTGCTCCAGGCTTCACCAACAGCATCTCTGCACCCGGCGCTCAACCGCGGCTTCACTCAGCGTTCCCAGAGCTCTTTACCGTCTCATTACCAGCACAGCTGAGTGATCAGAGCGGAAAACGTGCACAGATGCACTCACACACACACACGCACGCACGCACGCACACACGTGCACACACGCACTCACACACACGTCATTCCCAACACCCCAGCAAGAGGAAGTCAATGGAGTCAAAGCGGACTGGATTTATAATGGATTCCGGGAAGCGTGTGTATGTGTTTGTGTGTGTGTGTGTGTGTGTGTGTGTGTGTGTGTGTGTGTGTGTACGTGTGTACGTGTGGCAGTTGCACAGTGGAACTAAGGACACAGCAAGGACAGCAGGGGCTTCTGTATCACATTAAATTGACATGGGTGTTTGGGAGGTTAACATCGCATTAGTTGCATTAAATCTGTGGCGCAGGCTGCCTGGTTGTTTCTCTTGTCCCTCCCTGTTGAAAGGACCTTCAAACCAGCTGAATAGCAGACATGCCCCTGTCCTACCACTCCTGGAAATACCAAACAAAAAGATTTTAGCATAAATAAATGTATGTAGCATATGTATCCTGAGTATTCTGAGTTATATACGTATATATGACCTATTGATCAAAAACAGTAGATCAATTGCGCACATTTATCTGGAATGCTTTTTTTTGCTGATGTGCTCATAAACATTGAAATATGACAACTTATTCATTGAAAAAAAAACAAAAAAACAAATGCCCATGACTGATCTAGTTCAAAAAAGCCTCTTGAGAGTTTAAAAATATGACAAACCCTCTTTTTGGAATGCAATTTGAAAAGAACGATAGGTGTCCTTCGGGCATTGGTTGCTTTTCGCTTGTGTAACCACCCTGTGACAAGGCCGCGTCTTTCACCTCGGAGAAAGCGTCACCCACACAATACGTAGCCAATGCGCGTGTTTGGATACGCACATCTGAGGGCTAGACAATCCACAGGCCCTTCGGAGAGCAGCTCTCCTACGTCTTCATGCTCGGCATGCTCGTCTTCTTACAAAGGTAAAATGACAGTGTCTCTCAAGGTAAATGCCAACCCTCTCTTCAGCATGATGTCTCATAATCTGCTTGTAGAAAGTTTTATGCTTCTGTCCGTAAATTAGGCAAAGTGAAACTTTTGCAGTACATGAAAGGATTTTACTTCTTGCCCTCGGAGCTGCCTGATTTTCTCCTTTTTTTGGTGATTTTGTTTATTTGTTTATCAGGGACAGAGTATAATTAAGAAAATTTGTGACATGCCAGTCAAAGCGTTGTACCCAGGTTAGCCACAGGCGACTTTTCATCTGTAGTACCAGAGCAAAAGTGGTGCATTTTTTTTCACCTCCACCCCGCTGCCCCCTGAAATTGTCAGACAGGGTGGAAGGGACCGCGATAACAATAATCAATAACGGCATCGCCTCAGTTTTGGAATCATCCTTAAGAGCATAAACCTCTTATCTAGCGATGATCCTTCTCCCATTTTCTCAGCGCACCGCGGGTCTCAAAAACACAGGAACCTGCTCTGAATGAAAAGAGAGGAGCTGCTGCCAAGTGACATATTCTCCCCTCCCTCCTTTTCTCTCTCTCTTTCTTGCTGTCTCCCTAGTCTCTCCCTTCATCCCTCTCACTTCCTCGTTGTCTCTCGTCCTCCTTTTATTGGTGTCTATCTCCTCCTCTGTCCCTTTTCTTTTCCTCTCTCTCTCTTTGTCTGCTGTGTAGATGAAAGGCCTTTTTCCAGCCAAACCACTCTCTCCCCTGCTCTGTGTTAATTACAGAACAAGAAAACGGAGAAAATGGCCCCCTGGGATTTCTGCATATTTTGATAAGCTGCATATGTATGATGTAACTTTAGCTAAGGATAACTCAATATACAGTCTGGGAAGCCTGAAACTGTTGGGTGTAAGACTCTTTATCGGGTGCCAGGTTCACGCGAAGCTGATCTCTACCAGTGCAACAGCTGTGAAGACACTGGTTGAAACCCAGTTTGGTGTAGCCAGCCTGTGGGGCGGTCCTATCAGAGCCGTTCCCCAAATTTAGTTTGGTCTGTGGTTTGCTGTAGTTGAAGAAGTCTTAGAGAGCCAGTCCAGTTTCTAATTTATGGATTTTGTTTTCACTGTTTGCTTCTATCATCATCAGTTGACCTCTGCTGACTCTGGTTAGGTACTGTATGCTTCTTACAACACGCAGCATGTTGGTGTGATGTGGTGACACACCACACTGTGGCTATCTTTACGTAATCAGCTAATGATTTCTCACACATCCCCTTCCTCCCCGTGCCCATACGGGTAGGGCGGTTTTGAAAAATTTTCAGGACCATGTTGTTATTCTCACATCGTAGGTGTAAATATTGCCACCAGCTAGGGCAAGACCACACATTCTCTACCAGAGGACACACACACACAACCCCCCATTCAGCTGACACTAATGAGCTGTGGCAATGTGGCCAATGTTTTTGAAACAATAACCCAACACCCAACACCTGCACAGTTTTGTCGCAGTCAACGCTAATATATGCTAAAGAGCACAGACTCAGGGATTTCAGCAGCAGAATAACACCAGAGTCCTAATTTCTCCAGCAGCACTGGCTGCTGTGTTGGCCTGTTCTATATTTAGCGGCGAGCTGCGGCTTTAACATGCGCTTCACGCACGAGGCAGGACGTGCTGCAGTGCTGATCTCGCCCTCGTCTCTCTCTCTCTCTCGCTCTCTCTCGGTCCTCTCCTCGTTTTCTGCACCCATCTCAAATGCATATTTAAATGTGCTTTACTGGCATGACCATAAAGTTCAGTGCTGCCCAAAAAAAGTTGAGAAAAGATTTTGCATCAACATAAAAAGCAGCACTGATATAAATTATACATGGAAAACAAAAAAGAGCTACTCTTTCTCTCCTTATCAATTATTACATAGTCCACATAGTCACTGTCCCTTAGACTGCGGCAGGCAGAAGCACATCAAAGTTTGCAGGCTGACCTCCCAGTAGGACACTGAATTGGGGTGTCAGGCTGTCACCATGGCCATTCATCTCCAGGACCCCAGAGAAGATTTTAACTTTCTTAAACAGGCTGTGGTCATTATTTATCTGCTCTTTAATCGTTATTCTCTGTTTCTCTTTTCTATTTGCCCTCCTTTCTCTTCCCTACACCCGCACTTCTCTCTGTTTATCTCTCTCTCTCTGATGTTCAGTTCTGAATCCTTAAGAGATAGCTCTGAACTTCTGCCCCTCTCCACCCCGCCCTCTGTCCCATTTCCACTCCCTCCATCATTACAGTCCCCACCCCATGGATTTCACCTTCCAATCAAATGCACCACCTGTACTCTATTTCCTGTCTTCCCCCTCAGAGGGAGGCTGACCTTCAGTGATGTAGCGCTTGCCTTGATTTCTCTGGCAATTAACTGTGGGTTATACCAGTACCCCTCCACACACACACACACACACACACACACACACAAACACACACACACACTCGCACACACAGACATATGCACACACATGCATTGCACACACACACACGCTCACACACACATGCACACACACATTCTTGCATACACCTGCTTACGGACACACAGACACAGACACACACACACACACACACACTTTCTGGCCCCACTCTGGCATCCTGTCAAGTAAAAGAATGAGTGGATCTCTGTGCACCATACTCCCAATCCCAATTCCCCTGCTCAGTCACTCGGCCATAATGTGCTATGGGAATTATACCCCAACTTACAACTTGCAAACAGTGCTTTCACAGTGCTACAGAAACACCGCAGCAGTGTTAGAGGAACCTTACCGGTCAACTGCACTGCTGTCCCTCAGCAAAGTGACAGCCTGCAACCTGCGCCAGCAAGCCGGCGTGGCCGTTAATGGGTGTGCAAGTGCCTGCTGAAGAGGTCATACATCCGTATGAGCTAAAAGCATTGGCTGTCACGGAGCCTCTGTGAAAGAAGAAAAAGATGTGGAAAAGGCAAACATGAAGTCTGTCTTCTGCTGGGATTCATTAGGTCGGTTCTATTCTGTGTTTCCTCCAAGGGGAAGAATGGGCTATTCTAGTCCTGCTGCCTCTAATGAGAGGAAGAGGATCTAATGTTGGAGCTCAGGGGAGGGTGGGATTGTTTCATAGTAATTGGATGTGGTACGTGCTTCATTCCTTTTCCCTTTCTCTCTCTCTCTCTCTCTCTCTCTCTCTTCCTCCCACTTTCTTTTCTCTTTCTCTTCCTCTGTTTTTTTTCCATTTGTGTCAAATGAATCAGTGAAATTCCTATGTACTCAGGTTGGCTCAGCAACCTGCAGCGGTGATCCTGTGATCTGCATTTTGGCTGGTTCGCATTGTGCAGTGCTCCTGCACAGCAGTCTATTTTGTGCTGCTGCCCTGGTCCAGTTAAAGCCACCATCCTTTCACTCATACATACAGAGGAGGGCACCCATGCAGCAAGGCTCTCCCAGGCGGCTCTGAAATGGGATCAGCCTCTATGTCAGTAGACAGCGCTGGTTACCAGCACTCCTCTCCAATGAGAAAGCAGCCCCTGAACACAATCTGAGTGAAGACGTCTGCGGGTTTACAAGCCGATATCAGACAATACAGATGGAAAAGCCGAGTACAGCAGGCGTCCCTGGACAGGGCAGGCAGAAGATCCCAGATGTAATTGATGACAAGTGATTTATGGTGTTAAAAACCTCTTCAGGCTGGTCTCTCTCCATCCAGGGCGGTGGCAGGGCCTCCGGCCGGCCATGTTTTTTCTTCCCTGTACACAAGGTGGCGCTGTAGGTGGCCGTGGGGGGGAGTGGGGGTCTTTCTCTTCTCCAGCGCTCACCCCTTCCCTTCACCGGCACAGCCAGCCCCTGCACACCATCCACAGCTTTCCTCCTCTGCTTCCTAAAGCGCCACTTTTGAACGTGGAGATTAGGCCTGTCATCTCTGCTGGGGTTTGAGCAGCGCTCAGCGCCCAGAGCGCTCGGCTGCCATGAGGGAAGGCAAGACACGAATTCGACTCGGTCTCGCACACTTCTATTCAACCACTGCTGCACTGCGAAATTTGTTCTCCTTCTATTTTTACCCACGGCAGACATCAAATTTCATCGCAAAAGGACGCCTTCCATGAATTGCTAATTGCATGATCTGCTAATAATGTCTAGTATTGGTCCCAGTGAGCCTTTTGTGCCTTTCAACCTAAAAAAGGCAGTAAATTCTGGCAGAAAATTCTGGGGCCAGATTTCAAGGCTTAAACCCATCAGCTTTACTGCAATGTCTATATTCGTTCCCTAGGCAAATCTGTCTATATTTGAAAAAAAAGCTTAACCCAAGTGCAATTGCTATTGTCGCAGATATTTGCAGTGACTCTTACATTGATGCACCAGCAGGATATCCTAGTATTTAAAAACTTGTATGCTACCTCTACTGCCAGTGAATCAGTGCCGTGCCCTTTACAGCCTCTGTACAACATTTATTAATGGGATAGATCTGTGTACAAGAGGACAAGACTCTTCTAATGTCTAGTATGAAAATGTTCTCAATTTTTTTTCTCTCCACTGAGCAGCAGCACAAGTGTTAGTGTGTGATAGGGAATGACTGGCAGACTGTGTGCACGTGGGGCCCATGTGTTTGGGTGCTCTCATAAGGATTGGTGCAGGGGGCAGGAGCTGAGCCACATATGCTCGTGAACGGGTTTTTTTTTTAGTCATAGGGCCACAGGGCAAAGACCCAGCACTGATAAACACCACAGAGCCGTCCTCGTTCTCTGAGTGATGAGGATGATCAGCGGAGATGGTGTGAATAAACAGCGCGGCCGATGCAAGGTGTGTGTGCGTGCGTGTGTGTGCGCGTGTGACGCAGCGTCTCTCCACGGGCTGGTGGCTTTGTCTCCCTCTCCCAAGGTCACCCTTTGTGCTGAATCGGAATTTCAGGCTTGAAGGAGTCACGGTTCCAGACATCATTCTCGTTTTCTCCCCCACCCTCCGCTGCTTCGCTCCCTCCCCCTCTGTTTTGCTCCGTCTCAATTCCTCTCTCCCCTCCTCTCCCAGCCCCTCCCTCTGTGTCTGGTGGTCCTCCCTCCCTCCCACCCTGTTTTTCAAGCCTCCTATACCACTCGGTCTCTCTCTCTCTCTCTCTCTCTCTCTCTCTCTCTCTCTCTCTCTCTCTCTCTCTCTATCTATCTATCTCTGTCTCCCTCCCTCCCCCTCCCACTCCACACTGGCTGCAGATGCAGTTCCCATAGCAACCAGCTGGTCCATGCTTGTGTGATATTTAGCCTGTTATTAACCTCTCTGGATAGAAGGACTAATGACAGAGAGCCTGTCATTGAAAGACAAAGAGAGCGAGAGTATATGTGTGTGTGTTTGATAGAAAATTCATGCCCTCTGACTCCATTTATGCTCCTGTTTTTGTAGAGGGAAGACATGTGAGGGTGTACACTGAGGGAATATCACTTCTTGCAAGCCCATGTAAATTGGTCGTACTGACTAGTCACCTCTAAAGATATTTTCTAACTTCTGTTTTAGTGCCAAAAGGTTGTCGCAGTTGCTTGTTGAGGCAGAGCTTTTTCTCTGCGCTTCCCTGGGACACCTTTGATCATTTCCTCCTCGGGCCAGCTCTACCGTGACAATCAGCCATACATCCTTGTCACATGGACTCCAGGCGGATGCTCGGCGTGCGGGACCACGTGGCCACCGAGCCAGGCCCCGTCGTTCCCCCTCCAGGGACGGAACCACTCTCTCTATCAGCCGCGAGATCAAAGAAAATACCCGTGTATTTATACCTGCCGTCTCCTGGGATACCGGCGGACCGTATATGCGCGGTGGCAGCAGGTGGATCGCAGGGAGATGCACGTGTCAGATGCGCCGCTGCTGGTTTTCTCAGCCTCCCCCACCCTGCGCCTTAACGAGCTGTCAGACACCCCCGGCTCCGCTGCCCTCTTTGCCATTCCGTGGGCGGACCTCTGCAGCTCGGGGGGCGGGGCCGTGCGGCAGCGGGGCAGGGCGGTGGCGGGTGGTGTGATGGAGTGGGAGCGGCGTGTAGTGTGTGCGTGTGTGTGTGTGTGCGCGTGTGTGTGTGTCTGTGTGTGTGTGAGACTGGATCTCTGCCGCTCATCCTGACCTACTTTCCTCCTCTGGCCCTGCGCTGGGTTGCGGTTGCAGCTGCAGTGGGGCTGGGCCCGTGAGGCGTTCCTCACACACGCACCTGCTTCTCCACACGCTTCACCCTTCATATACCTCACCCACAGGAAACACCACACACCTCACCCTTCATATACCTCACCCACAGTAAACACCACACACCCCGCCCTTCATATACCTCGCCCACAGGAAACACCACACACCCCACCCTTCATATACCTCACCCACAGGAAACACCACACCCTGCCCTTCATATACCTCACCCACAGGAAACACCACACACCCTGCCCTTCATATACCTCACCCACAGGAAACACCACACACCCTGCCCTTCATACCTCACCCTATTTCCCCCCACAAACCCCACTCACAGTCCCATCCACCCCCCGTCAGCGCACTGTTTATACCCCTCTTATAACCCCAGCCCCCTCTATACCCCTCTCCCCTCCTAGGTCAGCTCACAGTCCTCCTACATACTCATTCACTTCTCAGTTCCAGCATGCTCAACCCAACCCCATTAACAATCAGCTTCCTGCATCATAATCAGTGTGCGGTAAACTGTAAAACAGTTAAAGCACTGCAATTCCAATTACAAGGTTGCCCTGTTTATTGATGTTCTGTAGTCATTTGAACCTGGGGGCGCACTTGGTACTTTATCATCTTGACACCTTTAAATGGAATAAACTAAATAGGAACTGAACTTAAAAGAGAATAGCTCACAGGATGCTCCTCTTTGTAAACCGCCATCTATTCCAATCATGTTTATTGACTGTGCTTGCATGATAGCGGGGGAACCCTTTGTTTGAATGGACTTCCCCTTAAGCCTAACAATGGAAATAGAATAAAATTTAAGAAAATAAGAATCCACTGTAAAAAGAGGAAGTTTGCTGTTCATTTACAACAAAGTCCTCCTCAAGGTCAGCCCTGAAGTCCTCCACAAGGCCATTACTAAATTCCTCAGCCTACCTAGTAGCAGAGTCAGGAGTTCAGGCTCTTAGCCACTTGCAATGTCCAGCAGGTGCTGCATTCTAAAGCAGTTCTTCTGTGCCTTGGACATTTTCTGCATGGCCATTAAACTCACTCTGATGGATATATGGGCCTCTGATCCCTCAGTTTTTTCATGAGTGTTTATACTTAACCTGTCTATCTTCTCATTCTAATGGTAGTTGGCGGTGTTCCTTTCTGGATGTGGGTGTGCACTTTGTGCACATTGACCACCAACCCACTCATCAGCCCATATGTTGCCACACATTTTGAACCTACCCACAATCCTGTGCTACGCCCTGTAGCGGTGGTGGCATGGTGGACATGATGCGGTTGCTACAAACTGGCCCTTAGGAATTCATCTGGATGGTTGCAAGTTTGAATCCTGTCTCCACCAACGTACACACCCTATCCATGCCCTTAATCCAGCTATATAAAGGGGTGGGAGGAAAAATGGTGCTACCTCAATGGGGGTGCTGTCCAAGGCAGCCGCCTCCCCAGACCCCACCACCTGAACCGAGCAAAGCCTGATGATCACTCGGCCAGGACGCGACACCGCTGGCGATCTTTCCGCTCTGATCCTTGGCAGCCCCTACAGCCAGGCTCTCTCCCGCTCCCATCGATCCCAGCATACCGAGCCACGGCTTTGATCAATACTTTTTTTTGCCGCCAAGCTTTTTCCCCCCTTTCCCTTTTTCGATGTGACCTACTTAATCTTCTTCTCGAAAATATAGTTCTCTTTATTGAAAAAAAAAGCAGGATGAGGCAGAAAAAGAGGCAATCCGCAATGGATTTGCTGCACTCCTGTGGCTTAGTAAATATTGGATATGAAGGCTATTTCTGTAGCGTTTGGTGAATAATAGCTCTTTTTTTGCTTTTTTTTATCCCGGCATTGAGCCTTTTTTAACGGCAAATTTGAAGTGGGTCCTGTTTTTTTTAGAGTGATATTTTAAACCACAGAGGGGAATCTGTTTACAAGCGCTTGTTAAGCTTTTACACTACCGAGTTAAATTTACTGAAATTGGGCGTACTATTAAAAGCGACAGACCTTAACCTGGAGCTCTTGGAGGGAGAAACGTTTACCCCTCTGCAGTGACAAAAACACAGCATACGTAAGTGTTGCTAATGAGATTCATTGCGTGGGAGGCATGAGGGGGCTTTTGCCCACAGTGACTTCAACAGCACTGGTGGATGGGCTTACAAGAACGTCACTGGTTTTCTCTCCGGCTGAAAATTTCTCCAGGGGTGGCAGTTGTGGGGCTGGGAACAGTGCTGGAGTAATCCTCAGCTAGCTGCAAAACAAAAGTCAGAGTCAGAGGGAGCTTTTCCTCAGGGAACAATGCACATGATTCTAACTTCACGTGCTAGCATGAATGAGTGAACTCTGGATGTTTCCTCAGCATCTCCTCTCAGTTATGTATCCGAGAATGAAATAATGAAATGCAAGCTCCCCTTTTCAATTCACTATTCGGGATAAAAGAGGACAGGAAAGAATAAGCGAGAACAAACCAGGCAGAGGAAAGACAGTGATATGAACAAGCTATTTTAGTGAAAAGGCTGACGGACTGAACTCAAACGTGCAGCCAGGGGACGCTTGGAATGCTTGGATCTGCTGTGCACTCTCTGCAGATCAAATGGTTATACCTGGGAAGAGGCGGACTGCTGCAGTACTGCCTGAAAGTGTGCCCACACCTTTCATCTCTTAAACTACAGTTAAGTGAATGAGTCCAGTCTGCTGATTTCACTGCTTTTTAATTTTTTTCAACAGGCGAATTCAGTTCAGTTCAGACACTGCGAGGAGAACAACAAGGGCCCTTTTTAACCTTCTCTTGTTAACACGGAGGAGCCTGAACTGAAGGATGCTGGGACACGTGTCATCTTTCACCTGCGGTTTGTTTGTTTGCTGTGTTTGACGTGAGTGCATGTGTTGGTTGGGGGAAGCTTTCAGTCAGACAGAGTCTTTAAAGGGCCTTACTCATTCACCCAGCACATCTGCCCCCGTTGCACTGCCCCCCACCCCCTTGCCCAAACCCCCTGCACCCTTTGCTTTTCTCAGAACGCACTTGGAGGGGAGCAGATGACGACTAACACAGAAACTATTGATCGTGAGGGTCTGGACTTTTTATAGCACCGTGACTCCTGGGAGGTAGCATCTGGTGTGTTGCCCAGGGAAACGGAAGCAAGGAGCCCAGACTTGTCTGAGGAGCTGGGGAGGGAGCATTCCCTTCGTAAGATCTGTAAGATCCGCCCTGTAAGACCTGACCAGCATCCTGTCCTTTCCTTTTCAGCTCAAACACAACATGGCCTTCCTATGATTGCCGAGCAGGAGCGTGGTGGAGGGTGAGAACACGGCTCTCCTCTCGTGAGGAATTGGTTTGCGCTGCTGTTGAGCTGAACATCTGCCCGGGTGCTTTAAGCACTGGCTGTTGATACCTGTCATCAGTAACGGCTACAGTCAAGTCATAAGAACCTTACCACATTCTTTATTCTTCATTCATTTTTTAAACAGTGGCAGACAGTTTTATTTAAACCACAGACACACCCCAAGGCTGACAAATATGAAATCAGACAGTATGCCCTGGCTGCTGTATTTCTCAAATTGTCAACACGGATGTGGAAATATTCCAAATCGAAATGTTGATTGATCCACAGCTTGGAAATGAATGGGACTCCATCACTAAAGTGTTGGCCATGCTTTCTGAATGGCTGCTTCACATACATGTTCATTCTGGACACGCGCCACACAGTTTCACTAGACCACAGTCATGGTGTCCACCTAAACAACTCTCTGTGTTTGCCATAGATGCTCATTGTTACCATCCCGGCCCTATTTCCCCACAACTACTCAGAGACACATGCCTAATGTACCCAGATTTCTATGAATGGCACCGAAGGGGGCGGCAGCCCTGGGTCCACCACGAGCTGCAGCTGCTGCATTCACCAGCCATGTCCTGAGGCGGACACCAAAATAGCCGTCCTCAGACGCGCCCACAGGACCCTCAGGGAAAGGGAGCAGCCAATGACATGGCCCTGGTGGAATATTCAATCTGCAGAGGGCTTTCAGCGCAGACGTGCGGATCAGCTCTCCGCGCTCATGATTCAGGACTGTGTCACCGGGCCAATATCAGCCCCACCACCAGCGGGGGAGGTGGGACCGCAGAGAGGAGGTGGCCAGCCCTGCGGGAGCCGCGCACACCCCCCTCCCGTTCTCGAGGAAAATGCGATGTAGGGCAGCGAGGGGAATGGCGAGTCGCCGAGCGTGAAGGGCACGAGCGGCGGGGCGGGGCGGGGGGCCGCTGGAAAGAATCGATTTCCCCGCCCGGGGAGCGTGGCAGCGTGCGCACGGCCCGAGGGGCGGGCTGTCGCAGAGAGAACCCGGCCCTGCCGAGAGGGGGGCGTGGAAACAAGGAAAAAAAAACACATCACAAAAAAGACATGCCGGGTGACTTTGACAGGAGCCAGGAAGGGAAATAAAACAAGGAGGGCATATTGAGTTATGGCAGGGGAATGAAAAGAGCTAACTTGATCAGGTGCCTCGCATGCGAACCGCATGGGTTATTCATATGATTGTGCCAGATCTCTTCAAGGTGACAGAGTAACACTGTCACTACAGTTTTTGAAAGCACTGTTTTTTAAATTGCATGTGCCAATAGGTGTCTTTTAATGTCTCTGTCCTGCCCTCTTCCTTGCCGTGATGTTTTAATCCATGAGACCCATAGGAAATGAAAGGGATGCCTGTACATACAGATGGAGCTGAGGAGTTGGCAATATTTCACAGGACAGGGGATTGTGGGTAAGGTGAGGACATATAGAGCCCTGACTGCATGCCTGTCATCACCCTATCTTGTCCCTCTGTGTTTATTTATTTTGTATTTTTTGGGGATGGAGGAGACAGAAGAAGCACCGTGACAAAAGGGCCAGCTCAAATCAATGCAGCCGCCTCATTGGCTGGCAGGGGTGGCTGTGACAGATGGGAGAGTTCAGGGGGTTGCCGTGGTAACCAGGAGCACCGTGGTGTGGATTTGTGTATGATACACATAGACAAGCTCACTGAGCGTGTATGTGTGTGTCTATGTGTGTGTGCGTGTGTGTGTGTGTGTGTGTGTGTGTGTAGGAAGGTTGGCCAGCTGCATTTAAAAAAATTCTTTGTTGTTGTCGCCGTTTCTCAGATTGTTTCCATAACAAGCGGTGTCAAGGTAATTACTCCCTCCTACACTGGATGGTTCTGTCGCGGGATATTAGCCTAGTTTCCCCATCCCTTTTATTCTGCCTTTACAAAGGCCTCACAGATAGTCTCGAGGGGCCCTTTTTCAACAATCACAACAGCAATAAAAAACTTTCTCTGTCAGTCATGCTGTGAGCTAAATGCAGAATTGAACAGCAGTACAGCAATCAGTGGTGCAGTTATCTCAGTCTTAAGCAAGCGCTCCCATTAATTTTATTCAGCAGGATCCCACATGCATACACAATTTTGCCATTGCCTTTTCAAAGGACTTTTAACTGAAAGCGACATCTCTCTTTCACTCTTTCTCTCACTCACCTGCGTCTTTACCTTGCATTTGGGCTCCCTGGACAGTCCTTCTGTCCAGGCCAACAAATTTAATGCATACCAGGATGGTCAATGTGGCTTTCCAGCACCAAGATGGCCCAGCCCAAGACTGGAAGCTTGATGCTGTTTTGATTTTTTAAAATCAAAGCGCCCCAGGTTGGCCTGCACAAGAGAAAAAAAACAGGGATCCGGCAACAGAGACTGCTGTTTGCTGAAACTGAGGGACCAAAACACTTGAATGGAACACAGAGTGCTGGGGTTTGATTACAGAAAATGAGTGTGTTGCGAAAACACTCATTAAGCCCCAGAAAAGCTTGTGAGGATAGAGGCAAGCCTAATCCAGGGAGGTTTACCTTTTTCCTAAAATATGAACACAAACCACAATCTACATATGATAAACTGCATCACAGTCACTGAAATCAAATTAGCAGTTATAACCCTTTAATTTGTTTGTCAGTTAATCAAAAGGCAGGTTTATGGTATGTTAAGATAGGCAATACACATATGTGTGTTGTCTGCATAGGAGAGGTTTATTACAGTACATTACATGACATTCATTTAGCAAACTCTCTTATCCAGAGCGCAAAAGAACAGAACATTACAAGTTACAAATAAGAAAACTACCCAACTACAAACCATCTGACACTGTCCACCTTCTGGAGTTGTAGGGCAACTATGGAAACAAAGTGATAGTGACAAAATGACAAGTGAGAGAACAGTGGAATGACTTTGCCACAGCCAGAGAGAAGATGTGTCAGCTCAGATGAGATCCTGGCCAAACAAAACTCAAGGAGGGGGCCTATAGATGAACTCTGACTGACTCACATGAGCAGATGAACTGGGTATTTTTATCTGGTAACGGTGAGCAGACGCAAGCAGGAGATGACGCTTTTATAAGACGTGTGGACATACAATGACTAACTGGTACAGCACAGCACTGTACATAACAGTTACCTACAAATGGTCTCATGTACTACTACTTACGTCCTTCTTAATCTTCCCTTATTGTTATGAATTTAGTCATGACACCAACAGAACCAACAGGAAACTAATTGTATTAATATTTTGTTATTATGTAAAACTGCATGTATGCAGTTAGATAGGCAATTGCTGTTTGATGTCACCAGTCTGCGAATATACTAGAAAGGTATATATTCTGCAAAGTGTTGTGAGGATAATTTAAGGGGTAGGAGCTGTGGAGTCCCTAACAGGGGCCCTCCAAGTACTGCTTCATGGGAGGAAGTTTGGAAGTGTTAAAATAGCCTGTCTTCCACGCAGAAAAGGGAGAAATGGAACATTGAGTCAAAGCATTTATCCCTAAATCTCACAGCCAAAGTCCATACTTACATATATATTGTACAGCTTACAAACTTTGACACACCTTAAGGTGACTTCTACCTTTTTATTACTAAATGTATTCCAGTGTAGGTAATTATAATCACTGAAAAAATATCCTTCAACATCGTTATATATAATTACAGCAATGACTGTGTAGGACAGCCAGTCACAACCAATGAGGGAAGTGGTGGCTGTTGAAGGCAGATGCGTGCGTTTGCCTCTTTGGAAGTAATAATATTAAAGTCTGCCAATCTAATAACTAAATCTGACTCCAATTTAAGCCAACCTTTGTTTTTATTCCTCAATTCCCAATCCCAATTAGCAACCCAGGAATTCTCAGTTCGCTTTGGCTTGTAGGTGATCAGGCTACATAGACCACGACGTAGGATACCGTCCCAGCACATTTAATATAACTCGCTGCCATGTCTCATTCTGACCCGCAGAATATAAGTTAGGCGGCCCACCTAGGGACTGCAGACTCGTCAGAATAGTGCAATACTTAAGACTGACTATGAGCGTAAGTATCAGTGGGTTTCGAGCGGTACGGCAAGAACATACGGAAAAACCTTGGATCCTGCTATGTGCGTCATTAGAAATGGCTAAATGAAAATCACAAACAAAGGTTAAGGCCAATATCTTTATTATTCTGAATTGTCCAAATTAAAAGTATCCCAATCAATTGAGGTTGCAAGATTACAACAGGCAGTATGGTAGAATGCAAATGATGGCAAAGATACACAGCCTACCTATGCAGAGTCACGCGGCTATACGCAATGGTGCGCAGGAGTCCGTGCTGACGGTGCTCCTTGAGTGTAGAAGTTTTTCCCTTTATATACCTCAAACCTTAAGGAGTTGGTCAGCACATGAGGTGGGGTCATGGACAGGACCCTGATAGGTTTTGTCCTTATCTGGCTATTGATTGGTGCCAGTGTTTATTCTTGTCCTGCTATTTGGGGCACGTGCGTTGGTGTTCATTCTTTTCAGTAAATATTCAGAATAAGGGTTAGGAGACTCCCTACTGTTGTAGGACTATCACCCCTTTGCTACTCGCATTGTATGGATCAGAATGAGTCCAAACAAGACATGTGTACCTTGAACCGAACAGAACATACAGAGATAATAGGTGATATTTACAGGTTGGGATTTCACCATTGGCCTGGAGGAAGGGTCCCTAAGGGATGTAGGATCATCAAGATCCCGTGCCCTCTGACTCTCCCTACCCCCTGCTGACCCATCCTGTCGTACTGTTCCTTGGTGTGGAGGAGCGGGAACACATTCCTCAGCCAGATGGTTGTCATTTATGGCCCAAGAATGCTTGCTTCAGCTACAGTCCCTTATTCGGTGTGCCACAGTCCATGCGTTGTCAGGCGTCTCCCTTTCCCACCTTACAACTGTGTGATTAAAACAGTTCAGGCAAAAACTAGGACCTTTGCTGTCTCTTTCTTCTGCTTGGGTTAGTACACAGGGGTCATGCTTTGCCGAGATTCCTGCGAGGGAGAGCTGCCTGTCTAAGTTCAAGTCAATGTCGTTGTCTTCCACACAGGCGGGCTCACACACCACCTCTTTCTGCTTAGATGCATGCGCTGCACTGAAAGAATAAACTCCTGTGCAGCAATGACAAAATAACGTAGTGTAAAAGAGTTTATAAACTTTAAAGAACGACAGGGTGGCAATGGATACCCGGTCTTCCCCAGAGCTCCCCAAGCGGGCACCACATGGTGCACAAATACAGCAGCCCTCTCCCTGGAGAGCCCCAATTAAGTGACTGGTGACACGGCTGGGGTCCATTAATTAGGCATCCAGTATTACAGCGTGAGGGCTGGCGTGTTCGGTAATCTGTACGCACACGAAAAACCTGCCATCTGGCTTTGCCTTTTTTTTTTCCTTGCACAACAACAACAACAAGTTCCCTAACCGGTGCACTTGATTAATGCCTCTGTTTTACAACAGGGCACTTAAGCGCTAAATGGCACCGGGGCTCTCGGAAGGCCCGCGTCCAGCAGTGTGTTTGTGGGTCAGCGCCGCTCCTGAGGCGATGCGGCAGCCGTGACATTTCTGTTCACGCCTGAGCACCCCCCTCCCCACCCTCCCCTGCAAACTGCTGACCCCAGCAAGGGAGCGGCACGTCCCGAGAACATCGCCGCAACGTAACCGGAATGCTCGGCCCTGCTAAAATGCAATGAGGCGGTGGTGAGCACTGCTTGTATGTTAACCAATGGATCATTGTCAGATACTATGCCTGTGCTATGATGGAGGGTGATGCTGATTTTAGGGTGTTTTGAGCACTGTTGGAATGCTGAAACAGTTATGGCTGCATGTTCACCTCAGCGCTATTTTTCAGTTTTTCCCCCTGATGTGTTACTTGCTATTATGCGCTTTGCCCCTTTGCTCCCGAGTCATGCACTTTACGCCTCTTGCACTGATGGCCCAGTAAGTCACTTTGGATAAGAGCTTCTGCAAAATAAAAAAATAAATAATAAATAATAAATGCTATTTCCATCTCTCTTCCTCTCTCTCTCTCAGTCACACTCTCTCTCTCTTTCCTCTCTGTCTCTCTCTTGCTCTCGCACTTTGCAGTGAGGCACAGAACACGGCGGGTCAAGGTTATCAGCCTCGTCTGGTGCGGCATGCATTGTCATCGTGAAGCCAAAGATCGGCCAATCACGGCCAAACTTCACCAAAAGCACTTGGGCTTGATATTGGCAGCGCCTGGCTGCTACGGAGGGGTGGAGTCTGGATGTCTGTTGCCAGGGCAATGAAGGCAGAACACCTCTACATGACTGACAGGATCTGGCACTGGGTATGGCAAAGGGCAGCTAAAAGTCGGTCCCTCATATCATGATGAAAAACGAGGCAGGGTGACATGGGAAGAGATGAACAAAAATCTCAGCATAGGCCGTGTCAATTATAGCAATATCCAGAGACTAACTGTAATGCATGCGTAATGTAAACGCACTCACAGAACCGCAGTGGTCCCCTCTCATTGCTAGGCTCTGGTGAGCGTGGAAGTATGATCGTGCAGAATTGCCCGAGATTGTGAAATGGAGGCGGCGCCTCGCGAGAAATGGCGCGGAGCGATCGGCTCCACGGCAGCACGCGCGGAGTTAACAAGGATGAATTGTGCCCCTCGCGTCATCCCAATTTAGAAACGTTGCTTAATTCTACGCTCGTCCCAGATCAAAGGAAGACGGCTGCGCCGCGTTAATGGAAAATGGGACAGGCAATTATTCAGTAAAATTTGAATCTCGGGGACTTATTATTACATGATCTGCTGCTGTCTGGGGTTGTGGTGCAACTGAGAGCACAGAGGATTAAGCTTTGTAAGTGAAGAGTGTTAGAATACAGCGTTTACAATAAAAAGTATAGAAGATGCCACACTAACACCATTATCATTGTTGAATAGATATGGAGTAAAAATGTGTGTGTGTGTGTGTGTGTGTGTGTGTGTGTGTGTGTGTGTGTGTGTGTGTGTGTGTGTGTGTGTGTCGTTTTTATCTTCCTCTCAGTGGTACTGATGAACTTGTGCATCCCATGTGTTTCATCCACTGCTCTTTGTCTTTACCAGAAACACCCCAAATCACCTCTCCGTTATGACTTCTGACAGACATGGTGTTTTAAAGATCAAGAAGGATAAATTCAGTATTTCCTGAAACCGACAAACTGCTTCTAAGAAGAATGTGTGGTATTAACAATAAATATGTAGAGTTTAGGGGAGGAAAATAGAGCTTCAAAGCTCATATAGTATGTGGACATACTACACCCTCTCACCCTGCCAGGGCAGAAGTGGATTATAGCATACATGTGAGCAGGAGGCAATGGTGTCTGGCACCTATCTGTGTCTGCCTCTGAACATAATGGCCTTCTCCGGGCTCCGCTGATTGATTCTAATTAGCAGCCTTCATCCGTAATGTCAGCGGTACTTGAGCACCACATCCAGTCCTTCAGCAGACAAAGGCCGGCCGCGTGAGAGGGTGTTTAGCGCCCATTAGAACACTCTAGCCCCCGGCTTCCGCTCCATGGGGCCAGGTCAGCATGTGGCGTTTGAAGGACTGCCGAGCCGGGCGTCGCCCGGGAGAACGGGTGCCGGCGGAAAGCCCACGAGACCCTCTCCGCACGTCGGGCAGGGACGTCGGTCGATGGTCGCGCGATGGCGGTGGAAACCGACAGGCGCGTGGACGCTGTTGGCCGCGGGCCAAAGCCAGCCTCACGACTTCCCGAGGATTGAATTCACATAGCGTGATCGATAAAGATTATGTTTAATTTGTATGAATTTATACTTAATTGGCAGGAAGCTATCTGACTGGAGCGTGCATAAATACGTAAACAGGTCATGATAAAGCTGGCTTCCTGGACCAAAGATATTTTCTCTGCCAGTCTTCTAAATTTAAAGTGATGTATTGAGTGCTTGTATAGGCAGCGGTTTCAGCATTACTGAGATTGTGAGCTATGTAATGTGGCATTTGCTTCTATATCACAAACCATGAAACCTCACATAGTGTCATTGTTATGATAAAATATTCTGCTTTATGGCAAGTATAAGAATATTCCTCTGAGAACCCAGAAATTATAGAACACTCTGCCTAGCCCCAGTCATTGAATTAGAATTCTAGAATGGAAGGTATAACAGATATGACAGATATAAAACAATGAAGTGAAATACTCTTCTCCCTCTTTCCTTCTTAAACGTTGTTCTGTCAAACATGTTACATTATAATCACAGTACCCAGCATTTGGTATATAATTTTAAAGAATCCAAGACCCATGATGCCTCAAAACTCATTAGGACATTTGCTGTAATGTCTAATTCCCTCTGCAAATCTTTAAATCTAATACTGGACACCTCATTTTACCTGGTATAAAATGAAAGATGGATTTGTTAGATAAATATACCACTGTGGCAAATAGAAAACTTAACATTTCAAAGAGGAAAAATTGAGTTTTTTGCTATTTAAATCAAATAATGGAAGTGTCAAATTTCAGCCAGCCCTGGAATGAATTGCCTTGCTTGGATGACCCTGAAGATACATATCTGTGCCAAGGAGGCTGCAGAGGCTCCTGGGAAATCTCCCTCCATTTACCTGTACAGGGCAGGGAAAGCACTCTTGGGTTGGTTAGTTATTTTAATAGCCTTCCTGGTGGAGGATTATGTGAAATATGTCTGCGCTGCCTCTACAACCATGCAAATGGGTGAGCGTATTGCTTTTCCATCAAGCCAATTACCCCATGCACCTCTGTGAGGTGAATGCTGAACGGGCGCTATGAAACAGCTGACAGGCATACGTGCAAAGCAGAAATAATCAGCATATGAATCTTACATGTTCCCTACAGCTCCTTTTCAGGGGGGCTGGAACAGGTTACCTCCTGTGGCTTGCTTGTGGCTTCTCAAAAGCCACAACGGGACCTGGGATCACCCACAAGGCAGCGCCTCTTTAGCCACCTGCCCTGTCTTAGCATTTGTTTGCTGCCTCATTGTGGGGTAATTTGAAGGTAATGCCTTGAACTGGAGAGGACATCCGCGCAGTGGCTGATGGCGGTATGTTGATACCTGAGCAGACGCTTCCTGTTTTCCTCCTTAATCGAGCGTTGCTTTCCAGGCCATTGGATTTCACGCACATTACGCCTGTAATCCTCGATAGTCATTTCAGTTGGTCTAAAAGCGAGATGCGATTGGCCTCTCAGGCCGGGCTGATGACTGCGGTGATGTCATCTCGAGCTGAAACGAGTGCAGCTGAAGCCACAGCTCCATCAGTAAAACACGATTACCGTACCACGCTAAGAAAGGGCCGGCATGAATCTCCACCGGGGAGTCCATATGTTGAATAAATATGTTGCATGGGGGGGGGTTTGGGGGTTGCAGAAGCCCTCATTAGCGCTTAATCCCAAATTGAGCCCAGTCAGCACATGACATCACCACAATGTAACAGCAACGCTGTGAGAACATTGCATCATAACTGTGCTCAAGGTTGACAAAAACAGCCAAAATAAGCCAAATCTCCAAGCAGATCATCGAGATAGATTTTAGCAAATATTTAAGCTTTTCTTAAAAAAAAAGTCCCGATGAAGCACCAGACGGGTCATCAAGAGCTGATACCAGCTCTTTGTAAGCTTGCATCATATTTTTGCAGCCCCCCCCCGTCTTCTCTTGTCCTTCAAGTCCTGCATATCTGTCTGCTTTTGAAACGTCTGTTCTGTTCAATCAGTTCTGCACTGCTGTGAGTGAGCTTGCATGTGTCCCCAGCATTAGATCTGACAGGGACAGCATCGCTCAGCTTTTAGAAGGAGCTCCCGGAGTGATCGGCCTAATTTGCATAGATTCAGTTGAGGAGGAGAGTGTCCCAAGTCAAGTGGTTTCAAAACAGTCATAACCGTAACTGGAATTGGTCCCCGGGCAGGTTGATGGATAATTCATGTCCCTGCTCTTGCCACTGTCTTCATAGCATACAGGAGTTTTTGTCATCATATTCAAGGTGCTTGTCACGAGCACCCCCTTGGCAGACATTAAGGTACAAAGCAAGGTTCAACCAATTGTGAATGATAGGTTTAGGGAAGGAAGCCCTTTGCTTCCCAACATGTTTGTGACTCATACCCAGCTCAAAATTAATATTCCTGTGCTGTTTGATGACATGAGTTTGCAACCTGTTAGCTGGGTATGGTCATTGAAATGATCTCACCCTCCATGCCAGCTTGAGCTAACATTCCCCCTGTGGTTCTGCAGCCTTTTCCAGCATGGTGATTGCACTGTAACAATATCAAGGCTATCACGAGAGAATGTAATGCCCAGGCTTCAGATTTCCTTGCTTGACAGGTTACTCTCCTTGCATGCCTGTCTGTAGGGAGGGATACCATTGTCTGCAGACAAAGCCGAGCCTTTTCTCCCTCTCCTCTCTGAGGCTCGCTTGGCCCTCCGCCCAGCCCGGCAAACTGTGCTGTCCTGCAAACAGGGCATCGGTCCCAGGACCCCAGGCCCCGAGAGGGGAGAAACAACCGACGTCTGAAGAGAGAGAAGCAGACGAGGGGCCTGCACAAATCTCAGATCTGCTATCTAATGGTAACACTGACAGGCCTGGTCTCTGAATACGGCCCCAGATCATTACTGTAACACAGAGATGGGGTAGAGAGTGGCTCTGTTCACCTTTTCTGTCAGTCATTTCTTTGCAGCACCGAATTTTATCAATAGCATTTTATTTATGATTTTGACCTGGTTTGATCCAGTCTAAATATGCTGTCCTTTTTTGTAATGTCATTTCAGTGACTGATTTCTGGGGGGGGGGTATAACAGATTGATAAATGACTGAGGCGGTGCTTGCATTGATCACAGCTTAATGAAATCGGAGGTAAAGTTCACACGTGCCCTGCTGTGAGCAAAAGCAAGGGCGGTATTAGATTTTCGTCCGCGTCGATATCGAAGGGAGGGCCGGGTCCGTTTCCTAATGAGGAAGCCGGGGAAGGAAGGAGGCGTTTGGAATCCCATTCTCATCGATCTCTAACCCGGGTAGCGGGCCACCCCCTCACGGCCGCCCCGCAATTCCAGCTCTGCGGGACGAATCTGAGAAGCTCTCCTCTGCCTCCTAATTGCCTCGCTTCCTGCCTAATTTCTCGTCCGGTGGCCTCAGAAATGGATGGCGGCGCTCTGAAGAGGAGCAGAAGCTGCTTGTTTTGGAGCGGAGACACTGACAGGCCCTGGGTGTTGTTAAACAACGGCTGTCAATCCGCGCAGATTTCACAGCGTCGCGGTTTGAAATGTTTTCGTTTATTTAAGAGAAACACAGAACGATCGCGTGCAGATGGGCAGGCGGGTGGATGGAGGGATGGACTGGCAGACAGACGGATCCATAAAAAGACATCAATACGGACACATTTTGATGCTGTCAAATGAAAGTCACATTCCTGCATTTTTGCATGTCCTTTGCTTCATTCAGTCCCACTGACACTGAATCTTTTTACTATTGCTGCTTTGTTACCCAAGGTCTGTGGTAATTGGACTGAGCTCCATCCTTTTGGTGCATCTTGTATTTTAATGTCCTTGTTGCTATTTTTGATTTTGCAGAACGGACGTAAAAGAAGCAAATCCACTCAGCCGCTGCAACTGGACCCCAACCCCGGCATCCTGCCCGATGACGTTTGGCCTTAAACTGTTTAATCCTCTAAGTCTGGATGACGACAGCATTTTCCCCTGGAAAACACTGGACTTCCCCTTCCCCATTAGAACAATATTTTTTGCTCTATTTTCAGACCTAAGTTCCTGCAAAAAGAGAGACCTCCAGTGTTTTTCCGACCAATAACAGCCAGACGAATGAAAAAAGGCGCTCATCTGAGGTGCCTTCAGCTACAGGAAATTTATGAATAATTCTTACCCACCTTCAGCTTATTTTTGGTTCGGTTCCCTTGCTATAAATGTTTGCCAACAGAGGTGTGCAGCTTGAAAAGGTTGAGTGAGGTGCGCACTGGCGTAACTAGACTGTGAGGAGATTTTTTTTGACAAGCGCTGTCAGCCGCTGTTGTTTCAAGCCAGCCCAGCCTGCGCCGACCATTTGTCCGGCTGAGCGACCTCTGGAGTCACTGCGGCCAGAATCCTCGCGTTTGGTAGGGTTCAGAGAATGCAAAATAGCTTCCTCTCACAAGAGACTGGACCTGGGGCTGTAGAGGTACTGAAATCCCGATAACTGAAGGGGCTCCACTGATCGAATGAGAGAATGTGACACAGACCTTCCTCTGACCGGTGCGACACACTACTGATGATGGGATGTTAAACGCTGATGAGCAATCCATCCACAACACAATATGGCGGGCTTTCAGCGTGCTCCGCCAGGAAAGCTGATTTGGGTTTACAGGTAGATGTTGCTGCATCGCTGTATTTCAAACCATGCAGCGAACACAGTGTCATTGGATGAGTATTTATGATGCTGTGTACCGTCCATATTAGTAGGGTACGCATCATGAAAGGAATCACTTTACATGCAGATCCATTCCTTTCTCAATTCTGTGACTCTCCTTGTCACAACGTAGAAGCTGTTAACTGCTCTGACAGCTAAATGTTATTCATGTGTATATGTCATGCCTGATACTTCGAATGGAGACTTTTGAATATGAAAAAACCCCAACCACTCTTGCCTGATTTTTGGTTTTGAACATCTTCAGACTGTCCTAAAAACATTGCTTTTTTCATAGCAATAGCTGTCAACCTATCAATTCAGAGATGCTAAGATTTGCTAGCAGGACTTATGAATTCATATAACAGATAAATTATGGGTAAGGTCCCAACATAGGCCATCACTCCATATCACTCACTATTTGGGCATTTTGTTCACCATTTACCATTGATTATTTTTCAACTAAGCTATCTGTGGGTGTTGCCAAAATGTCAGAGAACAGCAGTTGAGTGTAGGGAAAGCAAATCGATTACACTCAGAAAGGGATGTTGCTGTTGAGCATATGCAGGACCAGGGAAATGATGGCTGCATTTGTCGATAGTTGCTTTCAGCAAGGATGGTCACAAGGTCAGCTGTCATTGTCCCTAGCTTTGGGGACAGATCCGCTGTGTCAGCAACAGCAACAACACCCAACCTCTTTGTTGATAGGTACAACTGCACATTGTACAAATGTGATCAGAGGAAGTAAATTTTTGCCTTAAAGACTGCAGTTCAATTTTATTATTAGAGCAGAGGCAATAATTCATGACTTTAAACAACTGGCGAAGTATTACACGACTTTGCTTACTGCTATTGGCCTTGTAAGGCATCAGACTTCTTAATGGTATAAAAGACTTACAAGCAGAAACTGGAGACATAGAGACAGGCACCCTTTTGTGCGTCATGAACAATCAGTGCAATTTATTTTCCATCACAGTACAAAAATAAATAAAAATAAGCGGAAACAAACAAACCGGAAAAAAAGTTGAATTACAGCAATAGTTTTTTTTTTTTTTTTACACGGACACCTTCCACCAATCAGACTGCATCCCCCCCCACACTCCTCCCACCCCACCTCAACATTCTATCCAAAAATCCCCAGAAAGATAACACACATTCCTTTGTACAAACAGTCTCTTTCTCTCTCACACACATGCAGTCAAGGAGAGCGCCTCTCCTTTTGAAGTTGTAGTAACACTGTTTCTCTTTTTTTCTTGTTCAACAAAGATGTATACAACAGGATACACAAAAGAAGAGAAAAATTTGCAATTTTATATTTTTTCCTTTTCTATGCATTTTGAAAGTATTTTTTTTGAAACCACTTAGTGCTGCAAGTGAAAAAATGGCACATTATAATGAATCTGGGTAATTACACCTTAAGGATGGGGGGGACCCAAGACCCCCCTTCCCCCTCATTACCCTAAGACCACTGCGCTCTGCATTCTCTGTGGAACATGTGTCTTAGCATGGTGCATTTCCATATTGCACAACTCAACAGAGAATCTGTCATCTGTAGCATTTAGTATCCTTCTCCACATGATGTAGTGCAGGGTCACTTGTACTCTACCCTTGCAGGACACAGCTCTACTGTATACAGCACGATTCTAATGTTTAAGCCTTCTTGTCCTTATTTTACAGTAAGAACCAGTGTCAAACAATAAAAGTATAAAAGCACAGACAATGCATCAAAAGTTTTTTTTGCATGGTACAGCAGAGAAAAAATCTAATAAAAGTGTTCATGTATTTGTAGCTGTTTTTCATTCCTGGAAAGAAAACTGAAAGACAAGTGTCTCAGATAAGCATGCAGAACTGATTACAATTGATGATTTATTTTGTTTAAGTCAAAATATCACTTTTTGTAAACATAATTTGTCTTTTGTTTCCCTATGTAATTTACTCATATTTCTGAACTCTTCTGGTCTTTTGTCAAAGGGCGTGTGCGGGTGTTGACATGAAGGTCTGCATTTAGGCCTGGTTACTTTCTCACTGATTTTCAGTCTGGATGGAAAGAGAGTTTCACTAGGTTGTACTCTGCAGAGAGGTGAGCCCCACATTCTCCCATGTTCTCCCGTGATGTGATTGTATTTGCTTGTCCTGCTGCTATGCTCCTCCATTTGTCAGACCTGACTCAAAGGGATTTGGACCTTGCTTATGTGTACAGAAGACAGTCAAAACTGTCCCCTACCTCCTAACATCCTTGAACCCAATGTTTCCAAAGAGTCATAGACCTATCTGTCCAATACATTTAGCTTTTGTTGGCAATGACTTAAGATTGTTGTGCTCGCACGTATGTACTGGAGTGAAACTAAATGGCTTCCTGATCTGTGCAGCTTTTGAGGCCTGTCTGATATGCTGACTGCTTTTCTTGACAAATGTCTATTGGTGAAATGCACAGTAGCAGTTTTCTTTTGATCAGCCCCTGCGGGGTTCCCTGTATTCTGTTCTCGTAACACACGAGTTGTTGGTTTTCCTCTGAATTTTCATCTAAATCTTGCCCAGATATATTGCATCAGCCACTATCCTCATTCCTGTCAAACACCAGTTTCAACCAAAACCTCAGCATTTCAATCTGGTTCATCAGGCTTTGACAAGTTCCGATGTGTACTGTCTAATAAAATATCCCACTGTTCTATCATATCCAGTCTAAGGATAAAAGGGACTTTACTAATAATATCAATTTTTGACCGTCCATTGTTGATGTTTGAGACCGATGGGATTTTTGTCAAAGTGGGTCACTTCTCAGCAAGCAATGTGGAAACCTCTGTTCAAACTAGATTGTGAGGAGAAAAAAAAAATCTGCAAGATCGTCAAGCATAACTCAAACACACTGTGACATTTTGTGCAGAGTGACAGTGTTCTCTCAACACTGAGGCGTTGGCGTACCGACGAAGAGAAGCATGCGAGGTGACTGTCACCCTCCAAGACATCCACAGTGATTGCAAATGGCACACATGCAGTAGCATATTATTCTAAAAAGACGTCAATAAAAGAGTCCATCAATAAATAAATAAATAAACCTCTATGGGCATAGACCTGTTAAGGGTACTGAAAGTCCTTTTTTACAGTTCCAGCTGAAAGCAAAGCAGGTCACCCTGAACACTTGGGAGTGAAGGAAGGAGCAGAGTCCCCCCCTTCTTCTCACTCCCTTTGTCTTGACACTTCAGAATTCCTTCACATCCAGGTAGCTTGAAGAAGACCAACACGTGTAGGTTGCTAGTCCTCTTCCACGTCAGTGGTAGTCTCTTGCATTTACATACACAGGACTAGCCGCGTGTGACAGTCAAGCCGGACCAATGTGTGGCACTGCAGTAGCGGAGAAAAGACCCCATCCTCTCATCCAGGATACCAGAGGGGCCTTGCCAGCACAGTAGCTGACCAGGCCCGGTCAAAGGCATGTACACCACAGCCCAAAACTGTCAGTAGTCAGTCTGGCCAGAGAGATGGCAGCATCTCCTGTCTTTTAAGCAGAGGTCATAGACTTTCTGTTGCGGATGTCGACTGCATTTCTCTTTTATTTTTCTTCCCCTTAGTCTTCTTTTTTTCTATTTATATACATGTAATCAGCAGAAAATATACTCTAGTCTGGCATTTCTCTCCAACTCAAAACCTCTCATTCCACACTCAGATTCGTCCACCCATCCCCAAAATAGGATTTGGCTTGTTTTGATATGAGTTTGAAATAGTTTTTGTGGTGCCAGCTTTATGTTGCTTTGATTTCTGTTTACCCCTGCCGACATCATGTGGCGTCACACCAAGGTGAGGTTTCTGAGGTAATAAACAGGACGGATCGACCCCTATGTTACTCAGCAGTGATTCTCAGACTCACAGATCGTCATGAAATCGTTCTAGCATTCTATGCTGAGACATTTTTCTTATGTTCATATCATATTGGGGTGATTAACAGCAACAAAGGAATGTCTTATATCTGTCTAGACTTTATAGCTTCTGATATGTAAAACAAGGGAACAGTACTAATGCACAGACCACCCACCTATCACACTTCCTCACATTAACTTAACCATGTACACACCTGAAATTTGCTTTTACATCTATAGAAAAAATGTGACAATTGGAATAAAACTTCTAGTCTGCCAAGTCAGTTGGATTTTTTGAAGGAGATAATTAATATAGTGATTATTGCCAATTTGTTTCTGGGAATTTGGAGCCCCAGGAAGACTCGGTAAATTTCATTCCATGCCAAACTCATACTTTAAACCTTGTCTCCATTCTGAGACCAGTAATACAGCCCTCATCTTAGTGCAACAGGTCAGATCTGATCCCATACAAAGAGAAATGCCGGACAAGAGTGCACCACTGCTCTCCTTGTACCCCCTGCTTCCCTGCCCCGCCCCGCCCCACCCCCCCAAGGCCCTCACCGGTCCAGCCCGATGAGCAGCCGACTCCTCTCCTCCTCCTTCTGGCTCTCGTTCTTGAGGTCGGCGAAGACCTGGGTGAAGTAGTGCGGGTCGGAGTTGATCTGCAGCATCTTGGCGCTCATCAGGTTAATGATGGACAGGCAGCGGTCCCAGAAGGCCTCCTTGGAGCTCTCCACCAGGAAGGGCTTGAGCGGGTAGGAGATCTCGTTGCCCATGTAGGAGTAGGACAGGTAGAGGCAGGTGAGCAGCGCCGCCTGCAGCTCGTGCTCATTGGCCACCTCCGAGGAGACCACGTCCCGGCACAGCATGTAGACGAAGACCACGTTGGCCGGGGTGATGAAGCCCTGGTCCTGCCAGCCCTGGAGGAGCAGGGAGCGGTCCACGCTGCGGAGCCACAGGACCGGGTCGGTGGGCGACAGGTGCTTGAGCCGGTAGCAGCGGCGGCACAGGAACTCGCCCAGGCAGCGCAGGAGCTCGCTGGTGGAGGCCTGCACAATCACGCGCTTGGGCGTGCCGGCGGCGCCGTTGGAGCTGCCCAGCGGTGCCTTCTTGACGGACGAGGCCACATTGCCGGAGGTCTTGGAGCCCGGGAGGGCGGCGGCGGGGTCCTGGGCGAAGGTGGAGAGGTTGGCACAGGACTGCGACTTCTTCAGGTTCTCGTTGTTGAGGTGGGTGACGTTGCTCTGGTAGGCGCAGTTGGGCTGCACCTTCTTGGAGCCTTTCTTCTTGGCTGAGACGGCCACGATGCGCTTCCATGGCAGCACGTTGATCAGCGGGTGGCGCTTCAGGTTCTTGTCCTTGGCGTTCTTGCTGTTCTGCACGGCCGTGTAGTGGCCCACGGTGGCCGGCCCATCGTCAAACAGGGCGGCCTTCCGGTAGCTGGGGGAGATCGACAGCACGGTGCCCATGGTGCCCGGAGGTGGGGGGGAGGCTCTATCCTTGACGGGTTGGGGAGGCCGCGAGGGAGTACCCGGGGCGGGGTGAGAGTCTACCTCACTGCGTCAGAGCTGGGAGAACCTGGCTACAATGACCTGCCGTTCTCCTGCATGTGAACCTGGATTGATTGCCTGGCGAATAAACTGTGGAAGACTTGATGTCTTTTTTTCGTCCTGGACCAACTGGGGAAACTCCACCTATGGGGAAGAAAAATGAGGCTTCATTACCAACCTGAAGACAATAGGAAATACCTTTTTGTCAAATGCAGCTTTTCCCTGATATCCCAACATCCCTGATGTTTTTCAACACTGTAAAAATCTTGAGGATGGCTGTGTTTTAGTTGATTACATTTCAAATGAAACTAACAATGAATAAAAAAGCTATCTACATTATTGGAACAAGGTGTCATTTTAAAACACACACATACACCTACACACACCTACATATTAAGTTTAATGTAAATTGTAACTGTAATGTTATCGACAACACTTAGTAATAAATATATAGATTAAGAATGCTGCCATGTGTATGTGTGTCACGGTATCATTCCAATTTTGTTTCATTCCAATAATGCTATAATTCAGTAAATAAAGACTATCCAAACATTAATATAAATTACATGGAATTGCGGACCAATTGTATATTTCTACTACCTCTACGGATTGTATCATTTGTCATGAGCCTTGTTTAGCATACCTCTACGGCATAAAGCAGACGGCGGCCAAGGAAAGACTTTTTATGGTGTCGCACAAACAGCCTGTCTGCAGATGTCTTTCTTTCTTAAAACAAAAACAGTATTTCGTGGGCTGCGGTCGTATCATTTCGTTCCTACATTCCTAATAAATGGTTTATGAAACGTGTGAGAAGGAGGAAGCCTATACAAAGATTATAATAAATTACGAAATAACATAACAGATGTTTAATATCTGCTTTATTAAATGTTAAATGTTTTCTTTTCGCTTATTTTTGGGGACTGGCGACTGTCTGGGCATTAATCACGGACGGCGATACGGAAATTGAGGAAGTATTTACGAAGATATCATGTTGCATGACATATATTCGCCTCGGCCTTTCCTTAAGCATCCAGCATCTGAAATGATATTTACAGACCCCGGCCATTCTAAATCATCCCCTTAAACCCTATGTGATATTTTAACCGTACTAAAATCTCCAACGGAATTTAGGTGAATGGATAAATTTCCCAGCCTTTAAAAACGTTTCCTCAAATAAAAAAACTGTTGAGTTTAGGCTAAATTTAAGAACCGCATTTAAGCGCAGTAAAGAAATAAGCGTAGGCATCCATCTTAGCTATAAAATGGAAGCCAAAAACGTAAACAGTAGCCTATGACTTAAGGTTGCCTTCGTTTTACAGTCATGTATATCGTACAGATTCCCCCTTTCTAAGAATATGCAAAATCAAAGTCAGTTAATTATTGAAAAACGAACCATATCGCAAATTTGTATTACTTCAACATATATGATAAAATAAAGATACAGGCGATGACACACAAAAGACGCTAACGGCACATTAAGGAGTATATAATAACCTTATTTATAGCCCAGACTGCATGTTTGACACTTTGCTGATATCCTCGGCATCAAAAACCTATACGGAATAACTCCAAAAAGCAATATAGTTCAGAGAAATATGGATTATAGAAAAAAAACTAAACATGAAAGAAATAAAAGGAAAACCCAGAGATAAACGCAATGTGTTCGCAGCTATTCATAACGTTGTGCATAGGAGACCTACAGTAGAACCATGATGCAAAGAAAACAAACGCAAAAATAGAATAAGATGTACTCACTTGATTCCAAGGGGACAAGACTTAAAATCTCATCCAAAATGTATCCCAAAAAAACCCTTTTCTTGAACTTTGAAATCCAGTTGCGTTGATTCTGAAGCTGTTGCCGCGATCACAGGCGAATGGATTAGCTAGCTAGCTACTGTCCAAGGTCCTGGAATCAAACGTCTCAGATACTACCTTTAACTGATATTGTTGTCGCTATGAATATTCGTTTCAATTGCTCATCATTTGTCCACAATTATATTTTCTTTCCTTTTTACAGTGGTTTATTCTGAGTAAAACGCGTTCACTTTCCATTGAAATGCTATATCTAGACTTCTATAAGAAAACAGCCGTATTATTTTGACCCAGGATAAAACGGTTTTCCCTTCAAAAGATAAAAGCGAACTATTGAGACAGCTGTTCTTGTGACTGTCTATAGCCTCCTTTGATGAACATCAAACTGAATGTATCTCAAGCATCTCACGGAGAGGAGCTTAAAAAAAAAAACAAGACAAAAAGAATACAATCAAAAAATTCCAAAAGAAAGGGGAGACAGTCCTTAAATAAACAAGCAAAAAACTCCACGCCTCGATGCAGGCATCTGCAAGTCCGGCAGTAACAGACAGACTGGGAGAGAGGATATGATGCTGCGCTATTGGCCACGGGAGACACAGCTCTGTCACGGGCTGGATCGCTGTTTGGCGATTGTGAAGCGCTCGGCAGTGGTCGGGCGCCGCTGTGTGCTCTGTCCGTGGTGCTGTATCCGACACTCCATTCCACAACCGACAACAACAATCACATAGCCATAAAAGGGGGCGGACTATCTCTGCCGCCCCGCCCTCGTCGCAGCCTGGCGGCGTATAACGTTTTTTTTTCTTCTTCTTTTTTTCTGCAATTCGTGAACAAAACAGTGAAACAGCATGTTGTTATTGAATGGTTAGGTTAAATATCTCGTGCTTGTTTTGTTTGTCTTGACGACGCGTAAACATTTCCATATCATAAGGTATCTCTGCAAATCTTTATGCAATGTTTATTTTTATTGAACTAGGGACAATCATACACCCTGCTGACAATAAAGGTGTAGTACGACATGACAGCGATATACAGTGCCCTGCATGTTTATGCTCCTGATAAAATTGGAGCAAAATATTAAATGATAAACAACATTTTTTCTGCTACATTTTTTAAAAATGTAGAATGCTATTCTTTAATATTTTAGCATTGCACGGAAAAGAGGCATATTGTTCACAAGGAATTGTGCTTTATAAAATACAATAGCCACATTTATTTTCAGTCATGAATTGAAATGATAATCTTTGGCCCTGTTTTTTTATCTTTCCTCCAGGCAGAATTGCTCTATAGGGCCTTGAGATCTTTTGGTTTTCATTTCTGAATGATTATCTTGAGTCTTCATTGAACCACAGAATCGTCCTGAGATTGACATGGCCAGTTGAGGACATTTTGTGATTACTTAAACATTTCTATATAATTTTAGGTGGATGATTAGGATCACTGTCATGATGGAACATCCATTGTCTGCCTATTGGCAAGGGGAACCAGGACTTTGGTTAAAATGACCTGGTAAACATTTTAGCTCACGTTTCCCTTTGTGTTAAGGACATTATTACAAAATTTCTATCTTTTACCCAGTTTTGATCCTGCTAACTTTAATCACATTACAAAGCTATAGCCATCAGGTTTGGTTTAGTTTCCATGAAATGCTTATAATTTTTTTCTCAAATAAGGAAAAAATGGCCAACACAACTTTGTAAGCTGACTAACATGGGGCACTTTGAGTGAGAGGAATATGATGAACCACATTTAAGCCATGTTTCGTACATGATTTCCACTTCCACTGAAGACTGAACCAAGATGGTACTTAGATTGAACCAAAAATACCATTTATGTATTTGTTGCTTGAAGGGTCTGTGCCTTTTTAAAATTATGTGCGACGAGCAGCATTACATTCTGTGCGGCTTGAAGTGGTGCAAGGCCAGGAGAAGGCTAACACTCAGTGCACGTGGTCCTCCTAATGTGAACACTGACCTTTTTCTTTTAACAATACATGAGATCATTTCTAAATCAATACATTTTAAAAAAGAACTTCTTGTCTCTCAGCTGAAAACGATGCATGGTAAGTGTTCTAGTGAAAATGGCTGTCATGTGTTAAGTGAATGCTAGAGGATGGTGGTAAATGACACCTACCTCTTTCATTGCCGAGCACTTTGAGGTCAGTGAGTGAAAATTGTTTTGACATTGCCCAATCATGCTATCAACAGAAAAGGTGTAAAAAGCAATAGAGAAACACATGTGAAAACCTAAAGACAGGCTCAGAATGCATAGTGATATTATACACTTTGATGTCCTGATCACCCTTCACAAAGCATAGCCTCTTGAACAAAAGGTGTTGACAGGACAAAAACATGAATTTACTGACAATTGCCCACAATAGTAGGTCCCATAAAAAGAATAATGGCACTGAACTCAGTGCTGCTTAGGCTTTTTGATTACATCTTTAAATAGTGTGAGAGCCAAAATGCTCATTTAATCAGTATCAGTCTCCCACTGGGAAAATTACAGGGGTACCTAGTCAAGGGTTTTAAAGGACCAGGACTAGCTTTGCTTTTAGCATCAGTGGGAGGGTCTTCTCAAGTGGTACTCGTACTCAGACCAGATCTGGGCAGTAAGTGGCCTAAAGCACAATCAGAGTGGCAGAGTTCATTTTAATGTTAAATTTGTACAGCATGAGAGTGTGTTCTATTCCGCATGAAAGAGAGATTGGTATGTAAGTACTTGAAAGAGTGATAAACAAAGGTCACCCCCCTTATTTAATACAGTGCAATGTGCTGGTTTTCTAAAATATTTTTTTCTAGTTGTCATATATTAAAAGCAGTTTTTAGAACAAATTTAATAAACATTCATGAGTGTGGTGCACCTTGGTGTCAAGTTTCAGATTTGTTTTTGTTTTTTTTTTTAACTTTGATTCACTATTTTTAGCCATTGTGCTTATTAGACAAGTTTGTAGTTTCTGTGAAGGTGATGGATTTTTTTGGTGGTTTTATCTGCATTAAAGATGTTTTAAGGAGTCAAAGTGTTAATTGTTAAGAAATAACCTATGAACAGTATTTGAATAAATTGATAAATTGTGATCTTAGTTCTACTTTATTTATTTATTTATTTATTTATTTATTTATTTATTTATTTATTTATTTATTAGGTAGATGAGGCGTTTCTGGGTATCTGAAATAATTATTTCAACATAACGTCATCAGTGTTTCCATTTGTTCTATAGATTATTGCTTTTCTCATATATAAAGAGCATCTTTTTCAGATATTACCGACTGATCATTGACTAAAGCAGGACAAATGGGCAGTCATGTAATTTCACTATAAAATGTCAAGTCCAGTATGTTTGTGTTTAATGTACCTAGTGGCATAGATGTGCTACTTAACAGTTAGGGAATACCAAGGATTACAGAATGTATTTAATTATTTAACTAAAAGCCCTAAACAGACACAAGTTGTTTTGCAGTGACTCTTCCACATAATTTACAGATAAGTAATATATAAAATATAGAATATAGATAATGTTGGCATAGATGGGTATTATGTGTAATCTGAGGGTAATTAAAAATCCCAACTATCAGTTGTCACAGTGAATCTGAAATATACCTACATGATTGTGCTTTATAGAATGGAACATGTTGGAACCACTACAGTGGATACCTTGAGGGTACACTCATACAATCAAAACACATGAATGTCTCTCCAATTCTTAGCTAATATGACAATATTGTCCTGCTAAGAACAGAAATGTATGGAAGATTGATATAATGCACCATTGTCCAAGTAAGTACTTGGAAATGACCAAAAGTTTACTTTTTTCTATGTCAATACAATCATTCCTGGATTATGCAGATTACAAAATATCTGGATATTACCTGATTGTTGTCAGTTTCATAGGAAGAACCATCTTGATAAACGGAATTGCAATTTCACAATTGGTTGTTAATATTTGAACATTGAGTTATTAATTAGTTATTAAAGCATTCTAAAATGAAGCCCCCTCACCAAAAAAACCTTAACAAAATTATTCATTTGGAATGATATTAAAGAATGATATTAAAAGAAATTAAACAATGTAGATATCACATTCAGATCTCCCTGGAACACTCCAGATTAGGTCATCTTTTGTTGGCAAGCCTATCATGCATGATCTTGAAATAGTGGCCTTAATTTATAGAGTGTCCATTGGACCTGGAGCAAATCATTATTCCATGGCTTCTTCTGAGCTGTTGGAATAGTGTAACAGTACTGTGGGTTTCTGATACATGAACAACTATAATGCAGCAGTGGTCTGCATAAGAAAAGGGTAACAGTGAGCCATGAGAGATATTAGAAGATAGTATTTGACAGGGATTGTATGACTGAAACTTCTTGGTAACTGCATTATGTAACTTTAACATGCTTTAACTTTAGTACACTTAGAAATAAAAATGCCCAATGAACTAAAGTTGCCATGTCTCTGTACATTCCTACTGTGGTGATAAATGTAGCTAACAGATGGCATGCCCATGTAGCAAACAATTTGAGAAAGCTTTGAAATGACACCACAGTTGACCTCTTTCAGATATTCAGGTAACATAAATGATGTACCAGTGAAGCCAGAGATGGGTGCGGCTCCCAAACGATGGAATTGCCTGAATTGTTGGTATAAATGTAATCCTTGCAAACCTCATTGTATGATATACTCACAGTACACAGTACTGAGCAAAAAGTTTCATGAACAGCTGATGCAGTTTTAAGGTTTCACCTTTCTTTCACCTTGTGTGATACCTTGTTGAACTTCTGTCAATGACCATCAAGACTAAATGAAAGACTTTGTGAAAGACTAAATGAAGTCACAGAGTTGCAGGAGGAAGCTTGCTGATATCCAGTGCTACTCAACTCTGGTCCTGGTGCGTGGCCATGTCAGGCTTTTACTTTCCTCTGGGTCTGTATAAAAAATGAATTAGTTAATACATTTGTTTAACACTTACAAATGTATTGACACTTAACGTTGTATCCTCCTGGGTAATGCTGTTTAGATATTTTACAATAGAAGGCTAAGTACACACATTGATTGCATTGTTGTAGCAAGGATGTCTTTATTAAATTAGACTGTAAATGATCGAATTAGCAGATTGAGAGAGCAGAACAGGTTGGAAATTTACCCTGGATACCCAACTGACACCTACTCTTTGCTCAGGGTTTATGCTGAAACAAGACTTCTCATTGACGAGATGGCATCTCATTCAGCACAGTGTCACCATTATGGTCCTCGGGGTAGGGGACGTTGTCACTTGGTTCATATTACCAGATAGGGATTCCAATGGACAGACCAGGCCCAGCTCAAATGCACCTGCATTTTACTCCAAATGATTACAAGGATATAAATGGTCAATCTTAATATGCAAGTGATACATGCAAGATATGCAAGTGGTAAGATGCAATCTTACCTTACAGATAATTTTATCTCTATGTATAATATTTTCTTAGGTAAATTATTCTTATATTCTTTTATTCTATTACCCTGAACCACCATGCTATCCTAGGGTATAGCAGTACCCTATTTGTCCTAAGGTATAGCAGTACCCTATTTGTGTGTGAATACTATGTGTCTGTTGAAAAAGATTTGTGAGTTATGGTCTAAAATGTTGTTGCTAAGAGCTTTGACTTTGGTTATGCCACTAGAGTTTACACAGACAGGAGAATAAAGGATGGCTTTTGTGGCAAGCCAGAAACTGGTACAAGGCTTTTTGTAAATTTAGACCCAGGCCTTGAGCTGAACTGAACTTCTGGAGTCATACCGGAGTTCATCCAGAAAATGCAGGAACATTGCCATACTGTACGTACTACTACCTGCTACTGCCAAAAAACGTGACTCAATGTCCCAGCATGCCGTGCGGGCGGTATTTCCTGTGCTGCTGTCGGGATTGCTATGTGAGCCTGGCAGTCTGTGAATAGGTAAGATGGCGGCCGCGGCGGTGGTCGAGTTTCAGAGAGCGCAGTCTCTCCTCAGCACGGACCGTAACGCGTCCATCGACATTTTACATTCAATAGGTAAGTGTCTCGGGCACGGGCTGCTATCGGGTCAGTGTGCTCTGAAACGCGGGTGAGCTTGCTTCTGCTGGGGGCCGGTTTGGACACTCCGGTGTGGGGCAGTTTGTCAGCATGAGCCGGTTCGGTTGCTGCTGACTCACTGTGAGCGACGTGAAGTAGGCCGAATATAGGGAACCTTGGACAATAAAGTTACATTTGTCTTAGTATAACACATTTTTCACAATAAAACCTCATACTGAATCGTGAAACTGCACTGTTATATATACGTTTTAAGACGTATTATACAGGTGGATGTTCAGTAATTCTGTGTAGCTAACAAACTAGTCAGCAAGAGCCTTTTGGGGTTGAGCGTTAGGTAGCGTTAACATGACGGGCAGCACTGCACGATGATGTTTGATATAGTTAACTAGATAATTTGTCATTCGTAACGTATCCTAGCGAAGTTGACTTTAGCCATCTAACTAATAAAATGTAGTTGTACGCTAACATTAGATAGCTAGACTAAATAACCACACATTACCTGCCACATACGGAAAAAAACTTTAGCCAGCTAGCTGTGATGGCTGTGTCATATGCATAGATGGTCAACGTTCGCTGGTTAGCCAATTGTATGCATGTAAGTTTCAGATGACTATATCTGTTTTAATATTGGTAACACAAAAGCCTAGCTGGTGATTATGTGTAGATAGCTCGTTAGCCAAGTTTCCTTTAAAGGTAGGGGTGTCCCTGCTCGACCTGAAAGGTTGCACTGCCTTAGCTAGATGGCTGTCATCCTCTGCAGCTTAAGTAAGTAAATTGCTAATAAGTTAGCCCTTTTTCATCGGACTACCTCAGTTATAGTGGGGTTTCAAGGCAGTTAGTCACTTTATGTAATAACTGGCCAATACGCTAGTCACATCTTGCATCTAAAAGCACATTGCTAACTAGGTAGATTATTCAGTGAAATTCCTGTCAGGTGGCTTGGGGGCTTGCTAGCTTTTGAGGGGGCGACTTGTTGCTATTTGGTAATAATGCTAAAGAATACTAGTCCGCCAGTGTTTAATTGACAGCGTTTTGAAGTGTCACAGTTAGATAGCCATGTACTGGTGTGTTCAGAAAGATGAGATCGCAAGGTATTTTTCCAAAGTACCGTTGTCCGTTATGTTAGGGTAATAAAGCTAGCTTCTGACTAATAAAGAGGCACCATACCAAAACACTGAAGAAAAATGGGAATCATTCCACTATGATTGAAAGTGTGAGTCATGCACTTGCAACTGCAATTGGGGTGGGGGTGGAGGGGGTGGAAAAGGGGGAGTACATGGGCAGCACCAAATCAAAGATGTGTTTACCGGTATTGTTGCAAGCTGTGTGTGCAGTGCTGCTTTCTGATTTTGGTGTCTTGTGCAGAAACTGATGTTTGACGTGCGAAAGGTTTAGAATTTCTCTTTTGATAGGCCAGCACCCCATCAAGTCTGACTAGCGTGGACTTGTAAGTATGACTGGGCAGGTTTAGGTGCTGTTGACAAGCTCATACATAAAAAAAAAACTTTGTTTATATGTGCTTGATTTGTACTTTTATATATGATTTATGCTTTTATTTGGCTCAACATGCATGGCTTGAGCCATTTCAGAAATTCTTATGGATACACTGCTGTTACATTTGGGAGTTGTGATTCCAAGAAACGCATTGACACATGACACAAATACTTTGTGGACCGACATGACTGACACAAATAAGTGGTGTTTACCTCATTTGATAATCAGCGGATGGTCAGGTGTTGTTATGGACCAATGTAGCAGGGTTCTTGGGCCTTTCAGTTTAACCAAAGACAGGTGTTGGCAACCATGATAGTCTGCTCTTTAGGGTGCCTGTTGAATGCTTTCAGTTGAAATGGTTGTTCACTTTCTACTATAGGATTAAAAAAAAATCCATGTATGTGGTGAAAGTCTATACACTATAAGTATAATGACAACAGGTGTGTTCAGCTTTCATATATGCATAAATTGATGTTAGGGTAAAACTATGCTTGGAAATTGTTATGGTAGACTCCTTGTAGTGCCATGTTTCGTGTGTGTGTGTCTGTGTCTGGTGAGAGGTGGAGGGATTGTCCCAGCATTAATCTTGAAGTGGGCTGCTTTTATCCACAGTGAAGCGGGATGTCCAAGAGAGTGATGAAGAGGCAGTGCGTGTCAAAGAGCAGAGCATCCTGGAGCTGGGGGGTCTGCTCGCCAAGACGGGGCAGGCCGCAGGTAAGCCCCCGCAGCCCGTGACTCCCCGCAGTATGGGCAGCGTTCAAGGGGAAAGCAAGGGCCATGTGGCCACATGGAAGAAGATTCCAGCTGTCTACCGGCCTGTGAAACACAGTGTCCGTGTATCAACGCTGATCATTTTCTACGTGTCACACTGTCTCCACAGCAGCTGACTATTCTTAATTGATAAGTGAACATCTGTCATCCATAAATGTTGGTCAGATGACATAGGAATGATGGATTCCTAGGATGATTCTAGGAAGGAAGTTTTACATTACACTACCTTCGTTTAGCAGGCGCTCTTACCCAGAGCAGCTTCCAGCACAGAAGAGCGGAAGTGTAGCCGTTCAAGTTGAATGAGCAACAGTTTTAACAGTGGCACTGTGCATCATTAGCACATGTAGGAGATTCAGTGCGTCTCGGAGGGGAGAGTATTAAGAAAGGGTGTGCACCGAAGCGTGTTTGATAACATCGCCGTGGCCTCTCCCGCAGAGCTCGGGGGCCTGCTGAAATACGTGCGGCCGTTCCTGAACTCCATCAGCAAGGCCAAGGCAGCGCGCCTGGTGCGCTCGCTGCTGGACCTCTTCCTGGACATGGAGGCAGCCACGGGCCAGGAGGTGGAGCTGTGCCTGGAGTGCATCGAGTGGGCCAAGTCCGAGAAGAGGACCTTCCTGCGCCAGGCCTTGGAGGTAACTGGGTCCCGCGCGCTGGCGCACGCTCCCCTCCCCCAGACTTAGCGGGGCAGCTCTGTGTGTAGGGCATGGTTGCTGTGTGTCCTGTGTTAGATGCTGCCCAGTAGTGGTTTTGGCGGGGACAGTTGGAGGATTGTCCCCTTCCCTTTTAGATGCTGGCTCTCCGAGCTGGTTGTTTGTCCGACTTTGCATTCAGAGTTTTAAGATATTTGTTGTGGATAAATCTTCTTAAAAAGAAAATTCTGTGTGAAGTATGTGCCAGTAGTTTGGTTGCTTTGAAGAGGGAATTTTCCTTGCAGCAGGTACAAGGATCACTAACAAGTCCATTAACCACAAAGGTCTGTATTCTTACAGTGATTGCCCTTTCTTTGTTACCTTCAAGTACTATGTTTACAGAATAGAAAACTCATCTTTCAAATTTCAGCTGAGCGATGTACAAAAATTGATTTAAAGGAGAGGTACTCTCAATCTGTAATTTGATTGACAGTATTGTGGGACAAATTGTTGTTGATGACTGTGAGACTGGTCTGTTCCTCTGCACAGCTTATCAGAATGTGGTGGCCTGTGTGCCGATTATGTGGTAAAAACGGACTTGTAATATGAGCAATGCAAGCATATTTCATTATATAGCATAGCCCGACAAAACATGTACTGTTCCTTCCTTTGACCAGTTTGATACTGTGATAAAGAGTTAGTCATAATATTGATTGAAGTATTAAAGACAATAATTAAACTGTTTTACTGTATAGTGTGGATCATGCACAAAAGAATTGAAAGGTTTATTTCCATCCCTGAGTGCTCTGGTGGAACCTTTCAATGTAATAAAATAAGATTTCTCAGTCCAGCACAGTCAGCATTATGGGACAGTAGCCTAATTGTTGAAGTGGTGTTGACATTTTTCTCCATCTCTTTTTTCCAGGCACGCTTGGTCTCTCTCTACTTTGATACCAAGAGGTACCAGGAGGCATTGCTGCTTGGTGAGTCACAGCCTCTTCTGTGCACAGACCAGCTGAAACTATTCCTTGTGATTCTGCTCAGGACCAACAGGTGGAAAACATCTGAAATGCCTGGATTTTTTTCCAGGCTTATGTGGATTTGCAGAGAATCTGTAGAGCAGCTAGACTGATAAGTGACGAGTCCATGTCCGCCTTGACTCAAAGCTGCTAAGATTGAGGGCCAGAGGTGCCAGAACTCCTTTAACTGACAAACCCATATATAACCACCTATCCCCTTTCCTAAAGGACACAGCTTAGTTAGCTTTTACTGAGAAAAGAGTTGTCATGCATTTGGTGATGGGTCTAATTTGTTTGATCGGGAGTTATTTATTGATCCTGTGAAAGCATTTTTTAAATAAATATGAAAAAAACAATACTTACTAACTCTAGGTGCTCACTTACTTTCTGTATTATCTATGCCAAACTCTCTACCTGCAGTTTGCCATTATCCTTAGTTAAATTTGTCAGGGCATGTTGGGAGTTGTAGTGCAAACAATCAGTGCAGGCAGGTATTCTTACATTTAACTGTGGGTGGCACTGCAAGCGAATGCATCAAAATATCAGTACGATGAGAGCAAAATGTCTGAATATATTTGGAGGGTATTTCATGGAAGTAACTGAATAGTACAATTCAGACAATGTAGTTAAATCTATGTAGGCTTGGTTCAATTATTCGTTCCACTGTCAGAATTACTGAAATTTCAGTTAATAGCAAAAACCTGGCAAATAGGTTCACATACCTGGCAACAATCAGTTGGACTATCACTTCATTTTAATTATAATGTAGTAATTTGGCAATGCTATCCGATAAAATGTAGATTGTGAAGTTATTTGTTAAAATTATTGGCAATAGCGGCACATAGCATACCTCATGTTGTCTTGTCTTTGCCAATGACTGCTGCAAAATGAGCTTTATAAATTTTAGTCCATTGGACCATCTGCATGCATTTACATTCTGCCTCATTCTGCTTCAATTATATCCTGGCTACAGTAGGAGAAGAAATTATACAGATGCTAGAATGTGTATGAATAGCAATGACCAGAGAATGGAAATGCCTCATCTCACATGATTAGTTGTTTCATGGTGAGGTAGTCAGTTGATTGAGTTTTGTTTTTAGAGCAGGTTTTTTGGCACCTCAAAATGCTAGCTCTTGAAAGAGAGCAACAGTCAATGTGTAATGTTGCTGTGCTGTGTAGCTGGAGGAGCCAGATAGAGTGGGTATATACTAGTTACAAGAGAGGTGCATGTTGCTAAAAATGGAGACAGTTATTTCAGCCATTCCCTAAATGTAAATCTATGCAGTTACTTCAGACATATTAAATACATGCTTTTAATGTTCACCACCAGTGTGGAACAGGTGTAACACAGAGACCATTTACTTGAGAATCTGGGGTTACAATTCGCCTTCTTTTTTTATTAACCAAGCACAGCATAAAAATGCTTTCCCCTTAACCTGTTCATGGAACAGAGAAGAAATTGTCGTACAGACGTTTATTACATAAACAGCAACAGTTTTGGAAAAATATGATAAACCTGATAGGCTTGGCAGTCACAAGTGACACTTGCCTCTGGGGAAAAATAACTCCTCTTGGAGTAAGTGGGCAAGTAGTATTTCCAAGGGTGTGAACTTAGGAATGGCATGCCCCAACATCTTTTATCCTGAGGTGGAAAGTTTAAAGCTCCGAATTGTTGGACTCCATTCAAAGCTGAATTAATGCAGCGAGCGCTGTGAAAGTAGAGGCTTCAAGAAGCTTTGCCTTGCCTTTCACTCGTCCAAGCGAGCAATTATCCTGATGATCGCTTTGGCGATTCCAGCAGTTATGTAACGGTGTAACTCCCCCACCCCGCGGCCACGCACAGGCTCTCAGCTGCTGCAGGAGCTGAAGAAGATGGATGACAAGGCGCTGCTGGTGGAGGTGCAGCTGCTGGAGAGCAAGACCTACCACGCGCTCAGCAACCTGCCTAAGGCCCGCGCCGCCCTCACGTCCGCCAGGACCACGGCCAACGCCATCTACTGCCCGCCCAAGCTGCAGGCTGCCCTGGACATGCAGTCAGGTGAGTCCCCGGGCCGCGGCGCGGTGAAGCGCAGTTCAGAGTGAGTACCTGCATGCACAGGCAGCGTGTAGCCCCTTCGCACGTTGAAGAAAGACAGATGAAGGGCATAGTGGCCTTTGATGGGGTACATTGGGCCTGTCAGCTTGTTCTCAAGCAGCAATTAATGGGCTTTTAAAGTAAAATACTTGGCTAAAGCATAACTAAATGTTTGTTGCTGGGGTTTTTACTGTTGCATATTTTGCCATTGGCACAAAAAGGCCATAAAATTCCACTTTCCTGTGTGCATATATACGATATTCAGTTTTTTATATATGGCTCTATTACAGAGTTCAGAATGTTTTTTTATGTTGCCATCATTGCTGAATACATGTGACAGGAAGGCACTGACAAGGTTGTGAATCCCAGCGGTCAGAACGTTTGTGCTGTAGAACAGATACAGTTTACCATACAGCAATCAACGAGGCCAGTGCGAAGATTTCACGCCCTGTAAAATGAAAAGGACAGCCTTTGTCCCTCGCTCAGACGCCCTCCCATAATGCCCAGCGTGGTTCTGCTCGGCAGGTATCATCCATGCAGCTGAGGAGAAGGACTGGAAGACGGCGTACTCTTACTTCTACGAGGCGTTCGAGGGCTACGACTCCATTGACAGCCCCCGGGCCATCACAGCACTCAAGTACATGCTCCTGTGCAAGATCATGCTCAACTCGTAAGTGATGCAGGGAGCACAGAGCCTTCCTATCTAAAAATGTAGCCCTGGGAAGTACCAAAGAAAAAAAATAACTGGATAGTTCCTTCCATATTTTATTGGTTATGTAATGGCGTTTATCATTTTATGGCAATTCCACGCTAGGAAATGAGGGGGTTGGAAAATTTATGGGTCAATTTCAGGGTCATGCTCTTAACGTTGGGCCTTCCGCGCTTATATCGCTAGACGAGTCTGATTTATTATTCTAATATCAGGCACACACACCTCGGGGCAGGGGTGGTGAAAGGCAGAAAAGGGTGAAATTTAGCTCTTGTGATTGGACCATGGCTCACAAAGGTAATCGTATCACAGGTAAATCGCACCTTGAGGCTGGACTGTGACCATCTAATTTATGTCGTCATAGTCCAAATTGAAATATACTGACTTTCTAGAGACTGAGAAGTATCAATATCCCCTCCTATACTGCCTGCTCTGCAGCCTAATGTACATCTGGTTTTCGAATTTTGGACCTGAGGCCCAAGGGGTTTTGTGTAAAAGGCCTGACAGCTTTAGTTACAGTTTTCATTGAGTAAAAAAAATGCAGTGATGACACCTCCTGAGATGGGCAGGGGGTTAAACCTTTATTGAACGATAGTAGTCAAGGTGAGGGACACACTGTGTCTGAGCTAAAGAAGTGCGTGTAGAGCAGCAGTGCGGCATTGACTTCTGCTTTAATCTTAATCTTTGCTATTCATCTGTAAATCTTCAGTATTACCTTGCAATTACCCCCCTCCTCTCACAATTTGACAGATTGCTGCTTTTTATTTGTGGGCCGAGATAGCAAATAAGTAAACATAATACTTTCTCAGTTTTCAGGCAAGCAGTCAAACCTGCAGAGTATGCAGCTGAATTATGATTGATTTATTTTGTCCACCCCTGCTCTGTCCAGATACCTCATTTAGAGCACCAGTGATGGTACCTGGTGGAGCTTTTTGTGTCATTTTAGTTGAACCCCTATTATATGCTGTAACCAGCGGAATCACTATGTTAGGCCTCATGAGGCTTTCAGTGCACTGACTGTTGCTGCTCTGTGCTGCCCCTCTTCCCTGCAGGCCAGAAGATGTGCAGGCACTGATAAGTGGGAAGCTGGCTCTGCGGTACGCAGGGCGGCAGGTACGTGTGATGCTGGCCGTGGACTGAGCCTCCACAGTGGAGACAGAGATTCCTGAGGACCCCGTCAATCCCCCTCCCCTCCCGCTCCAGCTGTGACTGACTAGAATAAGGTGGTAATGTTGCGGTCAATAGTAGTCCTAACCGCTCACATCAAACCCACCCCCCAGCCAATGAGGTTAATTCCATCCTATGACATCACCTTAGTCTCAACCAATGAGGTGATCTGGGAAAGTGAATGAAACAGCTGGGTATGATTGGGGCTTCTCTTGCTGACACTGACCTATTGAGCACTGTGGTTCCAGAATGCAGTATTAACAGCTGTAATGACATTTCTTGGAAAGGGGAAATAAGGAGATTATGGGTATATGTGTGAATGAAGTTAAGACTTAAAAAGTGTTTTTTTTTTTTTTTTTCTTTCCTCCACTCAATGAGAGGTTTAATGTCAGTTGGTGGCTGCTTGTTTGTGAAAGGATCGCAGACTGAAACAAAACATGATGCTCAGGGTACAATCCTGTCTGATGGCACTTATTTTGTGTCAGCACAAGGGGGTGCTGTGGTGTGGGTTTGTGACTCCTCTCCGTGTCTCCACAGACAGATGCACTGAAATGTGTTGCGCAGGCCAGTAAGAACAGGTCGCTGGCAGACTTCGAAAAGGTGAGAGTCGCATACACATCCCGACACCTCAGGCTTGCAGGTGCCATCGAAACAGCCGCGGAGCTGTCCTTGCGTGATTGGCCATTTACTGAGGCCGTGCTCAGTAAATATCCAGCTGTATAAATGGATGACATTGTTAAAAGAAAAAAAAACTGTAACTGATGTAAGTCGCTCTGGATAGGAGTGTCTGCTAAATGCCAGTAATGTAATGCAATGTGCTCAGGGGACTGTATGGCTGTGTGCTTGAGGCCTGGGGTTGATGGGGGGCAGGGGTGGCTGTGCTTCTCTCACCCTTCTCCCCCTCGCGCTGCGTCACAGGCACTGACGGAATACAAAGCGGAGCTGAGGGACGACCCCATCATCAGCACCCACCTGGCCAAGCTCTACGACAACCTGCTGGAGCAGAACCTCATCCGCGTCATCGAGCCCTTCTCCCGGGTGCAGGTGGGTGGGGCCCTGTCCTCCCGTTCAGCCACGCCCTGGCACGCTTGCCCCCCCCCCGCTTCATTTTGAGTTGTCCTGCAACTGTTCAACGTTTGAATCCCTCCACTAACATCAGCTCTCCGCTGTTCTTCTGTTTCACCCAGATAGAACACATATCGACGCTCATCAAACTCTCAAAGGTGCGGTCTTGATTCATGTTTTGATTTGGAGTGTTATTGCTTTGGGACGCTGGGTTTCGTATCATTTGTATCATTGAAAATAAAATTGCAGGAATGGGCTGATTTGTGTCATGACCTGACCGTGTGTTTGTTCTTTCTTAGGGAGATGTTGAGAGGAAGTTGTCACAGATGATTCTGGACAAGAAATTCCATGGTAAATGAGATTCTTGTTTGCTTTTTTCGGGTAGCTTAGTTGTTTGTCTGTTGTATTAAGAGCTGACTTTCTGTTTTCCCTCTCCCAACCCTTCCAGCAGCACAAAATTGCCAATCCACACTTTTAATCCCAAATGACCTTTCTTGTCATCCCAGTCTGTTTCTGTTAGATATTTGGTGTCACATGGTGGTCTAGACACACTGTCATGGAATTGAACTGTCACCTCTTCCTGAGGGACTGCTACCCATGAGTGTGGCTCCTCCTCCCCTTTAGGAATACTGGACCAGGGTGAAGGTGTCCTGATCATTTTCGATGAGCCCCCAGTAGACAAGACGTACGAAGCAGCTCTTGAAACCATCCAGAACATGAGCAAAGTCGTGGATTCGCTCTACAACAAAGCAAAGAAGCTAACATAGGTGAGCTCTCTGCCTGCCGCACTTTGTTTGCTCCCATTGTTCTCTGTATCCGAGTTGGTAGTCAGTTTAACTTGCCAGTTACGTTGACCCTTAGTAGCAGGTCATGACTCACAGAATGCAGCCAATGCTGCACGCAAATTCTTTATTTGAATTGCATATTTGAACTATACTTGTGATTATATTTTAGTATTTTTAGTACTTTAGTACTTTAACTCATGGACATTTTTCAAAATATTCACTTTTTATCAGCTGATATTCCCTTTGAAGACAGATGTTGAATAATATTATAAAAAACCTAAATTTATACATATGTATATTTTAAGACTGTATGCTGGTGACTCCAGTTAAATGTACAAGTTAAGGTTAAAAAGCAAGGCAGTGTTTTTAATTTTACAAGCCAAGGAATCTAATCAGATGTCATCAAAGCACCGCCCAAAGAGTACCAACCATTTATTCACCTTGATTGGAAAGGTGGTTTTGTGTGCTTTTTGATGTACAGTTTCGTTTTCTTGGCATGCTCCCTTTTAGATGGCAGCATGTAAGAGCATGTATGTAAAACATGTCACATTAAAAAAGAGAGGTTAAATGGATGTCACTTATTAGGCTGGAAAATTAAGTAAAGAGTCAGGTTTTGCTTATCATAAATTCATGTGATATGCATCAGATTGCCTTTTTGTTGTCTGGCTGTGCACTGTGTAGTTCCTTCAGTAGATGCAATGGTGTCCCTGTTTGTGAGCATTGATATTTGGGGTGTGATGAGGCCAAACTGACCCTTTGTATATCCTCCACAGAGCTCAAGACCTGCGGCACAGTGGAGAATGTGTGTAACCGGCGTGTGGAACAGTTGGGGGAAGGGAAGGGGGGACCAAAAACAAAGAAGAAGAAAAAATGCGACGAAAACCCCATAAACTGCGACGGGATTCCTCGGTCCCCTTCTGCTTTCACCCGGAAAGTTTTTAACGTCTCCCTCAATGGACGAAACTTCATTACATTATCATCACTTTTTTTGGTTAGTTTTTTCTTGTTTTCTTTACAGGTTTCTGTGTAACACTCAGCGGCCTCAGCTGGCCATCAGGGAATATTGTAAAATAACATAAACATATACATTATAAATATATATATAAATATATAAATCTCTCGCAGAATAAAATAGGTAGGCTTACACTGCCCAAGAGTACTTTTTGCCAGCCCTTGGTGCAACATTGCCTGTTTTCCCTGAAAATTCAGCTTACCAGAGGAACATGGTTTGTTCCAGAAGATTCCTCAACTGAGAGTACCTCCTCCCTCTCCTCCATACTTATTTTCTTACCTCCAGCCGAAGCTTACTGACTTCTCTGTCTTCAGGGTTGATGGCAAAGATCAGAAAGTATTAAGGGAAAACCCCAGTAGGTCAGTGTGGTCACTTGACATGCACACTGTTCCTTCCTGTCCTGTCATTTCTTGTTTGTACATACCATTGCCATGCATTTGTCTATCCCTCATGTGTCCTCTTTTTTTATAATGATAAAAAGAATAAAGTCACGGAAAGCCCTGTAGAAATGAGTGCTTTTGTAAAGGACACCAAACTCAAATGGAACTGAAGAGTCGTTTTTTTCTCCCCCAGAACAATCAATAAAAGGTCTTCATATTCCATGCTGAGGGCCCTTGATGATCCTGTTCTTGTCTTGAAGAGAATGGAAAGGCTATATTTTGGGGATGTAGGAATGGGGGTTAGAGGCTGAACATCTTGGTGACCTTTCTTATACCTCTGTGGACTTTCATTCTGTTCCCAAAATTCAGTGTCATGCTTCAAATTCGCTTTTATGATTTGTCCTCCTTAAAAGGAGCAATTTTGAAATTTAACTTACGTATTTTTATAAAGACCATTGCTCTTGATCAAAACAATTTCAGTTGTCAGTGGCACCTCTTAGGCTTTCTGAAAAAGGTGATGGTGGATGTCAGACCTGTGTCCTTTAGGTGTAAACAGCTGCATTTCTTAGAGACTGTTGGCAAGGATGTATGCTGTCAGAGAGACAGCACCCTGTCCAGCAAGTTTGTGGGACAGTCATGGCAAATGTGAGGCAGGAGTAGTTGTGGATGGGGGGTATTCAAGGGAAGAGCATCGTTCAGGCTAGGGGCAGTCCAGATTCTGGTGGACCTCGAATGCCTCAAGTCTGAGTTAGAGACACTTTGCCCAAGATCACACTACACATCTTGGAAAACTTGGAATTTTCCCAGCTGTTACAAAATTGGAGTGGTCATTAAAGAGGTGACAATGTGCTTTATAACTGTCTCCTGGAGTAACAAGTCGATGCACTGTGATTTGCACACGTGTTTGAGGTTTGAGTGTTTCTTAATTATGAAAAATGTGGTCTCCTGTATCTGTCACAAATGAGTTCACCATGGTGGAGACTGAAGAGTCTTTCAGAGAAAAAGTATGATTGGTTGCATGTCTAAAAGGCTTAGGTATGGATCTTTGTTCTGGAAGGATATTGCTTCGGTTTTATTCTCAATAGACTGATCTGTATATGTAAATCATGATCTACCATGGCCTGGACAAACATATTGTATCTAGAAAATTCCTTGCTTACTGTGTGTTTCAGTAGAAGGTATAGATTTAGTGGAGTGATTTATTTTAATAGATTACATGTTGAATTTTGCCTGGCTCATCCATGTTGCCTTTTTTTCTTCAAACCTTATTTTAATACCTAGAAACTTTGCGTTTATTGACAGTCATGGTGTTTCACTGGAAAGGTATGACACATATGAAATGATGTAAGTTCTGGAAGCCATCCCCATTGAGAAGCTCTGTGCCTCTGAATTATGTTACGCCACAGCAATATAAATATATGTTGATAGGAACTACAGCCACTCAACTAGTTTTTAACTGATCAACCTCAAAAAAGAAACAACTCTTGCACAGTGGAGTTTCTGAATGTTTTCAGTATGAAGATTTATTGCATGTAAATGATGTTCTCAATGGAATTTTTTTACTGAGGCAAAGGTTTTTTTTTTTTTTTTTTTTAACAAACTAGTATTTATGGATTGCCACAAATTTTTTGCCATCCTTACACAACATTTTGTCTAGTGAAGCATTTAATCTTTTACATCTTTTCTAATAACTGATTCACTCAGTTTCCACAGGTCCATCTCAGGGTTATGTGGAGAAATTTGCGATCACAAGTCATATGGCTTGGTGATTAATTTTTTTTTTCTCCTTGACTTGTTTTTCTGAAATGGACAACGCATTGTGTCTGGAAGGCCATAGCATTAGTCAGGCCAAGTCATGATCATATTTATAATACTTTGTTCTCAGCAGGTTCACCTGGCTAAGTGATGTCTGTGCAAAAAATGTGTAGTAATATTTTCAGACATAGGGTTGTTAACAGCACATGGAAACCATCTATTGATCTGGTCTTTTATTTCAGAGTTGTGTTGATAATCATATTGTGGAGTGCAGCAGTTACCTGCTTGTTTATCTTTTTTGGCCAGACTCTTGTGAAAATGGGTGTCTGTTCACTTGTTGGAAGCAGTTTGGCTATTTTGTGATACTTTGCCTTGAGCTTTAGATGTACTAGAATGTGAAATGGGGTAAACACTGTACAGGTACAGTACACAGTGTCATGCTTTCCTCCAGCCTGGGTGGTGAACTTTTGGGCAGTGTAAGCCTCTAAGGTGTATCTGGTTTCTACTGTCGCCTTTCTTTTGTACGCCGCTTCCTCCGTCTTTGCAGGGTAACTGTCGTTTCATATGTGGCCAAATGATTTCCCATGGCATTGGTTTCTTTTCAGTTATCTGGCCAATAAGACCTCTTGGTTTGTGTCTCTCCTACCCTCTCGGAATTCACTTCAGGATTCCTCAGTACAAGGTTTGTATTATAGCCCCCAATTCAACCCCAACACAGCCTCCCAACCCCCACCAAACCAAAAAAAGAAAAAAGGAAGAAAAAAAGATGCTTGTTTTGGGTTTCTACGTCAACAATATCAAATGTACAAACGGTTCTTGCTGACCAACAATTACCGAGTATATCTGATGTTCAGATAAGTTCAAATAAAAAAAAAAAAGATTTTTTTTTCCAAAAGTCTCTGGGGTTTTTTCTTAGGGAAAACTGTTGGCTGTTAAATGTTCTTGGAATCAATTTTTGTTTGAATAAATTTGTATTTAAAAATTCCTGAGCGACTTTTAATTGAAAACAGCCTTGTCTTGGTTAGAATATTGTGGGTGGGGTGGGGATGAATGGCCACTGTGTGGAGTTTTTAGATCTTTCCTCTGTTGCCAACTGAGGATGAACAAATGTAAAGTGTTTCTTAGCTTAACCATATGGTAAAGTTATACCTCTTACCATAACCATAACCTTTTTGCCATAATGATTGAATCAAAAGTGGTGATAAACACTTTCATGAATCGTATGGATCGATCACTTACTAGAATTTTTAGAATTGCTAAATGAAATGAAATTTTTGCCACTTGTGACATGATTCAAAACCTTTGTTTTATTACTCTTGTGTAACGTTAAAGTGAAAAAAGTAACCCATTTTTGTTCTGAGTTTGCTGAATTTTGATGTTTCCCATCATGCTGTGCGTGCAGTCTATTTCAGGGCCATTCAAGTTTCAGCCAGTTAAAGCTGTCAGTATTTCAGATCCCACTCATTTCGTATTGCTTGCTTGCTATGAGTCGGCTTATGGAGCAAAGGGTAACATACAGTACAGACAAGATTACCTGAAGGTAAAGTGCTATAAATAGAATGAACTGATGATGAAATAGTTCCTTCAAAGCCAAATATCTGGGTTGCTGTGTTTCCCTTTAATGTGCATTTATCACAGTTAAGGGGCCAGCATTCATCACACAGTGATCAACCATCTTTGATTGAACTGAATACAGTGAGTAGGGACAAACTGCCCCACCACAGTCCTCCATCCTAAAAACCAATGCGCATATTGATTTAATTAAGTGCTCAATTGAAATCAGTATTTATGGAGTATGCTAATATAATTACATAAGCAAATTGAATTACATGCACTGTTCGTAATGCACAATTATGGGCCTGATTAAAAGGTCATGGGTTTTGAAATTTGCCAGAATGATATTCATTTGGCACTGACGTGCTCTGCGACTTGGGAAACCTGAATGCAATTCCACATTTTGACCATACGGTGGTACTCTCATCCACTGTGTACCATTTCACACTCAAAACTAGAGCTATCAATTGCAGGTACTACTAGGAAAATATGCGGTATAGCTGTTAAGATGTCCATATTTTGGTATGGAAAATAACCATGTCCTGATGGTCGAAATTAAGTTGAAATGGAATACAGTAATGGTACATTTACAGAGGGACAGTCTGGGTGATAAACACATAGTAGGTGCATAACAGGAGAAGGTGAGTTAACGTGTAATACAAACAAAATAACTGCATGTACGTGTACTATACCACAGTAAGATGTAAGGAACAAATGATGGAATCTACCCAAGTTTTTGGCACAAGTAGCTCTCAGAGTTGGAACCCTAGAAGCATCCACTGGTTTGGATGCCAGAACAGAACTTGTACATGCATACTCTGAGGGGAAAGTGGCAAGGATGCCCCACCTTGTAGCACCCTCAGATGTGCAACCCAGGCCTGCTGCAGCCGGTCTGTGGACACAGAAAGACTGCAGCAAAAGACTGCTTCCATCTCTGGGGGTAAATGTGATGCCACAGCAGCTGGGAGGACCTCCCTTCCTAGCCAGTGTCCAAACACAGTGCCTCTGTCAGGAAGGTGTCTGTAGTTATAATCACTCTCAAAGACACTGGCTCCAGGATAACATCACCCTGGCAACAAGATGTCATAAAATCCAAATGTGTTCTGACTTGGATAGAGGACTGGACAAGTTCTCGCAGGGCACACCATTCTACACAGCAAACCGGCACTGCATTGGGTGCACAGAAGTCCCAGTAGGGCAGCCTGGGTGACCACTGCAGCCTCTGATGCCACACCTACACACTGGAGATGAGATGAGACAACCACTGCACCAATACTCCTCTGCTCAATGGAATCAGAAAGCCATGCATCAAGATAAACAGGAGCAAGTCAAGATAAGCTGTCTGTCCTATAGGGCATGGGTGACTCTTCCTCTTGTTAAACATCAGACCCAGCTTTGTGAGGCATGTCGATACCATCTTTGGCATTATTGGCTTATGCCTCCCTCTAAGCACATAGCCAGTTAGCCCAGTCATGATGTCATTCACTCATTAAAAACCTGGAACCTAGAGGAATTACCAGGGCCACACCACCAGTTAGTCTTGCTCGGAAAGAGTGAAATGAGAGAGCAACACAGACACAGCTGATTGGCAGAGAGCGCGGATCGGCAGGAACTGGCAGACCACCTGAGGGACTGGGGTCTGGCTCCACAAGACAGTATTATGCCAAGCAGATTTAGTCTCAAATGGTGCCTAGGTGGTGCACGACAAACTCAGGTGGTGGGGGTTGGGGAATGGAGCAACTCTCACCTGTGTGGATCTTGTTTGTCTAGCATTTCAACATGGAGCCAAGAACCCAAGCTGAGAGCTGCAGAGACACAAGGAATGCAGAAACCTTAAGCAGCACTGAGTAGGACTGGCACCACCTTTCGTATCTGTGGGGTCCTCATGAATGCACAAGCTAAACCACGGCCAAGAGGACAGATGTTAATAAGCAGCAGCGCACCTCCTAATGATGAAGGCCCTGATTGCCCTCATTTTTTTTCCAGACTAAGTTATCTAGCAGAAGAGCTCAGATAGCATAGCACTGAACATGTTCCAGAATACCCATAAGATCCACGTCAGAACAGCACGGGCTCTGCCAAACAAAGCTAACTGCAGACACAAACAGGTGGCTGCTTTGACATTTCAACGATAAAACTGGTCAAAACAGCCCACATCAGTGGTACCAAGTCATGATGGTCACACTACGGTACATACGGACAATTTCTTTTTAACCTGCAGGAGAGTAGCCTACAGAGGGATAAGGAAAGATCTCACCCTATCTGGCGGGAGTGAAAAATAGGATGAAAGGATGACATTTAGAGGAAATCTCGTGATCAAACCATCCATGGGTGCTGCCCTGCGTCATGCAATGGTTAATTTGCTATAATGATAACAATAACAAAATATGAACAAAAGAACATTATGGTTATTATTTGATTATCTACGTTGTCTCATAGGTAACGCATCCTCAAAGCGAAGCTGACACATCGAGTGGCACGCTGAATGAAATCTAATTATAATAATAAAAACATATTTTATTATGTCTATTATAATAACTGCGCTAGAACACGGTCCAGACATTTTATACAACGCATACTAAACGCGTTCGACTTTGTTTGGCTCAGGTGCGTTAAATCCAGCCTCTCTGCCAATTACAATAGAATGCGTTCAATAAAAAAACTGACGCGATGTGGCGTGCTGTGGGTGTGCGCATGCGCAGCTCCGGTGCGGGGCTGGTGCTGTCAGTGCGGCTGTGTTTGACTTTTCATTCTGAGCTGCATCTCTGAGCAACAGCAAACAGGAAGATGGCGGCCCGGGTGAGTTATTTGATAATTCATGGACAGAAGGGCAAAAATGACTTTTCACCAGTAGCAACAACAGCAGGTCCCTGTCAGAAACGTAGCTAGCTAACGTTTGCCGGATATTAAAGCAGGGTGTAAGAGTTCCGAGGGTATCCCTTTAGACTAGCTGGCTAGCCCATGCAACACCGCGATAGCTAGCTGCAGCTCATTCAAACATCTGTGATGCCCAGATCACCGGAGGAGATGCTCGATGGCTTGACAGTCAGATTTTTCAAATCTGTGGGTAACCCGGCTTCACTTCAGCATAGCCGTTAAATGAGTCGTATTGAAAGTCGAGCGAATAGCGTGGTTTTCCGACCCTTGTCACAGACCCTCTGTGCACACAACTTGTCATTTTCCTTTTTCAGCTGACACTGACAGTCTATGACATTTACGTGAATCAGCAAGCTTAGCCCGTCAGGTTATAACTAGCCAGGACTAGCCAGCAAGCAATAATATGGAAAGGTAGCTATGCAGTCCCCTGCATATAACACAGCGCCAGTAGCGTGCTAGCTAGCTAAAGATAACACAATGGCTTTCTAGAGTAGCTAGCTGGCTGACTGAATCTGACCTGAATTAGGCTGCAGGGTAGCTTGCGGATAAAAAAAAAAACTCGAAGGGATGAATATTTAACTGACCTTGTCCTTTAAGCCTGTGAGTTACACATAACAATAACAGGGAGGGATAGTTCCATCGAGGATGTCACCCGATAGCCACCCAGCTAGCCAGCGTCAACTTTCCCTTCAAATGCATCACATAATGCAGTTTTCAGTCTTATATGAAAGCAGCTATTTCAGGAAATAAAATGGCACAAATTGCCAACGTTTCAGCATTTACCCTTCATGTCAGGGAAGCCCACTGCATCAAAACGAGACGGCGCAGCACGGCGCTCAAGAAAGTAACTGCTTGCTAAGCTAGCTACACTTTTAACCTTGGAACGGCGCAAGTACTGCGGAGATAAACTCATCGCAACAAACCGACTCTAACACTGCCTGCCTAATCTCAATAATGGCCCTGTCAATGCGAGTAACACATAGCGTCGAGCCGAAGTACACCAAATCAGTCGCAACCAACAGTTAACTTCCAGTAGTTTCAGCACCAGTAAAACGACATCTCTGAGCTTGTCAACAGCGCGCTTGTCAAAATTTGAAAAAAAGGTGAAGGTCACAGCTGGACATCAACTGAAAAGCACCGACCGTCAAGGGATTATGGGCTTTACGATATATACGTTGTAGCAGGCCAATTATCAAGTAGCTGATTGTTTGTGCTTTGCAACTTGACATGAACTGATTTTGGCGGTTTGATTATATCATGTTGGAACATATCATTAAAGACAACAGTTTTGTAAAACGTAGCAAATAATCCCAGGAATTCAACAGCCATGAGTGGTATTGAACCCTAGTTCTACGTCCGAAGAGAGCAGAAACCACACGGTGTTGGAGATGGTACCTTATGTCTCTGACGCGCACACTCAGCAGCGCAGCTGAGGAGAGGGCAAGTCTGTCACATACTCAGCAGGGAGACCCCGTGAGGAGGAGAGGTCGGTGTTACCACTGTGTCCTGCCGCTCAGAGTTAGGAGAGCGTCATGTGTTAGCGCGGATGTGATGCATCAGAGCAAGGCTGTCCATTATTGATTCTCAGGGACCGTTACAATGTGCCCGTACATATTTTACTACCTTACCTTATTTCAGTAGCAAACGCTACTGCACCTGTGATATCCCCCAATTTATCTGTTTAAAATGAATTTACTTAGACGTCTTCATGCTTGTCTGGAATGAAGACTTTCAGACAGTGGACAGGGTGGATAGTCAGTCTTATGCAAGTTTCTCTTCCGAGAGCCTATCCTTTGAAACAGTATTTTGTGGTATGATAATTGATTAAGCTCTGGCAAAAGTTGGGTAATTGGAGATGATGCAGTTGGAGTGCCAGGCTTGCTGCAGGCATATGGACCTTAAGATTTGGGTTGACTCTTCCCCTAAGCACTGGATCATGTTTGTTTTTTTTCACATATTGTTTGGGTAAGCAGATCTTGGTTCAGTTGGGGGGGGCGTGTGGGGTGCTCAAAATTGCTCTGGTGAGGTTGATTGATATTGATAGCACTTAACAAAGTGATAAATAGGCTAGATGCTGTGTCCAACCAAATGCCTTTCCCCTGTTGAATATTTCAGTGAACAACCCAGGATCCCCCTGAAATCACAATGTAAATCAGTACTTTGGAACTACTGTTGGATACGCTTACCCCCAGCTGCCCTCAGACTTATCCTTCACAACCAGGGTTGATTACTTTTACATGGTCTCTGTCAATTCACTGTGAACTCACCACAAGCTGCTGTATCATTAACGAACAGGCCAAGATATCCTGAATTCCTTGTTTTTTTTTGTATGCAGTTTCTTCTGCTGTGGGGGTGTGGTCTTCCTATTGATAGAAGTGATTTTGAGTGAAGTGCTGAAATTTTTTCATTAACACCTGGTTCACACCCGAGTATTCCGTGAACCTGACATGTTAGAAATGTATGAAATACCTTTCTGGGCATTGCAAGCCTACTGAAGACAGTGTGTGTTGCCTTTCTCCACTTGCAGAAAGCCTGCTATACAGCAGGGAATTGCTACTGTGTGTCTGAATTTATATTTTTTCTGGGTAGTTGTAGTCTTCCATGGCAGATAGATTAAATCTACACCCAATGTAGCTGTTTCAGTTACTCTTCAGTTTCTGCAGGGGCAGAATAAATGTGATGTGAAGCGTCTTGTTAACACACATTATGATTCAAGTGTGTATATTTTGTTTTGTTCATTCTTTCAGTGAATTCTCCCACCATCCCCTGTGGCTACTGACTTGTCTCTAGTGACAACACACACACTCTTGTCTCTGTCAGTAGCCAAAGATCAGGACCTGCAAACAGTAACTTGTCTTCTATACACCTGGAGCACATTGAAAGTCCTGTATGCTGCTTTAGTGACTGGATAGTGAATACTGTGAATACAATAGTTTCTTTGCGGTTGAAGTTAGATTCAAAGCCATATTTTATGTGACAATGTAAAGGAAGGCTGTGTATGCTTCTGAATGGCCTTTCCCATGAAAGTGCAGCTGGGTCTCTTTTGAGAAGATGACAGTGGAGTTCATCGCCAGAATATATGGTTGATGATAATTACTGTAAACAGGGCTGTCAGGAATAATGTTGCACACAGAAACGCATGCACAGAGACACACAGATGCATGCACACACGCAGAGACACACATGCATGGGTACATGCAGAGGCACACAGATACACAGACGCATGCAGATATGCACAGAGACATAGATTCATGCACACACAGACACAGTAGATAAGGGTCTCTACTTCTAGTATAAATCCTGGTAAACTATTACAAGCAATAATAACCCTCTGAGTGGAAAAAATGTCCTAGCATTGTTGTCAAACTTACCATTAACTAATCTTTGTCCTCCTGTTTTACTGATGGAACTCAGTAATGGAGAATGTGGTTCCATTAAAATTTTGAAAAAACCTCAATCAGATCCCCCCTGAGTTTTCTTTTGCTCAGATTAAGTGTCTTAATTTTTCATACTTTATTTTCATAAATTTTCAAAATATTGTGGATACGCAGAACCAGTTTTTTGCCCCTCTCTCTACTTTTTCAAGAGCTTCTCTGTTGTTCTCATTGTGCAGTGTCCAGAGCTGGACATAGTGCTCTGTATGTGTTCTGACAAAGGGATTGTAAAACATTTATATAATCTTCTTTGATTTGTATTCAATACTTTTTTCTGTATAACCAAACCCCCCAATCCAAGTCCCTAGTTCAAATAATCATCAACTACACAGCATACTCTGGTCTAATGCACCTGTGCCACCCTGGTCCAGTATATCCTGTGATGTTTGAGTCAGTGCTGTAAAAACCCAGCAAATCACTACACAGGCATTATAATGTTAACATTGAGAAAAGTATGCTATTTGCAGCCCTAAAAAATTATAATTTGCACCCAGGTTTTGTGTAATGACTAAAATAACAGAAGATATACTGTTCTTGTACAGCTGCACAGTATTTCCATGGGAATGTTAGTGGTTCAGTGGTTTTTTGCTTGTATACTACTGCCCAGACTGTTATCTTAAAATGTAGCAAACACTAAAATATGGCTAGAAAATAAATATGTTAATTGCTCATTTATAAAGCCTTCACATTATTTATGTGGTGAACTTGGCTCTAATGGTGCAGTGCCTTTGAAATTTAATTTATGCCTGACAACAAAGACAGCAGATTCTGTATCGCGCGGAGGTTCACGCTTCTTCCTAATTATAGCACATTATGGCACCCTGGATTATTCCTGTTTGTGATGAAGAGCTTGAAGTTTGCCTTTAAATGAAATGAGGAGTGTGGAAACTATAAAATTTGCTTCACTCATCTAATACACCCGACTCCCTGCTGCACACTGGCTCACCCCACTGTGGTAATCCATTTTAGAAACAAGTGAAAAGCACAGACCTCTTAACCAACGGTGGCAGGGCCACAACCATGCAATCCATGTTTCTCTTTGCATTGCCCTGCATTATGTTATTCCATCACTGATTAATCAACCATATTAATTCATATGTTAATCAGTTATTCAGCATTCATTGTTTAGTGTATTTAGTAGTAATCATTATTTGCTTATTTGAGCTCTTCTTTTTTTAGTCCGGCTAACAAAATAATGTATAGCAATGTATATAGATAGTTATATTGCTATAGTCAGTACAGAGGAAAAAGGGTAGCATAAACTGTACATCTTTACAGCTTTTTCAGATATTCTGTGCATACTCTCTGCAAGCTGTGCAAGGATTTCATAAGGTTCACAGTATTTCATTGTAGCTCCTAGTTAATATAGTGACTCTAAATTATCTTTGGAACTTAAGAAAAGGAATGTGAACAAGTTACTACTGCAATGGCTAAAATTTTAACGCTGAGCATTGTCAGTGCCAGGGAAATATCTGACTGCTTGTTAGATACAGACAAGGATGGTAGAGTTCTGGACCACTCACCACCTTTCATTTCCCCCTTCAGCTGCGTAGGGAATAACCAGGTGCTGAAACTATCTGGGACACTGGGGGGATACCACATCACGCTAAATTACCGTATTGTAGCTCATGCTAGAGAGAAAGGGATTTATTCCAGTATAACGCTTGCCCTGCATTGTGCAGGTGTCTGTCTATGTTTTGTACAACTGAGACATTTTTTAGGATTAGGATTTTGAAGGGAAACTTGGGTATTTCCTACCCAATTTCAAAACTCACTTTTTGGCATTAAAATATGTCTTTGAGAGAGGATTATGGTGTTGCAGTAGCCTTACTTACAATTATGTGTTAATAATTTAAGAAAGAAAAATTATGAGAGGAGATTGAAAGTCCTTGGTTTGGTAAAACAAGAGACAGTTTGCAATTTACTGAAATATTCTCTTTGTGCATCACATAGAATTCTTCATTATGTGACCACATTATGACTAATGCTGTTCAAATTAAAAGGTATTTCTGTTTAAGCCTGGACAGCTCACTAAATTGGAGGTAATCCTAAGTGCTGTAGCATGAGAATGTTTCAGATATGACCTATTGTTCTAGCCAGTGTTAAGCAGTTTCTTATTCATTAGAACCCTGAATTCATATCAAATTAGCATAGTTAAAAGGGGTGTTTTTTCTGACTTTCTTTGAGATGAATTTTATGGGATAACTAACCGTAGTGATTGAGTGGACTGGTGTGGAAAAGAAATTGTAATGAGCTTGATCCATATTCTCTCTGCTGGGTATTAGCAGTGTGGTAGGTAACAAGGACGTTGCTGATTTAACGCATATGGTGAACTGGCGTAGTGTAGGGGATTCCAGAGGTAAATGGCTGTGATGTTATGAGGGGACACCTATAGGGTTGGGGTGTGTGCGTGTATGTGTGTCTGGTGTGTGCAGATATGTGTGTGTGTGTGTGTGTGTGTGTGTGCGCGAGCGTGTATGTGTGTGTGCGTGTGTGTGTGTGGTCGTGTTTGCTTGCGTGCATGCAGGTCTGCTTATAGTGTGTGAGTGTGTGCACTCAAATGGTGAGAGTAATGGAATCATTAAAATGAAAAATCTGTTGCTAAATGTCATTCTTTCTACTGGTTGGTGCCCTTGTTTGTCTCCTGACCTGTATGTTATGCCTCCTGCAATGCAGACTCTTCCCAGATGTAAACGACCAGGGTTGTTGCATTTAGGTTTATCTGATCACCGCACTGGGTCATCATACTACAATCTGTTTTTCGCTGTGTTATGACAGTACTGATTTACCAAGCCTGCGTGGCAAACACTAAAACTGTAAGCTGTTATTTCCTCTCTCCCTCTGGCAGAGGGTTTAGTGATCGATATCAGTGCTGGAGCTGACGCCAGGTGTTAAATGTAAAGGTGATCATTTAGCTCAGTTGTGCCAATAGCTAATGCAAGACTGATGTTACATTATGCATACAGAATAATGCTCTGGACCCTAGCTTCAAGCCTAAATTAGACTGAAACCCAACAATCGATCTGTTACCATAGACCCTGGGGGTATTACTCAGTTCCTGGAAGGCTGCATATGCATGCTGTCTTCTGACCAGATTTCAAGAACTGATATCCATGTACATTTACATCAGAGCATTTCCCAGTATAGAATATTTCTTGTGTCCAACAATGAATTCCAAAGGCGGAATTACTGTAATTTAGTAATTTAGGGCCATGTTTAAAGCCAAAATTACCAGAAACATAGACTCACACCCCAATTGTAGACCTTCCTAATCCAATAACTACATACCCACTCTGATGGAGTTAGCAGCCACACCTTTACAGTATGGTCATGATTCAAAATGACCGTGGTGAAGCACCACAAAGGGTCAACAGGTGTGCTTGTACTACATATGTGTTAATCTTGGTGTCCCTTATGTGGAATGTAGGAATGATGCAGCCATATTTTTCTGCAGCACGGATGGAAAAACATCTGGTGGCATGCCATAGTCTGGATGATTAAAAAGAAGCATTTGTTATTTCAAAAGGATAATAAGAGATTGCCCAAGTGGTGTCATGCTTTGTCACAGCACAGCAGATGATGGTCCATCATTGGACCGGATTGTAACTCTTTCTCCGAGTGGCAGGTACACTGTAGCTGTAGCTGTGAGCAAGTCAGAGCCCGGAGCTCATTCATTAAACCTGTACTGTGAAGGTGTCATGGCTCTTGCAGCCAGGCAAGAAATTGATTGATGTATTGAAACTGCGGATTCGCGTGACTTGCTGTTCAACACTTGCCGGAAAAATTTTTGCTCACGTTGGCAATGTTGCCATATATTGGAGAGCAAAGAGGCTACCACTTTTAAGATTGAAACCGATTCTCCTCTTTCTGCCAGCAGTTTCAAGAAGGTGGTCAATAATACAGTGGGCCTGAACCTAGTCTCTGGTCTATCTGACCCTGTCTAATCTCTTTAAGAGCCTTCCTGCCAGAACCCCAGGAAAGAGAGCAGCTAATGCAGATTAGGTGTGCGGTTGTGTAACCCTCCACCGCCACAGACAGGAAAGGGTTAAAACAACTAACCCCCCCTGTAATGATTACTGTGATGATGTAATAATGGAGGAGGGGCCAGTCTGGGCAATGACAGTCAGGACACATGAGCCACCTCCTCCCCCACTCTCTCTCTCTCTCTCTCTCTCTCGCTCTCTCTCTCTCTCTCTCAGCGGATTGTAGAGATGGGCTGAGCAGTCTCTCCTCCCGCTGCCGCGAATAATCCCTCCATGCATTATTCAACACGCCTTTTCCCGGGTAGCCCACTGAGAGTGTTCTGAAGGCTACCGCTCAGATCCCGACGAGGGGAGGATTCACCTGCACAAAGGCGGCCGCAGTGGGCTGCGGCAGTCTGTCGGTGGAAGTGCAGGGCTTTCTCTCTCCGTGTCTCCCCGATAGCTCACGCCTCCCCCGCATCGGCCTCGCGCCGGATGTCCTGACGTGTTCCGGGAAGAAGGCGTGGCCCACCCTGCCCCACCCCGCCCCGTCCCGCCCGATGTCCGCGATGCGGCCGGTATCGGAAGCCATCGAGCGTAAAAACGGCCGTTGGGAACGTTTCTCCCCTATTCATTTCCGCCTCTCCCCGCGGGACGTCATTATGTAGAGCACCAGCTCCCTGCCTGCCCCGGCGCTGACGGAGAAACGCAATCCGAGCCTACCTCGCCCTAATTAACTGCGCCGTCTCTCTGCACCTTCTCCCGAACCCACAGGCCCATTCATCTGCTCTGAACGAGTGCTGGATTATGCACAATGGCGTGCGCTTATTAAAAGAAACCTCTTTATTATTTACGAGTTATTTGATTAAAACATTGACCCTTGTCACAGATGCAGAGGAATAAATGGATATCCTCTGCGCAATGAGACAAGGGGTCCCAAGCTGCTCAAGCTTGTCAGTAGTTCCCTTGCATTGTAGGCTAACGGGACAGCACTGTCTTTCACTGCTTTACTCAAGTGTTCTCAATACAGTTAGGCTTACGAGGAGCATTTTAAAAGAGTAGTGACCCACTATATATGAATGGCAGGCCGCTCTGATGGGCCTCACTAGTGGCCACATGGCAGCCTCCAATAACAGCATTGAGGCCACTACACCATAACTCCCTGCTTTACAGCCCTGGGGTTTTTAATCATTCTATAAGTGACAGGAAGGGATTGAGCCCTGAACTGACTCATTATTCCCTGTCATACAGCCGTTATGAGTTTTATTAGGGTCTACGATGTGTCAGTCCCACCTATTATTAGAGAATCCCTTGGAGAGGCAGTGAGGTCTCTCAGAGATCTTACTCCCTAATAAGCTCCCTAATAGGCTGCCACAGACTGCTATAGATCACCGTAAGGCAATTTCCATGCGATTCTAGCCATTTCACCAACTAAATCAGTGATCTAGGTAATCACGCTGATAGGCTCTTGTCATTCGTTGCCAGTGCATGGTGCGGTCCAAAGAAGGCCCCTTATTAGAAACCTAAACTGCAGTAAATCCATGCTACTCTGTTCAAGTGTCCTGCATTGATCGGAGAGATGCGAGCCAATTGTTTAGTGCAAGCAGACCTGCCACTGCAGTTCTGGAACATGTTATTCTATCTCAGTGTCTGTGCTAATGATGTTTATGCATGCATCCATGCACTATAAGGCAAGGGTTGGCCTGCATCATGGTTATATTGCTAGCAAAAATTTTATTATTCTCCCTACACTTCAAACAACTACAGCTCCCATCATAATTTCACTGTTATTTTCCTCGTGCTTGCAACATGAAAAGAGACTTGCAGCATTTCTCGCCTCTTTCATGATGTCGTTTGTGGTTGTCAGTGTGTTTTTCTGTGGCTGTGTGTACGCGTGCGTGTCAGCTCGGCATTATTGCGTGCGACCGTCAGTAAGCCTGTGTGCTGCGTGTTTCATGTCTGTTCGTCTGCCCGTGTTTTACGCAGGCGTGTCTCTGTGTGTCAGAGCGAGTGTCGGTGAGCCTTGGCCTGATTGCGTGTCTCGTCCCTGTATCTGTAATCTCTGCTTTCAGCACTGTCTCTGTCCACCGCCTTCATCTGTGTGAGCCCTGAGCACGGACTATATTTAGAAGCATCTCTGCTGGCGCCGGTACACTGAGAGGGATTGGATTTACATCTTTATTTTTCCACTGGAAATCCTAAATATAATGTATGTGAGAGATTGACACACAACCTGCTAGAGTGGACATCACTCCCTTTGTGTAACAGTACCTTATATTATTTTTATTATAATTTTTTTGGTAACACCTTACATTGTTGCATGTGTACTGTTGTAGTTACACTGTAACTAATTAAGTAAAAAGAGTGTAACCGCATGCCATTAACTACACTCTAATTGCTATATAGGGTTCAACAAGTTAGTTACATGCTGTAAATAATTGTGTAACAAGGTTGTAACTACATGCCATTACACAGTAACTACATTGTAATTCTTATCTGTGGTTTAACTTAATGTGTAGTGTAACCAGATATTTCAAGGACCCATCCACAAACGATACCCTGTGTCATCAGTTCACTTACGACAAGGAGGCATCTTTTTGTGATCTCTATACGTGTTTGCTGTATACAGTTGTGTATGTGTGTGTATATGCAGTTCTTAAAATGTGTTTGTATGTGCTTAGGCTTAAACGTGTGTGTGTGTCTGTGTGTGTGTGTCTGTGTGCGCGAGAGAGAGAGAGAGAGGGAGAGAGAGAGAGTGTATTCGTATGGGTAGCAGGCGGTATAGTGATTGGTTGTGTCACTGTGTGCAGTTGCAGTGATAGGGGTGTGTGTGTGTGTTAGTCTCAGGAGCAGGAGGCATGATGCAGAGCTTCATTTCACTGCGGGGGTGGCAAGGTCTGACCTTACAATAACGGATGTGGGCTGCTCTCAGCACAGCACAACACCAAATTAAAGCAAGGAAGTAACTCCAATTTGGCTGTGCAGCGCCTGAAGTATTTTTATTTGATGTAGAATGCGAGTTCAAATTTCACTAGTACAGAGCTCACTTTGTTAGTTTTGCTTGCCCCCCTGATAGGGCAGCAAATTAACCTTTACTTACAATGATATGTAGATACAAGAGCCACATACAGCCCTGTTGAAATGAACAGAAACAACACATGTTTCTGGTAATCTCTATGGCCTGTTTCAATAACAGGGGATGTGACAGGATAAAGGAAACTACACAAGCATATTCATTATTTTTATTATTTTTGCACCGTAGAATGGCACACTGGATGCCTTATTGGTGCATTTTTACCGCCACCTTTGCCAGAAGTACACACCATTCAGTAGATTGACTTTTGGTCAACACTGACTTTACGCCACAGTGACGCCATAATAATGTCAACACTGTGCCATCTATGGACTATATGCTGGGATTGCCCAGAGGTGGCATAAGTGAAGCCTACGTAGTATCAGCATAGCAGATTTATTTAATAGCATGTTACTCTGCAAATCAGATGTTGAAGAGGAGTCACCACAAGTAACCAACAGTTACAGCTTCATGCCAATTACAAATTCATACCATTGGCTAACAGTGTAAAGAGCATAAATGATACATTAGATTTTGTACTGTGTAATTTAGAACCGCATTGAATAGATTTTATCTGAGAAGTACCTGTGGCCCATGTTATTAAAAATACTGATAATCCTGAAACATTGGTCCCGGAAACAATTATAACACTGGTCCTGACCAGAGTGGAAGGTCTGCTTAAAACGGTCAGAATACATTTCAAACACACTCTGAAGCTTTATTCGCCCTGAGACCCTTGGTCTTCCCTATTTCTACAGAACGAGATGCGTTCTCAACGTGGAAATGTCAGGGCCTTCTGCTAGAGCGAGAAAAGCACTGCACACACCAGAGACTGAGCTTTGATGCTGTGCATACTGCTGTGTTGGGATTTCAGTCCAAATGAAAATCCCGCCAGCTGCACATCGCAGAAATTCATCCTTGACGCGAATGCGATCAGAGAGAGTGCTTTTTACGTGCCCTTCCTCTCGGAGAGGCACCAGATTAAAACTGGTTTACTGGAATTATTGTGGATGAACTCTCAGACGTGAGAGTGGTTTTGCTCTCTTTTTCGGCAGTATTATTGTCCCATTGATTAGTCTCTTCTTGGTGTTGCGCATGCCCTGCGGGATTTCTCTGCAGCTAATGCGCACGGACTGGGAGAATCATTGTGACAACCCTATTGTTCTGTTTCAGGCCAGCGCATGAGAAGTGTGTTCATGTGAGAGTGTCTTTTGGCCAATGACTTTGGTTAACTGATGACACTGTCATTTGTCCACGTGTTGACGTTTCCATTGGTGACGTCTCCTTCTCCGTTGTGCCCAGCAGATCTTTGAAGTACCATGTGCAGCAGGCTGTCGGTGCATGCGGCTTAACTCCAGGCGCATGGATGATCCGTGTGGTGTAAATCGTTTTTTGCGCTGCCTGCGCGCTAGCAGCCGAGATAACAGCAGGCTGGTTCTGAGTCCTCTCTAGCCCTGCAACGCTGCGGCCATGGCAACCGGAGGCTGCCGGTGTCAGTACCTGCAGTGCGGCGGAACGCTCAGGTCTCCTCTCTCCCCCCGAAAGGCCCAATCAAATGCTTGCGTGTGTTTCGACGGGGCTACAGGTGCTGAGACGCAGTGGCTGGTTGTGCTGCGGTTAGAGCGTTCAGCTGTGAATCTGAGGGCAGCGGAACTGAGTCTCAGGTGGGGATGTTGTGAGGGTATCCATGAGCAGGGTACTTTCTACCCTCACTGTGTGCACCTCTGTTTGACTCCTGCATGCTTCAAATTGCGGGCGTTGCAAATTGCTCATTAAAAGGACATCTGCTGAGAAAATGAATTATGTGATGAAATGTGATGACTGACTTGGGATGAAATCTGTTCACTTCTAATTCAAAAATGCTGCCATCAGGATACTTTCTCTCTGTGCTATGCTACAGAATAGTCCAGTCATAGTGTGGCTTGGCTGCGTCTACATCTGAAGCCCCATCCACAACAGGTCTTCTGACCTTTCGCCTTGTCATGTAAAATAAGACAGTTCAATGGGTATTTTAGGGACAAATCAGGTAAGCTATCGTATAGCATTGGCCTCATATTTTCAAGTGCAGCTGGTCGATGTAGCATAGTCATACCACTTGTCACTCACTGCATCGTTTCCATCAAGTCAATTCTTGAATTTCAAGGGTTTGCTCTTGAATCACAGAGTACTGCGAGCATTAAATCACTCTCTCTCCCTAGAGTATGAATGAGAGCCTCAGGGAGATGTCAGGAGATTTATGTCATCTTTTCACATAGCGAGGGCTGTGGAGATTTGATTGACACTCCACCAGGTTTTAAGTGCAGCCCTGAGTTCATGTCCCAAAGTTGTGGTAGCCCCTCCCAGGGTGCCTCTTTCTGAAGCTGGGGAGGAGAAGTTGACTGTTTATTTTCGAATTTGCAATGTCAGCCCATGAATTACACTACTATTCTAAGTCAAAGACGTACAGGCCTACTTAGCAGGCTTTTGTTTCAAAACTGAGTCTTTGACTGTAGATACCACAGAAATTGACTTGTATTAACCTAACAAGACAGAAAATGGAACTGGTGCATCCAGAAATGTGAAACAACATGCTCAAGATGGTGACTGTATAAGACTACATTTTATCCCATCATGCTCGAAAGATGGTGAGGAAAATAAAATATGACTTATTTGTTTAGTGATATGACTATAACCAGAGAAATGGAAAACCCACCTTTGAAATATCCTGATTGGCCGTTTCCCGCCCATAATAATAATGGGCATACATTGAGATCCTAATGTTTAAACTAATGTTGTTTGCTATCATTGGTTAGCCCATATGTAGAATAATGTTGTGTTCAGTCTGTATAATTCAGTCCTTTTCTCAACACTGACCCCTCAGTATGGTCCATGTGTTCAAGATGCCTGCTGTCTGCAAAGATGCAGTATCTCAGAAACAAGTCAAGGTTACAAAGCTGGCAAACACTCTGCTGAAATAAAAGAACCACGTCGTCTTGCAAACAGAGAACAGGACAAAAAGAAGTGACTGAGCAGGCACTCAGAGGCTGGAGCATGATGTTCCCCCTCTCTGTTGGATAAAAACTAACACTAACACAAATCAAACAGCCCAACTGAACACAGATGTCCTCTCAGAGTTCCTGCAATGTTGTCCTGATGTCGACTGACCTCCCAGTGTGAAGCCGCCTGTCAGTCCTTCAGCAATGTAGCCCTGTGTCGGGGGATGGGAGCAGCGGGTCTCTGTGATTGGGCAGATTTTCGCATCATTTTATTCTTGTTGGCAGATGACATAATTATAATTAACCACTCACTTTGGTCTTTATCCTGAGCATCTGTAATTTCTTCCACCTTCCTTTCCTTCCCTACTTATGTGGAGGCTCTGAAAAACCCTATTCTTTATGGACAAAAAGAGGCTTTGTGAATTACTTAACCTACCATGTTCTCTGAGCGTTTGATGGATTTGAACTAGTCACAATTCTTTGCCGCCCATCTCAAAGTACTGGGATTTGTTCGGATCAGCTCAGTCCATTATATGCCGTTACAAAACAAACCAATCCAGTCTGCGCTTCACAAAACCTCTGCTAACCATCACTGCTCTTCAACACAGGATGATTGTGGAGGTCTTTACTGTTTACCTCTGAAGGGTTAGCATGTGGGTGTAGTTGCGTCACTGTGTTTGAGAGCTCGGTCACGTACACGTTTACCAGCACTGCCTACCTTTGGTCCTACTGGTGGGAGAAAGGAAGTCCCTGAGTTTGTGAGGACGGCACTCACAGGCCGCCAGCTTACAAGAGGGTTGATGAAGATGCAGCTATGGGAGCAGCTGTTCACCTCCTCCAGCTTCTGCGAGGACGTTGGTGGCTGAGAGTGTTGAATCATCAGCAGATCGGGCTGTCACGGAAGAGGGAAGTGCTCCCGGGGCGCTGCCTGCTTCACATTGATTGAATTGCAAAGGACAAAATCCAAGCGCGCCGCAGTCGGTTGCAGCGAAGGGGGCGAGGGTGATTTTGTTACATATCCAAACCGACAGGAGGCACACTGAACAGCTCATAGATTTCAGGTTTAGGTTCTAGGTCCTAGGGATACAGACTGACTCTTAATTGTTGTTTTATCGGGTTGTTTCTGATCAGCACGTAACTAAATATTATTAACTATGCATTTCCTGACTGCAGAGGGCACCCCCATTAACCTTAACTCCTGCAGCTGGTTGCTCCAGCAGAGCGTAGATCCTTACCTAGTTCGAACATAAAGGCACTACATTCAAGTTTACAAACAACTAAAAGTTATACCGTTGCACCAAATCACATATGTTCAACGTAGACTTAAGTTATGTCTTAAAACTTACACCTAACACTAAATAGGTGCAACGTCCGCCGCAGCGTTGCCAGATGTACGATAATTATCGTATTTGTACGATAATTTTGCCCTCTGTACGATGTACGATCAATAATGCCAAAAGTCCCATAATGTATGATAATTTGATCATTTTGTGACACAGCCTAGACTGATTACAACTACTAATACTATCTCATTTTAATTCATTTCCCGACACGATCAGCATAGTAAAATATGGATCCTACGTCTGTGTTTATGCATCTCTTCTCATGTGACGTCTTTCCAGCCAGTCATGCTTGTGATGATGAACGTGACTCACAAGCATGCCTGTCGTTAACCATTAATCAAATCCCGTTTACAAATTAGAAATGTAGGTATTTTATATTGAATGCAGTAACTTACGGGCCAGTACCATATTTACTACGTCAGCAATAAAAAAAAATTAAACAATGTGGCTAGATTTGTAGGCGGTGTCAAAAAGTCCTTCGTCTCAATAAATACGTGTTTTCTGAAATTACACATTTAGGCCTATTTGTTCTCTTGGTTATGACTCGCGTTTGATCATTTTCCCCAAAATACGATAATTTTAAGACTCTGGTACGATACTTAAACATTTCCCATCTGGCAACGCTGCCTACAAGCACCACAGTGGGAAAAACTTACCTCTGTCTGTCCACTTCGACGAGCACTACCATAGAATGTGTAAGCAATCAGGCATCCGTAGGACAGAGCGCAGATAAGAACAGATGATATGCAGCAGGGATCTGACAAATGCACCTGACAGATGAAGACCTTGTGCACCTTCTCAAACAAATGGCAGTGCAGAGGTTTCACAGCCTTGGTGGCCAGCATATTTTTCTGTAAAAATATTTATTTCATGAACATGAGACAATTAGTGTCAAAGCAATTGTGACAGCAGAATTTTTTTTTCTGTGTATATATATCACATATAATGAATGCCAATCATGTAATGCAATAATGCAACAGGTTGGTTTGCTGATTTTCAATTACTGTATTTAATGTTAATTGCTGTGTCAGTTTTGTTTTGTGATTAAAAATGTCCCTGTTACAAGGTGTTGCCCAACGTGATCTTTGTTTATACCGAAGACGTTTAATTGGACCACTTTCCCGACGACCTCCTGCGCGGTGTGTCAAGTGTTAAATTTGTTTGCAGTTTGGATGGTCGATGAGCAATCTATGAAACAAGGGTCTTCTTGACAACAGACCGCTGCTGAATGAGACCATTATGCCAGAATGCTCATTTATGTGGTCCATACTGCTGTTGTTTTTTTGAATAAAAATCACCATAGCTATTTCACAGTATTATATTTTGAAAGCCAGCGCAGCTAGCTAGCTGCCTCATTCCATTTTTAGAAAATTAGCTAGCTTAGCTGGCTAGCTTGTTAGCAACAACATAAAATCACTGCTGGCTCCATAGTAAGACTGAACATTCCCTTCGCTGGTCAGATAGCTGGAAAATAAGTCTAACAACAAATTACTCATGCTTGCCAGCAATCTAGCCATTTTATTTTGTTTTAGCAAGTTAGCCAATAGTGACATGAGAACATCAAGCTTGAAAATCGATTGGGGTTTTAGGCTAGCTATTTAAAGCTACAAAATAAGCTTGACAATAAACTATTCTTACTTGCAGGCCAGCTAGCTCTAGCTGTCTTGTTTTTATTTGTTGCCAGTCAGTTAGCTGCTTACATAGCTAGCGTGCAAGCTATATCCATAAACAACACTGGCAACTGACTGAATTCTGACTGTTCCAGGTAGCTAATAATCTTGAATTTGGAGTTTGCTGTTCGGATAACTATCTGGCTCGACTGGATAACTCTGCTAATGGTTAACTATTGTTTAGTAGTTGGTGTTCTTATTTTAGCTTCAGTTGGTTAGCTACCTCCTTAGTGAGCTAGCTTGGTAGCTAGCCAGAGTGACTGTGTTGGGTCAGTCACATGAACAAATGTAAAATTAAGACGCTATTAATTTATGGTGTCAACATGAAGCCAAATATATAGGTAATTTAACCGTGAGGTAATGTGGCCCAGATTGTTTTTTGTAACTTCATTTTGCTTCATTTTGCTGACTATAGTTGTAATGGCAAACATTCTATAAATGTGAGCAATTGTGTAGCTATTATCATCAGTAGCTATTAAGATTGTACATACTGTACACAGTAGTAGCTTATAGTGTGACAAAGAACAATATCATCAGTTACTTACAGTAAGCAGCTTCAGCCCATCACACCACATACAGCTAGCTAATCGTTAAATAAAGGTTTGTATAATCTGTAATGCTATTGATCGCTACGTTGAATATTCATTCCAGATGAGTCACTGGTCAGTCTAAGGATGGTTGCTGCCAGTGTTGTGTAAATATATATTAAACACTGAGAAGAATGTACATAAGAACTTACACATTAAAGTAGCACAGCTGTGCGGCTAGCTTTTTATTATGGTTAGAAATACATTGTAAATAGAAGTATGTTTTGGGTATTTAACCAACCTGTTGTCTTTGTAATCTCTGCACAATCTGGTTAAAGTGAATTTGTATAATTGTGTGAACTGCAAGTTTGAAGAAGATGACCTTTTAAGAATATACAGAATAAACTCCAGCAAACTACTATAATGTTCAAATAGTTTAGTAGACTCAGAGACAACACTATTTACGAGTACAAAGACATGTATGTATTAAAAAAAGGAAAAAAAAAACATAACAAAAAAAACAAAACAAATAACAGATATCGCAGCAAAAGAAGTGATGGCAGCCAGAGCTTCACAGCTTTGGTAACCAGTGCTTTTCCGGGTGGATCCAGAAACAGGCCTTCATGGTAACCGTAACGGCCTGGGTATCAAAACTACCTACCATACTTCACCCTGTCTGGCAATCCTGTACTTTGCTTTGTTCATAATCAAGTCCCGCAGCTTGTCAGAAGAGGACAAATTCCTTTATCTTCATAGATCTTCTTCAGACCTCAGATGTAAATCTGTCTTTCTCTCCAGGCTGTGCCCACTGAGTGGGGGATTAGTTCACAAAGTTACACTAGGGTCCTGTTTGCTGGTGCTTTTCCGGGTGGATCCAGTAACAGGCCTTCATGGTCACCGTAACGGCCCGGGTATCTTAACTACCCACCATACTTCACCCTGTCTGGCAATCCCGTACTTTTACTTTTCCAGCTCCCAGGACCACATGTACTGTGTCCTCCAATCCCCTACCATGTGGGCAGTAGATAATTTTCATCCTGCAAGTCACATGGCAGAGCACCTGTTCTCTTCAATATAGGCACTACTCCGCTGATGACATCTAAGCAACTTGCAGGCGCCTGATGCATTGAAGGGTGCTGAGAACGGAGAGTTGACAGCATCCTGGCTGATCTGCCCACCCCTATCCCTGGTGGAATGACGCTGATCTGTTTTTGGGCTCCTGGTCATTGTCAGAAAATGACACGGCTTGGCTCGAGCCTGAGCTGGAGAGCGCAGCTTGTGGTCAAGGTGAACGCCTTAACTGCTGAGCTACTTGGGAGCCCTCCATCTGTTATTTTCTATCTTTGCTTCCTCCCTTTTTCCAGAACTTGAGGAGGAGAACCAAGATTTAATTTTGGCCTTCATTGTCTTTGGGGCTGGCGTCTTCTTGGCGATTCCACACTCAGGAATCAGTCTCTCTTCTTCCTCTTTCACCTCCTTTCCAATGCTCCCCTTTTCCTCCTCTCGCGGCCTTGCAAATATTCTATCCACAAGGACTTCCAGAATGATCTTCCTCTCCCTCTTCATCTGCTCCTTCTTCCTCCTCACCTCCTCCTCCCACATGCTTCTCTCTCTCCTCATCTCCTCTCTCTCTTTCTCCAGCTCTTCAATCCGCCTCTTCATCTCAGTGTCCCAGAGCTTTTTCTCCATCTGCCTGTATTCCTCCAGCTCCTTGCTCAGCGCCTTCATCAGCTCCCTCTCCTCTCTCATCTCTCTCTGCATGGCCTCTTTCTCCTGCCTCCACTGCTCCCTCTCTGCCTCCAGCGTCTTTCTCTCTGCTAGCTTCCTCTCAATCTCTTCTTTTGTTCCCCAGCAGCTCTCCCACTCCTCGAGCTCCAACAGCATGGCGTCCTCTATGGCCATTCTGCTGTACCCTTTCCTCTGTTTAAAATAAAGTGCCAGGGGAACTATTAATTTTTGTCATACGTCCATTATGCATATAGGTCCTCCTTAAACTCTGTCCTTTATTACTAATCCTAATCAACAGTTGGACCATATTTGTCTTTAATTAATGGTGTGTCATAGGTTGGCAACAACACATGAATATCCAAACAGGCTATTTCAAGCTACAACACGTGTTACCTGTTTGTCTCTATTATTATTTATTAAATTTCCAATTACATAAGTTAAAGACTTCTGTGTTAAAATGTTTTAAATTGTCAATTGTGTATGGCTATCCCAAACTGAAACTAGCATATATGACTTGGGATAAAGTAGAAAGCATTATCCAGGAAATGTTGCACGTTTCCCATCCCAGAAGTCATTGCAAAGTAAAAAGGGTGTTGCTCATGGTAGCGTTCAAAGGTGAAAAAATGGCGGACAAATTGTCCACTCTTAGTACCAACAAACGATAGTATTTATCAAGTATGAAAAGTTACCCATATAATGTTACATATACAATATGTAACTTTATATGCCAGCTGAAGTATGTATTATTAGAGCAAAATAGCTAGTAGATAAGGACAAAATTCGTCAATAACTGCTCTCACAGTTGATAAGATTATTGCTAAGTAGGCAGCTTATTAGTATGCCGTACGCAATTTGGGACATAGCCTATGATATAGTTTTTAATGGTAAAATCCATATACTTATTCCTTTACGATGTTTTACTACTCACCCTCAAGCGGAACCGCTGAAACACATTCATGCTCCTTTTTCTCTCGCTGTCTGCAGTTAATTCCAGTTAATCGGTAGCAATGTTAGAATGTCCGATATTACCTGAATATATAGAGAACTCCCATTGTGACGAACTTCTATTGTGACGTCATAAAGTCGAAGTTGGAGTCTTGGAGTCATAGGATGCCAATGAGTGTGTGTGTGTGTGTGTGTATATATATATATATATATATATATATATATATATATATATATATATATATATATATGTATATATATATAGGCTAATTGAACAATTCCTTTATTTCAATGATATTTAATTTTAGTTGCTGTGTAACTCTTGTTTTATGAAAAAGCATGTCCTTGTTATGAGGCGTCCCCCACATACCACCTGTGTTTATTGCAAAGATATTTAATTGGAACACTGTGCCGATAAGCTTCATTTTTTGCGTGGTGTATCAAGTCACGATTTCATCTGCTGTCAGGATGACTTATGAACCAAACTTTAAATACGGTCACAACGACCTCTTGACAACAGACCCTTGTTCAATAAGACCATGAGGCCAGAACGATCCACAGTGAAGGGTCAAGAACTAGCATTGTTGCGGAATGGTTATGCAGTTAAAAAAATTGCTGCATCACTGTGTTATAATGTGCTGTGCCTTTGAGAACAAATTGCCAATTGGTCCTAGCAGCTGCGCCTGCGTATATTGGTGAGATTGGAGAAAGTTAGTCCGTCTCTTGTGTGGATATCGCAGCAAAAGTTAGCTGAGAAAGTGCAGTGCCCATTATCTGTCTCTACCACTGCAAACCGTAACGCGACAGCTTACGTATGCCCTTGTGTTTTATTTTCACTAGTCTGTAGTGCATGTATGTCGATCCAGGTTAGTGTGCTGGGGAAACCCCGCATTAAATGGTCGACGTTTTATTATTAAACTCCCCCCTATGAGTACCGCCAACGCCGTTGTCCCGCCTCTTCCATGGTGTCTCCCGTCTGCACTCTACGAAGCTAAAGCGTTACAACTGCAATGCCTTCTTTTTGCGGAAATGTGTGCAATTTTTTGTGGTTTTAATATGAATATGTCTAACCCATGAAACAGATGATATTGTAACATCTTTTCTTGTATATGTCAGTCATTAAAATATAATGAATAGAATTAATGGTAATATACCTTGTCCTGTATTCTTTATAAGAGAATGAAAATAAACCCGAGTTGGTTAGAAAACAAATGTCACATCGTCCTTGTGTAGCCGGAGACTTAAGACAACGGTCTTAAGTATTTGGAGCAGATTACTCCACACAAACACCTACAAGCAGCGTTGCCAGATGTATGATAATTATCGTATTTGTACAATATTTTTGCCCTCTGTACGATGTACGATCAATAATGCCAAAAGTCCCATAATGTGACACATTTTGTGACACTTAGTATTAGTTGTAATCAGTCTAGGCTATCTAATTTTAATTCATTCCCCGACACGATCAGGATAGTACAATATGGCCTGAAATATATAATAACACCATGGTCCGTTATACATCGAATGAAAAGCGAAGCATAGGCCTACGCTACGTAATGCTAGCTAACAGAGCTGACAGGCTAGCAAAACACATTTTTGTTATCGCCAGCTTGAACAATGTTACACAAAAGATTACGGTAATAAGTCAGCTAAAGGTGAACCTTGATAACTTTTCTGTTACTATTGTTATAACGTTAACTTACCTCTCATTGTTTCTTCGTTCTTGTGTAGTTTTAATGTGGTTTGCAACTCCGGTTGGCTCTTTTGTTAGTTGTTCAGCGAAAGTTGTTCCGTTAATTCAGTTAAAATTTGTTGCTAGACAACCTTCAGCACCTCGAAAGAAAGCGCACTCCACAAACCATAGTGAATGAGCAAATGCACATCGGTACAAAATAAATACACACAAGAAATGAATATGTGAAGTACTTTATTGTAAAATACACCGTCGTCCTTCTAAGACACACCTAACGGGGTACATTCATGTAGGGCAGCAGGGCAGCTATCAGCAGGCTTGTATGAAAGGTTAAAAGAGGAAAATTGTCTATGATAATTATTGTTTACATTGTATGTTGCCGTTGGTTGGCTTGAAACGACAGAAACGTCATTAAATGCGTCAATATTTTGATGAAGGATCGCTTTACGCACTAATAGTTAAGTTGCGTCTTAAGTGATCGTGATGCAACCGAAATTCAGTGCGGCGCTAATTTGAAACTAGCTGCTCCGAACGTAAGGTTAAGATGGACTTTACATCCGAATTTACGATCAACTTTACGCTCTGCTGGTGCAACCGGCTGCTGGTCATAAGCAAGTTATCTGTCCTAGCTTTAACTGGCAGGAGAATGTTTGATACCACACTGGTAATTAGCAACAAGTCTAGTTTCTTGAAAACGAGTGGGTGAGATTAACAGAGAATATTAGGCAACAGTCAGTTAGCAGCAGGAAATCTATAGGTTTTCTGTGGCAAATGTACATACACTACATCAGAAGCAGATGTTTATTAACATTACTTAAAAAAGCAGTTAGGCTTTAGTTATTTTTAGTTTTTTTAAACATTCTTTTAACAAAGATCTTGAGAGTAGGGACACTTGATTTATATTTTAAAACCTTTAGCCACTCACAGACAAATAATTATAAATGACTTAGAGTGCTGTCCATTCAAAATTGAAACTTCTGTCTGTCTTTTTTGGTGTCAGTTATGTGTAGGGGTGTCTTGTAGAACAGTCCTTCAACTGATTACATTTAAATGTAAAACCATTACATTTACATAAAACCATAAATTACTTTTATGATGATCTTGAGAAAAATCAGAATAGGACAGAAAAATATATTTTGTGTGATATTACTTCTTGAAGATAAACTAAATTTTTATTATTATTGCATACACAGACCTCATTAATTAGTCATATAAAGGCATGTAGACTGAATCAAAAAGAGCAAAGCACTCCAAAAGTATCCGAAGAAAACATTAAATCATCCTTTGTAGCTAAAAACAACGACCATTATAAAACAGAAATAGCATCAAAGTGCATCAAAGTTCCCCCTCTCCTTGAAAATCCTTGAAAATAATTAGTATGCAAAGTTGTTGGAAAGTGGTAGAAAGTCAAGTATGCCACTGTCCCCGAGCAGTCATGGAAAATAGCCAGAAGAACAGAATTACATTTCTTCTTATCTGATACCTTTTACAGCAAGCACAATACATCCATCTTTCTTTTTCGCTTGCCAGCTTTATGTAATTCACTACGAATTCTAGAAATGTCAGTGTGCTGACATTGTTACCAAATTTGCAAGCTCTCTGCCTCATACATTAAACTCAGTGCCAAAAGTCATTGGTATTCACTGCCAAGAGTGTCTGTACAGTAGGACACAAAGTGTTTGGAAAGTAACATGTCTCAAAAGGTATTTCTCCTTGCCACCCATCTGCAGAGTAGTCCAATGTCATTGGACTTTTGCAGCAGAAATGATAATGAAAATCATTATCTCTAAAATGTCATTTGAACAGTCTTGCAAAATTCATATATGATAAGTATGTAAGTGGGATGGATATACATACATATATATATATACATATATATATATATGTATTTATATCCATATATGTATATACATATATACATATATATATGATAGATTTGCCCATTTTTTCAGATTTCCAGTCAATTTCCAGAAATGTAATGCTAACCAATGCAGGAATTTAGACGTGCATGATATGTTATTTTGAAAGGAAAAATTGACATTTGATGATGGAGGTGCTGTTGAGACTTTAGCATTGCAATCTCTGAGAGTTAATTGATACTGAAGAGGACAAAGGGAAGTGACCCCGTCCACCCGCCCCTCCCTCCCATCCAGTGACTTTGGAAATTGGGTAGTAAGATTTGAACTTTCAAATGTTGCGCCCGCCTGTGCATGCATCTAAGGCCTGCTTGAGCTTCATGACCGTGGTCCTGGCTTTCTCAACTCTCTCTCTCTGATGTCCTCTTCCCCTCCCTCCCTGCTTGCTTACGCTGGCTCCCCCAGGTCGTAATATTTTACAAGGTATGTATACTTTCCTGGCAACGAGCAAAGTACTTGTGTTCGTAGCTCCCGAGGAACCCGCTCACCTGATTAGCTTATTTAATCGGACTGTGGGTTTTCTTCAACCGGCTGAACTGCTTCTTCAACGCCCTGAGCCAATGGTCTTCCTCGCGTTTCCCTGAAATACATTGCGGTCGATTGTCAATGCTGCAACGCCAAAACAGAAAGTGCCTTTGAGGTCAAAAGCAATGAGACGGCTTCCATTACCCTCATTGAAATTTCCTGATGGTGGACTCAAGGTCAAACGCTGCAGCCAGTCTTTGGGACTGTGGGCAGCGTAAGCGATGGCCATCCTAACTTTGTACAGTAAGAGGTTATTGCGGTTGGCATTGGCATCGGGCTGGGAGCCAGGTTTCAGTGCTCATCTCCCCTCTCTCACACACACCTGACTGGCTGGCTGGCCACTTGCTTGAAGGCTGTGGAAAGTGCACTGGTGAATTAGGCCACACACCTGCTAGGAGGCTCACGTTTGCACCCAAACATTGACGTTAAAGCTTCCCCCCCTCACCAGACCAAACAAACAAGCTGACATTGAACACCTGATATTGAGGGGTTGCAGTTGGGCTGGAGCCAATGTGGTATGAATGAAGTAAGCTGGTCCAGAGATCAGAGCACGTCCAGCCATTTGTTTCTGTAACGATGGCCACGTTGCCATAGCTCCAGTAGAGGAATTAAGACTATAAATATATAGATATCTGGATTTCTGGGACAGTATCTGGTGGAGAAGACAGGTGATGAGAAAACCATACAAGAGACGGAATTGAATTCATGCTCACGATTTTAAGAAAATGGGATTTTGGTTGAATTGGACTGATTATAACAGCCACCGTGTTCCCTGTGCATTCGCACTGAAAAACCTTCACCATGACAACCTGACTGTAACAACACAGCTGCCTTTGGCGGGTGCTGTGTAGGTGGAGCGGATTGGCAGTGGGAGGTTTTTTATGTTCATCTTATTATGAAGTGCTCACTTCAGAGATGCGAAAGGTGAAGTAAATGGCTTTAGCTGATTATAATACCTGGCATGCCGAGTGGGACGAAAGGCTAGGTTGCGTAATGGTTATGTGAATGAATTCCGGGCTGCTTTAAAAAGCTGTGAATGCGTCATCCTTGTGCCCAGCGCAGTGCCTTAGAGTGTGATTTTGTGGCTCTGACATTTTCCTGCTTTAGTCTGCATTAGATTTGTGGTTGCTGCCAGTACTACAAGGGTTACATTCACACATTTTTGCACGTTTTTGCACATTTTTGCACACCTGTCCTGTCTAGTCTTGCCTATGCAGGCAAGCCCAATCAATCACACAATTGATCATGGCAGAGTCCATTAATTGGCTCCTGTTTTGCTTTGTGGAGGGCATCCCTGTCTTCCTAAGCGTCAGGTAATCTGATCTCTGATAGTGGAGCGAACATCCCACTGCTGACACTACAGCACCTTCTACATGATGTGGAGCGTATACAGCGCTTCCTTCCCACACAGAGTCACGCTCCAGCGGCTGCTCTAATTAGATGCTGCCAATCTGGTAACCCTGCGCACCCCTGCTGCACTCTGGGCCTGTGACTCACCAATCCGTGTCCTTTCAGCAGGCAGGAGTTCCCTCGAATGACGGGCTGCGCCCTTTTATTTTTCTTTTTTTACTGCTGTCAGTTATCCGGCAGGAGCAGGAGACAGGGGGTGACATGAGCTAAATATGAGGACAGCGCAGTGCCAGGCATGCTACGGTGTCAATGGGGACTCCTGCTGGCCAGGCAGCCACTGATGTGTCCCTAATGTTCATGAGGAAGAGATACAGAGTGTACCGTCCCTGAGGGGAATCCACAGCATCTAAGGAGGTTTACATTTGGGGCATTTCTTGTTTTCAGTGGATATGTAGACCGCCCCTGTCTACATGCAGTTATATTTTCCTACATCATTCCTGACCACATGCTGTGAGTCCAGTTTTTCCAGTCTGTTGTGGGAAATATTTTCTCTTCCTCCATACTGCAGGGTGGACTGATGCAAGGTCACATCTCTTGTCCTTCAGCTTTTTTTTGGCTTTTGCTTTCTTTTCACCCTGTGTGTTTTGGGAGCGGTTTTCTTTCAGCTATTGGCATGGCCTCGTGGATACAATAACTTACAGCTCTGGTCGCTGAGCAGAGGGGCTGCACCACCGCATGCTGGCTGGATCAGGCTTCCGTCCTTACGCAGGCCTCTTAATCTCAACTCAGCAGCTTGCCTGTCCTGAATGCCTCCAAATGAAAAGATACTTAAGACTCCCACAGGAGGAATGAATGGCGGCGAATGCTGTAATGTGAGAGGGTATCTGTGCTGAGCCGGGCGGCATTTCTGTATGTGACCACTTGCTTTTGGCAGAGCAAACGTGGACAGGCCACTCTGCTGCATTAGCTCACAGCATGTTGCTGGCTTGTCATTTGCTGGTGTCATGTTTGCACTCATTGCCCCCTCCCTTTTCAGGAACTGCAGTGCAGTTGTGGTGCTGCACTGTGTAAAAAATGAACCTCTCAGCTGAGAATTGCAGCTGCTTCCCCCAGCTCATGACTCTCACAGGGACTGAAATGACTAAACCTGCATATGGGGCTTGTAGCAGTAATCAAAGTGTATTGTCACAATCGCAACTGGCATTTTATTCGCAACTGCCAGCTGCTCCCTCTGAATGTCTAAGTGAACCTCTGTGTTCAGGCATCAGTAGTGCTATGAGCATGGTCCTTAGCTGTGCTGTCACAGGAGTGCTGTACATGTACATCATGTGGATGAGCCCAGCTTGCCAACAATACAAATGCGCTCCAATTCAGTGCTGTGCAGCAGCTGCAGAGGTGGACACCTGCTACCGTGGCACAGCCTGGATTTGAGCAAACTAGACCCCCCATCGTGTCCCATTGGTTATTGCGACCACTCCTGATCTGGAGGGGGTTTGCGGGTGGCAGCAGAGGAGATTGACGGAGCTGCTTGGGGGCAGAACTCAGGTACAGCCTGCAGTCTGCCTCTCCTGATTGGAATACCAATCCGGCTCCAGCTGCCAGACGCGATGCGGGGATGGCGGTTTCGCGCCCCACCATCTGTTCCTGCTCGCACCGTGTCGCCGCGGAGACGGCGGCGGGCAGAGGGCAGAGGCGCGCTAGGACAGCTGGAGAACCCAACCCTGCCCCTGCCGAAAAAAAACACATTACACTTTCAATGAAAAACCCGACCAGAGCTCTCACACCTGGCAGATGTGGTGAATGCCGCTTGCTGTTGCATTTGACGGCAGCGCTGGGTGTGGCTACTGTCTGGCTGGGCGGGGGAGACGTGAGTGCAGCGGTCTGCCAGACACAGTGCGCTCTCACCCATCTGTGATGACACACGGTGCCCTCCACGACTGCACTGCATGGTAGGCTGCCTGTGTTCCATGTTAATGCGCCTCTAGAAGAGAAAAAAAAACATTCTCCTCTTGAGAAACGCTACACAAAGACCACTTGAGACTTCACAGCCTTGAGACGTTGAGTGTAGTGTAAGCCACTGTGGAATTACACATAATTGCTAGTGGAGGGAAGTGGATTGTATATTGTATTAGAACACATGTGGCAAGGGAGAGATGTCAGGCTTTGATTACTCCTCTAACCCTCTCTCCTCTAACCCCTTCTCTCCGTCTCTCTCCCTCTTTCTCTGCCTCCTGCAGACTATGCAAGCGGCACGATGCCCGACAGATGAACTGTCGCTGACTAACTGTGCGGTGGTGAGCGAGAAGGATCTGCAGTCCGGACAGTGAGTATGAAGCGAGAGCGTGGAGTGTGGCGCAGCGAGAGCGCAGGAGAACCTGTGACCCACGGGCTCACATGCAGGCCTGCGTCCAAGCCGTGCTCCTCTGCATTTACATCACATTTGCATCCATTCATTCGACAGAGTACAACGCAAGCAAAAAACCATAAGGAGTCAAGAATATTAGAAGCCCTGCATGTCCAGGTTTCAATGGTTGGCCAGACAAAGTACCAGCTAGCTGGTAGACCTAATGAGTGCGTTAAACCATTAGATTACTTTTTTGTAGTTTAGTAGGAAACAGTTTTGAGAAATTCCTTTAGGGGGTAGTGCTCAGGTGCTCAGGTGAGCTCGGACATTATATTTTAGTATTATATTTTATATATATACATATACATAAATTTGCGTGTACAGTCTCATTAACGCTGCCACCATAGCTGTGGAGATTATAGCAGGAGGTTCTATAGAGCAGCCACAGTGAGTAAGGGCTGTTCAGCGGTGTGGCCGGCCGTGCCCTCCATCCCATACTTCTCCAGCAGGACACCCTGCCCGACTCACGGGATGTGCCCTCAGTGTCCTTCACTGCTCTAATCTTGTTATATGTACCCGGGTCCGTCTTCATTGTGGCTGTCGCCACAGGTAGCAGTGCTGTTTATTGCCACCGTGGGTTTTCAGAGCTTATCCTGATACAGCTCAGCGCACACCTACGTCACCCGGGGGAGCAGAGCGTTTTGTCGCAGTGCCACGCCCCCGATCTGTCTTTGTACTGCTGTGTGTGTGTGTGCGGGTCACTTCCCTCTGGGGATCCAACCCACAGCCCTGCTGTACCTGGGCGGACATGCTGCCCACAAAGCCACTGAGGCAGTTACTTCATGGCATTCCCTCAGTACCATCCTGTCTGCTACTCTGGAGCAGCCTGACCTGTGATTTGTTTGTGATGGCGTGCCTGGAGTCTGTGAGTGATACAGTGGGCTTCTGAAGTAGTGAGAGGGGGAAGGAAATGTATCTGTCCATGCTATGGTGACCCCACCCCCAGTCCTATCCCTCAAGGCCAGAGGCAGGCTGCGCTGTGTGTCATTGGATGTCTGGCTAAGTCCAGACATTGACTCAGACTGACACCTCTGCCGCAGTGGCTCCCAATACAGCATTACTCATCTGCATATGTAAGAGTGTGTGCGTGTGTGTGCGCGTGTGTGCATGTGTGTGTGTGTGTGTGTGTGCGCGTGTGTGTGCGCGTGTGTGCGTGTGTGTGTGCATGTGTGTGTGTTTGTGTGTGTGCGTGTGTGTGTGTGTGGGCATGAGCTAGCAGATCTAGATTTTGTTGCCACTGATTTGGTGACCTTACTAAAAACGAATCTACTGTATAAGTCTCAATCCATTCCTCAATAAATGCCTCTAATGACCTCGCTGAGGTGATCGATTTTCTATCTGAGAAGTTAAATGCTGTGCCTAAATCTGTGGGGTAAATAGCTTTACAAGGTGAGGGTGTCCTAGCTTGATCTTAAACCCAGATATTTGAGGTTTTAAACCCTCGGCGGGATGTTGCTTTTGGTATTCTCTTCAACAGCTGCAAGGCACAGGGGCAACTGCCTGCCCTTAGAGACCAGATAAGGCGGAAGTGTGTCCTGCATCGCTTAAGAAGGCGGGGGAGCTTACATCTTTGTTTTGATCTGGCGGTCACTGTGTTATCAACCTCGCCACCAACAGCAAGGCTCTTGAGCTGCAGTCCTTTAATCCTAAACTCAGTTCAGTTTTTTCACATTGTGGCAAATGATGATGTCCGGTGGCCTTGAAAACAAGATAGGGGTGAATGGTGCTCGTGTTTTTTGGCACGGCACCAATAACAGCCTATTTCAGGAGCAGGTCTTTTATGTTTCCTGGTGGGACAGTGGCTCGTGGCTGTGCCCTCTGAGAACATGAGTAATCTGTGATTAGCTGCCAGAGAATCCTCTTTGTTGTGCTGCAGGGAGGGCACTTGTGACCTGGAAGAGCTAGGTTGTTTGGTCTGCGTTTCTGCAAGCAGACTGACTATGGGTTGTGCTCAGTTTGCAATTTTCAATGCAAAGTGACTTAGAAAAGATTCAGAGCACAGTGGTCAATCACTTTCACCTTTAAACCGATCAAATTTTTCAGCAGATGTCTTCATTTTATGTTGTAGTTATTTCATTTCAATATTTATATTTCATGATAGTAACTATTTGCAGATTATTTTTTTAAAATAAGTCTGCAATTGCTGTCTACTACTATGCTGCTGTGATCTTTGCAGAGGGCACATAATTGCCATATAAACAGCATGACTTAGCAAATGATTGACATTTATGTGCTTTGATTGCTGCGCTGACCTACTTTTATTTACGTAATAGTAATCGCATTGCTCATCTTCAGTCAGGATGACGACGGACCATTGTGGAAATTGGGTTTTATTGGCCGCTAACAGGTGCTCAGAATGACCAGGATGTAATCGCCAGCTACGGTTGGTCACGAACCTTACTTCCACGGTCAGCCTGCAGAAACACAGCCGTGTGGCTTTTCCACTCTCTCCCCTGGGCGCGTGATAGTGCGCCTCCTCCCCCCCTCCCCGATGTTGTAGAAATGGTTAACGATCCACTCACTGCTGCGTGACTCGTGTTTGGTACACAGAGCAGCTCAGCGGGGGTGCGGAGCAGGCTTAATGGATCTGATGGGTGGATCCTGGAAGTGGCTAATCTCGCTCTGCTGGGGCATGTGTGAAAGCAGAAGCGGTAAGCGTCCATTAGGGCGTTAGCATCATCTCAGAGGGAGGAGACCCAACCATGGTGTGGTTGTGCTCCCCTGCTGAAGAGCCATATGGATTCCTGGAGGTCCGGATACTCTGCGCAGAGTACCTCATAAGGATCTGTTATGAATCACAATAACTGACTCATCTCAGCAGAGTGAAAATACCCATCAAAATGCATGCGTGAGTGTGCTTTCTGAAATCTTATCAGATGTGAGGAGGAAGAAAATGGCAGTAATGGATCTCAATGGTGTTAAATGCAATCTTTCTGTATATGTGCACTAACCAACAAACAATCTGAGACGCCAACATTATTCATCCACCAACTTCACTGGATTTTATCCTCTTATCAAATATTCTACATAAAAACGAGGAAATGACTACAGAGTTCTCTAACTATAGATTTTGAAGAAATTAAATAATGATCCAGCTAACTCACAATTATTGGCCTGAACAACCATATTTGGATATTGCTTTGGAATAAATTATTCATCCAGCATTTAAAGAGATGCTAATTTTCCAAACTAAAGAAATGAAGGGGAAAAGCTGCCAGCAGTAGAGTTTATCACAGCATTCATCAGGAGCTGCCCTTCAAAGTCAAACAGAATCCAAAATGTAAGCCTGTACCTGTTGAAAATTGTTGTTCTAAACCATATGTAGGATTATAAACCCAAGTTATTTACTTTCCAAAATTGTGAAAAATTACTCATCGCTGAAGGTTTTTTTTTTGAAACATGTACAGTATGTGATATAACAAACTAGCATACTAACTAACCAATGACAGCTAGGTGGCTGTACCCTTAAGCACCTGAAAAAAAAGATTTCCCTTTGTTTGACCTAGCCAGCAAACATAATCCCTTTTGCTGCTACATCTGCCATCGCAGATGGCATGTTTTCAACTGCTGTAGTGTTTCCTGGGCATTTAAGATTTTCCATTTTCAAGCGCTTGCCTGTGGAGTAACATGAACTCTTTGTTCACACGTTCTGTTTCTGCCCCTCTCCGCAGACATGTGACCGTGAAGACCACGCCCACCCACAAGTTTGTCTTCACTGTCAAAAGCCACCACTCGGTGGTGCCGGGGACCATCGCCTTCAGCTTGCCGCAGGTACGGAGGGCTCACAGTGAGAGCCGAGTCTGGCGAATTAACACGCCTCTGCTCTCACACCGGCTGAAATGGGGCTCCACAAGCACCACTCTGAAATGAGCACGGCATTTTCAGTCTCAGTATCTTTAGGCACTGGAAGCATAGCAGAACAAATTAGTCTGAGGAATAAAGGAGCTCGCCAAAAGACTAAAGGTGGTTGTTGTGGTAATTCCATGAAAACATGAGCATTTTTAATCTGTATCTGACAGATCTTTAATCTGTCGTTTATAAAGCAGTATTGGTATGACCACCAGTAATCAGAAGATGTGAAACTGGAGGTGCATCCAGAATGAAGGCAGAAGCCATTTTAGATGTATTTTGTTGATGAGGAAACAGCAGAGGGTCGCTGAAGTTGATTCTCTTCTTTAACTTGATAGGAATTCTTTTTACCATTATAGCTAAAACCAACATCAGATCTGGATCTAACAGGCCTCCTGTAATTACTCATTTAGCCCTTGTGCTCAAAGAACTTGTCACATCTGTAATGAATTCTCAACATGTTCTTACCACACTCCAATTAAACACTTATACTCAGTGGTGGCATTATAGCCACCTCAAGATCTCTCCAGAAGATGCAGGAGATTTCTTCTGATGAAGGCTGCCAAGTGTTAACAAAACCTCTGTGTTCTGATGCAATGCACACATGTAGTATGGTATACTGTATAGCTTCCCTGCAAGACACATGACTCTACATGGCCAGATGGTTCCCTGTACATGTGTGCAATGGTCTTAGTGTGCAATGTATTCCTGTGCTGTGGGTGTGCATTTAGAGTAGACGATTGTGCCTGCAGGTGACAGAACAATAGCGCTGTGCATTTTGCTTTTGATAATTCGGCATTTTAAAGATATATTTTCACAGTGACACTTGCTACCAGTGCAGGCCCTAAACCAGAGGAACAGCTCAACGGTTGTATTTGCACTGAGTTTGAGTCAAACCTACATAAACATGTCAGACTTACTCCCATAAGATGAGTTTCTCGGTTGCACAATGCTCAGTACATTTCATTCTTTAGTTAATGAACATCAGCCTCAGTGCTGTCCTGCCTAATTAGCACTGTGACCATTAGCATTTCCCCCTGGACCTCCACTCTTCTCCCTGCTTTGCGGTCGCTCAGTTCACACTCTCACATGTAATATCCCCTCTCTTTCAGAGGAAATGGGCCGGGCTCTCCATTGGACAGGAAGTGGAAGGTAAGGGGATCGACCGTATTGACATAGGAAAATGAAAGCACTGTAGTGAAAGTATGTACTTAAAAATGGAATAGCTGTGCACATGCTTGTTTTGTTTTTTCATGCTGGTGTCTCTTGGTCTTCACTGTTGCTGGGTCAATGAGTGCCGAGCACTGGTCTCTCAGCTGTTCCCCTTGACCTAGGAATCCCTCTCTGTCCCCTTCTGGGCTGCGCTTAGTGGTTTTGCTCGTCTGATGCTCTGCCGACTGCTCTGTTTGCATGCTGCACCAGCCTTCGGCTCGAGCGCATCGATTTGACTTTCCCTGCATTGAAAAGGTGCCTGTCTCACCTTTGGAGCTAATAAAGGTGGGCTGTGTTCAAAGAGGCAGGCCTCCTCTGTTCCACCTGACGGGCTTTTTCCCTGCGCTGTACGACCCGTAGAATGAGGTTGAGAGGTGGAAATGAGTTTCTCCGTGGGGCTGCTCCTTTCTGTTAATCCCAAGGGATCAGGCTGACTCTGGGCTGTCAATCTTCCCACACCGGTGACAGTGACGTGTCCATGGCCTGATTCTGCATGCAGGGCTTCGCATTACAGAGGATGGTCAGCACTGCAGGATTAGGTATCACAGACCTGCGGGAGGTCAGATGTTGGACAGCTGTATCGATATTCAAATCCAGACGTCCAAATCAGATACAGATGTCCCAAGAGTTACATTATACTAGAGCACCAGTTTCTTGACCTTAGGCTTTGTATTTTTAGATCCACAGTGCTTATCTGGGTTAGGGTTAGACATTGCACATAGATTTGCACTGTATGTTGTCTTTTTTTCAATGATTTGATCTGCGGTTTTTGCTATTTACATTACATTATCATCCTTAACCAGATGATCTTATCCAGAGCAACTTACGTAGGTTGCAGTTTTTTTATATGTTACCCATTTATACAGCTGGATATTTACTGAGGCAATTGTGGGTCAAGTACCTTGCCCAAGGGTACAAGGACAATACCCCAGCTGGGAATCGAACCAGAAATGCTACACTACCGCCCTGTATTTATATTAAAAGTATTAAAAAGTACTTATATTAAAAGTGGACACAGCAATAAAGTTGCATCTGTAAGAGCACCGACCGTCATATGTCTTGGAAGCTGTACATGCCCTTTGAGACAGCAGTGATTTATCTGTTGTCACTCTCACAAGCTTATCCTAGCGATAATTGTCATTGTTGTGGTAACATGACGTCTGCAGAGCAGCTGTTTACCCCTGGCTGTGTTCTGGAGAGTGAGTGCACAATAGTGGGACATAAATACGCTCCTCTGCAGGTAATAAATTCTTTCTCGGTAATCGATGGCAAGCTCTATCCATCATGTGCCTGTCCACCTAAGCCAATTATGGTGGGGCCTGTTTTGGAAGGCCTCCTTACTGATAGTACAGACCCCTGAATGACCCTCAGAGACCTCTCAGCACACAGTAATGAAAACGAGGTCTTACAGTAACATGAACCATCCTGGACCACAAGTGACTGTCCCAGCCCTGGTCATGCTGTACTTCATCTGAAGCAGCCGAGCTGTTGACTGTCACACCTCTAAATGCAATAGCTTGGTGGTCCAGTATGGCAGTGTAGTGATAAGGGGTCTGAGCTTGTTCCTACAAGGCTGCAGGTTTGAATCTGAAGTGGGACATGGCTGCTGCAGTCTTCTGGAAGGTACTTCCCCCCATCATCATTAAACAATACCTGATAGTAAAGTTGTAATATATGCGCGTAAGTAGATTATGGCAGTTTTTAATGTAGCTGTTTAGGATTATATGTACAATGTAAATTTTCTTGAGAATATCCATCCCTGGGTTTAAGATTAATCTGGGAGCAGCCTTGTCGGGTCAGGGTGGGTAGTGTAGAAAGAGGACACTGATCCCAGGTCAGTGCATTGGTGTGCTGTTTTTCTGCTGTGTCTCGACAGCTCTGAAGTGGGGAGGGAGTCAGAGGTGCTGTTTTCAGCTGTCTGGACGGATCTTGTGATATGCATGCCTGCAGCTTGAACGCTGCAGCAGGGCTAACTGGAATCCCTGTACACGCTGTAGCCTTGTGCTGCCTATTCCATACTGTCACTGCTGTACACTGTAAAACAACTCATGACTGAATGATGGATTGGGGCACTGGAGTCGTAATTTGAAGGTGGCAGATTTAAATCACAGCCGGGATGAGGCTGCGGTTTCCTCAATCAAGAGCCTTTGCACTTATGTCATCAGAAATAACCCATCTGGAGACTGAAGTGTGATGGTGAAGCACTGGTCACCCTGAGCAAGAGAGGTCACAAAACCAATCAATACCTACAGGCTGATACCACTGCCCATGCACTAAAGCTTGTAGAGTTAAAAGAGTAACACATTGTATCCCCTTGTAGAGCACACCAGCCACATTATCCGTTATCAATGTCTTCTGCGCACAGATCATTACTTAATCCCCCCTGTTTTCCCCAGAGCCAGGGCTTGGTGTTGGTCTCTGACCCTTGAAATGAAATGAGTCAAGTGACACCGTTAAAGGATGTGGTGTCATGGGCATAAATTATTACATTGCATTACATTATTGGCATTGATTGGCATTATTATCCAGAGTGACTTACGTAGGTTACAGTTTTCTTTATATGTTACCCATTTATACAGCTGGATATTTACTGAGGCGATTGTGGGTTAATTACCTTGCCCAAGGGTGTAACAGCAGTGCCCCAGCAGAGAAATTATTGTCATGTACAAATTAGTGTCTATATATTTGCCCAGTTTATGGTTTTGAGGTATTGTAATGCACTGTCTTCATCTTGTTTTTTTCCATCCTGGACACAATAACATATACAGTAGCTATTACAATGTCTTTTATTCCAGTTAAGCTTTGTGTATTAATTGACCTCTCTCAAGGTTTGTTTTTAGGGATAAAATGCCTCAGGTTCTTCTTGATATCCTCTTACTCAAAACCTCCTTGTAGAGGAGGCAGCCACACTCAATTAAGTCATTGGTTTAGCTGAGGTACGCAACAGCAGCACACAGGGAAATCCTCGGAGACAAACACTGCAAATACACAAGCTAAATATACACATTTCCTGTGGCCTTTTGTGCAAGCCTCAGAGCAGCGCTTGTTTTGAGCTCAACTCTATAAGGCGATGCTGTTGTGAAAGGGATGAAGTGTAACGGTGCCTATTTTAAATGCCGAGTCTTATGCAGTGAGACAGAGAGCGGGCAGAGGAGGAGAGAGCGCTACAGAGCAAAGCCTGCTGTTCTCACATGTCTGTCAGCTTCCCGCCGGGTGCGACGGAGGTGTAGGAATGAGGAGATCCTGGCAGGGCAGATGGGATGGGACGGGGAGGGCGGGGTGTGGAGGGGGGGCATGCCCCCTCGGTGTCCCCAGCATGGACTTCTCACCCTGTCTGCCTCCGGAGGAGAGAGGTCAGATGAAGCAGCAGCCTCATTCTAGGACAGAGCCTTTCAGAGCCTTTCTGCTATGTGCGTTTTTTTTCCGCTGTGCTCTGCAGACTGTTCTCAGAACCGTGGCATTCAGAGAACTGTAAATGCTGACCCGAGTGACTTCAAATGTAAAGAGACTTCACCCCTCAAGACTTTCACTTCCTTTTTTTCGCTAGAGAATAGTTAGCATATATTTTTCTAACACTGGAATCACTAACGGAGCTGCAGAATGCCTCAATCCTGTTTCTGATGTCACACTGACCTAAAGGATTGGATGTGACCCTGCTGGCATAAATAAGTCATCCGCTGTCATGCATTCTGTTCAAATTGAATATCACTCCTCGCTATGACTGGGCTCAGATAATGTGAGATTGAGAGTATATGTAGTAGCATCTCTGTTTCCTCATATGATCCTTACTGGCATCTCAACTCAAACAAATGACAGTAACATGACAGTAGGGTAGTTAAAAAATGTCTGTTACCTTTTTATCTCCATTCCCCCTGACCTTAACAGCAGGAAGAAAGAAAAAGTGGGTTATAAACCTCTACCTACACTGGAATAAATAGAATTGTACAGTTTCAAGAGCAACTGTCTCCACCTAACTAGCTATTTCACCACAAAGTGATACTAGCTACTCATTTTTATATGTGTATTAGGCTGAATGGCCTCATCTTTAAATGCAGACATGTGACATAATTGTGGTATTTCACCAAATGTGGATAAAAGGTTATAAATGACCTGATTAGTTGACAATGACAGCCTGTGGGGGATTTTAAGGGAGTGAAATTCCTTTAGTTATTGTATCATATTGGCAAGCTATCAGTTTTCATGCGAGACATACACACACTGCAGTCTCTTTCACTCATAACCCTACCGCAGATTCCTATTGTATTGCCAAACCTGTCACAGTTTGCGGCGATGTGTTTGTACAGACAGTGCGCTCTCACCTCTGATCAGCCCAATAGATGTTTTTTTTTCTTAGAAAATTTCAACAAGAGTGCCAAAACTGATTTGTGTGATGGTTGAACAGTAATATCATGCTCATGGACAGGTCTGTTGATACACACTAATGACAGGGAGGACACAACATTATAGGGTTTATAAGGAGAAGGTTCATTGGCAGTTAATTTAGACTATAGAATAAAATTACGGTTATCAGTATCATTACTGTGAGAAAAGGAGCAACAAAGGCAATAGTGGAATTAATAGTAATGGTAGTAATGCACTGGGCTTTGTCAGTTTACACAACATGAATTTGCATAAAATGTTGGATAAATATACATTTGTAAGTATAAAATATAATTTGATTTTATGATTGAAAGTTTCTCTGTGTGTAAAAATGTGTTGAATTAAAGTCACAATTTGCTACTTTGTTAATTAGATGGCTTTTTAAAAACCATTACAGCCACTAATTGGGAAGAAAATGGTAGACGTAGACTTTCTTGACAGAATGTGTCCTGTTGGCTGAAGGTGTCATGTGTCTGTTTTTATTCATATCCACATGGAAGCATTTGGAGTGTGGAATCAAGTGACTGATTTTAATATAGTTATGTGATATATTTTTTGCTCTTTTAAAAGCTTCTAAATAATAAAAAATACAAAAAGTATTAAACATCAACAAACATAAGTCTACACACAGAGTAAAATGATAAACCATGACTTTATCAGGCTTAAAAGCTGTGTGAGAAGGACTCGTTCACATTTTTATAGGAAAATGCAATTATGGGAACAACCCCGACGAATAAGAACAGTTTGCATGCATTCATATCAGATTCAAAACTAAAAATGAATAAATACATAAATAAATGAAAATAAAGCACAACTAGAAACTGCCAGTACCCTCAAAGGGGTGAGACATCACAAGTGATTACACATGAACAAGATGAAACACATCAACATGCAGTAATAGCTCTCGGAAGAAAATAGCACTGTCACTATGGCTACACATCAAAGTTATAAAACCCCTTCTGTTGAACTCTCTCTTTTTAGCATATAAATAAACACTGACAAAAGCTGCAGTTTGTGGTCCCCACTTCGTGCACTGCACAGACTCTACAACTTATACAAGGAGATCAACTAATTATTGAGAGTTGCCAACCAAGTGCTATTAGATTCACACCTGTACTGCATTCATGAGTTAGTTCTCAGCAAGACATTAAATGCAACATCCAATATGGCACCCATACCATGTACCAGGCCGCCCCCGTTTCAACTGAAATCTGATTGGCTCATTGGCGTGTTGCTTTATTCATCCAAATTATCATGAGGAATTCTAAAGAACAGACCTGAAAACACAAGTGAACGTGTCTTCCAGTAAGACAACTGGTTTGAGAGCTATCATATGACTGTTTTAAAGTAATACAAAACGGTGGCTAGATCAAGAATCCCAGGGACACATTTAAGAGGTTTCTGTGGTCCCTGCGATGCCAAAAGGAGTGGGAGGGAAGTACAGAAGGCTGCTCCCACATTTTTTGGCTGCTGTCAGTCTGTTCTGCTGTGTTTCACAGCCTGGAGGCTTTATGACCTGGGACAGCGTCGGCCTTGCAGACAGGCACCTGCACGGCTGGTGCTGATGGCTGATCAGCCAGTAACGTCTGCACAGAGCAGGAGAGGCCATGTGGCAGCCTGCATGCTGTTAGCTTTGCTGTACCTGCCTATTTAATCGCGCTCCCATTAAAGTCGGATGTGTTTTGTTTTTGTTATTTGTGTTGCGTGGCAAAGTTGTTTGCTTCGTAATTGAGCCGGGGAGAATAGATGGCCGCAGGCCAAGTCGATGTTCGGGAAGTTCTGGGTTCCTTTCCAATCACTGCCCGGCAACACATTCACAGTGGGTAAAATCTTTACATCTTTTTCACATATACACACATGATTGCAGATTGAAGCAGTCATGTTATTCAGTGCACAAACTATATTTCATTGTTTTATAGAGGAATGTCCCAGCATTAAATCAGTAAAAGTTGTATCCAAAAAAAGGAAAGGGGGGAGCAAACCCAGCACTGGTCCCTTCTCTCCCTGAATCAGAGGCGAACGATGACAGCTGATTGAAATAAAATACAAGTGAGTGCCATCTGGACTTTTGGATTGTTCCCCTCTGAGTGTGAATTTAATTTTCTCAAGTTTTGAAAAGCGCGTTGTATCGCTAAGCCAGGAGAAGGGAGGGAGTGGGGGGTCTTCAGGATAATAGGATCCTTCTGTATGCTGTGAGTGCAGCCAATGTACTGACAGCAAAATGTTTGGCTGGCGGGGGAGAGACCTTCAGTTGGCACCCAAAAATAACCGTAACTGCACATGGTATAGAGTACCTCAGAGAGTGTTTAGATCATAGGGGAGCAGAAATGTGTGAGTCTAGGCCACCACCAGAATGTACAGGTAAAATCACTGAGGTCAGGAACCAGACATATATCAGCACCAGGCACACCAATGGACTTTGGAAGAGCAGATGTTGGGGAGTTGTATTTGTTACATTTGCTCATATATATTCTGTTTATAACTATGAACCTCATTTCTCAAAAGCAGTGTACAGGAAGATGGTGACCTTACGTGGTGCTAGGAATCATCCCTTTAGTCATTAGTCAATGTAGTGCTGTGTTCTCTCTCCTAATCTCATCTAAATGTATCAGAAGAAGGGATCTCTAGAAACATTTTCCTAAGCCAGGAAGGAACAAAGGAAACAGCTGCCATTGTTTTTTGTGAAAAATGTCTGAAAGATGGGTTTGAGGGAAATTGGGAGGGAGATTGGCAGGTAAGTTGTTCAAACTGGCAAAGTTGCTGTGAATGAAATGGTCTTCTGTTCTTCTACTCCTTCTAATCCAAAGCTAGGGATGTGGTGTAATTTGGTAGTAAGAAGTGGATGATGGTTACTTATGCATCCATAAGGAGAAACGGTGAATTTTAAATATTGACTTGGAGTTCAAAATGTGGACCGAACCGAACACGGATTTCTTAGGTGGAAAGTCCTATGGCGATGAGGTGAACTGTGACACAGACAGGCGCAGCAAACAAGTAGACAGTGCGGCTAATTGATAGCAGTTAGCGTCTGGGGAGTGAAGCCAATGAATGGGGAGTGATGTGTTCTGGATGTCAGCCACACAGTAATAGCACGTTAACTGAAGGGGAGCCAGGCCTCCCTGCTGCTTCACTGACTAAAGCAAGGGGTTATGGATCCTCAGCGACTCGCCAACCCCCACCAAATAAAGGATATTACCATCCTACTGCTTTGTAAAAACACCTCGACACTTGGTCTGGCACCGGAACAGATGCATGAATGTAGGTGAAATATTCAGTTTTAGAGTCTGCACCTTTATGGCCCATGTGATAAATAAGCTGTTTAATTTTTAATATGCCTAGGGTAGCATCAGTTGCCTAAAGGAGAAAGTGGAGGGAAGGGGTAACATAAACGCAAGGTATTTAAAGCCTGTGTGAGCTGAATGAATGGCAGTCCCCACAGCAGGCATCACTGAGCTGGCTCAGTCAGTGGGAAACTTTCCCTTTTTTGACTTTAAGCTTGTAGCCCAAGAACATTTCCAAGGACGGCTCTGGTGTCAGGGCCACAGACCTCAGGGTTTGTAGCATTGGGTAAGAGGTTGTCTGCATACAGACACATCCAGTGCTCTGCCCCTCAGCACAGCACACTGTGGTGTGATAGTGCAGACCTCAGATCTGTAAGCGGGGTTCAGATGCCAAGACATACAGGAGAGGGGCTGCCCCTGTCTGCATGGTCTGCTTCACTCATCAGCTGATCAGATGCGGATCAGTCTGTTCAGAGTGAGCTGATTCAGTGGGAAGCAGGTGAACTGCAGTGCCGACTGAGACCAGTCCTATCCACTCCTGCCTTTTTATTACCTCCCATTACATGATGGAGATGTGCTTCTCTAAAAATAACCCGCGTCCACCTTTGCTTTTACTCTAGAGTGTGAAATAAAAATGCACAAATACGTATGAAATAAACAGTGATGACTGCATATGACATAAACTTTGTTTTTGATAGGACAGTGTATTTTGTATCATATCCTGTAATGCTTTTGTATGTAACGTGGTTGCACCGGTCATAATCCCAACTTTATAAATGGGTGATGTATCAAATTCGGCGGTATTTCCTGCGGTAGTTGCAGCGATCCCTTACTGTTGCCATTCCCCCCTCCACACAGTGTCCAATTACAACTTCGACAAGTCCAAGCAGTGCGTGGGCGCCATGACCGTGGAGATCGACTTCCTGCAGAAGAAGAGCACAGACAGCAGCCCCTACGACTCGGACAAGATGGCCAGCGAGTTCATCCAGCAGTTCAACAACCAGAGCTTCACTGTGGGCCAGCAGGTACAGAAACCCTACGGGGGGGTGGATGGGATCCATATGAGGCTTGTCCATAGTCTCAGGTTCACACCCCAAACCTGCATCATCTTTGCTTCACGCCCCATCATGTATAACAGCCCTCTACACTGCCACGGTGTAGCACTTTCAGTGCATCGCCTCCTTGACAAAGATGCAGAACTGCGTAATTGGAGCCTGCTTGATGTTTATTGCTTCAAATTGGCTCATCTGCTGTGAACTAAAGTAAATGAACTCTGCTTCAAGTAAATGAATGCATGCGACAAGCAAACGCATTATCGATCCACAGCTGCTGTTCAGTGTGCGTAGAAGGAAAAGGCCTCAGTCCTACAGTTTGCATCGTGCTTAGTCAGTGAAAGTGACCCATGGCAAAGGGCTGGTGTCTCACTGTCTGTCTCTCCTTCCCTATGCCCCCCCCTCTCTATTATTCTTTCTTTTCCTGTTTCTCTGTCTCTTTTATCCTCCCTCTCTCCATATCTCTTTCTGTCTTTTTTCTCATACTTGATCATCCTCTTTTTCTATCCCTCCCTTCCTCTGTGTCATCTCTTTCTCTCCCTGTCTCTCTTTTTCTCACACCCCTCCCTCTGTCATCTCTCTTTCTCTCCCTCTCTCTTCTTCTTTCCTTCCTCTCAATCATCTCTCTCCCTATCTTTCCTTTTCTCTCACTCCCTCCTTCTCTGTGTCCATCTCTCTTTCTCCCCTTCTCTCTTCCTTCGCTCTGTGTCCATCTCTCTTTCTCCCCTTCTCTCTTCCTTGACCCGTCTGCCACCTCCCCTTCAGCTGGTCTTCAGTTTCTGTGACAAGCTCTTCGGCCTGATGGTAAAGGACATTGAGGCCATGGACCCAAGCATCCTGAAGGGGGAGCCAGCGTCCGGCAAGAAGCAGAAGGTACCAAGGAGCAGAGCAGGCCAATCAGTGACACCCGAATGGGTTCTGTTCCTCACCAGTCACATGACCCTCCATTCTGTCAGGAGTGGTGTGGGGTTCTCCACCAGCAGCACAGCTCCTGGTTAACTAGTGTCACTAGTTCTGGAAGGCATTTCTCAGGTCCAATGCAAGAGGCATGGGTGCAGCCATTTCCCTGCCATTACTTACGTCAGCGTTGATTGACTAAATGGGTGCCGCTGCTCTGTTTCCCATCATACACCATCAGATGCAGATTTGTTCCCTCTATGCTGATTCACCAGCAAGACAGCACACCTCAACATCAATGTAAGCTACATAACTACAGCGTAAGCAGGTGCACGTAACCAAGCACCAGTGAATTTAAAAAAGCTGTAGTGAGAGGATCATCTTTTCAGATTTAAAGATGATGTGGATAACAGATGTACAGACAGTCTAGTTATAGATTGATCTGTAGATCGTTACCGCCGTTTAATTTGGCTTGTGTTAAAATACACTGATATATATCATGTTGTTGTCTGATTGGGGATACTAGAAGGGAATATCTCCCTGATCATAAAATCCTAACAAAAAATTTAGCTTGGTTTTAGGATCACACTTGTAGAGTTGCACATAACCAGATTCCTATTGATTCTGTTCAGCGCAGTGTGTTCACCTCATCCTTGCACTAATTGCAGCCTCCACTTTCTCTCCCTCCCTGCAGATTGAGATTGGCCTCCTGGTGGGAAACAGCCAGGTGATTTTCGAGAAAGCAGAGAGCTCCTCTCTCACCCTGGTTGGTAAGTTCCACAAGCAGCCTCATTTCACACATAACTTAAACACACCATGAAACTTAGGGGCTTTTGAATTCAGGTTTGGTTGGCAGGGCTACTACATTTCAGCAAGGTTTGTATCACAGTGTTGTGGATGATGTTGTAATCTACACTAAGCAGCCATTCAAACAGTGCGAACATGTTTTATGAAGAATAAAAGAAATATCAACACTGTAAACCCAACAGGCAATACAGGCTGCTCATTTGACCACTTTTGAGAGTTCTCTATAAAGGGGTGCATGTGTGTGGTGCTGAATCAGTCCAAAAGGTGGCAGCATTGACACATCTTTGTTTTCGGCTGAGTTGAGCTGAGTTGTCCTGGGCACGTTGGACAACCCACATGTGATTTTGACATCATAGTAACATTATCGTTGATGACAGACAACATATTTAATTATGAAACAAATCCAAAAAAATCTTTATGTGGGGTATCAGTTTCAGTTCCAAATAAAAAAGCTGTCTTCTTTGTTTTGCAATAACTCTCCACTTAATTAGTCATTTGGTATTGATAAATTTAACTCGCATTCGCAATGGCACACATGTTCGTATTAAATTTGATAGCCTGCTGCAGTGCTGTGTGCAAATCTTTTTGTCTCTTTCCTTCACCCTTTTCTCTCCTCCACACCACACACGCGTTTGCCTTCAGGGAAGGCCAAAACCAAGGAGGCCCGCCAGACCATCATCAACCCCGACTGGAACTTTGAGCGCATGGGCATCGGTGGCCTGGACAAGGAGTTCTCCGACATCTTCCGCAGGGCCTTCGCCTCCCGAGTCTTCCCTCCCGACATCGTGGAGCAGATGGGTGAGCCCCCCTGCCCTCCCCCCTCCCACCCTCCATGGCCGCAACCCGGCATGCAGGGGGACTGTCAGAGCTGTCTGTTCTGTGAGGTCGTATGCAGAAGGTTTAACTGGGCCATGGTAGCAAGAAATGTGTAAAAATAAGGAGACCACAGCTTCGCTGAAGGCCCTGTGCTGGGGGTAATTTGTTACCTCCAGCAAGTAAGTTAGCTCCAGTTAGTACCACAGTAGTTTAGTATTTATATTGGCAAGAATAAATATGTAGGTATCGTCTAACTGATATTTTTTACATGTACAGGGCCCTGTGGGATAGGATTCGTTTATGTCAAGCGAATTAAACTATTGACCAGTCTGGTAATCCTATGTCTATAGTGTTTGGCTTAGGCAGCCACAGTATGTTCAGTTTATTCTGTTATGTTGGGTTGTGGGCTGTCTCATCCTGTTTCAAAAAATCCTCAAACTGGTCTCCATGGGCATTGGTCTCTTGGATGGGTTATGTATGTCAGATTAAGGTTTAGCGAAGCTGTTTGTTACTAAAAGGAAGAGCTACATTGCTAAGTGTACTGGGTAGCATCTTATCTTGTAGGAGGGTTTCACTGGTTTGTGTGATTGTCAAACCAGACCCTGTGTTTGTAACCACTGAGCAACACTTCATCTGTATCGCTGTGCAGTACAGCAACATATTACTATATTGGTGTAGACTGCAGTGTGTACTCTGTGTCCATTCTAATAAGCACTTATTTCCATTTAGTGTGAAAAGAAAACAGTGGAATCAATGTATTGGCAAAGGTTTTAGAAATTATATTTCAAACCGTGAGAAATGGCCAGAAGCTTCAATTCAAATTTTGCATTGCCTGTGGAAAAGATGGCATGGGAGACTTTGTCTGTCTGAATTTCACGATCATCAACAGTTATAATAATGCAGACTCAGGACGAGCACTGACTTCTTTAATCTTCATCATGTGTGTATGTGTGCACAGCTGTGTGTCTGTACCAGTTAACTCCTCTTTTTCATTTTTCTTCAGAGTTCTGTTAAAATGCATTGGCCTTTACCTGTGTCGAAATGCTAAGACAGCTGTTTACAAAGGAGCAGCTTTATCTCGGTACACGAGTTCAAGGGAGCTGAGCTCCGTTTCGATTGGCTCATTAAGCTGGCCGCGGTGAGGGAGCCACAGGCCGTCACCTGTGGGAGTAGATCAGATAGGCTGTCCCCAGCCGGCGTGAAAGGTTGATTATGATGGCACGGTGTGTGACGCAGATCCTCCACCTGTGTGAGCGGGTGGCTCCAACACACACACGCACACACACACACACACACACACTCATACACACACTCCCACACACACAGCCGTCCGATGGGCACGGCGTGGGAGATGACCTTTAGGAATGGTGATTTAGCTTGCGCTCGCCCCCTGGCCCCGGCAGCTGGCCGCAGTAATGAGATGGCGGACTCAGATAGCATAAAGGTGAGAGCCTAATTGCGGTGCGTCCGAGGGCACAGGTGTTGAGAGAACCAAGGTGGTGGTGTTCGGGGGGTTGCTGGAGCACAATCCATAAGACTAAGACATCAGATCAGCATCTACTCAACCTGTTGAAGTTTTCTGGCCTCCCAAAGGTCAGTGCGCAGCCACTTCATTTCTAGACTGGGCCCGCCACTATTTCACTGCAGTTGCTCATGTTCTCGCTGCTGATTTCAGTATTCGCATTACTCTCTTTCAAATGAGCTGCGCTGGCGGCAGATATCCATTCGTCAGGGGAGCCACAGTTCCGAGCTGCTGGCTGAGCATAATTAGCTGTTGTAAGTTGTGTGAGAATGTTCTAGAGCTGATCCTGGGGGACACAGGTTGTTCTGAATATCAAATCCTGCCATCAGAGTACGCCCCCCCAGCTGCGTGTAGTGAAGACTGTCCCCTCTCCTCCTCCTCCTCCTCTCTCCTCAGGCTGTAAGCACGTCAAGGGCATCCTGCTCTTCGGCCCCCCTGGCTGCGGTAAAACCCTCATGGCCCGTCAGATCGGCAAGATGCTGAACGCCCGTGAGCCCAAGATCGTTAACGGGCCCGAGATCCTCAACAAGTACGTGGGCGAGTCGGAGGCCAACATCCGCAAGCTGTTCGCCGAGGCCGAAGAGGAGCAGAAGAGGGTGAGACTCTATCTCTTTCCCTCTGTTTCTCTCTCTCTCTCTCTCTCTCTCTCTCTCTCTGTCTCTCTCTCTCTCTCTGTCACATACGCAAAACCACACAAAACCACATGAAACTACATGTAACCACATAAAACCGCATGCGGGCAGTCTCACCCACACGCCCACCCCTTGACTAGCCCAAGGGCACGGGGGAAGGAATGACATCAACTGGATGAAAATTCATTTTCCCGTGAATCCCTCTTAATTAAAGGGGAGAAGAGGTGAACATTACGGGCTCCTGACTATTCGCAGCGGGTGGCTGTGCCGTCATCTGCCCTAGAGAGTCACTGCAGTCCTCAGGCCAGCAGGTAAAGGAGTCATGGTTCTCCTCTCTTACGTCCGGGACTCGTCCCTCCTCGCCTGTGGCGTCCCGTGTCCGTACGCGGCGTGCCAACACGGGGTGGGGCGCTCCAATCCCCGCGGACGCTACGGCGACGGCCTCAATCCTCACCTCTAATGAGCGTGCCCTTATCTCCGGCTCTGTAGACAGCGGGGCGCAACGGATTCCACCCCCACCACCACCACCCCCCTCCACCCAGCTCCTGACTAATCACGTCCCCTCACCTGCTTTAAATGTTAGGCCCTGGTGCTGGCAGCTGGGGGAGATAGGGTGAAGGTCACCATTGTGTGCCAGCCGGCGTGTTGTTTTAGCGCCGCCGCCGCTACCGCTGCTCCCACAGGGGGTGGTGGGGGGGCACTGGATGACTCTCCGGTCACCGAAAGGCTGTTTGTTACTTTGCCCTCGCCCCTGGAGAATCCGTGTCATTGTACAGCGACAGGCGCTCGCCTCCTTGCCCCCGCTGGCAGCCGAGCGGGTGAGGCCGCACTTGTGTAATCCCCTTGCAGGTTGCGAAACGGGAAAAGAGAAATGCGTTTGGAGGCGCACGTATCCAAAGTTGGTCACTGCCCAGATGGAGGAATGGGTATACATGCTTAGGCATAATTCTGAAGAACAGAGATGATCAATCATTGAGGTTAGAGTGGCTTCATGCTTAAAGCAAACAGGAAGGTATTCGCTGCAGCCCTTTGTAAAGGTGTGATAATGCAGAATGCAGTTGATCCTGGGCTCCTTTAGTGCATGATCTGACAAGACCTTCCAGACATGTGAGGGTCCGTTGTTTTGACTCTGTACTTATGTTTACGAGTAAAAGACCCACGTGTACATAAGCACACACACAGTCTCACAGACTCTTATTTGTAGTTGTGGTTTGCTAATAGTGATTTATGGTTTGGTTAATGGAGTCATTCCATAGAAAATTGTGTAATGTCTAATTTTTAATCCTCCTCTCACCTCTAAATTTATATAAGAGCATGGAATGGAATATAAGGAATATATGGAATATACTGTAGATAAAGACTATACTACAACAGGATGTATGTAAGTACATTTCACCCAAAGATAAGGCTGCAGTGTCTGATCCTGGTTTTCTGCCCACAAGCTCGTCATGTATCCAGCTGTAACTACTGCTTCAGAGCAGGACTGTGTCCTTGAACCAACAGCAGCATGAAAGCACTGAACACAAAGACACTGAATGTTATTACAACAGCAAAAGGATTTTGTCTAATTTGTAACTGAAAGCCCTGGCTACCATCACCGAGGTTTTTTTGGTATGGTATGGTTATGTTTAATATATTCTGTATTATCTTTAAGGAGCCCTGTTTATTCTCACACTAGAGTCAGCCACTGCTTGTGCCATTGCTTGACTGACACACCGATTTATTTGAGGTCCACCACAAACTCCATGTGAAGACCTGGTTCTCTTGCCGGTTTCAAAACGCGTGACCTTTTGCGTTGTGAGAGTCCCATGGCTGCCTGGACTCCTAGCCCTGTCCTCTCTGCCCATCTCTCCTCAGCTGGGAGCCAACAGCGGCCTGCACATCATCATCTTCGATGAGCTGGACGCCATCTGCAAGCAGCGCGGCAGCGCGGCCAGCAGCACCGGCGTCCACGACACGGTGGTCAACCAGCTGCTGTCCAAGATCGACGGCGTGGAGCAGCTCAACAACATCCTGGTCATAGGTACGGGCCTCGGTCTGCAGCTCCGCGCTGACCCTGGGTCAGTTTTGGTCTTTTCTGCAATATGCTTGTATTGTGCGATTAGGGTTTGGATGCCTGGTCCTGGAGTCAGAATCACTGTTAGCTATGTTGGCATCATTGGCTGTAACAAGTACTGTACTAGCGTTTACAGAAAACAAACCATAATCAACAAAATGTGCTCTAGCGACTGGTAATTATTCTGTTTTGTCAACCTCAGAGTTGTTTCTATATAATCACTCACATCACAGACTTACACATGCATGTTTCATCAAAAAGGTAATATACCATACTCTGTATCACTCTCTCACTCTGTCTCTATCTTTCTTTCTCTCTTTCAGGAATGACCAACAGGCCTGACCTGATTGATGAGGCCCTGATGAGACCTGGCAGGTTCGAGGTGAAGATGGAGATTGGTAAGATAGGCCAGAGAATTTAAGACCTTGATTGCCATTCAACATGGCAATGTATATGAACTCTCTGCAGACCAAACTGGCCTGTCTGGCATTACTTTGACTTTTGACTTATATGTGTAATGTAGGTGTGATTGTGTGGCTCATGTATTTAGGTGGTGCTAAGGTAGTTTGACAAACAAACAACTCCATTGTATTTCTTGTATGGTCCAAGGTCATGAACGCATTGTTATTCTGTAATCTTGTGCCGTTTTTGACAGTTTTTTTGGCGTTTGAAGCCCACATCCCTTCATCCTTTAACGTCTGCCCCCTTCTTGCCACAGGTCTGCCGGACGAGAAGGGCCGGCTGCAGATCCTCAACATCCACACCTCCAAGATGCGCGAGTTCAACCTGCTCGCGACGGACGTGGACCTGGGAGAGCTGGCCGCCGACACCAAGAACTACAGCGGCGCCGAGCTGGAGGGGCTGGTCAGAGCGGCCCAGTCCACCGCCATGAACCGCCACATCAAGGTCAGCCTCGGCCCGGCCCGCTGAGAGAGGCTCGTCAGTCCCGCGCCCCGTACAGCCAGGCCCGGCTCACTCCTGCTGTGCATGTGGCTTTCAGCCTAAGTTGGAATTTGACCTGATTTGAGATATGACGCTTCATGAGAGGAGCTGTCTAAGATCAAGGCCTGTAAAAAAATGATTGCTTTCTCTCAAGTACAGTACTTATGTCCCATAAAAGATTTGAGGCCCTGATGCGATTAAGGTCTTGTCTCACTTGTATCTTTGTGGTGAATAAGGGTTTACAGTATTATCATTAGGCTTTCTAGCCATTCCAAATCATTTGTTCTTTATTTTTCTCCTCCCTGTGTTTCCTCAAACTGTTTACGGCAATGCCCAGTTTTGCTTAAATTTGGCAGGCTGGCCACAATGGCTACTTGGTGTGTAATGTGTATTGTTGCCTCAGGCTCTACGTCCTGCAGTATTGCCATCAAATACATTATTATGCATGAGTGAGTTTTATCAACATTCAGTCACTGAGCACAGTATTTGCCGCATTACTCATATGATTGTCTCATTGTCAGTGTAGATCACCAGCTCATCTTGAAGGGCTTGTGGTTTTAATGATTGTTGTTATAATTGCTAACTATTTTATCATACAGTGCTATTAGTAATATGTCATGTCAACTTTGGTGACCTTTACATTTGACATATTACTTGGTGCCCACAACTGGGTATGTTCTGATTGTTAAACCGAAGTTTGCTGAAGTCATACTGGTGATGCAGGGAGCATCAGCAATGTCTCTGCTGTGATGTGAACTTGCAGCCCTCACTAACTGCTCTGTCACTCCCTCTGCAGAGCGCAGTGATCTGCACTGTGGGGGTCAGGGTTAATAGCTAGTGATTTAGGGGGAGGGTATTAAGTACCGGTCTGTGTCTGTGGGGTCCTCTGCCCAGCTGGTCCAATTTACAGTATTGCTGTAGTTGTGCTGATGTAGTTGTGCTGATGCTGACCGCACCGCTACACCCTGCCAGTCCGTCTGTCTGCCCCCCCGTGCCAAATTGCCCCCGGGGCAGGGCTGCCAGGGGGTGATCCCTCAAGTCCTCCTGCATAGGGACGCTCAAACCAGGCCCAGAAATGTGAACCCAGAGGAATTCCACCTCCAGCGGCACTGTGCTCCTTTGGGAATGGGGCCGAATTAAGCCCAAACAGCCAGTGCAGGGATCGAAGCTCGTAACACAGGAACACATACAGAATTAGAGCAGCAGACACTTTCGGCCCCTCCCCGCCTCGGCCTGCGATATTTAATAGTGTTGAAACACACCGCCGTGAGCTGACACAGGTGTGATGGCTGAGACTCCTTTCTTCTCTCTCTCTCTCTCTCTCTCTCTCTGTCTCCTTCTGTACCTCACTCCCTCCTGGTCTGAGGCACTTTTAACCCTCTCAGCCTTTTCTGAGAGGGCTGTAGAGACACCTCTATTTCTCCAGCAAGGAAAACACAGACTGTGATGAACTCCGTTCTCTGAAACTCTTTATGCCAGACAGCATTTTGTGCATTCTGTGAATCATTACTTTTCTGTTTAAAGATGTAGAATCATGCGATTTTTCCTTTTTTTGTTATTTTTTGTGGTTTTTATCCCACTTACATTTTTGAGATTCTAAAACATGCTCATACAGTGCACTGCTGCTGAAGCCAAATGCAAAGTGGAATCTCAGACTAGAGTTCAACAAGTTAAATTCCCTAAACAGACTCATAGTGGATATCTTTAACCCTACTTTCTACATTTTTAAAAAGCCATCTTGCATTCAGTAATCACATTGTCTGCATATTTGATTTGACCTTAGATCTGAGCTATTCACATCTGTGAAACTTGTAAGATTGACTGTTTTGATTTAGTGGGTGGCAGACATTTCTCCCCATTGAAACCAGTCACTAGTTGTGCCTGGTGGTTTGCTGCCACTTGACAAAAGAGGAGTGAACAAATATAAGAATTTTTGAAGGCCTTATAAATTGTGGGGTATGTGGCAGTTGCAGACGCTCACCTTATTAGTCAGGTTCTTTTGCAGTGAGCTTTGCAGGGCAAAAGTCAGCTGACTGCCCTGCAGTCAGATGGTTGCAGACTCAGGACTGTGTTTGAATAGAATCTGTCAGCAGTCATTCCTGGTCCTGTGGGCCAGGCAAAACACAACTAATCTTTAAACATGATCTCATCCCTACCTACATTTTCTTATTTTATTGGAATTGGGTGATAAAGCCATACATGAAATCCATAGTAAGAAATTATATTGTTATATATTGGTCATACACTGATCATAAATTGTAAATTTATTGGACATTTATCATGCCATTTAAAGTCGTTGTGTCCCAGCATTCAGGAGCCTTCCCTGCTCATTTACAGATAGCTAGAATGACAAAACTGGAAAGGTGGACCATACAGCATTCTAAAAACTTTATACAGTTGTAATGTTGCATGTCAGTGGTAAAGCTTTTATAAATACAGTGATTATTGATTATAGATCTAGTACTCATTGTGGACGTCAAACCACTTTACAATGAACTGGCCTCAACCCACACCAACGTGTAGCACTAACCTGAGTGACAGATGGCAGCCATTTTGCACCAGTGCCCCTTCCATACATCAGCGGATGTAGACAGGAAAGGAGCTGTTTCACCTCTTTAACAGTAGCGTGATTAGATGGCCTGATTGGGAATTTGGCCAAGTCACAGAGGAACCTTCCGTTATGATAAGATCCATAGCATCTTTAATGACCACAATGAGTTAAGTCTTTGCTTGCATGTCATACAGAAGAAACTGCAAGAATGCTGTCTATAAGTTGTATCACCCAGGGTCCCAGGTCAGTAATGCTGAAGGGGTATTGTAACCAGATCTCTCTCTTTTTCTCCCTTTCTCTCTTTCTTCACTCTCTCTCCCCCTGCCATTCTCTGTCTGCAGGCCAGTGCAACTGTGGAAGTGGATATGGAGAAGGCTGAGAAGCTGCAGGTCTCTCGAGCAGACTTCATGGGCTCTCTTAACAACGACATCAAGCCAGTAAGTTTCCGTCAGCAGGCCCCTGGAGAGTGCACCGTCCTCTCTAGTGTGACCGTGTAGATCAAGGCTGTCAATGCTGACAGCACGTCTCGGAATCTTCCGGAAATTCAGTGCTGTCTGATCCATGTAGTACTGAGCTGGTTCACTCCTGATCAAAAGTCCAGAGAGTTTTAGATTTACCTTTCAATGTGATTGACACTTGAAACCACTGGTTGTACAAGTTCCAATCCATTGCATGGTTCTAATGAAGTACTTAAGAACTGAGCTGGAATGAAGATTTATCATAAATATACTTGTTTCTTGTTTCATTTTTTAAATGCATACAATTGCATTACATTACATTACATTACATTACATCTGGTTAGCAGATGTTCTTGTCCAGAGCAACTTACACAGCTTATAATTTTAAAGTGTTAATCATTTATAGAGCTGGATGTTTACTGAGGAAATTCTGGTTAAGTATGGTGCCCAAGGATACAGCATTGCTCCTTACCACTCCTGCCTCACTGCTGCCTAACCTGTCCCCTCTTTGTCCTCCCTCAGGCCTTTGGCACAAACCAGGAGGACTATGCCAGCTACATCATGAATGGCATTATCAAATGGGGTGACCCTGTGACCCGTGTCCTGGATGATGGGGAACTGCTGGTCCAGCAGACGAAGAACAGCGACCGCACACCCTTGGTGTCTGTACTGCTGGAGGGTGAGCCTTCCAACCTCACACACACACACACACACACACACACACACACACACACACACACACACACACACACACACACACACAAACGCTCATATTCTCTTTGCTTCCTTGTATATTGTCCTCATTCATATCCAGGCTTGAACACTTACCTACATGGCAGTCATGCTGACATACATGCTTACACTCAAGTGCAGTTATGTACTCATGTTGTACAGATGCACACATACACAGTCTAACACACTGAAACACAGAGCTAATTACATAGAAAGTCAAACAGTAAATAAATTATGTATGCACACCTTTGTGTAATGATCAAAGGCAACAAAAATTGTTTTAAGTGGCATTTCTTTCGAAAATAATGTACTGTTTGCTGTAAACATTGATGGAGGCCTAGATTCTAACCACAAAATGGTCTTCCTTCTTAACTTTTTAAGCTGTCATTAGGCAGGTGTTGCACATTTCATTACTTGCTCAGAGTGGGATGAACACTGAAATTTATGAAAATGTTCCATGGGTTATATAGAATGTGTTGATTCTTAAATTTAAAACAGTTTAGAGTACTTCTCCTAAACCATCTGAATCCATAGTTGGATCTGAACGGATGCATGATGTCACGTCAGTTCTAGTTCCCTCTTACTGCAGTCAGTGACAGTCGTTCAGCGTGTTTTATATTGTCCCTTTTCACTGCTGTCTGTCCCAGGACCCCCTCACAGTGGAAAGACTGCCCTGGCTGCCAAGATCTCAGAGGACTCCCAGTTCCCCTTCATCAAGATCTGCTCTCCGGACAAGATGATCGGCCACTCCGAGATCTCCAAGTGCCAGGCCATCAAGAAGGTGAGAGGTGGCCCGCACTGTGCTCTCAAAGTAAAAATTAAACACGCGGTGCCTTATCCTCACTAAACTACACACAAGCATCAGGGAGGCTGACTGATTCAGGAAGCTGCTTTCGTTAGCCTCAAAAATTACTTTCTGCTCCTTGAAACCATTATATTCCTAAAATTAATATTAAACTGCTGTTGTACTTTTACATGGTAAAGCAGGGTATCTCAGGTCCCCCACAGCTATGCTAAATAGATAAATGAGAGCCACAGAATTAGCTCTTCCCAATTCTTGCTATGGCGGGGTATTAACACAATGTAAGTAACATTGCCCCAAAAATGATCAAGGTGCTGTTAGCGTAACATCACAAATTTTGTTTGAATCATTTCTCCATGACTGCAGGCATACCATTGCTTTGAATTTATGGTGAACTGTAAGAAGTAGCAACAGCCAGTAATAACTGCTAATAAAATACAGTATGTGAATTGAATTTTTGACCACTTATATTGGAATGGCAATTAGTTTCTTACATTGAGTTTAGGGGAGATGCTAGCAGGGAGGGGGTTCCCTTCTGGCAGGTTACCATTATGCACTACTGCTAATACTTTAGTACTAATGCACTGCAGGAGCCGTAGCAGTTTTGTCAGCCTTTATTTTGGGTACACACAGCTGACTGTGATCTCTTTACACTGTAAACACACATCGTCCAGAATTGTGGAATTTCAGATCATCAGTCTCGCAGCAAAAGCTCAGCTATTTACATTCTTGTCAGAATTCCTCACAGTAACATTCACACAGTCAGAACACAGAACACACCTGTTTAAAACCCATACACTCTTGTAGGTTTGGTTGTAGGTAGGGTTGGATGCTATAGTATTTTAGCAATGTAGCAATGTTTCTGCTAATGCTAGCATTTCAGTGTTAACCCATGTTGTCAAATTGTAGGACATTCAAAATAGGACAGTGTTCATAACGTCTCTGTCATTCATAACAAACCCGACAGTGAAGTGTATGAACATCCCTCATTATCCTGTAATACAGTGCCATCATCATTCATTCTCTGTCATTGTTTCAGGTGTTCGACGACGCTTACAAGTCCCAGCTGAGCTGCGTGGTGGTGGATGACATTGAGCGTCTGCTGGGTAAGGCCCCGCCTCTTCCTGTTCCCCTCCTAAAAGCCTCAGAGGTGTTGAGAGGCAGTGCCCTCAAGCATTGGCCCAAGTCAGTTTTAGCACAAAATGGTCGTGGTTGCGATTGGCACAGCACACATCGGAGCTGAACTCACACAGACCAAACACAGACACAGTCTTGACTATCCTACATGCATGTACACACACACATGCACACACACACGTTACCTGCTAATAGAAATTGTTACTTTCACCTTTTAATAGCTTCGATACATTTAACAGAAGTTGATAAGTTGTTATGTTGTTACTGTAACAGAGATGAAACTGACACATACTGGTATTTGCACATCTCATTTCTGTTGTTGAGCACTCTACAAATAAGTTTTGCAAATACTACAGTGTGCAGAAGCAGGGAGCAGGGAACAGGCGAATCCGCTGCAATGGCCACGTGTCCTTTGCTCTGCGAGAAGGAGCGCGTGGAGGTTTCGCTGCAGAGCCTCCTCCGGGCCTCGGCGCTAACCCCGCTCCCAGTGCCGCAGCCAGCTGGCGGCGCGCCTCCCTAACCGCGCAGACGCCCAGACCCGTGAGCCGCCAGGTCATCCACACGCTCCCAAGAGCCCCTGTTCACACACAGGGCAGCCGGCCTCTCAGCCAGAGCAGGAAACAAGATCACGCACACATGACTCATTCATAACCGGGCTGGCGGGGGTGCAGAAAAACCATCAGGGAGAGAGAGGGAGGCATCATGGGATATGTAGTCACAAAGAAGCAAAATTAACCAGATGCATAATGGTATTGAAGTGAGCAACATATGAAGTGGTGGTCAGAGTACTGTACTCAGGAGTGTCATGGGTTTAGATAACTGGGGTTGTATTCTGTTACATTAAATACTTTACCTCAATTGATCCAACTGTAAAATGTGATGCAGTACAAAGAGAATAAGTTGTAAATTTGCAAACGTGGTAACTTGCCTTAATTAAGGGTGTGGGCTAAGCAAATAAATAATAATAACTATAACTGAAATAGCATCAGTGGTTAGCCTGCGGGGTCAACTAATGTATTGACCAAGTCACCGCAGTCCAGAAGAACAAGCCAGGTCTGTGATTTATCTCAACCACAGACAGGAGGCCTGTACTTGCAGCCTCCGTTTCTACTGTTGATCATTTCTGGGAAAGAGTACAGTCTATGGATGGTGTTAGTCACTAAGCAAACATGCTATGTTGTCTTGGTTGGAGACTGCTTGGTACTGCATATGGCCTTTCAGTATTGTAACCAGGCCTGGGTTCATGTTAAACCCACTGATATTTTGTCCCAGGACCTCAGATGAACCTCAAGCCGCAGTTGGACATAGAGTTTATGTTTTCAAGCACTGTGGTGGAGTTAAGCCTTTACTTAAGGATCAACAATCAGGTACCCTGTAAATCTATCTTTCCAGAAACGGACCTCAATTTTCCTAACATTGCCCACAAAATATGCTTTTGGAATATGCACTAACTGAGGCATATCACTGTAAACCTGACTGACACATAACATTCTAAACCTAACTAATCCACAGTACTACAAATGCAACTAATCCACAATATTCTACACTCAACTAACGTGCAATATTTTAAACTAAACTAATCCACAGTGTTCTAAACCCAGCTGATGCACAATGTTCTAAACTCAGCTAATACTCAATGGTTTAAACCCAGAATATTCTAAAACATTCTTATAACAGTTAACAAGTACTTTGTCTTAGCTTGGTTTGTAGTAGGAGATTTCCTGTCACAAGCCACATCCCCATTGTTTTTTAGGCTCATTTAGTCAGAGCACCATGGGGAAATTCAGAATGTGCAGAATGAGCCGTTTAGCCTGAATGCCTTATTTCCTCATTCTCTATTTTATATTACCATAATTCAATGGTGGAACAGTATTTTTCTGCTAAGAGAGAGTTGAAGAAAACTGCAATTTGAGATTTGTGGTTACCTGATTAGAATTCTCTTATATTCTTTAATTGAATGTATCAGTGATTGTGATAGTATTAACAGCCAGAGCAGGAGCACTACTAGCATTTGTAGCACTAATAATAGCAGCAATACTAATAGTTGTAGCTGTAGCAATAGCAGCAGCAGCAGCGGTAGTGCAGTATAAATACTAGCAGTAGCAATAGTTGAAGAAGTAGCAATGGCAGCAGCAGCTATTGTTTAAGAGGTACCTTTGTCTAGTCTGACAATGCATGGGGTTGATTACCATGAATGAATACTGTGCAATGACTAATGTAAGAAACTAAATTCTGTCTAAACTCCTCCTAATCTTCAACCTAACACGTTGTTAAAACTGTTAAGAACGAATCCTCGGCGCGCCAAGTGACTTTCAATCTGCCTCGTCCCCCCCTCTCAGATTACGTCCCGATTGGGCCTCGCTTCTCCAACCTGGTCCTGCAGGCCCTGCTGGTGCTGCTGAAGAAGGCTCCCCCGCAAGTGAGTACCGAATTTACCGACCGCTACCGAGCTGTCGCCACGCGCTCTCTCTGTGCTGCTGCCACGTCACAGCGAAATAACATTACAGCCGCGGTGCGGGAGTTGCCCCCCGTGTCACGGTGTGCGTGTGCCGGGATGGCTGCGGTCTGAGTGTGGTGGCAGGGAGTGGCAGATAGGTGGCAGCATTCTTTGGGAAAGCCTTTGATCTGCTGTAGGAGATTTATCCGGACGGGTCTTTCAGGTGCTTGTATCGGTATGTATTGCTGAAAATTAGGGGCGCGGCGTACCTGCTTTTGATGTGTGTTTCTTATTAATGGTAATAAGTGGGCTCAAACTGTTAGAAGCGTTCAGGTGATATTGCATTGCAGGTGGTAAATTGGGTAGGGAGCAACTGAATAGAACTGACACGTGTCTGTGAGTGCATGTGCACAGTATGTGTTTGCTACAGTGTGAGTGTGTAGAGTATCTGTTTGTGTGTGTACTTGTGTGCATGCCTGAACAGTATTTCACTGGCAGTTAAGTGTTTATCTTTGTAAGCATGTTTACTGGTGTAAATAAGTGAGCCAGTTCTGTACGTGGATGTCGTCAGATCTGTGTCTCTCATTTTGTCATTGTGTATATTTGTACATCTGTAATCTTGTCTCTCGCTGTCTCCTTGTGCGTTGTGAGTGTATGTTTGTGTGTGTGTCTTGGCAGGACTGTATTTGAGTGTATATGAGTGCCTCTATATTTATTTGTCTGTTTCTCAGAGTGCGTCAGTTTGTGTTTGTCTCTCTCAAAAGGGTGCCTGTCTGTGTGTCTGTGTCTGTAGGTGTGTGTATCTTAGTATGAATCCATGTGCATATGTTCCTCACTTTGTGGCAGTGTGTGTGTCTTTGTTTCAGTGTTCGTGAGTGAGTATGTATTTGTGTGTGTTTCTAAGTGTGTGTTTGTTTCTCTCAGTGTATGTGGGTGTGCTTGTGTGTGTGTATCACAGTGTATGTTTGTGTCACCCAGTGTCAGTGTTAGTGAGTGGGTGTGTTTCTCTGTGTGTGTTTGTGCCTCTCAGTGTCAGTGTGTTTGTGTGTGTGTGTATCACAGTGTATGTTTGTGTCACCCAGTGTCAGTGTTAGTGAGTGGGTGTGTTTCTCTGTGTGTGTTTGTGCCTCTCAGTGTCAGTGTTGTGTTTGTGTGTGTGTGTATCTCAGTGTGTGTTTGTGTCTCTCAGTGTCAGTGTTGTGTTTGTGTGTGTGTGTATCTCAGTGTGTGTTTGTGTCTCTCAGTGTCAGTGTTGTGTTTGTGTGTGTGTGTATCTCAGTGTTGTGTTTGTGTGTGCATCTCAGTGTGTGTTTGCGTCTCTCGGTGTCAGCATTGTGCCTGAGAGTGAGCGAGAGTGTGTGTGTGTGTGTGTGTGTCAGTGTGAGCTGTTTTGTGCCCTGAATGGGAGCGGAGGTATTTCTGGGGGGATTGTAAAGCTGCAGGCCCAGCGGGGTGCCGGGGGAGAGGAGAATGGGCCCTGTGAGAGAGCCGGGGCCCTGGCAGCGCCGCCGCCTGTGTGGCACCTCATCTGCATGCAGGCTCACACACCCCGCGCCGTGGGGGGGTGGGAGGGGGAGCCCGCACAATAATCCCCCCAGTCTCTCCAGAGTCAGCCCCCCGGGGGCCCCCGGGGATCGGCAGCCTCCACGCTCCACCTGGGCCTCCACCCACGGGGGTGCCCCCCACCGGCCCGGATAATACGCCCCTCCGGAGCGCTGCTGCAACGTCACCGCAACGCTGCCAAAACGATAGGGGGTAGCGACGGTACCACTATTATCCTCAAGGAGCTGGGCATCTGACTGCGATGTCAGGTTTTGGGGCGACGGCTTTGCAGTCTTAAGATCCAAATTTACCCCAGAAAAGTAGTGGTAGAATACAATATTTTTGGGGGGAGGAGGAGGGTTTTGCTACCAACGCTAGCGCAACTTATCTTGGCTTACTGTTGACTTATCATGTGAAAACGGAAAAGGTCATTTTTGAGAGCCAGGGGCTCAATTCAACTAATGGTCCCAATGAAGAGAAACTCTATCAGTTAATTATGTCTAACTGGGGTTAAGAGTAATGCCATAAGCAGCTGGGAATCTGGAAGGGCAAATTGCAGAGATGACAGATTTAGTAGGCAGAGAGAGAGCATCTTCTTATTGAGGTGGCTTATTCATTAGAGCTGATTTTTTTTTATGGTCTGAGCATAACTCAAGATCGACTGCGCTGATGAGATCCAATCAGGAGCAGCGTGTTCGTGGCGACTTAAGCGCCAAGGACGCGCAGAAAATGAGCCGTGTGTCCAGGGCAGTCTGGACCGAGCGCAGGGGAGAAAGGGGAAAGGAGGCTTTCTGTGCTGTTCCCACTACACCAGCCCTGTCTCTCCTGCCCCTGTGCCCTCTTGCTGACAGTACTGCAGTGTCAGATATGTGTTTTTATATGCGATATCCGACGGTCCTGCCCACCCAGACGAGGGGTTGGGGGGGGGAGGGGGGGTGATAGCTTTCCTGGCATCCCCGCCCAAAAGGAAGCGCCACTCCCAGATCCTCACCGAACAGCCAGTGCCACATTAACCCCTCGCACCCCAGGCTGCAGGGCCCCGGCACCCAGTCTCACAGCGGGCAGGCGCTGTGGGCTGGAATCGCGTGGGTGCCTGTTGTCAGTGAAAATGAATCACCTGTGTGGCTTTATCTGGCTGGAAGCACTGTTATCTTTACACTCCTGTAGAGGGGTTTTGGTTGATTTTGATCAGAGCTGTTTGTTGATATTGTGCTGGCTGACACATTCTCTGGAACCAGGCGATTGAGTCACTTTCAGCGATGGTGCGGCCATCTTGTACTGACAGATCTGTGGAGTGTTACTGAAGTAATAAGACTGAATACAGACATACAATAATATTTCTGCAACTCGAACACACAGATGATTCTCTGAAGACATAGGAAAACAATTACAAATGAACATTTTGGATGAATAATGGGGCCTTATATATCACACGCGTATACATGTGTGTATGGTAATCAAATCTAACCCTTTCCCTAGCATTTATTTCCTATTAGAACATCACAGAATGTAGCTGCCAGTTAGCTGTCTTGAGTGCCTTATTTAAAAAGTATTGTGCACAATGGGTTGTATATCTTATTAATTGAGCAGCTGTGTGCTTGGTAAGCATGGTTTTATTTTCCCCATGCAAAACAACCCAGAAATGTAATTACAGGATTTGCAATAAAAGAAGTTTCAGTTTGTGTTCAGCATTTGTGAAGCTCTGATTATTGGAAACATATTTAGCAAGCTGGCAGCAGTGTCAATAATGAGTGGGAAAAATGAATTCCTGTTCTGGGCATACTGTAGGATCTAGTAGTTTGTAGCTGACCAATTGATTTAAATCTTGACATGGCAACCAAGCAAAAGCAGGCAAAAATGTGGATGCAGTGGGCAATGTTAGGTTTTTCCCTGAATATGAAAGAAATTGGAATAAACAAAGTCAAAAGATTTATCAGTACTGTGCCGAATGAGGTTTTGTTCTTGAACTGTGACAGAATGAGTGAATGGAGTTTATAACTGAATGAAGGAATGAAAAATCAAGAAGTCCAATGAACCTGGATGTGTAAGTTGAGGGCAGTGCGTGAAGCCGGTGTGTGTGTGTGTGTGTGTGTGTGTGTGTGTGTCTGAGAGAGTGTTAACCTACTTGCTTTTATTCTGCAGGGCCGTAAGCTGCTGATCATCGGCACCACCAGCCGCAAGGACGTCCTGCAGGAGATGGAGATGCTGGACGCCTTCAGCACCACCATCCACGTGCCCAACATCTCCACCGGGGAGCACCTGGTGGAAGCCCTGGAGGTGAGGGGGGGAGGGTGTGGGCGGGGGGCTGGCATTGCAGGGGGGAGAGGGGAGAGTGAGAGGATGAGAGTGCAGCCTGCAGAGTGCAGCAATCATAGACACAAGGTCAATTGGGACGGACAGAGACGCAGTGTGCCAGGTCTTTGTGCCTCTGAGCCCGAAACCCTGTTCCTGTCTGTGTGCTTGTAACAGCTGCTGGGCAACTTCACCGACAAGGAGCGGGCCACCATCGCTCAGCAGGTCAAGGGCAAGAGGGTGTGGATCGGGATCAAGAAGCTGCTGATGCTCATTGAGATGTCCCTGCAGGTGAGTGGCGGTGTCGGCAGGGTGTCCTGAAAGGTGCATCTTTGTACAGCGGGGTCTCTGGGGGACTTAGTGAGTTGACTCAAAATGAACAGCTCATGCTGAAAAAAACCTGGCCTGCCCCTCCGCTGTTTTCACATACTAGGTGCCACTCATGCACTCATTTATGCATTTTGATCTGTTACCAACTGCATTTACTGTAATGTGAACAGAGCATTACTTTGTGTACAGTGGAAAGATGGACCTCATGAGTGGCAGGGAGGTACTTGGGCCAGCTGCAGACCCATGCATTAGTTCTAGATGCCATATAAGGGCAGTGCTAGATGCTAAGTGTCAGTGCTGCAGTTGTGCAGTCCTGTGATTCTCAAATGGGGCTGGATGCTGTGTAAATGCATTATGATTACCAGCAGGGTAGAGGGTAGTGTGTAAGTGTTGTGGTTCTTAGTGTATAATGGGGCTGGATTCTGCATTTATCAGTGTGAGTAGTGTGGGTAGTCTGTAAGCACTGTGGTTCTTGGTGTATAACAGGCTGGACACTGTTTAAAGGCAGTGTTTGTCAGTGGCGTAGAGGGTAGTGTGTAAGTGCTGAGGCTCTCGGTGTGTAACGGGGCTGGATACTGTGTAACTGCAGTGTTTGTCAGTGGTGCAGAGGGTAGTGTGTAGGTGCTGAGGCTGTCGGTGTGTAACGGGGCTGGATACTGTGTTACTGCAGTGTTTGTCAGTGGTGCAGAGGGTAGTGTGTAAGTGCTGAGGCTGTCGGTGTGTAACGGGGCTGGATACTGTGTAATTGCTGTGGTATGTGCTTATGCCGCGCGCAGTGCTTCCCCCAGAGAAGTATGAGCCAGAGTCTGCTGAGACTTGCAGCGCACAGACGCTCTGCTTCGACATGACAGCACACCCCCCCGGCAAGAGAGCATTCATTTTACACTCATTTTCTTCTTTTCCTGCTTTTTTCTTCCTCTCCTCTCGCTCGCTCCCCTTCTTCTGGGGGAGCGTGGCGTTTTATCTCCCAACAGCCACGGGCTAAAAGTGAAAAATAAGTTATTGCTCGCACGTTGCCGTTAATTTTTTTCACCTCAGCTTCTCCCTGCCCGGGCGCAGACTCTCCCCGCTGTTATTGCAGCACTCTCGCAGGCCGTACCGCGCCTCAGAGCGCACACAGGCACCGGACCTGCAAAGATGGAGCTCATTAGCCACCGTGTCACCATTGACGACGTGTCGATAATAAAAGCGCTCTGTCGCCGGAGAGGGGTCGTGTGTGGAGGGGGGTTGGGGGAGCCGACGGGCGCGACGACGTGGAAGACGTACGGCTCGCTGCTCTCCGGCGCTCCTGCCAAATTCCTTCTGTTTACGAGCGTTTCGACACCGCGGCGAAAGGCGCCCCTCGGCGCTTATTTGCGATGGGAGGCCCTCGCAAAAATAAAATCTGATTGATTGGATTTGTTCTCTTAGCGCGGGGGGTTTTCTAACTGCAATTGACGTCAAGCTGTTAGCACCGGGCGGCGCTTTCTCGCTCTCGGTGGAACACCAGCCGAGTCAGTGAGGCCAGATAGCCAGGTTCACACAGGTGACGTTCGGGAATCTGTTATGGAGAAGTCCGAATTCAGGTCAGCGCTGAGATGTGCTTGTGTGAGGGCCTGTCTGACCTCTGCTGACATTCCCCCCTGGCAATGCTAGTGTAAGAAGCAGGGCGTTTCTGCCTGACTGGAAACCTGGAGCTCCAGGCTCTGTGCATCAAGGAACAGTGCTTTCATGGCAACGCCTAGACTGAGGCGCAGGAGTCCCGAATGCTGTCAGGCAGACCCTGTACCTGTGTCAAAAACAGCCGCGCGGCACGTTTTGCATCCGTTTTAGATGCGGCCTGCCCCTCGGATCGAGCTCCGATCGGGATGACAAAGCTGGGGAGGCCGCTTCGCTCTGTTCTTACCGATGGATCGCAAATCAACAAATTTCCTGCGAAACGTTGGAGGCATCCACCCCCCCGGGGCACCTCTCCCCGAGCTGTCAGCGCCGCGGCCCCCTCCGTGTGTCAGTGTGGTGGTGGGTGGGGGGTGGGGGGGGGGGGGTTGTCTCTAAACTCCGACCCTGTGGATTTATCACCAGCCCCTGTCAGGCAGCAATCAGCTCCTCCTTTCGCTCCCCAAGACTCCCGGGCCAAGTGCAGACACCCTGGGGCAACCCCAGCCCCCCCAACATCAGCCCCCAAACCAGCCGAGTCGAGAGCATAATTACCCTGCTCTCTCATCCTGTCTGCAGCGCTCAGTCCTGATCCCTCTGTGACTGCGATTTGTTGTTGTTATTTTTTTTTTAAGCACTGCTCTGGGGCTTACTCGCAAATGGGCCGGAATCGAGTTTTGAACCTGAAGGTTAGGGTTGCAGAGGTAGAAAACACGCCAGGAAAAAAATGAAGAAGAGACAGGCCAGGGTCTGTCACAGGGGCATCAGGGTCTCCTTGCTGTGCTTTGCCTTGTTAAAGTGTGAGACAGAAAAAGATGGAAAACGGTGCCCAATGTGGGGAAAGTGTTTTCAATTGGTTCAACCTCAATCCCCTCAATCCCCGCCCCCTAACATCTAGGATCGATGTTTATGTTACGCATAGTTTTGTGATGTATTTTGGATTCTGTGTTCTAGTGTACTTGGCTTCCATTGTTTAGTCAGGTTGCACAGGTTAACTAGTAGTAGGGCCTGAATAGTGTTATGCTCACACTCACTGGTTTGGGAGTGTTGTTAGCCTGGTCTGACACTGCTGCTCATTCAACTCGAATGGATGCACTTATGTTGTGCTGGAAGTCGCTCTGGATAAAAGCGTCTGTTAAATGCATGTAATGTAATGTAATGTAATGTAAGTGTTTGCTCCGGAAGGGAAGGGCGGTCTCTCTTTCACCTCTGTGTGTGACTGTGTGTGTGCGCTGCTTGACTTTCCAGATGGACCAGGAGTACAGAGTCAGCAAGTTCCTGTCGCTGCTCAAGGACGAGGGAGCGTGAGTACCCACACACCCCTCGGGTTTGTCCCGGCAGCCGCCGCCCGCCACATCCTCACGCCTCCCCCGACTCCCACCGGCACCTCCAAACCTGTCATCACACTCATTCTCAGCTCTCCCTTCACTCAGCCCTGCTCTCTAGAGGCAAGCATACGCAGCTGTCTGCGGCTTACACAACAGAACGGAGCATCGTTTTTTATTAGCACTGCAGTGACTGCGTAGTGTGAGGCCCCAAAGGTGACCCAAGATTTTAACACACTCCATATTTGTTTCTTGGGTGCTGTAATTCATTACTTAATGAATACAATACACAGGTGCCGTGTTCCAACAAATGCAACTGGATGGTGACAGATTTCAGACAGTAAAGATCAGTGGGTGCTCACAGACAAATGCATTCACATGCACACACACACACACACACACACACACACACACACACACACACACACACACACACACACACACACACACCCACTCTCTCTGGTCATGCCTCCCTGCAGATGTCCTGGGTCCCAGTGTGCTCTATTGTTGCTTGTATGCATGGTCCATGCCACACACGCCTTTCCTGTCTTCATCTGTACTCTCCTTTTTGGTTTGGTTTGTTTTGATTATCTTTTTTTTTTAACCGCCAGGTTGGACGAGGCCAATCACATCCGAATTTAGCCCCCTTCCCCTCGGTGTACTGTCTAGCAGACACTGTCGCTTATGGTAAGGGGTCCCCTGCTGAGCTGTTCGGTCAAATAGAGTAGACACCCACACTACCACTCCCCAGCCTCCAAGCAGTCACCCAGCTTGGCAGAGAGTCCACAGATATGCCCAGACTCCCTGTGCAAACATCTCCGTAAGTGACTCTTATATATAGATAGAGAGGCAGCCTTCTTTGGCTGTGGCCGTCACTGGAATCACCCACTTCTAAGCCTTAACTGCTCCTACTGAGAAAACGATCCACACAAATCCCATGTCTGGTTCACTCACTCGCAGTCCAAGGTTAGTCAGCAAAGCCCTCCGTAAAACACCAAATGCGATCCCTCTCCCGAAACAAAGGTCAACAGGCGTGTCCTAGCCCTTAAGACAAGTTCCCCTCGAGCCCATAGCGCATCATTTTCCTCCCATGTAGCTGTATATAGCCTTAAGTTCCTGGCCCTAGCAGTCCAGCCCCATAGCAAATGCCTTGGCAACCAGTGTTTTTCTCTGTTTTCCCTGATCCTCCTCATAGTTCCATGGTCATAATTCAATCATAATTATGTTCAAATGTTTGTTTGAACATGTGACTGTTTCTGTGCTGCTCCCTCTTCTACGTTTCAGTGTAATGAAAGTCACTATTTTCTGCTCTTACTGTGATTTAAAGGCATCCTCTTAATAATTTATGCATGTGAACGTAGTACTCCAGAGAGTAACAGCAGAAAGTAATGGGCCTTTCATGGCTGGTGTTTCTCTTAAATACACTGTCGTTTTTCAGCTGTTTTTGTTTTGGTGTGTTAATACCTGAAAATTTGCATTTTACTAACTTATAATGGTTGTGTTTGAGGGCTCAGTATGTCTAACTTCTAAGTACTGGTAGGTTGTGTAGTGTCACATGACTGTAGGTGATAAAAAACAAATACTGGTGAGATTCAAGACAGGCTACTGGACTCACTCACCATAGGAGATAAGAGGTGAACCCTGACTGGATCCTAGGCCAATGGAGTCACGTGATCATAGGAGATAAAAGCGCAGATTGGATTCAAGGCAGTGAAAGGTCAGCAGAGTCATGGTTATTAGAGACAATGAGCAAACCCTGACTTAGCCCCAGGCTCTGATTGGCTGAGAAGTCACACTACCACCTTGCTGACCAACAGGACAATGGTACTTCACTGATTCACACCTAACCTACCTGTGCCATAACTTAGGGAGACTGGTTATCCTTGAGCCAGCGTGGCTCTTTCAGGCTGTTGATGTACAGTCTCCAGAGGGCCACTGCACCTCCAGCAGAAGAAGCAGAGAGCCTGACTTGAGCAACGGCTGAACAGGGAAAGAGAGGAGGCCAGATCCGGCACCTTGCTTTACTGTGCTGCCCCTAAAGGACAGCAGTGGAGAGTAGGCCGCAAAGGCCCAGGGCCAGACAGGGAGAGAGCGAAGGCAGGGCCAGGTCTCGAAAGCGGCGAGTCCTCCACCACTACCTCTGTGACCCCCTGCCGGTGTCTGACCACCAACCCCCCCATCTCTCCCCCAGAGACCGCAGCTTCTACGACTAGATCCACCGCACCAGCGCCGGTCAGGGCAGGAGAGCGAAGAAATGAGAGAGCAAAAAGACGGAGGGGCCAGGAGAAGAACGTGTCCGCTGTCCCATATTCACCATCCACCTGCCAAGACAGAGAGGGCCCCCCCTCCTTCTCCTTTAATACTCCATTCTGCATGTTTTTAATGATAATCATAGCCCCCTTTACTGATTCCATCTTCATATCAAAAAAATACTCACATGCATTAATATCTGAGTACTTACTGTTCTGATATGTCTCGTGTATAAATGCAGTTTTGATGGTATGTACTGTGTCTTGTGCTCTGTGCTGGTAGCACTGCATCGTATGCATTTTATATAGACAAAGTATTGAAATATCAGCCTATGGATGTGCTTTTAGTGTGTGTGTATAGTGGATATACATAAGTAGAAGAAGTGCTGTATGTAGCGTGTATATGCATACCTGTCGTGTCAACTTAATTTATATATTTTTGTATATAGTATATATATATAAAATATATATAAAATGCATAGGATGAATTATTGCTTTAAGGGGCATCCCATAATGTCTTTCTTAATTTCCCTGTAATTTTCCTTATATGTTAGTGTTTTTAATTTTGTGAAGCAAAATTTGTGTTATTGTAAGTATACCTGCTGTTTGTCGAGTTGTTGTCTGAGTGGAGCGTTGGACAGTTCACCACCTTTAAAACAGAAAAGGAAATCCAAAAAAAGAGAAAATACACGTAGATTACTGTTCAGATCTGTTTTGTGACATTTTGTGTTTTCAGTGCAGAGTATCTGTGAATCCTTGCGTGTGTGTGTGTCTGTGTGAGATTGAAAAAACGGAAGTGGGTCAGTGAGTGACGGTATATGCATATCAGTGTGGTCGTGTGGTCTCGCTGTACCTCACTATGTCGATTAGATGGAAGTGTTCATGATGCAGCTAGCAGAAAAACAAAAATGGATGAGATCATTAGTGTTGCTGCATACGCTCATGTCCTGAGCGCTACTTGTCCAGGTCCCCTGTCAGTATTACTGTTGTCTGTGCACTTGACCTGCTTGTGTGGGAGTGTAGCACTAAGGCAAGATGGGACAGTAGGCCCCCTGTCACATGCTCCCATGTGCAAACTCTAAGCCCTGGCCCCCAGAGGGAAACAGTGTTGCCCCAAACCCAGAGCCACGCTCAATCCAAATCACCCCGTCTCCCCAGCAGAAACGACTCAACACTTCAGAAGAACCAGAATGAATTCCTTTAATGTTTACGTAGCACCACCTCTCTAATAAATCTGAGGCAGCTGAACAGAGAAGGGGCATGTCCCCTCGGTTAGCCTCAAGGTGGAACCTGCGCCCTTCCGTCAAGCCGCCAGCTGCTGGCACCAGGTCTGTCTGTCAAGCAGGGCGGGGTCAAAGTTTCGTTCAAACGAAAATGTTTCGCTTTGGTTCAGAACCTTACGCTCATCTGCGCGGAATACTCCCCGTGAGCAGTGAAGGCTACCGAGGGGCAACGTGATCTGGCATGCCCATGTGCAACAGTTGGCACACAACACCCCCTCCCCAAGCCCTGCCCCCCCCCCCAACTCCCTTCTTTTTCCAGGGAATTTATAAATGAGAATGCTGAGAATGAGGCACCCCCGGAGGGTGGCACAGTCCCCTCTCTTTCCCTCTCTCCCTCCTGCTGTGAGATTGTGTGACCCATGTGAATGCCACTGTTGTGTGCCCGCACCGGTCCACCCCCACACCGCAGCCCTTTCCCTGCCCGCCCCCCCGCAGAAAAACGCTCTACAAAAATCTGTATTAATGGTCAGCTATCAATCGCTGTGTAGTTAGGGGGAAAAGGGCAAGTTCTTTCTTGTATCCTTCTCCCTTTGAGCGAGCGCATGTGCGTGTGAGTGTGTGGGTGTGTGTTTGTCTGTGTGTTTGTGTGTATAATTGCAACCAAAATAGTTGTTGTGGCTGTTTATACACACACAAATACACACAGTGTGGCGTAATGCGGTTAAGCTTTCCGGTCTTGGCTGAAAAATGTCAAAAGTTAAAGCCAGTCTCAACCTGATGTAAGCATATTTTTTTTTGTGAACGTGCTTGTTGTCCACAGCTCTTTGTTATGACTATTGAAGATGTATGGCAAGATGCAGATGTATTATTGCAATAAAAGCACAGATACACAGATCACACTGAGCCTGGCCTTTTCTTTATATGGTCCTACCTTATGGTTTTCGATGAGGCATGTGTGTGATTTTGTCTTTTGTCCCCCAATCCTTGGTGCAATGTCTTGAATTGAATCTCAGACTGAACTGAGTCATTTTTTCAGTGACTCTGAGATATTTACCTGCTTTGGTTTTATTGAATGAGTCTTGTGTGTTATGCAAGAGCTCATATTAAATTGTTAATAAGTATTAAATTAAACTAAATATAATTAAAACATTAAAATGTATTACAATATTTGTCTACAAGAGTACAAAATTAATTACAAACTTTTATGCTTAAAGTACATTGCTTGTAGTGTTAGCATGCAAGTTTTCATTTTATATGTAAGTAGTTGATCACTCTAAAATGTACATAGCTACCTCCTCTGAAATGCACATTTTTAGTGTGAAAAGTGAAACCTAATAACATCTAACACTCATGTAGTATGAAGTTAACTTGCATAGTAACTAAAGTTACAGCAGCTCCATTTTTATTTAGGCGAATCTAAACAGTAGGGACAGTTATAACGTTACTATATAGTTGATTTGGTTTCAGCAAGGGTCATTAAACAAGTCCTGTGACTGAATCCTGTGATTATTAAATAAATCTTTACCAAAAAAATCCCTTTTCTGTTACTGTCAAAAGAATGACTGCAGGTGAAGAAGAAAAGACAGAGACAAGAATTTATTCTTCAAATATATACTCTTAGTTCAGTCATACAGGTATATACATTATATAATAAATAATATTTATAAAAACATAGCATTTCAGATTATAAAATAAAAAGGGAAATATTAACTTTAAAAACTTTGTACAAAACTTTGGATATAGCGAAAGACAAAAAAAAAAAAAAAAACAAAACAAAACAAAAAAAAAACAGCAAAACAAATAGGAGGATCTGCCAAGGGGGCCTTTAAATAGGTGATGCAGGCACAGGGCTACGCCATAGCATAAAAGCCTATTCTATGCTCGTATTCCTGGTGTTAAATGTAATTAATAGGATGCGTGCAGGGCTGTCGGAACATGTCGTTTTGGAAGCCTCGTTCGTGTGTCCTACAGTTCTGAAGCCAGTCCCTCCCTCCCTCTCTCTCGCTCCATTTCTGAAGCCGGCATCGGTCACCGCTTGCGCACGCTGACCCAGATAACTTTCCCTGCCTTTTTAAACACCCAGAGACGAGGTGCACAGAGGCCTTCCTGTGTTCCCGCGCTACCTGTGCCAGTGGAATATAGAATGATCAGAATTTCTATATGCTTGTGCCAGCAGGATCCGCGGTAGAGCTGTCAGACTCAAAGTCCTGATATTGCTGTTTGCATCCATATCTTCATAGTTATACCCCAAGGCGGATTTCCACTCCCGCTTACTAGTTCCCTTTTATTACTTCTAAGAGGAGCGTATAAATGAGGGTGAGTTCACTGCAGAGTGAGAAATGTCATGATATGCAGCTTAATTGGGTTAAGAAAATAAGGAAGCACTAAGACTCCAGATTATTATCATTAATGTTATTATTATATTATAAGTGCAAGTACCACTGGGGTGCAGAATTTCTGTTAAATGTATTCCACTGAGGCATAGAGGACTGTATAAACAAGATGAACGAGGGCTCTTGATTTTCTGGGCTCTTTTGCTTTCTCCCTCTAACAATTTCTTGTATATGCAGACGAGTGATGATTAGTTTTGAGAGACCTGTTTGCCGTGAGAACACGTCCGCTCCTGTGTGACTTCAGCCATGCATACCTCCCTCTCCAGCCCATGGCTGACATTTCAGAAATGCAGCGCTATAAAATCATGCTGTAGCTTATCTTTGCAGGCGTCCAGGTCGACTGAAGCAGTTCAGTCCGGGGTACGGGATCGGGAAAGAGGTGGGATTTTATGCGATCTCGTCGGCTCAGTAGTCAGAAGAGTGCGTGTCGGTCTCCGCGGCTTCGAAGCGCCGGGCTTCAGGGCGTTTCTCCGCTCAGCCTGCGGTAGAATGCAGGGGCGCTGCGTTCAGTAGTTTTAACGGCAGATTCCCGCACCGCGGTTATGTTCGTTCGCCTGCAGTGGAATTGCCAGGCCGTTCAGCAGCTCGTTAAATGTCTTCACGGGTTTGAAAGCGAGGTGGGGGCGGCGGGGGGGAGTGCATCACAGAATTCTTTTCTGTGTCGGTGAGAAAGGAAGAGCTCCTACATGGTGCGGTTTTTCAAACAGGTCGAGAAGCATTCAGTCCCACAGCCTCCTATGGTGAGAATGAGATTTAAACAATGAAGGGGGATCTCAAATAAATCTCATTGCTACAGGTAGAGTAACACAGGGGAGAGGGAAGCAGCTCGCTCCAAGGGGCCTGGGCCCTCTCTAAGCCTGGCAGGACTGGGGAGCCGCAGTACGGATGTGCCTTTTGTGTGTGTGTGTGCGCATGTGAGAGTGTGTTTCTGTGTGTGTGTGTGTGTGTGTGTGTCTGTGTCTGTGTGTGGAAGGTCTTTGCGAGTGGGCACGGGGGGGGTAGCCGTCCGCCCGGCTCACTTGCACGTGTGCACGTCGTAGACGCGCACGCACTCCTGGCAGCTGACATAGCAGCACCAGTGGAAGATGCAGTGGCACTTCTCCTTGCGCTTCTCAGTCCGCGTGTTGTGGCCCCGGCCGCAGCAGAGCAGGTCGCAGCCCTCGATGCCGTGCGACGACACGTTGCAGGCGCGGTCCCGCGTGCCGAAGGAGCCCGTCTCCGGGTTGGGCTCGCAGAAGTTGGGCGAGCTCTCGTAGTAGACCAGGTCGCGCTCGGTCGGGTGCTTGAAGAAGGCGTACTTGGCGCGCAGCGTCTCCACCCAGCCCCGCGACTCCCGGTGCTTCTCCACCACCATCTCCGAGGCGCTGTCGTACTTGTCCTTCAGGAAGTCGCCCAGCGTGCGGAAGTCCGGCTGCGCCCACCAGCAGGTCTTCACTTCGCAGCTGCCCGACAGGCCGTGGCACTTGCATCGCAGGTGCATGTGGTCCAGGATGGTCTGCAAGGGGGAAGAGAGGAAGACTCAGTCACAACAGGACTCTGGCAACATTATTTTATGTTATGTGCGTATCACGCGTGCATGCGTGACTGTGTCAGTCATTAGTGCTGAATACAGTCAGCCACACACAGACTGTAAACCTGAATGACACATGAATGAAACAAACCCCTCATACGTGGTAGTATATATTCACAGGAAGCGCGTACAGTTTAGCATACCGAGCAGGTACAGACGGGTCATTTCGATTAGATATAAGCTGCATAATTGTTTTGCCTTTTTTTAAACTCGGTCCTTTGAGGCTAATTTACCTGTATTACCTCATCAAGGTAATAATGCATCTGCCAGCTGTAAGCGCCATTGAAAGCAGGTGTTGCCTTTTTTCTTTTAATTCTGAGGAACATGAATGAGAGGGAAGTTTGCGAGGATGAATCAGGACCGTGCGACCGTGGAGGCTATCAGATCTACTGCCCGAATTCAGTTTGGGTCGGGGTTTCGACCCCCCGGGCCACAGGTGTTTCGCGGCTGCCTAGTAGCAGAGACAGGTCCTTGCAGTTCGCCGCTAATCTGCGGTGAAGTCCCCGAGCCTTCCAGCGGGCTACTGGCACCGCGCGCCTTTTTGTTTTTGATTTGCTTGCCGTAATTCCCGGGCTATTTTTAACTGCAGAATTCCCCAGGTGCGTGCGGAAAAGCAGGTGTTTGTGGCACCTTGGGCGACGGGGGTGGGGGTGGGGGGAGCTGACGTCACGTCCCGGGCATCTCCCCGGGGGCCCCTTGGGAACAGTGAGCCCTGACGTCCCGGCGGGGATGAGGATCAGTCTGTGAGGAGAGAGGGGCTGCTCCTGTGGTCTGCTCTGATCAAAGACCAGCATTACTGCCTCACTGTCTCTCCAATCGCCCCACAGCTCTGGGAGTTACATCCACGTAAGGCACGAGATTACCTTCCTTTTTTTCTGTCTGCCACTCTCCCTCTATTGGTTTTTTTTTTTTTTTTGACTGGAGGATACTGCGTTTCATGGAAGGAGACCTCATAATTGAACAATACCATTGTCATCTCACTGCTACAGGCTCTACAGGGTGAAAGAGCCAAAATTATGCAGCTAAATCATTTTGTGTAAAAAGCTGTCTGTTGAATGTTACGGAGCGCCTAAAGAGGTATCATGCATGTTATGAAACTGGAATACGGACCACAACTTCTCTTGAAGTCACATGGTTCAACGTAGCAAGATCATTCATCTCGCTCATGTTAAAGATCAGGCATCGGATACCTTGATACTCTTGATTCATGGTTTGAGAAAAGACAGATGTCATTGTTACGTGTTCAACACTATCATACTTGTGATGTCTGAACCATATCTTAGGTTTGAAACTAATGCTAGTCCCATTTGTATGTCCAGCTTGCCTGTCAGGTCTAGGTCAGCAGCTGCCCTGGGTGAGAGATCAGGGGTAGAAATGATTGTACAGTTTCTTCTGCTAGAGGGAAGACTTCTCAGGGTTATTACACATTAATGCCTTTCTGTTATGTTGGGGTGACAGCATCTAACTGCTTCAGTGTTGTGTCAACATTTAAAGAATGTTTTATATGTGTGAAAACCCAAGGCCTCAGGGGACAGGAGTGGCAAAGTCGTTGGGAGAAGCAGACTGTCAGAGGTCTGTCTTCCTAACACTGTCGCGACGTGAAGCAACCGTACCGTGCGGCCGGCCTCGTTGTTGTGCCGGTTCATGGCGGAGCGGGCGTCGGGGCGGTTCTCCCGGGCGTCGGCGAACTCGCGGGACACCAGCACCCCGAACTCAGCGTCCTCGCTGCAGCCGCCCCACTTCCAGCCCTCGCCGGGGGGGCCCTTGTGGTGGGAGTCGCAGCCGCACATGGTGGAGGTGCCCTCGGCGCACGAGCGCGTCACGGCGAACGCCACCCCGGCCGAGGCGATGGCGTGCACGAAGGCCGACTCCCGCGTTGCTGAAGAGAAAGGCGGTGCAGTCAGTCACGTTGATCTTCCCCAACAGTGAAATGCAACCCATTTACTTACATACACAATCTGTGTTAGTAACTAAGGTACCTTCAAAGCCATTCATACGTTTATCGTTTTTCTTGGATTACCCTCACTGGTATGCCATCATTTACATCATTACCATCATTTTGCCAGTAGTGACGTGATTAAGGAAAGTGCAAAGATCAGCTCCACGATTTCCCTCAAATTGCTTTTTTCACATGTTGTTCATGCTTGAAAATCAAGTAGAGGGTGTTACCAAACATTTTAGCTATACAGGTTTAGCTATACAGATTTAAAATGGCATCAAATACTGAATAATAGTTCTCATTCCCTACGAAAGGACTTGTCTCCTTAAGTTGTCAGTGTGGCATCAGCTGACCTGTCATGTGACTAGCCTGAGCCGAATATATTGGAGCACTTGTGGGGAAATCTCCTGACGAATGGTTCAGCATCAGCATACCACCCCGAACTTGAACACAGACATTTTTCTTGGCCTTGGCCTTGTGTTGATGCTGCTGCTTGCCAAATCACATCCCGAGATTCCGGGGGCGGCGCGCGTTGTGCCACTCGGTAAACAGGAAGGGGAGAACCCGAATACCTGTGAGAGTTTCCTCCTGCTCCGGCTCTGGAATTTGCCGGTGCATACTTCCAAGTTCATTGTGCTCTGTGCTTTGGCAGTGGCAGCGCATTGCAGATCGTCTTACCCCATGCAAGCCCTAAAACATCCTCGCATGAGCCTGACAGAAGCCAGGTTCCCTGTTTCAGGAAAGCGGGATTACTTTCCAGAACCCGGGAGCAGCCGAGCACTGTGGGAGAAGGTGGCCCTCTCGGCCCAGCCCCGAATTAAGAGAGGTGAGGTGGGATTGTGGCGGAGGGGGTCTCTCCGCTCACCCTCCAGCGGGGATTGGGAAACGGGTGAGCTGCGGTAAGTGTGCGCGATCGGGAAACAAAAGGGGTCTGGTTTCATAATAAGCTGTTGCGTTCAGAGGGGGTGTAACTCCATCTCTCAGCACATGTCTCCCGAAACCCAACCCCGCGGAGTTACCTCGCTCGGTTTCACCACTGGCCCTCGGGCGAGCTCGCAGAAAAAAGGAGGAGGGGAAAAAAAAACATTCCTCAAACACTTTCTCGCCGTCCGGAGGGGAGGCAAGCACGCATTAGGGATGACATGAGATCTTTGAAATCTCGGCGAAGAGACAGGGCCATTGTGGCTGGTCTGCAGCTGAGCCGGCGCAGGTGGGGCCGTCTTGTCATGAGGTCATCGGGAGCAGAGACCGATCCCGAGTCGCTGCGCGCTTTTGATCTGCCTCTCCAGAGTGTTTTTTCGTAAATTTGACTTCTGGCCTCGGTAAACGCGGCCTGAAATCCATTTTTCTTTCAATGCTGATGGAACAACAAGCAAGCACGCTGCTGATACGCTTGGTTAGGGGTTTCCGGGATAATGTCGCCTATAGCTTAAATGCCCAGGTGCTGCATTCCTTCAAAATGGCTGTGCTTAGCGCGTCTACCGAGATTTACAGTGTCATGAGTTTCCTCATGAAGTTCTCAATATTTAACAATAAGCAAAACTCACAGCGACTGTCATGTCTTTGTTTCGGGCACAACCTTACACAGGGCGGCCCTATGAAGCATTGGACAACGCTCTTGCATTTGAGAAGTGTTTTCTAGTAAGCTAGTGAGCGCAAGTTTACCTTGCGGCGCGGGGGGGGAACAGAGCGCTGGGCAGCGAGTGGCCCTGGCTGCGGGGGTGAGGGAGGAGGGAGAGCCTGGGCCAGCCCTGGCAAGAGCCGGTGAGGCCCGGCGAGGCCCTTTCCAGTGCAGCCTGTGTACTGTGGGCCCCGCGGAGGACTGGCTGTCAGCCGAGGGCAGCGCTGCTCCCGCTACCTGCTGGGCCCCTGAATCCGCCTTTGTTCCCCTTGTGTCACACTGTATTACCCACACAAAGAGCCCAGCCACGCACGCTGCGGCAACCCAGCTCTGCCCGGAGCTGGCATTCCCTGACACACCCCCGCCCCCACCACCACCACCACCACCACCACCATCACCCGCCCCCCTTCCAGCAACCTCCATCACAGTATCCCCCACCCCCCCCCCCCGCCTCCTTACACCACCCCTCCCCTCTCTCTCCTTCAGCCTCGTTCCAGCGTGATGGGGAAGGTGGGGAGATTCCCTTTCAGCCCGTTTTCATGGCAGAGGCGAAAGGGCGTGTGAATGGGGCGTCCGTGGGAGCCGGGCTGTGTGAGGCGCAGCGAGATGGCTCGCGCTGGCCCTCGCGCACAGTAGGGGTTGAGCTGAGCCCCCCAGACCTTTTCTTATGCTCATAATCTCATTTGGCCTCCCTTCTCCCTTTTTTTTTTCAATTTTGTTTTCGGAACAACAGCGGTTCACACTGCCCGTTTCTGCCTTGCTCTCTCCTGACACTGGGGCTAATGAATTTCCTATCAGGGGGTTTCACTCGGAGCAAAATCAGCTCTATACCATAGAAGGTCTAAAGGAGTGACTGAGCATATTAATTCAACCTCCACTGATTCAGTCTCTCTGTTTGATAAAATTTCAAATATCCTAACCAGAAGCACACAGCATTCACTGTGTGCTGGTCAGTGACACGGAAGCAGAAACAACAGTGTCTCCTAGCAAACCTTCCCAGAGCACTCTTTGTGAGGTACTCCAAAACGTTGCCGTTGAGACATTGCATCCTCACCATTACTGTTAAGCGTGGAGGATAATGGAACTACTAGCTGAAAGGTGCGTGACAGGTCATTTTGATCTATTTAAAATGTTACACTTCTACATTTGGAAACGCGAAACCGAATGAAAAGTTGATTATACAAGAAGCTGTGTCTGAGAAGGAGCAAAATGAGAGGTGAGTCATCAGTCTGCCGCTACGCTAGCGTTCACCCTCTACAATTACTAAGGCAGACAAAGGAGCATGCTAATGCGCCTGTTTCTGGTAAGCGGAATCAGTCTTTGCGTGTTTTTTAAAATTACTGTTAAAGGATTCGCTTGTACTGTGAAGAGCCTGGCAGTGTTTAGGGCAAACTCATTCGGTGTCTTGGTGCTGTGGGTTCAGTGCGTATGAATTACAGTCCAAGCTATTACGCACAGTGCGTTGGTCGGGTTGCGGGGTTCGAACAACGGGGGCTGTTTGCCTCACCCTTGTCCAGCACGGGCCCGAAGATGGCCAGGTTGTCCTCGATGGTGGTGCAGTTCCAGCGGCGGCCGCGGAACTGGTGCTGGCACTCCTGGATGCCCAGCTTGACGCCTTCGGCCACGCTGGGCATGATCTCGATGTAGTTGCGGCAGAAGCGCAGCTGCTTGGGCACCAGGCCGGGGATGGAGCCGCACAGGATGGGCTGGGAGCCCAGCGAGGAGTACTGCTGCCCCAGGGCCAGGGACCTGCAGGCAGGGACGACAAGACACCGCGCAACAGGATAAGCTGGAGGCCTGTCTCCTCATCCGGCAGTCTTTTACCAGATCATCATATCCACCGCTGGCAGTTATACACCCTGTGGTCTGTAACATGTTGGCACAGCGTTTACCAGAGCAGTTTAGTTGCATAGGCAGTGTTTGTACCCAGGCCTTGAGGATCAGGTTCTAATTCTGCAATAACCATAAGAGAAGCCACATGGTACACCACGCCACATCAGAATCACCACATGTCACAAGGTGTGGTGATGCAATTCACAAATAAGTTCCCCAGCCTTGTGTTACAAATGCTATTTTTTTTCTGTTTTGTTTTAAAAGTACACCATAGCAGTATCATCACTCAGCATTCCCTCCCTGCTTCTACTCATCGCCAAGAGGGAAAAGGCATAGTCCTGCAGCCTTCTCCAGCTTTGCCACCATGACATCCCACTGACGTATTGATCGGTAACCATGATCAGGAACAATGAGGCGACTCGCTCCGCGCCAAACTGGACCGAGTGAAAGAAAAGCCATCTCTAGACCTTTCATCTGGAGAGCGCAAGTGGCTCTGCTCGTCTCCCGGGCCGCGTAAAGACAATGAATTTGCTTTACGTCGCCGTGAGCCCCTCGAGCGGAACAGCGTATGACAATCAGCGGAGAGATGAAGGGCTATTTTTGACCTGCTTTTTCTGACGTCTCCCTGCTCGATCGGGTTTTCCGCCGCGCCGGGGTATCAGTTTGCCATGCATGGATCAAAACCCCTATTCTTCCCCCAGTAGCCAACATCCGCCAAACAGGGATTAATCATCAAATTGATACCGTCCAAATCTGCCGCGGTTGCCAAAAAGCATTATAATTTCATTGGGGTAATTAATTTTAATGGGCTTCTTTTCTCCTTTGCTGATGAAATATAGAGACGTTTGCCACGTCTGTGTTTTAACATGTTTACCTTGCTGACAGGCCCCAGGGAAAAAAAAAGCACACCGCCTTCCAGTAGCTACTGCTTTTGCAATGGAATATGTGTGTAGTTTTACTGTCTGACTGATTTTGACACATAACTTGCTTTTTTGTAAACACAAACCTCTTTTCAGTAGTTTTTCTCCTTAGTATAATCACTTCGCATCACATGAAGTTCTTTTAAACCCTGTGCCCTTCAGTGCTGCATGGGAACAGATCAGATTACATTGTGGGGTTACTCCCTCTGTGGGCCAATATCATAAAAGGTTTCACTGTTCCTATTGTGATTCAGTGAGCAACACAGTGTTGTTTGACATCCAAAGATACATTAGCAGCTTGATGATTTAATGTGTTGGTATGCAATGTCTAATTTCATAATCTTATGTGTATGGTTATGTACTCGTGCATACAGACGTCTGACCGTTTGCGTTGGATCCGATTCTGACACGGCCTTGCTTGGATAGCCTTACAGTGCTCTGGGTCTGTGGGCCACCTTACAAAAACACGGTGGGACCGGTGACCTCATCAGCAGGATCGGTGTGATGAGGCACAGTGAGGCCCGCAGTCTGGTTTCCACTGTAGAGGAGAGAGGAGCGGCCCGAGTAATGGTGACACATCAGGGCCGGCGTGATTACAGCTGCTTGCGGTGACATCAGCACCCGCGGGGCGCAACCTGATCACAGTGCCGGCTCCTCTGGCAGGCGACTGCAACGCCCCCGCACCCAATACACCCCCCCCCTCCCCAACCGCTCCACTCACCCACCCCCAACGGATAACACAGCAGCATGAGTGGGAGAGGAAAAACATCCCCCAAGAAACTTTCAGAACAACTTCCTGAGATCTGCTCTCTCTTTCTCCCCCCTCCTCCTCTCCTCTCCCCTCCCCTCCCCTCCCCCTTTCAGCTCTGCGTTTTTTTTGATCTCCCGCCGAACGCGGAGATGAACATTGTTAGCGGGGCTCCTGGGTCGAAGGGATTCCTCCCTCTTGGGAAGGGGGGAGAGAGTTCACCGGGGCATGGCATCTTTGTGACGGCATCGCTCCCCCGCCCCCTCCCCCGCCACCGCCCCCGCCCTGACCGGCTTTGATAACGAGGAAATTAATCAGCCAGCTGGGGCGCTGCGCGTCTCATCCCTAATTGTCTGCGATCCAGCATGTCAGCGAGGCGGCGGGCGGAAGGCCTCCGCCGCCTTTGAGATGTTCCCTCTCATGTCTTCCCCCGTGCGCGCCGCGTGGTTTCGGAACATGGCTGCGGGAGAGAGGCTGACAGGTGGAGCTCCTGTGTGGGATGGTAATGGAACGAGTCTCGCCTGTCTTGTGTCGGCGAGAGTCTCTCAAAGGCAGGCGGGGGATGGGAGGGGGTGGCGAAAAAAGTTTTAAGCCGGCAGGGATTTATTCTTCTCATTATGCTGGCCCCCAAAAAAAAAAAAAAGACACTTTGAGCTTCGCTGTTCCTTTTAATTACATAATGAACCTGCGCAGAGAGCTCAATGAGCTCTGTGACTTCTTACTGTGCTGGCTGATGATCGCTGCTAGGCCTTGCCCCACCAGTGACCCTGTGACGAAACACCCGCATGTAAAATGCGTGGGAATGGAGCAAACGTGCGCTTAAAACTTGTTGCAAAGTTTGTCTTTGATTATTTCACTGGTGCAGTGCTGTGCTTCTCATTACTGCAAGTGTTATGTATTGTATTTTCTGATCCCTCAGAAAATTAAATAACGTGGGGTGTGCAAACACCTTGGAAAAATAGCAACAGGACAAAATAATGTATCTTGTATCTTCATGTCCTCTGTCTAAATGGTGTCATTTTTGACCCTCCACGTGATTCTTCTTTAGGTAGGTAAAGAAAATAAAAAAATAAAAATCTTTAAAGTCTATGGTGTACAAAAACATTTGAATGTATTTTTTTCTGTAGTACACGTCCCTGTTTTTACTCGACACCCTGTAGAATGCAGAATTCTTCCGTAAGCATTCCCACCAGTTCTGGCCCAGCGAAGGCACTTTCCATAATCTTGCTAATTAGTTGTGTTTCAATACTTCAGTGAATAGACAGGGATGAATTTCCTTTCCCCACCACTGACTAAGTGACTAAACATCGTAATTACGCAGTCTGAGAGCTGTGCTCTCTGCACGCCACAAACACACATTAATCTCTCAGTCGCACTGGTGAGCCGGGTAGGTGTCAAATGCGAGACCCGCCGCACGGTAGCCCTCTGACGCAGCGACAGCCAATCAGACGGGGCGTTGGCTGCTCAGTTCCCCGGCCGTGCAGCGGTGCGCACCGATGCTCGCACGCACGCCGCCGTGCCTGACAGGGCAGCTGACACGTTAGGCGTATGACTAAGTCAATTACGAAACCGCACTGACTCTTTCTTGTGGGCGAGGGATGTTTGGATTACATGTCGCAGCTATGTTTGTCTTTGCCGACGTTTTACGGGGGTTTGTTTGTGTGAGGCCCGCTCTGCCTCGCTCCGAGCTGCCAGCCTAGATGCGCCGTCTGCCGTCCGTGGTCTTGTAATGCCGGCCCTTGAGCCGAAGGGTGGCGAGAGGGCTTCCTTTGGTTTTGAGTGAGGCGTGCCACCAGCACGTCACAATGAAGAGTGAACGCGAATGAGCGTGAAACCGAAAACCGCAGTGGGGCGATGGGGACGTGCAGGCCCTGGGTGGCACCTCGGCAAAGGGGCGGGTGGATTGGGGCAGGACCGGTGGGGGAGGGGAAAGCGTTCTCCCCGGTGTCGCGCCACCCTGCTCGGCTCTGACGTAAGTACACGGGCGGCTGCAAGCCGTAGACGTGCACAGGGGCCACGTCCGAGTGCCTGTCAAAAGGACGTGTGCTCCATCAACAAAACGCCAGATGGAAACGCCGGGCTCGTTGACGGCAGTTCCATTTCAGGTGCAGTCCTGTTCCGTTTCTTTCATCCACTGAAATGCCGGGATAAAATGTAGAGATTATCATAACTGCTCTAATAGCCCAGAAAATTGGCTGGTATATGAAACACGATGTTCTTGTCTAGCACGGCAAGGGCAAAAAGAGTACAGATAGACTATGTCACTAAACCCTGGTGCAATTTTGTGTGCTGAAGACACGCTGTGCAATGTGGGTTGGGAACCAGAAATGTACCACTGTGGTGAGATGCTGTAAGAGGATAGAAGCTGTCGGCTTTCCCTGGAGAGAAATAGCTCTTTGGAAGTTCTCGTGCGAACCACGGCGACGGTTGGGAGAGCAGTTCATGTTAATGTCGAAATAATTAATCCTCTCCTGTTTCACTTGATCTGTCCAAACCAACACTTAGTGCTCTGGATGTTGTAACGTCAAGGAGAACATTGAGAGCATAACATGTTGGTTAGGTTGCAACAGTGTGCATCTCGAAAAAATATCCCAGCAAGGAGAGGACCTCGGGCAGACGATGCAGCATTGGAACTGAGGAGGATTTCCGCCCTGAAGTACACCAGGGAGAGACTTTGTTCCAGTTTGTTCTGTGCAGAACTCTCTCCCATTGCGCTCCCCTCCTGAGAGATCACTGAATGCTCTGATGCCCAATACATGAGCAAATGCGGTCACCAAAGCATCAAAACAGCTCAACGTTAATTTCCCATGTCATTTATGCCAAGCAAGTCTCTCATTATGTGATTTGTCAGTCTGTGTTTGACAGGGATGTTTACAGCCAACTCTCTCAACCGTTGACAATGTTTCGTCCCAAAAAGTGCCACTATCACTGTCCCTTTGTGATTGGATGAGCCTGCAGCCCCTCACTTTAAACTCACAGTTAAACAGTTACACTGTCAAATGTTCATGAATGTCACTCTACTCTTCTCCTTCCCCTGATGTTTGCAATCTCAGACATAAAGAACCCATATATTTGGTAGTTCTGCCACTTGATGGGACCCTGTGAGACTTTCTTGAATTGAGCACTTGCGCTTGTCTCAGGTAGATAGAGGCAATAAGGAGGAGAAAGACCATATCACAGATATCACAGGAACTATGAGAGCTGAAAGTTTGCTTTCTCTCAATGTCAGGGAATTACCAAACCAACATTTCAGGATTTGATTGGTGTTGTGTAAAACATACGAGAGAAAATAGACAAAATTGTGCCGGATTTTGCACTGTATTTGAACATTGTGTGCTACTCACAATTACGTTATTCAGCCCCTTGCTCACAATTAACATTGAATAGTCAACTCTCTAGAAGTTCATGATAACAGGAAGTAAATATAACACCGTGTCACGTGACATAAACACTTGAACTGATTTGAGATTTGAGAGTTATGTCTAAAGGGGGTCCAAAGATTTCTCAGTTTTTCGACTTACCACCTCTGACCTCAGCACTCTACCAGACAGGCAATGTTGCAGGTGACCAAAATGACCTAAACCTATATCTGCCTGCCAGGTCTTTAATATCGTCTATACGCTGTATAGTGCCCTGCAGGAGTGAACTGAGTTTTGACTCTATACAGCTGGCATGGCATTAGGGTGTGCTTCCCTATTGCCATTGTTGAGCTGAGTTCTTAACATTGTGTACTTGGATGCACTGTATTTATAATCTTATTTAGGATGATTTCACTCTACTGCCTCCAACTGTTCCTCCCATGCAACACCCCAAATTTCTAGTACACCATGTCATCTGTTGCCCTTGACACATGTTGTAGTGCCTGTTCCTTTTGATTAACCTCCATGCAAAGTCTGACATAGATACTGATACAAGCTTTCTCTGTGTAACACACACACACACACACACACACACACACACACTCTCCTATGATCCCACCCCGACCAGCCCAAGTGGCAGGTCCCTCCTCCCTATCCACACAGGTGTGTGAATCTGTTGCCGTCTGTCTCCCATATACCTGGGAGAGAGAGAGAGAGAGAGAGATAGAAGAGCTGAGAGGGATTAGAGTGGAGGAGCGACCTGTCAGAATCCATTCCTCTCGCCGTTGCTCCCCAGGCACTGTTTAAAGCTTCACAGAGAGTTCTGTAGGGTGATGGTGGGGAGGAGTTTGGGGGGCGAACAGGGTGGCTGTGTTGCTACATGTAGGCCCATTACCTCTCCCAGCATGCCACTCAAGGCAGCGTGCACGGGACGCGGCATTACCGCCTAGCATGGGCAGTGGTGCTTTCCCATCATGCATCTGTGTTAGGGCGACAGGCCTATGGGAAGTAACGTGTGCTGTAATTGGTAATGAGGACCTCTTAATATGCCTGTACTCGTATAGGATCTGTTTGCCGTAGTGCTTATGTGGCGAGTATGTAGATTATTTGATGACTTAAATAAAGCAGTGTGTAAGATACAGAACTAACTGCATCTTGCGCAGTAGACCCCAAAATTGAAATATTGGAATGGATAATTGCATAACAGGGCATCAAATTTAAAAGTACAAGTTGAAATACAGTCATTATACATCGCTCTTTGCTGCTTCATCAGATAAACCATCTTAATCGCATTGAACAAAATTCAACAAAATCACCGCTCATGTCACATAAGATGCAGTGCTATTAAAAATGCCTATTATAAACTAAACCCCCTCAAAATTAAGATATCTGTTCTGTTCTATTTTGTCCCATTCTATTCTTTTTTATTCAGTACTTGTTAGGCCTGCCCAAACGTGACATCATCGTATACACAGCTTGCAATGATGCATATTGGCATGTACTTCTTGTGTGCACGCTGTTGGACGGAGTCGTGGCAAAGGACTAGGCTGCAATGCATTTTGTACCAAAAACCGACGTAGTTTGATAGGTGGCCACAAAACCACCGCAGTTTTTTTGCGACCACTGTTTTCATCCACCCACTTGCATGCTTCACGACTGCGTCCAAAACGCAACACTGCCAAATTTTTAATCTGAAAACACGTCAACAGAGAGCCTGGGTCCTTAAAACAAAAAACAAGGAGGACGGTGAAAGTCTGCAGCATGACCCCCCGCCCCTCCCCCCTCCCAAAGACAGGACATCTCCCTGGTGAACCTGGAATGCACTGTCCCGGCCGTTGTTGTTCTGTTTTGTTTTTAGTTCGGAGAGCCGTGAGCTGCAGTCCAACAGCTCCAGGGCGATCAGATAAAAAGTGACAGGGCTCCTGAAAAATGTTCAGACCTGCCCCCCACCCCCACCTCCCTCCCTCACCCCCCCCGCCCCCTCACCCCACTGACGAAGGGCCCCTCCAGTGCAAACAGGGTCCTGAGGTAGGGACTATTGAGCTGGCATGGTAGAAGCCCATCAGGGAGCACAGCTTTGTGTGCCAGGCACGAGCTCAAGTCTTGTGCTGTCGAAGATCGAAGTGTGCTGGGGAAAAGACTGTAACATTCAACAGCAAAACCTAAAGTAATCGCTGAAGGGGTTTCCCTCTCACTGTAGATGAGTTGAGGTGTTGGACAGGCATAGGACAAACAGGATGACCCGTATGCCTCCATGGTGGCAACGTAAACTCGTCATGTTACATTGTTCAGTTTGTTTCACGTTACTCATACGGGGTGATGTGCTGCGACAGAAATTAGCGTATTTTAACAGCTGTGTTTCTTCTTCCTTGTGGCAATTGAATTGCAGAAATGCAATGCCACTGCCTTCTTGTCACCCCCAGCTTCCCGCCCCAGCAACCCCGAGGGTCCCAGACACTGACAGCAGATGACATAATACAGGGCGATTCAGTGATGAGCACAGTCACACAGTCCAGCTCCTTCTCACCTGCTCTCACTATGCAAGGATGGCCTAGAAGATAACCCGAATGAGGTCATTGACCTCCCCACACCGCTTTGCAGTCAAATGCACAGGTGTTACTGGGCTTCTGGGTCACCAGCTCCCTGTCTGTCTGGACAAATGGACGTGCTTGTCCACTTCAGAATGGATTTGTTGCAAGATGTCCCTGATTGGTTGCCCCCTAATTGCGCAGTGACAGGTTTAAAATGGCTCCCTCTGATGGATGAAGATGAAGGTAATGTTTCTTCACAGCTGATTAGATAAGTTGGAGTGTCCATCTGAAGAACATCTGTGTGTGTGTGTTTGTCTGTGTGCATCTGTGTGGCATACCCTAACCCTAAAGTTATCCAGCTTTCTTTAATAAGTTGTCTTGCAGGCTGGAAGTTTGGTTTGCAGAAGAAAACCCATGCCCATCAGACATACGTTATAAGGGACAACTACAAAGAACTTTGATCCATATGTGTGGTGTAGTTTAGTGTAGGGAGAGAGGAGGTCCATTAGAGGTGGGTGCATGAATCTTCTCACTTATCATCATATTAATCTATTATTAATCATATAATCAATCTTCATATTAACCGTTAAACACCAGTCAAAACTTTTGGTGACTCTAATATTTTGATACCTCCCTCTAATGTTTTGGTCATAGCCTGTAAACTTGTATATATGATGTGACTGTTCTTTAGCAGAATTCTACATTGTTTGTATTCGGCAGAGATCATCTGAAAGGGGCTGTGCATTGTTGAGCTCAGCATGGTCTTTGGGATGTGAATGGAAACGTCATGGAAACGTCTCTCAGCTCATTCGGGATAGGTTGGCTTTGAACAGATCAACTAGCCAGTCAACAGTTAGCCATCAGCTAACCAACCAATCCGTTGTGCTCTCCAAGGAGGGGACTTTACTGCTAAAGATTTATCACGAATCCACCTGCGCACACTGTCACATTGATCGAGAATATCTGAATAGCATGATGTATTTTGTTGAGGTGGTGCGCCCAGAATTCCTGCCGATTTCCTTTCAATTGTGATGGGAAGCCCAATGGTCTGCATTGTCTGCACTGTTGAAGAGCCCCTTTCTCCTGCAATCCACACCCAAAAAGCTCCATCAGTAACTACATGTACATACATTTAATTTCTTATAGACACAGGTTTTGTCTGTGAGAAAAAAGTAACATGGCTGTGTAAGAGCAGGAACAGGTAATACATTTTTTTAGGTCAGAGTACGGCTGAAATCTTTGGAGTCGATGAATTGCACAATTCACCACCTTGTTCAGCAGCTAGGAGCTTATTGTGTGCAATATCATCCAAAAGAATGATATTCCTGTTGGGTTTCTGGCATAGTATTTGTCTGTTCAGATAGCATGGAAAGCATTTACTGAAGGCATCTGCAGGTAAGACTCCTGCCATGCTGAGATAACCACAGAGAAGAGACGGACAGGCACCTCTCCAATATCGCTATATGTCTGTGGGAAAGCACCACAATCCAGTAAAGTCACTAGTCCCTCCGGTCCCGAGAATACTGCGGAACTGCACAGAAAGAGAATTAGAAATTCCATTCCATAATGACCTCGCTCCAGTGCTCAAACTCCCACATATCCTCTTTGAGGTTTCGTTTCCCTTGTGGCCCAAAATGTGCTGCTCACACATATCGGATAATGAGAGGAAGCCGCAAGGAGGAATACAACTTTAACTACACACCATATGAATTAATTGTAGGCTGGCTTTCAGATCCGTTAACCATTTCAGGCCAGATTCATCAAGCGACTTTCAAATACAAGTTGAAATAAACACAAGGGAGAGAGAGTCACCTCAAGTACATTTGTGTGCTACTTGCTAAGGGTTTTTCAGTTTCAACTGGCTGGATTAAACCTCTCTTGGAGGCTCAGGATTTCAGAGGAAAGAAGGACACTAAGAACGATCAACAGGGACCAGTGGAAAGCCTGAACCCCTTTTGTCTGAGGACTTCAAAACGTTATCTAATCTCCCCGTGTTGTCCTGCTCTTCCACCGTGTTGGATTAAACCATGAGTGCGGAGCCTCCTCGGACCTGAGCCGGGCCCTCTTTGCTTGTTGGCTCTCCCCTTTTTTCCCCCCTTCTTTGCTCCGTCTGAAGTGTTTAAGAAGAATCCCCAACATCCTTGATCCGTTCGCACAGAAGTGCAAACAGCGGCTTGTCCGGTGACGAGAATCATTAAAACCATCCGATCTGGAGTAGGGGGCAGGCACGGGAGGGGGGAGTGTTGGGGGATAATGGCATTCCTGAGTCCTGGAGATGAGATCCGTGTTATTATTCAGGCTCCCGGGGCTGGCCGGACCGGGGCCGGGTCCCCACTGCTCCCCCGGGCGTGATCCGATTCACTTTACAGCGTTCACAATGGGGAGGAAAGGCCCGTCGAAATTGAATGGACCCTGATGCACACACTCTTCTCACGCCGGGCAGCCAATACCTTCCCTCCTCCCTGTCGCCGCTGCCCCGCTCTAATTAAATTCTCCTGGCCCGGGGCAGCTCAAGGTCACAGGGGCCTATCGGAAAGATGCCCCGATCACAGCTGCTGAAGAGTGGAGAGCTTATTCACATGTCCTAACTCCTCAGCCTCTGCTCATTAAGGCCCTATGCACCCACAACAGCACACAAAGATTTCACACAGAGTGTATTCTATCTTTATACTTCCTGCTTCATGGGGCTTATACATAGGGAGGGTAGGAGTGAGAGAGATACACACACACACACACACACACACACGCACAAACAGATAATCTTAATGCACTGGATTGTGCCACTGTGACAGGCTTCAACTGTACATCTGTGAAAGATGGAAGAGAACCTTTCCTGATTTAAGACCAAATATCAACAGTGGTTCATTTTTTTTTCTATTTTTATCAAAACACAAGCAGTGATCTCCTTGTCCAGCCAATGATAGGGACCCATCTGAATAAAGTCTGCTTCTGCGGTGGCTGCCCCCTCGCCTTTCCCGGGACCAACTAATCGTTTTCCTCTCCGACCTGGCTCAGGAACTTTGGAGGAGAAGATTAAGACTGCAGAGAACGCTCTGCAGAAAGGGTCCACAATTTCAATTTCCATGACTGTAAATGTTCAGTCCGATATCCTCTGAATCCAGCAGTTCCGGTGGAGCATGGTTCAGGTAGCAGCTTTAATGTGGGCACAAGCAGCTCACTCCATTTCAGCTGTGTCATCCCTCTACGCCATCTTCTAGCACTGGCTCCTCCGCCCCCGTTGTACCTGACTGCAGTTGGCTGATTTGGAAGCCGTTCACAACTGGCTTTTGCCTGTGAGACAGTGGGATCAGAAGAGGTTTCACAGCACGGCGATGTGAGGACCCCACGGACCGCTGCTATTCCATGCCCTGCGTTTGTGGCGATGTTGAAAGACTGCCCGATCGCTGCTCAGTGTCAGCCGCCTGCATTTGCTCCCTCTCTCACACTGAACGATCCCATGCCTTACGAACAGGCTGTGTGTCAATGAAGCTCCCCAAAAAATAAAGGTGTCGAGTCGCAGGGGAAGTAGTATTTGAAAACGACTGATACATAGGTATGCAGTTATGGTTGTAAGGACCAGGTTAGGACTGGGAGAAGCAACAAGATAAGGGCTTTTCCGTAATTTTATCATTGTATGAGAATGGTATATGAATATGTCTGGGTGTTTACACATATTCCTTATATTTTGATATTAATTAATAAGACATAGTTGAAGATGATATATATGCGCTGAAATATTTGAATTGGATCACTAGTTGGACCTGCTGGGGAATGAGTTACTGGCTTTCAGTGCAAGCAGCAGTGTGGAATCACTCCATACTGTTGTGTCTTTGGCATTGCTATTTTCCTGTGAATAATTCATGATTAATAAATGTGTTTATGGATTTAGCTTTTCCTCAGCGATCATCAGATTGATTGGATGAGGCAGTGTCACAGGGTTGGGGGACGTCCCCTTATTCAGCCCGATGTCACAATCCTTGAAACCGTTCTTGTCCCTCTCCAGGTGGGAAGACTCAGAGTGGAGCACCAGCAGTGACAGGGGGTTCTGGACAGTGTGTGTGGGGCTAGCAAAATTCATTTGGCCGCCAGCTGTAACCCAGCTCCAGAGTCAGCTGGAGCTACCATGTGGAGAGCCGTGTTCTCACCGTGTGTAGCAAGCTTCCAGTGGGTGAAATTTTTTTTTTTTTATTAAGCTAGCATGACGTAATGTGAAAGGTGTACAACAACAGGGCTTTATTCAGACCGCCACGCACAGGCAGGTGAGAAGCAGAAACACCCATCCCTGCCAGCCATGCCAGGTACAGAGAAGATCCCCCCCAGGCCATGCCTTCCGTGCTCAGCGCTCACGGGAAGACGCGAGGTCGCCACGGAGACCTGCCGGAGTGTTGGCCGAACATGATCCATTCCCCTCAGCCAGGTGGTGATGATGTCATTGGTGGCGTTATCAGACCAGCGCATTCACTCGCAGACCTTCTTCTATCACCCTTAGCTGACATTCTGAGCACTTCAGCAGCTGATCCTCTCTAGAAACCCTTCCTCCTGCCAGCCCAGTACCTGTGGGGAGGTCTTTCCCCACTCACCCCTCCAGCCATTCAGAATTATACAGTCTCCTGTTTTCAAAATCCCTTTCTTGATGTTAAAACTACTTCTCACAATCCCTTCATTGCTTGCTTGAGAATTTACGAATCCCCCCCCACCACCACACGCACACAAACACACACTCTCTCACACGCACACACACACATGCTTCTGTTTGTGGATGGGATCCTTAAGCATCTACCTGACGTGCTCCTGCTTCTGTCTCCTGGGAGTTCTACCTGTCACACCGGGAGCTGGCGGCGATAGCCAGCTGTGCCACCCCGTTTCTAACACGGCAACCCGAACCCACACCTGAAGTTTCGGCACCTGACTTTTTCTCTTTCGTTACTTTAACTTCGATTTCATTGCCTATTTACCTACAGAGGGAAGCTGCTTATTGAGAACAGGGGGTGGGGGGGGGGGGAACAGTGGGTGCTCGGTGACAGTCACACCCGTGTCACGAGAGATCCCCTCTCTAGGGCAGGTCGGGGCGATCCAGACAGAACATACTGTGCTCTTTGTCAGCTGTGTCTGGTGGCACTGTGCACCCGTCCTGCCATTGACACTTCAGCCCTGTGGCCTGTGTTGTTTGGCAGCTCCGGCGCTGTAAATGAAACCAGAACAGGCTGGGAGTTTGGACGGAAGGGGACCGCATGCGAGCTATGTCACCGTCTCGCCAAGGAGCAACAAGCCAGATCTGTATATCCTTTTGTCACCCGTAATTAACACAAGGGCTGGTTCATGACTCCTTGCGTTCAGTTTCTAGACTGCGGTACAAACGAGCTCTGGGTTGAGAGCCAGAGAAAGCCAGCGGAGGGAAAACGCTGTGTCCTGCAAGCTGGGGAAAGGGGTCCGAACTGTCTACGCGAATGCATACGAATGCAGTGATTGGCAAAATGAGACCGATCCGTGGCTGTGTCAGTCTGAGAAAGCATACTCGCACGGTAGCCGGTAACCATCTGTAAGAGCCCTAACTGAGATACTAGAAACCTTTGGAACTTTCCAGTCAATGCTTGCATCCTTTTGTGATTATCTAAATTGAATCTACCCCATAAGAAAAACTGACAATAATTTAACACACAAAAAGGCAAAGATCCGACCCAAAACTGTGAATGAAGCACTCCCAGCATTTCTAACTGCCACATTTTAAGGGTGCAATAGTTTGTGGCTTATTTTGGCAGAGGGGTTAACTTGAGCGTGGAAGTGTGGTATAAAAGCGTTCTAAAATGTTCAAAAAGGAAGTACGGGAAAAAACCGGTGAATTTCGTGCTAATGCCCCCGCACCCTGAAATCAAGTCGACAATGAAGGGGGAGACACAGTCGCATCCAGGGGGTGTCTCAGCCCCGAGAACAAAATATGGACGCACAACTGCACCGCAGCCTGCAGAGAGAGAGACGTTGGCTTTTAAAATGGGGGAAGTATACAACATCTCACCAGGCTCGAAAAAACAAGCTCCTGATTTCAGCCAGATTGGTGCTGCTTAATGAAAGAAATAAATCAACGGGACGCTCCGAAGAGCCTCAGGTTGAACGTGAACAGCACCAAGGCTGGAAAAAATGCAAACGGCAAAGCCTCAGGTTTTCAGCTTTTAGTTTTTTGTGGGCTCTGCAGTCATTTCCTTCGCAAGGCAAGGATACACACAATGTCTTGAGACCAGTGCAGGGATAATCGTACTAATTCCTCAATTAACACTCTGCAGTCGGGACAAGGCTATGAGCTTTCTGAGGGGTGTACCAGGAGACAATGCCCCAGATCAGGCTACCCCTGGACTCATATCTTGCCTGTCTGTTCCAAAATCATAAATGCGCATCCACTAAGTCAAAGACATCCAAAAACACTTACATTAAAAAAGGGAAATCTGCTTGGTTTACACCAGTTTTTCTAAAAGAAGATAGATGAGCCCAAAGAGGTCTGGGAAAATAGCAGGAAGGCTTTTCTGTGACTTAAGGGATCTATTGAGGTTATGGTTCCTTGGACCGTTCAAGAGAACTTTCTTTTCCAAACAGCGAACTTCACAGTTTACAGCATTTCGCCCTCTTCAAATGATAACCAAATATAAAATAATCCCGCAGCTGTTTTGCTTTTTGTTTTTATGCTGATACTATAATTGCACAGCTAAGAATCTACTTACCACCAGATGGGATAGCCTCCAAGGACCCTTGAACTGGACAACCATAAGCACATCATATATCCAAACAGGTACAAATCCATGAGGTATGTCTTGTATTGACAGATACGTAAAATGATTAGTTATATTCAATTTCCAGTGAGACCCAAAAAAAAGAAATTCCAAAAAATGAAAACAGAAAAAGAAAAAGTTGATTGGGGGATGGAGGGGGAAAATATAAAGGATAAAACTTTGTCTCTTCTTTCTCCTCGTTCTTCTCCTTGTTTGAGGCGGGACAGAAAAATAGATGTGTGTCTGTCTCCCGGCAGTCAGGAGTGTGAGTGTCTCTGACACACACACGCACACACACTCGCACTCTTTCTCTCTCTCTCTCACACACACGCGCGCTCCTGCCTGTCCTCTCTCTCCCTCCCTCTCTGTGAGCTTCTTCCCTAAGGTAGCTCCTTCTTTTCTGTCACCCCCCAACACACACACACACACACACACACACCCCATCCCGGATGGCACATTGAGAGGGCTGATATTAAAGAAAAAAAAAAAAAGAGGAACAACGTTTAGAGATGTCAGCCGCCGAGCCAATCACAGAGGATGGCCTAAGGTTATGAAAAAAAAATTATTATTCGTTCCCTGCTGTCAATCACAAACCACCCCCTGGTAATGTGGAAAAGAAAGAGAGAATGGGAGGGAGGGAGAGAGGGAGAGAGAGAGAGGGGGAGAGCTTATTTGTCTCTTTATCTATGATATTTCCAGTCATGAGGGGGTTAGATAATGTGATTTTTAGGTCTGCCTCTCGGTGGAGCACTGTGGGGGGGAGGGGTAGAGCGTAAGGCGGACCCGGCACTGACTCCATTTTTTTTTTTGATGTGCCCTATCTAATTGATCTGTGGATATTGGGGATGTACTTCCCCCATCCCCGGCTGAACTCTGCCCCCACACACACACACACACAGACACACATACACGCACTGGCGGGGCAGTTAGGATGAGGGGTTTGAGGGGGGTTGGGGGGTTGTCTATCCCATTGCAACAGCAAGACACAAAAGCAACAATAAAGCCATAAAAAGGCCGATGGACGGGCTTGGCAGCCGGTGCGGCACATCCAGGCAGCCCGTAGGCAACACATTTTCCGCTGTAAATACTGACGTCCCTCAGGGAAGCCGATGGGCAGGGAGGCAGGGAGGGAGGGGCGAGGATTGGGGGGGCGGAGCTAAAACACCTCCACTGAGAGTGGTATGGGCGGGTATCTCGAAAGCACCTGTCTGATCCACCTCCACAAACCTCATACCCAGGACACACAACTGACCTTTTCCTGGCGGTGGGACCATGCAGTACAAAGCCACACGCAGAACCCAAGGGGTCTACATGAGTTTAAAACACTTTGCTGTGTTACAGGTGTGTTGGACTTTATCCTGAAATCTGTATTCGCGTCAGCACTGCAAGTTGCCCTGGAGATGTGTGGCTACTAAACAAGTGTATAATAATATGTTTGTTTTATGACACGAGGCGATAAAAAGACTGTGCAGATGGTGCTTTGGGGCGTGAGGAATCCTCTGAAATCATTGCTCCAGCATTAGAAACACGTGGAAGGAGATGTGCTGTTCATTCCATGCGTCCTTAGGGGCACTCCTGCCTAGTTGGCAGTTTCGCTTTCCTGTGGCCACTGGGGTTGGCTTAACATGCTCACTAGCCCTGTACCTGTTGTCCCACACCTGCAGTCATATCAAAATGCAACTTTCCCCCTCACCGATGCGCCAGCGAGTCATGCATGTGAAGGCATTTGTCCACATAATTCGAATAGTTGCATGCAAAGCAGAATTCCAGGAGAATCAGCTAATTGTGTCCGCAGTAAAAGTGTCACCATCTGTCACCATTCGCTGGGGAGCGGTTGGGGCTGCCTCTACGCGTTTTATAGCCAAGCATCTGGAGGGGGAACGGGGGGGGGGTTTACCTAGTGTGCATGGGGGTTGAATTTGGGAGGCGGGGGCTGTTGGTGGGGTCAGAGGATGTGGGTCCACCCTCTACTGGTCCTACATAGCAGTAAGGCTTTATTGATCTGCTTGTGCTCAAAATGTCCCACCTGGAAACAATGATTGTTTTGCGATCTTCATGAGAGGGTGATCCAGTACAAATTAAGCCAAATAAAACTGGAATCAAAAAAGGACAGATACCATTATTGGGTTTTATCATGTAAATTCTTCCACAGTTATGTGTGTATTTCCTGTAAGTTGAGTTCATGTGGTAACAGGCCCACATTCAGACTTGCAAAGTCCTAGATTTGCTCTTGGTGGTTATGATACACTCTGACCTATTGTGCTGGTCAAGATTTCTACCCCCACACCATAGTTTTGGTTCATTGACAACCACAGCTGGGTCAATGTGAAAAAGGGAAAGCCCAGTCTGACCCAGGGGTCCTGAGGGCTTGCTTCCCCGTCCTTGAACAGTACTCGTCCATCCAGGAGCCTAGACCAGGCCACTTTAAACTGGACTTTAGCTCCACTGTCAGCTACCTAGAGCCACCAGTGTTTCAACAAATAAGGTAAGTATGTATCTGACATTGTCAGCTCATCAATGGCATATTATTCTCAGGTGATACAGTGTTGTAGTAAATCAGGTGCATTGTAGTAACAGGGAGTACATGTGTCAGGCACTTTTTCATAAGAGGGATCACAAACTATGTGAAAGTCAGATACTCTTGTCAGCTTTGCACAAGACTAAGTCCTACCACTGACCAGAGATCAGGTCAGCTCACTTTTTTTCTTCAAAAGATGTTGAGGTGCCTAATACATGGATAACAGAGGTAATGTTACACCACAAAGTGGTGTCAGATGAAATGTGTTTAACTTTTTCCCTGTCCTCTTCCCACTGAGATTTTCTGGCTTGTGTTCCACACCACCTTGCCACTTTAGGCATCATCTGCATTTCCTCCTTTCCTCCACAACTTTTTTCCTCACAGGTGAGTCTAGGAAAGTTGTGGCCATTTTGAAATTGATTCGCTGTTTTGAACAACCTTTCTGGAAAGGCAATGAGTGCTGTTCCCAGTAAAATAATGAATGCTGATAAATAACTAGTAGGAAACTGACATTTATTTTTAAGCTGCAAAATTGGACTAGCATTTGAAAACGAAATCCGGGGCAAGCGTTTGGCTGGACATCATAAGGACCACACAGTCTGACACAGTTCATTTACAAATGCTCGGTACAGCGCGTCCACCGGCGGGCTGTCCTTTGCAATCAGAGGACATCCCTCGGTACCCTTTAAAGCGCACGACGTCTCCAAACCAGCGCTGTGGGAGACATCAGCCGTCGCGGGGCCTCATCCGAAGCGTTCATGACAAGGCGGGTCTGTTTCCCATCAGTGGCGGTGTCGCGCGCGTTGGCCCGTCGCTCCAGTGTGCGCCGGGGATCAGGCGGATTGGACTCAACACATTTTTAAGGAGGGTGACAGATCGCTCATCACGCAGGGGGAAGAATGCGCGGGGAGGCTGATTTACGAGCGGAGGAAGGATCCGTCTGCAGCCCGCTCCCTGTGGCCTGCCGCCCGCGCCGCGGCAACGCCGGGGCTTGGCAGGTGGCCTCACCTGGCCACCGTTCATGTGCACTTGCGCACTGGTGACTCACAGCTGCGCTTGACATTTCTGCGCTGTTAGGGTCGCATTTTGAGAATATTACGCGATAATTAGGATCCAAGATGTACTGTTTATCCAGCTGGGTGGTGGCTGGAGCAGTTCAGAGGTGAGGACTTTAACTGCATTGTCCTGCAGCACTACCCTCTGGTCAAGTTTAATGTCCTAACCCCAAGTTCCCTTTCAAAATATTAAACATACTACTAAATATAATACAGTAAGAATAACATAAATCATCATATAAATGTGTTGTATGACAATACTTTGCATACAACTTACTGTTCAGACACAGAAGACATTCTCAGCATAGTTTTATTCTGCACATGTCTGTGCATCAGGTTTTCTGGAGGTGAACAGCAGAGGAGGAAAAAACAAGAGCTGATTTTTTAGGCACGCACTAAATTTTTGGAGCTTGTTATTCAGATCCAATATCGAGACATGATGTGATTAATGAAGCTAAAGTTTTTATTGCAGTTTATATGACAGGGAATACACACACACACACACACACACACACTCCCATATCTGCTTGCTAAGCACATATTGTTGAATATTCACTGATGAGGTTCATTTTCCACTGAGAATGATCTTTTATATCCTGTGACTCTGTAACAGTTGTAAATCTGAAATAAAGGTAATTTGGCCATTTCTTATTTTCTATATTTAAAATTTTGCAGCACATTAAATAGCTGACATGTTACATGGTCTTATATAAATATCTACCTCAATCTCCTTTCCTTCCTTAGGTGTTGCACTTTTTCACCCCAGCGACCTCAATACAGCGGTCCCAATCTCCTGCCCCCAGAGTTATCACACATAAAGAAACCATTAGATGGCTGTATGGATCCAATTGCACAAGTATGTAATATGACATACTTTTATGTCACTTTAATGAAATGTGTAACACAAGAGTCTCCGAGTGTCAACTGCCTGGTAAGGAGACACCCAGGAATGTGAGCAGGACTCTCAGGTTGACTTCTGCGTCGCAGGAAGGGGTTTGCTGGAATGGCCCGTGGATGGTGGGATCATCAGGGCTATCACTGTCCCCGACAGACTCATGCAAAACATGGGCGCAGCCTCCAGCGTCGGCGTTTCCCGTGTCCTGTTGACACAGCTCTGGAGGTCACATGTCTCATTTTCAAATGGTGTAGAGGACAGAGTGGTCTGTGAGATCAGGAGGTGTAGCGGTGCATTGTGTGGGAATGTCTTGGAGTTGAGGGAAAGTGAATGGAATGCTAAGGTCATGCGCAGGCATTCATGGGGGTTAACAGGATGCAGATTTTGTACTGCTATCAGTCAATCAATTAATCAATCAGTCTGTCAGATTCTACTCACTGGGACTCTCTTCACGAAAGCATTGTCACAGTACACTTCATAGAGTGTGTCGCAAAGTAATAATGTAAGTTATAACAGCTGTAACATGTAATGCACAAAAAGATGAGCAGTGACACAATCATAACTGAACAAATTAGTATACGGTAAGAGGCAATGAGATATTCAGGCTTGTGAGATGTCCTGATGCAGAATGTTACAGTTATATATACTAAGATATTATATGTAAGATTTTCTCTTCTCATTTCTCTGAAATGACACACACACAAACTCTTGCAGTATAAATGATCTAATTTTCAAGTAAAACACAACAAATGTACCCTCTGTCTTTTCAGAACATAAATTAATTAATCAGTGAATTTCTTAAAGAGAATCAGTGAGTTTCTTAACTAGAAACTATCTTAGCAGATGCATGCAAATCACAGCATGATTTGGGAGTTTATAGACATTACCTCCTCCAGTTACCAGAAACATGTCCATTACCTTTTTCCCGCCCTGTAAGAGAGGAGCTCCTCAGCTGAGTCTGTTTGATGATGTCAGGGGGGAGTGAGGTGTTGAGACCCCTGAGCATTGCAGTGGCCCTGGCTGAGACTGGGGTGCAAAATCACTCTAAACTCCAGCCTAATTGATTTACCTCACCGCTGTATAAAATGTATATGTAATATCTACAAATGTATACTAAATCAGAAGGTGAGGAAAACAGCCACTGTCTCCCAGATAACACTCTCCCAGATAACACTCTCCATATAACACTGTCACTGTTATATGCCTGTCCTCCACAGGAATTCAGTGGAATGTTGCTTTGCTTTGGGCTGGAATGATTTGGGTCTCCGCACTGGTTGACACCTGAGCTACCTTGCATAGAGTAAAGCAAGAACTGAGGTGAATATGTGATTTTGACAGCACCTGGCAATGAGAAACATGGGGAAAAGAGCAGACAGAGGGGGCATTAGTTAGTGCCCATGCTGAAAATGGTTAATAGTGCAGGTGTGCTCATTTCAGAGTATTACATTGCAGTTCACAAGCAGGTGGCATGTTGGAATCTGGGCAGCCGCTATAGAAGTATAGCTACAGATTTATACAGTGTGCACTACAATGTGTGTGTGTGTGTGTGTGTGTGTGAAAGAGAGAGACTGAGAGAGAGAGAGTGTGTGCACTGGTGGGTGTTTGTGAGCAGGAGGCATACACCGGGACCCCTGCCGTGCCTGTTTCTACGGCGACCCGAAGGGGGCTCTAACCAGGCGGGCTCTTTCTCAGGCCTCTCTCCCAGCGTCGGGAACGGGGCCAGCCACAAAGGAGGGACATGTGTTCAATCCCTCTCCGCCTCCTGCCCCCTCCCACTCAATCTGCCGGGCCCAAGACAGACAGCCAATAAAACCCGGATTAGGAGGGCGTCTACACATTGCACTGTAGCAGAAAAGTTTCGATCCCCCCCACCACCACCACCCTCCACTCTCACACACTTCTTTTCTTTCCTTCCCCTTTATTCAGTCCTTCATCTTCTTCCTCTGCCTCATCTCCTCCGAACTCTCGGTGTTTAAACACTTCGCACAAAGGGGACTTAAGGAATTACACATTTGACTGGGGAAATTCAGCAAGTGCTCAAATCCCCTAACTCCCTCCCCCGGCCTCTGCCCTCTCCAGCCCCAGGGTGCTCTTTTCTAGCCTTGCAGGGATGATGAGAAGCCTTCCTCGCCATGTGCATGTGGATCTGGTGCTCTTGCGCACACACACACACCTCGCTAACACATTACACTCTTTTTTGCTTTACATTGGTGCACATGTGCTTTCATATCATGGATCATGACACAGAAGCCGACATCACATCCTAATTTGAGCTCTGTCCACATTATACGGCCAGGTTCAAAACCTGGTTTTCCTGGAGAGCACCTCCACAGTAGCCATGGGAGTGCTTTGCTAGCAGAGTGTTCTGTGACACATCCTTTGAAACCAGCTCCTGAATGCTTTCACTGAGCGATCCTCAGAATCCTCCTGAACCATAGTCTAAATGCAGCAGCTGACTATGCTCACTTTTTACAGCTGATATACTCTTTATACTCTATACTTGGTTTAAAGGTGTCAGGCATGGTCATATAATGTAAGGGCTTTTGTGCATTTCTGCTTGAAATGAATGTTATGAAGACCAACGGTATATTCTGGACGATTAGACGCTTTCCATAAAGAGTTTGCTTCACAGCACTGGAGTTGATCTGAAACATGAGAGAAAGGACACAGAGTTTTATAGGTAATAAACAAGTGCTATTCTTTTGGTGGAACGCTCCTTTGAAGGAACTGGAATAGGTTGCATACAAAACACTTCCTAAAGTGATGATAAGTTGAGGTCCACTGCAGAATGTCCCAGACAGGGAAGTCAAGCTGCGTTAATGTGACCACTACTACTGAGCCTGTGGTCATAAATAGGCCACTGTAAACCCTGTGGCCCAGTAAATGAAGTGTATGTGAATGAACACACAGGGGGATCACCTTGGAGAATGGCCGCATGGAGAAACAGAGGCAAAGAACTGACCAGGAGGTCATAGGTTCCAATCTTTGGCACAGGATGACGTTTTTAACCTTTGAGCACATCCACTAGATAGAATCGAATGTGTTGCTGTACGGCTATGATTGAGGAATTTTATGTAATTGGGTATGCGGAGGTTTACTTGCATGTGTGTGGTGTGAGCATTATATTTGGAATGGTATAGTCCTTAAGTCTTACATATTGCTTTGCACTTATATGTCAATCTATGTTTGGCACTGAGGCGTGTTCAAGTGTGGCTAGTGGTGTCCTGTTTGCGCAACATTTTCAAGCCACTTCATTAGACGCACTGTGTACGTCGCTCTGGATAAGAGTGCCTGCTAAATGACAACAATGTAATGGAATGAAATAGAATAAAGGTGACAAACATGATTCTTCCCTGGGAAGGCTATGCCTTGCATCCGCCAAGCAAAGAAAGGGACAGGAATGGATTAGCCATATCAACCCAGCAGCCTGAAGGGCAGCAGATGACTTGAATGTCACCGTGAGCACTTCTCCAAATCCGATCCTCTTGGGCCCGGAGACTCTGGAGTGCTTATATCGGACGGGGTCGCAGGAAGTCAGAGTTCGTCGAGAGGTGGACAAAGGGTAGATCCCCCGAGCAAACCTTTTTTTATTAAACCGCCCGGCGTTTCTGTTCCTGATGGGGCTCAGTACCTATTGGGGTGTACCCACTCGGCATACCAGGAACTCCGGCGGCGGAGACCCGAGCAAAACCTTAGCGGACGCGTTGCGCTGTTGAGCCCTGCTAATTAAAACACACTTAAGCTGAACAATTGGGGGAGGGGGCAGGTTTTGGTGAGTGGGGAGGTGGGATATGGTGGGTGTTGGGGGAGTCCTTCAGTGTCGGGACTGAATTCATGCCGCTTGTAAACAAGGCAGAAGGAGGAGAGGGGCATGGCCCAGAGACTTTATTCACACAAAAAGAAGAGTCAACAGCCACCCCCTCCCTTATGAATTACCCCCTTCAGAGAGCCTGCAAACACCGAGGCACAATACTGTGGGGTCTCCTCTCCCCCTCCTCTCCTTCTCAATCACAGGCGGGACAATGGGAGAGCCCCTTTGCCCCCACCACCCCCAGACAGACACTTCTTTTATTGAAGTTCTTTGGTGTTTTAATCCCCAGCTTCCTCCAGGGGTAATAATGGACTCCCAGAGACAGCCTTTTCCAGCCAGGCCATCATCAGGCCGGGCCTGGGTTACAGGTCTGCACCCCCAGCCCAGCTCCCCCCACCCCCCACCCCCATCGTGCAGCTTCATCCACAGTTGCCCCTGACCCTTCACCACTAGCCACTTCTCTGTGCTGACCATTGGCTCACACTGACAAACACACACACGTACACACATACATGCATACACATGCATATGCGCACATACACATCATAGATAGTATTTCCATACATATACAAACTCACAGATACACAATCACAATCACATTTGACATCTTGATAAGTATTATAGAAATAACACATGGTTAAACCTTGAGTCATAATGGCAATGGAAATTGGTAATGAATAGTACATATTGCTACATGTTGATTTGATTATGGTGTTGTGGTGGAAGCATTAAAAATAATTTGCCTCACAACATTCCTCTGTGACAATTTAGTGCAGCAGTTCTCAGTCCTGATCCAGGGGACTCCTGTGTACGCTAGTTTTGGTTCCTGCTCAGTACAGTTCATTAAGTCTGACTGGGCTTTGGAAAGAATATGAGATTTAACGGCACTTAACAGTTCTCTGCTACACCTCTGTGGAAGGTGTACATGGCTAGGGCACTGTTATTGTTAACAAATAGTACTTAGCTCTGTATGTCTGTCTATATTTTGCACATTTGTGCATGTAGAGCATGAACAGTACAAAAACACATTGTGTTCAGTGTAATTAATATTCATTTTTATTAACTAGGATTAACTGGTATATGGCCTACAACAGTTAAGCAACTAATTAGAAATAAATAATTCAGATACAAATTATAAATACACTGAAAAAGATGGATAATATATTACTCAATCAACTATAATGTAAAGTTCTGGCAGCAATAAAGAGCCACTGGCAGGATTAGGAAGGTCAGAATCTAGGTTGTATGATTTTAAATACTTTATCATGAATATGAATATTTAATGGGTATTATAGAATTAAATCAAATGTAAATGTTTGCCAAGGGTTTTTTGTACTTAAGATGTTAAAATAACTCAGATGTTAAAATTAATTTGAAGAGAATTTTGTCTTTTTATCAACACAGACACATAAAAAAGCACAAGTTTCTTCCATAGAGAACCTATAGCAGCTAAATGTCAAATCCTGATCATCAGTTAAATAAAACTGAATTAACTAAGCAAAGCTGTAACAAAAATAGTATTCAAAGGGATCTCTAGGCCCACAGTAGGGAAATGTTGGGTTAATTTTAATTTAGGGAATGATGGTCCGATACATTGCATAGTAGTTAACATTGCTGATCAGCATTTATTGATCCTGGTAAATTACTCATGAAGCACTCCTGACCTTAGAGGGTGATTTTTCTGGTGTATATTTTCAATTCCATGATCGGAATGAAATTTAGTGTAGGGCTGGTTCACACTGTGGTGCTGGTGACACCTGTTGGCTATATTTGGTATTACAACACCTTAAAGGAAGCCGTTCCTTTCCAAGTTTTGGATCATGGCTTCCAGTTTTTTTTCCTGTTCTCCCCTTTTTCATATTCATTTTGGAATTGTAAATATATCCTCTTCTGATACCCTTACTATATTTTGTATCCTTTAAGATCTTCTGGTTCCCTTATCATACCTCTCTTACCAACAGCTAACATAGTTTACACACACACAGTGTCTCACAGTCTCCTGTGCTGCAGGAGAGAAAACACCAATTAGATTGGCACATCTCTCACTGGCAACTTTGCAGCTTGTACAAACCTAAAGAGTTGATAGGGATGCTGATGTAACAGTGAGATGAGAAACCCTGCCTGAGTCAGACCCAGCTGCAGTCTGCTGCTGTGCACCCCAGGACATAGTTGACTATGGCATAGCCCAGGTTTGAAATAGCAATGCCTTGGCTGTTGGGCTCATCTTGTGCTTGGTGCGAGAAACCATTACTGCCTCAGTGATTCAGGAACCACATGACTTCATGTTTTTTGAACCAGTACAGAGAAAGAAATTAGGAATGGTGCTTTCAGCTGCTCTTGGGTGTCTCATATGCAAACTGGTCTTCCACAGGGAGCTGCACTTTCTACCACTATATGTGAAACTGAATTTATGTTGTATCCAGAAGTTGCTCAGTGTTTTGTTTCTTCACTTTCAAGTATTTACCAAATTCATGAGCAAAACGAACTCCAGTGCCACTCAGGTAATTACAGGAACAGATCATGCCAAGGCATTAAAACCGGTGAATTGTAAAGCGTAAATCATGAAGTCTATTAATAATGCAACGGTTAATATAAACCTTGTTTAATAAAAGATCAAGATTTATACAAAGATATATACAAGAAGCAGTGTGCTAGAGATGTTTGTGTATACATTTTGCCTTTCCTCTTATGCACCTGCAGTAGATTTTCCAGGTGTGCAGAAATGCTAAAATAACAACGCTGTACATTTGCTGTCCTCGTACAACCCATAAATAGGCCTTGTGCTTTGCCACCTTTTATTTTCTGGAATTGTTTCTGATGGAACTGCTGATCAGCTTATTTTTTCATGTTCTGTAAGCAAACATTGATAGGACTTGTAGTGTTTGATTAGACTACACTACAGACTATGGGCCCGAAGGCAGAGTTCAGACAGTAACCCAATAAAAATGCGACTATTACAATTACATCCATAAACAAAAGGGGTTTATTGCAGGTTAAGTAAGTGATGCCTTTGCGGGATCAAGCTGCATTTCAAAGTACAAATTAAATAGCTGCGGGGTGGATGACTGTACGAAGGCCCAGGAAGACACTGAAACGTGTTCGACATGGGAACACAGCGTGCGCTACGGCGTCTGAGGGAGCAAGCAGAAACAAACTGCAATGGACTGATGCCACGTACATCTGTCTGTTTATTATCAGCGGAGTGCCGAGATGCTTTTAAAGGGGGGATCCGGTTTCAACCCTCAGGACAGCTGATGAAAAGGAAAATGCTGATTACCAGAAAAAGCATCACAGCCTTAAATCAAAAACTGTTTTTTTTTTTTCCATGCGTAGGTCAGCTGCATGGTTGGTGTGGGGCTCTTTGTGGGGCAGCAAGCTCTGTGGATCAGGAACGTTGTGACTGTTCATAGACCAGAGGGGTTACATGGATGTTTGGGGAAGCTTTACTGAAGATGTCAGGAGACTAATCAACTTAACTGCCCTTGAGAAGCTACAAATACGGAGAATCCTGTTCTTAGATGCTGGCTATGTCCATACTTTTCTCTAATATGCCAAAAGGGATTCAATCATCTGTTTGTTTCAGTGATTTTGGTTGTTTGGTGGGCAGTGCACCAGTATCTCAGTGGTTGGAGTCGACTGTGTCGCTCAGTGTTGGGCATGTTACGTGGATACTCGTGCGTGAGAATGTTTATCTCACCTGCCCTGTGAGATGGCAGGAGAGAGAAGGGGGGCCTTCGAGCACAGCATCAAATAACCACTCAGTAACCACACTCAGTGGCCTTGCCTGAGCCAACTCTGAGGACAGACACGAGCCGCCTGCCCTGTCCTGAGTTTCCATCCCAGTGAGCGCTCCACTATATCACCAAACAATGCTAACTCTCACTTCACCCTGGTGTAGTTTACAGCCTTTTGATAACGGGTGACACAATGGCATTGGAATCACGTCCCGAGGGTATATGCAGAAAACACAGGCCGAGCCAACTGGGGTCTCCACAATGCGATGTCTATTTTAAATGCTCAGGCGGTGCGTTTCTGACATGATCAGAAGTGCTCCCAAGGCCCTACCAGAGGCAAGGGATCTGTAGATGGGGCAAAGATACGCGGCTCTTGTGAAAGGGGGGCGAACGATGATTGGAGCTGGATGTAAATAATCTGGCTCTTACGCAGTGGGCCTGACAGAGGAGAGGTGTTGAAAGGGTAATGCGCAATACCGCTGGCGGGGTCTGACTATTGTGACAGTCGTTTCGGAGCGACAGCGGCACTGAGAAATGCAGGGGCCGATCTTGGAAGGACACCACGTGTCCGTGCAAAAGGGCCTCATTCTCAAACAGTACATTGGAAATGTAAAATGCGTAAGAAAGCCGCTTGTGGTTAAAGAAAATCCTGGTCACTTGCAGTGTTGTCACAATGTCTCACTCTCATTCTCCTGTTTATGCTACTGTTGAGAACATTGCTTTGCTACTCCAGGCTTGTGCGTGTTGCACAGTAACGTCCTCTCAGCATGTTGTATAGCAGGCCCGGAGAACTAAGCCATTTGTTAAATCTAACTGCAATGTGCTTTGTTCTTATCGCTGAATATTGAATGAAAGCAAGTGGCTTTTTTCTTACAAGTGTACATCTTGAACTCCATCAAAGGAGGACACTCCTATCCCCTCTGTGCAAGGCCAGGGACCCAGCTGACTCATTTCTCTGGCAGGAACTGTTAGACTGGCAAGATTTCTCATTATCTCTTTGGTGTGAAGTGTTACATTTTCTGAACATGAAAATTAATATATCTTTGCCAAAAGACTGTTAAATTGCAAGACAATACTCCATAATACATACTGCGCTGATCCTTGTAAAAACAGTGTCTATATATGATAGTTTCCTCTGTTAATTTATGGTGCATTTGGCTGGTAATGAGACGTCACACCCAGAAAGACCCATAAGAAGAATTACACTGGAATACCTTGATTTGAAGGTGATTTTGGAGGTGGTTTTTCTCTAGTACAAGAGCACAGAGTTGTAGTCTCTCGCCACATTTGTAGACATATCAGCATCACTGCATTAATAGCTTGTGTTTTATTTTACTTAACAGTTAGGATGTAAGTGTCATGATTTTCTTTTCGTTGTCCTAGTATGGGAATAGGCAGGTGTTAATTGTGTTGTGCTGTTTTACTGTGATATCAGTGTTCAGTTTCTTCCTCCAGCTCTTTTTTAGCTGTAGCCATCTTGAAGTTGTTAACTGTAACTTGCTGCTGATAACAAATTTTATCTTGTTTTGTTTATGTATCTTGTCCTGGGATTTATTTTCTACTCCTATATTGGTGGATGGTGGAAAGTTTCACATCCTCACTCCTTCACCAGTAAGAGTAACTGTAAACCTCATTTTTAAATTGCTCACAAGCAAAGTTGGCCAACAACCATTCAACCATTCTTCTATAACAGCTGTGATTTGCACACTGTGTACCTGTACCAGAATTGTGTGTTAGCAAGGTATTTTCAGGTGGGCCAGTGGGTTGGTTGTAAGTGCTAACACATCTGCTCTAGTTGGATAGTAATCACCAAGCAATAAAACAAACCCAGCTAGGCGATTACACAGCAAGGAGACAGTCTCATGGTGACACTGCATTTTAGCCCAAAGAACTTGGGCTTCTGCTAAAATTGAACTGCAATATGTAACAAATGAAAGCATCTTCATTTATGTTTGTATACTAGACATTCAAAAGGCCCACATAATGCACTGTAGCTGATGTGTGCAATTGTGCATACGTGCATTGTAAATGATCAGATTAGTGGAGGTGATCGCATGAGCTACTGAGACTGGCACTAGTATCCCAGTCACCGCTTGTTCCTTATGCTTTTCTCCCCTGGTCTGCTGTAGGCCTTTTCTGACATGATTGTGGCCTGTTTAATTTCAAATTGATGAATTGCTTGCAGAATGAGTTGTTTAAGAAAGATTAGCAATTGAACATGTCTGACTATGTCTTCATTCACACAGACAAGTTAAACACTGTAGGTCAGCCTGGACCAGAGCGTCTGCTGAAAACCAGCTCATAATACATCTGATGCTGCTGAAAGTATCCTGTAAACCTTACACTGCTGCACCGCTAACACCAAAGACTTCAAACGGGCAGAGAAACCTAGCCAGGCGGTCAAACCTGTTCGACGCTTGTCATCTTAGTGAAATTTGAAAAAACGGAGGGGTATTGTATAACCGAAAGATAAACATAGTGTAAGGTAGCTCCCCTCTGAGCCTGAGGTAAGAAGGTGGCTGTATTAGTGCGGAGGCTTATCTGTGGATCTGGGACATGACAGTGCTCTGCCCCCCTCTTTGATTCAGGGTCTCTGTCAGTTCTGGTGCAGATTGCACACGCCTGCTTCGGGGGGGGAGCCTCTTCTGTTCTTGTGGTTTAATAGTGTCATCTGTTCATGCGCCAGGCTCTTGATCATCGGCCTCTTGTGGAGCGGCACGTCAGATGGACAGCGTTTGGCTGAATTGTGGACCGGGAATATCAAAGCTGCTGTCTTGCATCCCCCCGGCGGGTGCTCCATCTTTTCATGCCAACCGGGGTGGGGGGATTGTCACACCTAAACCCGAGTCGTCCCCTCTGTCCCCCTGGGGAGGCACCCTGTTAGAAAATGATCTGCAACCATGACACCCAAGACCTCACTCGTCCCCCCAGGCCGTGATATGTGGAGTGTGCTGGCTGCCGTGCGAATGCCTGCGTGTGTGTGTGTGTGTGTGTGTGAGAGATTTCTCTTCTCTCTCTCCCTTTCTCTAAATCTCTGCGGGGGTTAGGCTTCTGGAGGGGGAACACACAGTGGAATGAATTACTTCTCAGGTGGTGATGTGTGTGGCAAATTAATCTCATGTATGGTGACCACAAAGACTGTGTAGTATCCACCCATAACCCTACAGACTAACCCTTACACCCAAACCAAACATAATACAAATTTAGGTTGCCATATTTGGGAAAAACTGAGTGATTCCATAGAGATGTAATAGGGAGGTAACAGTTTCTTTTCTTTTCCCTAAATTTCTTCATTACTGTTACAGCCCTGGTGTATATGTTGACTTGTTGAAGTGGTACATTCTGTCAGACTGTGTTAATCGTTCCTCCTCTGGGTCTAACCTTTGTTTTAAAAGTTGAGGAATGGAGAACATAAATCATGACGAATGTAAAATCACAGGCCTTAAATGAAGATTAACAATGATTCTTGGTGCCACTTAAACTTCAAATTAACAAGGATAATAGTTTGCAGCCATCATCAAAATGAAATAGAATGCAGTGCTATACAGTGTCAAGTTATACAGCTTAATATTTTTTGTAGCAATTCGAACTAAGTACAACATTGAAAGTTTGAACATGGATTCACTGCACTGAACAACTCCAGTTGCCTGACAACAAGTCTACGCTGCTGCTGCTGTTGTTAAGATATAAAAGATTCTGGATGAATCACGCTTGTTTCCCAGTAATAATTTCCTATAATCCTTGTGAGTGGCCTCAGTTAGTTCCTCTTTGCAATTTGTTTTGTTGTTCAGCAACTGGGTGGGGACAAGATCAATACAAGCGATTAGCCATTCATCATGAACAATATTACAATGTTTGAATCAATGTGCTTGTAGTGTCTTGGAAATGAGTGATAACAGAATCCAGATAATGGTTCTTCTCAAGTATTGATTTGGCGAGCTATTATTCAAAACTACTATTCCCATAAACCCTTGCGGCCGGCCCCACCACCACCATCATCACCACCACCCCGTGACGCTGCATTTATTGTGTACTCTGAATGTGATGACGTTTTGCGTAGGGTTTCAGCTGTGTTGTCACCAGCTGTTCGCAGACGAAACAAAGTGACTGGGAGCGAACGAAATGCGTTTCCCATGAATCTCAATACAAATGACAAACAAACGCAAAAGTAGATCAAGGACTCCACCATAAGGGTGACAGACTGACAGAGTAATTGCCGTTAACTTAGTTGCTATTTCATAGCGAAAACGCTGAATCTGTTGTAACGTTAGTCATACTTGAAGTTGTGTTCGTACGAGACGACTTTCACGTCTTCAGCGAGATTCGCGACTTATTGTCCTCTGTAAGTATTGATAGTTAACTATCATTTATTCCTTGTTTAATTCATATACTGGCCGACGGGTACAAAATGTGTGTTATGTGTTAATCGGCTGAATATGACAAATAACGGATACCGTACAGTACGGGTGGTCAATTTATAGGTAACCGTTACGTAGCCTGTCCGATCGAAACTGTTAGTTGCTGCTGTGCAAGAGTAACCTAGTGGATCACATTGATTATTTTGTGTCAACATGGCTTGCTAGGCTAACTGCTGTATGTAGCGTCAGGGTTTTCAGTTACATCATGTAGGGTTGGACGTATCCAATACTGATATAACAATTGTTATAGAGAAGAAAGGGAAACAAAAATAGAAACGAAGTGACTTGAGGAACAATGAAATCCATTGAGTCTGAATAAACAAGCCACGTAAGTTATGTTGGGAAAGTCCAAGAGTCGTGAGATACATGGACCATGTAACATGGTGTACGTAGGATCGTTAGTGTGCGTTTGTGTCCTCTCCTATCGCATCGCATAGAAGAAGCGGATATGGTACCTTTGCACTGAGTTTCATACTTTCAGTTCAGATGCAAATATGACCTCACGCCACAGTCAAGCCTCACTTCTTTGCAGAAGACACTTATTTCCGCTCTCGATGTAGTCATTTTGACTCCCGAGCAACGCAGAAACGCGGCTCGCATGCTTGCAAAGGGGAACTGACCTCAGTTTATCGCATGGCATCTCAGCGGTTGCACATAACAAAAAAACACCTTGACAAACGCAAACAGTGTTCCATTTATGGAGATGCAAAATATCCGGAAATGTAAAATCCAAAAAACGAAAAATGGAGTAAACCGCATACAAGACCTCAGTAATCACTCCTGATATTTTGACGTATATTTAGTGTACATTGCTTCTTTGTATGAATTCTGAGAGTGGCTCCAGCCTAAGAGAACATACACTGGCTGTTAAAGCACTGGTTCAGGTCAGTTTCTGTTGCGCTGCCTGACGGTGGCCGTCTCAGCCCCGCTGACGCGGGTCGCCTCTTGCCTCCGCCCAGGCGCGCGGTGCTAACCCGGCGGCGGCCGCGGCGGCGCTGCGACCGGCGGCAGGATGAACGTGGGCACGGCGCACAGCGAGGTGAACCCCAACACGCGGGTGATGAACAGCCGGGGCATCTGGCTCTCCTACGTGCTGGGCATCGGCCTGCTGCACATCGTCCTGCTCAGCATCCCCTTCGCCAGCGTGCCCGTCGTCTGGACTCTCACCAACCTCATCCACAACCTGGTGAGAAAGGCACCAACCCGCCCCCAAGGGTTGCTAGTTCAATTCCCCACTACAAAAAAATACTGTAACCAGTGTAAGTCACCCTGGATCAGAATGTCTGCTAAATGCCTGTAATGTAAGGATCTGAGTGGAAATTTTGTTGATTCAAGATGAGAGGAGGAGGAATTCACCTTCTTGTTAGTAACCTGATTTCAGATGGGCTTGTTTGATTCGAATGACAGATATGAAAGTGGAAATGGGAAATGGATAAAATTGTAAAAAAAAAAAAAAACTGTAACCATTGTAAGTCACCCTGGATCAGAATGTCTGCTAAATGCCTGTAATGTAAGGATCTGAGTGGAAATTCTGTTGATTCAAGATGAGAGGAGGAGGAATTCACCTTGTTGTTTGTAACCTGATTTCAGATGGGCTTGTTTGATTGGAATGACAGATATGAAAGTGGAAATGTTTGTTGCTAAGACTGAGATTCCCCTCAGTCAGGCATGGGTTTGAGCTTGTGTTCTGTTCAGTTTATAGGAAACGCAGCCCTAGACTGTCAACCTGTCTGGATGCGAGGCAGTTAGCTCGTAATGTATGAACTCATGCTGAGTGTTGTGTCTGCCCCTGCAGTGCATGTACCTCCTGCTGCACACGGTGAAAGGGACCCCGTTTGAGACCCCGGACCAGGGCAAGGCGCGCCTGCTCACGCACTGGGAGCAGATGGACTACGGCGTGCAGTTCACCGCCTCCCGCAAGTTCCTCACCATCACGCCCATCGTCATGTGAGTGACCGGCTCTGTCCCCGGGGGTGTCCGCGCCGTCCCTGGCCCGCAGCGGGTGCCGAACGTCCGCGCAGGGCCCACACACCTGTGCTGTACAGGCTAACACTTCAGTCAGTTACAGACGCCCCCACAGCTGTGTGCAGGAATGACCTTGGCCTACTCTGTCCATTCTGGAACAGACCCTGCCCCCCCTATATTTGCACATGGCCATCAGTGAGCACTGGGAGCCACCCCTTTACACATGTCAATCATTCACAGCCCCCCCAACACACACACACACACACACACACACACACACACACACACACACACACACACACACTTACAGTCAGGCCATCAGTGTCCACAAGTCTATAAATCTGTAACAAACCCCATTGCCCCTCCCATTGCAAAACCACTCAGGAATGGTTGCAGCCAAAAGCAAACCTTTTTGCAAATGCATGATGCTGCCCTGCTAACTCGTGGCTCTTTCTCTGTCTCAAGTGCGGGGCCCCTGAGAGCTGGCACCACACACACATAAACATCCACTTGTGGAGAGTTGACAGCTTTGTATTAGATCAGATTACCCTATTAAAGTGCACTGAAACCCTCCCAGTCAGCATCATTGTTGAAATACAAGGCAAGGGACATTAAGTGCTTATCACAATCACAGAACCAACAAGAACAGAGGTAAAAAAAAATATATATATATATCCAATAGTACAGTACATGAATATCAGGCTGGAAGACACCAGAAAAGTGTGAGCATACAGCAGTAATTGTTCCAGCTTTCAGTACACTTAGTACCTTACAATTATCCTTAAGAGAAACTCGCCCACAGCATAATGTTGTGCACTTACAGCTTAATTAATGATCTGTGAGAGCAGCTTTGCCTTGTGTCACATTGTTCAGATGGTGCCAGTGATTCATAGGAGCAACTTTGCTGACAAAAATGTTTGTTATTTATTTATTAATCGTATTATTGGATGTTTTCAGAGCTTCAGTATTCTGTGTTCCCCTTTGTCCAGTGAGTTAGAAGGGTAGCGCTTGGGTCAGGGAGAGGTCTAGCTGCAGTTCCATCCCACGCTGATAGGTCCTCTTTCCCACGCAGGTATTTTCTCACCAGCTTTTACACCAAGTACGACCGGGTCCACTTTGTGATCAACACGGTCTCCTTGCTGACTGTCCTCATTCCCAAGCTGCCCCAGCTGCACGGGGTCCGCATCTTCGGAATCAACAAGTACTGACGCATCGGAGGGGTGCCCTGGGAAACCTCATCTCCCAGAGAGTCCTCCCACCCCGATGCCTCCGTTCCTCTTACAGCTTTCAGCCACGCCTGATTGTGACCTGGATGGAGGCAGAAGACCCTTCCTCCCCACAACACTGATCGTCCAGGAAATGGCAAAAAGAGACCCTGAGAGGGCTCATATAACCGTTGTTCCTGAGAAACTTTTGCTATTCTTTCCCTGCTTTATTTATGTTTTTTTTCCCTAGTGACACGCATGCGTAGTGGTGGCTTCACAGAGGGAGTCAGTTCTTTGATAGGGGTCAAAAACCACTAAGGTATTCAAGGACAAAACCCCATTGTTGTCTTCCAGGGTGCAGTCAGAGAATGCCATATCTGGACAATATTCCCTCCTGCAAATGGTGTCAGACAGAGGCAGAGGCTGCATTCCCTAATTCTCCCACTAGGGGGTGCATGTCTGATTCATCCCTCAAGCCCTGGCATCTGTGACTCCCCACTCCCCCCTAGACAAGCTTGTCAGCTCCCACTGCCCTTGTGTTTGTGGCCCCAGGTAATTTAATTCCCCAACAAATCCAGGATCAGCTCAGCCAACCCTTATCTTAAACCCAGCCATAATGTGAAAAAATCTGAACATGAATTGGGGTCAATGCCAAGGATCCAGCTACGCTCATGTCTGCAAGGGGACATGGCCACGGGTGCATTGCAGGCTGAATTGGCATCTGTCCATATAAACAGCAGCTATATGCTCTAATGCAGGGTTGATTCCCCATCCTTTGTGTTCTCTTCGCGATCATTCACTCTCTCGATCGGTTTCGTACTCAGCTGCTGTGTGATTGCTTTATTAAGCACAGTCCTATTTTCTGGTGAGTCACTGACTGCCTCCTCCGTCAGGCTCCAGGAACTCCTCGATCGGACAATTTGTTTTTAGTCTGTTTTTCCGACCTTTGAACTGCAGCTGCGAGCCGCGGCACAATCAAGACAGCAAGCCAAGCGTTTTATTAAAAACCAGATCAGAAGCTTTCTGCATTAACCTACCTCTCCCCTGGGTCCCTTGGCAGTTAGACCTCTGTGGTTTCGGTACTGCCCCCGCGTCGCGGATCAGTGTGAGTCACAGTGTGAGTCTGAGTTCTAGCGTTGCCTCCCTGTGTCGCGGTGTGATAGGTAGGATTTTGAGGAAGCACGATCGCAGTCTGAATCTTCCACTGAAATCATGTTGACTCACACGTTTTGGGCTGAGAGCAGACGTGAGAATCCTCCAGTGTGTGCTCGCTGGAGCCGCATATTTTCACCGTTGATTAGTGTTGGCTCTGGTACAGTCTGTGAACTGATAACTCCGTTAGATAAGGGATGTTGTAATGGTGTGTAGCAGAGATCCCATGCACTTTTATAATATAGATACATGCACCCGGGGTAACTAGCATATAAGTCAAACTGCCCCAGCTGCCCCTTCAGGTACAAATACCATGTTAACTAATGCACATTATATTCGTGCCTGATAATATGGCCATAGGCTTACAGGGGCACCTGCGTATTGCCTTGTGGAGGCAGACTGCACACCTGCAGTTTTAGAAAACTGGTACCGTCAGTGTCTGTCCTGCATTGGTATTGGTCATGCAGAGTCAAGCTGGGATCCCTCTGGCTTTTAAAGGGACTTGAGGTACAGCAAGCTGGCCAGGACCTGGCAGACGAGCTCTTGGTGTGGTTTTTGGCCAGCTGACGCGTCGTGTGAGTTTGAGTCGTTTAAAAAAGAAAAAGCAATGTTCAGGCTGCTCACAGTGCAACAATATGTTATGAAGTTATGAAGCAGAATTTCACTGCGTCTTCATGACAGGGCTCATATCTCTGCTCCCCCAGTTGCTCAGAGTACAGTAAAGCATAAACTGCTTGGATTTAGTTACATTGGCCCTGTTTCCATTCCTGAGGTTCTGGGTGGGTTTTTAAATTGAGATCTGTAGCATCAGCGTGAGTTCCAGCTGCAAGCCCATTGTGCAAACTTGGCCTTTGAACAGCACAACTGAACAGCTTTTTTTCTGTCATTTGGACTGGAATAACGCAACAGTATAGCACTGTGCAGCAAAATGAAACATGCCTCAGTGCAAACGGGCCACCCATTTGCTGAAATTATACGTCACGGTACAACGGCGGGGTTGAGTGTCTAACAAAATTGAACATGAATCCTGACGGTTTGTCTTACACCGAGATTGCACAGTGAAAGCTGCGACAACAAACAGGAACCTTAATGCATGTTTACTGTTTACCGTTTCCCAGACCAGGTGGGTGGCCCGTTCTAGTCAGGTGGTGTGTAGAACGGTACGTAAAAAAAACTGACAAGGCTGTCATCTCACTGAACTAAAATGACGTGCCCCGACCTGCCTGATTGTCAAAAGCGCCATCATCTCTCGCAGTGATCCGGGTCTGCAGGGCCTTCTGGGAGCCTCGCTGCACTAAGCAGCGCTTTATACTCGAGTTCTTTTCATTTTTATGCAGCTCCAGAAATAGTAAAGCTGTTGCAGTAACCTTGAATGTCAGTACGATGTGCACAATGTGTTCAGACATATTTATTTTGGCTAAAATAGTTAAGTAACTAATACAGTAATATATTAGCAACTATAGGCGACAGTATGAAAAACCAAATAAAATATATATATTTATTGTACACTATTTTTACATTAGGAATTATGAAAATATTTGCATTAGTTTGCAGATCACTTATCCGCTCAGAGAGCAGCTCATACAACACTTTGTGCTGTATAACTGCTGGATTTTAATAAGAGGTAGTAATTTTTAAAAGGTACGTTGCATGTAGTTAACTTCAACAGAGTATAACAACTGTGCGGTGTGTAACCTTATTAGATATTGCAGATGGACTGACGCTCAGAGGAAGGATATTGGTTTACACTGACTGAAAGAGCAGGGGCTGGATGTGGCAGTTTTGAGTCCTGGCTGTGCCGTAATAACCTTATGGCTTCAGCCTATTTGTGGACTCATTGAGGTCACACTCAGCCCCTCCCCAGGGGTTGGGCAGAGTAGAGTCCATGAGAACCAAGGGCGGGCCTAGGCAGTTTGGATACGTTCAAATTTGGCATTCCCTTGCTAGCCACATACCTTTTGGTGAGAAACTCATTGGGTTTTACATCAGTTGAGACTTACTCGTTTGTTTGGTGACTTGGTTGCAAATTTTTTGCAAAAATGTCTTTTTATTGGATGTTGCTAGTGGTGAAAGCAGATTCTTTAAATTAGAGTAAATTCTGTCTGGTACAGTGCCAAGACCCTTGCCATACAGAGCTAAAGTGTAACTCAGGGTCTCAGCACCACTGTACCAGCAAATGTAAGTAATAATACAACATGCTCATGCAGGTTCTCAAAGCCACTGTTTATATTAAAATACATATTTGAATACTGTAGTCTGTCCGTTTAATTAATATAAATAGTTGATTGTGTCTGTGCAATAGAATTTGTACTTGGCATAGGTACTTGGCACAAAAAATTGTCTTTGTGGTTGCATTACAGTAGACATCTCAAGACGTTCTCATATTTCTTCCACTTCTTTGCCTAAGTTTTCTGGGCACTTGTATGACCATGACAGGTATAAATCAGGTTTATGCCTTTAAACTTTTAAACTTAGAGTGAGGGCAAATGACCGAGCATAGCTGTATTGTGCTCGGCCCTTACTGTAATAGGCTGCAGTATACTTAAATAATGGATTACATTTTGAGAACATCAGTAATTCACTTGCTAGTTGATTTTGTAAAATCACTTAAATCAAGATGTTTGCTCACTAATACAACAGATATTATTTGGTGTATAAGTCTTTCATGGATGGTGATTCAGCAGTGATTTTTAAAGTGGTATGGCGGACCTGATTGTACCAGCTTTCACCCCTGACTGTCGCTTGTGGTGTCTTTATACTCTCGCTATATCGACTCCATGGTTCTACTGTAGTTTCTCTCCTTTGTACTGTCTTTGTGCTGGCTCTCTACCAGGCCTACAGCCTTTTATGTCTTTTTCTTTCTTCTTTGCTGATTTACTGCAGGGATCACAAATGTAAGGAGTGAGGAGTACTTCCTGCCTGGGCTGGGCTTACTGCAGTGCCCAGAACAGAATTCCACCTCCTTACGGCAGCGCTAGCAACAGAATTCCTCTGATTCGTAGAAGTCTTCTGTTATCCCTGGTGTCAGTCCACTTAAAGCAAGTGGAGGTGCAGTGGAGTAGTATGGTTTTAATAGAACGCACCCACAGAGAGACAGCGGATCCAGTGCCCTCCCACAGCTGAAAGCAACAGATAGATTGAGGAAGCTGAGCTAGAAGCGCAATCGGTTCTGCTCAATATCTCGAAAGATTTTATGCTGCTTTTATTTGCTTTTATAGAGAGCAGAAACGGTTCAATCCATAGGCAGAAAATAGGGCCTCTTCATATTTTATGGTTTTTAAATATTCAAACAGATCTGTACAGGTATATTTTGTCTATGGCTACGCAGCAGTAGGCTTTATTGGTGATCTTGGCTAGATAGTCCTTTTGCTGTTCGAACAGCAGTTCTTTACAGTAGTTCTTGCTCTGATTATAGTCCCAATGTTTGATGATGCATTGTGTTGTACAGGAGATTAACAATCAAGTGAAATATGTCCAAGTCTGGGTAATGGGCGTTTTGTCTGCAAAGGGTGGGAGGTGGCCCCACCCCCTACTTGTCTGTCATGTGGGCAGGTAAATGAGAAGCCAATCAAGCTTGACGTGGGTGTCAGGCAGGTGTTTGGGCTGCAGTGCTGCTTTGCCCACTGTGCCAGTGCAGATTAAGCACTGGATCAATGTATGTGCCACTGCAGGGAAAGTTAGGTTCCTAATGTGAGATGGCAGATTAGAGGTGAGCTCTTTTCACTGAGGCTGTAATGGTAGGAGTGCTTGCGTTGTCTGGGGCATTGTGGGTGGCAGGACGCAGGGAAGCTTGTTCACTCCCATTACCCCGAATGCAGGTTTCGCCACTGAGCTCGGTTACAAATCCACATATATGTAATGCATGCATGTGTTAAAGTGTAGATCCGAGTTTGTGGTCACTCTGATTGTTCTTGTATGCTTGACATTGTTGTGGTTGAATATTTGAATTGGGCAGGGGGTGGGGTGGGTGTAGCTGCAGCCTTTTACATGCCTGAGGAAAAAGTGGAAGGACCCCAACAGGGACTGTACTGTCAGTAGTAAAGGGGAACTCCTTTCCAGCGCACAGAAAAAAATCCACTGGCAATATTGTTATATTCACCTGTATTTCAGGAGTCTGGTGTAACTGTCCCACACAAGGGCTAATAATCATTGCAAGGGCTTTATACAAAATCTATGGCCTTATCTTCCTTTTATTGTCTTTAAGATGCCCACTTTCTACGGTTGCAGCTCCCAAGAGGGACATGCTGATATGAAAACACACAGTGACCCTTTAAAACCTGTCTCTTGCAAGTCCTAGAAAATGCTTGAAGGAATGGATAGAGCTTCGGTGTTGGACTGAATTCTAATTTGGTTGGAGAAGCTCAGGACATAGTGGGGCTCCACTCAGGCCACCTGGATGAATATAAGAGTGTCATGACTGCAGTGTTACACACAGCAGTGAAAGCTCAACAGACAAGCATTTTCCTAAGGGCTTCTCACAGTTGATGGCACAAGTAACCTCAGCTGAGGACCTTTGTGTTACAGACCGCGATCATGTACAGGGGCGTTTTGTTTTCCCATGTTGCTTATGCACATCAGCTGACTATGCTTCCATCTCCAAGCCTTGGCTGATGTTAGTATGTAGTGGACAAGCTGGAATTAATGACTAATTCGCTGAAAAGTGGACTTCACTCATTTGACTCATGTGCACGGGTGTTCTCGGTGTGATGAAGGGGAACAGGGAAAATGGTGTCCTGGCAGGGAGGAGCACGAAAGCTACTGTAAACTCTCAGACATCTAAACATGGGTCAGTATGTCTGAGAGTTTTGCTTTCATATCACTCACCACCAGGACATGGTTTTCCCCTGTTCTCCATCTTTATGGTAATATGTATAAATATTTGGCTAAACATCAGTTTCCCACCTCCAGGACTTGTAGGTGTCAATTATTGCATAAGGATGCGTGTTGGTCGAGGGGGGTGACTGGATGACTGGTTGTATGCTTCTAGCCGGGTCTGCTCATTGTTGCCATGGAGTGATATGCACAACTCACCAGGACAGCTCTGCTGTTTGTGAGCAGGACAGCAATTCTTTATCTGGTCTGCCGCTACTCTCAAGCTTTGCGCAACTTGATAGCGAGCAGTAACTTAGAATGCCACAAAGGGTTTCTGTCTTCTCTGTTGGGCTCCCAGCAAAGACATAATGATTGTAAGGTTACATTTGTTCAGCAGAATTTTAACAATATTACGTGACCAGTCACAATGTATGCATGTTTGGTATTACATAGTTGACATCTGTAGCCCGATGAGAAAGCCTTCACAAAACCCACATAATATAAATAAACCACTAGGTACGGGAATCTCTTTATGATACACTTACACAATGTACAGTAGGCACAAAAACAATATAGCATGAACACATTTAAGTTAGCTGTTTGTGTTAGTGGAACGACTTAAGTTAGTTTAATTGTGTCATTGTTAATGGACATGAGGTAGTTGTCACTTTAATTCTTTATTCCGTATAACGAAAGGTTTTGCTACGTTGTTTGCTAATGGATGGAACGAGGGAACTCTTGGATTTGCAAGTCTGATGTAGACATACCATGAGGTTAAAAATAATGTAATTAATAGTTATTTTAGTGAGGTTGCTTCAAAGCCGCCATTTTCTTTCATGTTTAGAGTCTTTGCAGAACCTGCTCTGGCCAGATAGAGTACTTTATAAAGCTTTGAAGTGTGAAAATATTATTTTTATTACTCCTTTGTACAGTATTGTAAGACATCATAATAAAGTTCTGTATTCATGTAATAAAAATACAGCGTTGCATTTTTAAATGAGGATGTTTGTGTGTGTGTGTGTGCATGCGTGTATGTATGTTTGTGTGTGTTTTAACATTGGTTTCCCTAAATCATTGAAACTGCTGTAATATTATTATTACGTTTAGAACATCTGTGTGTCAGTGGTGTCCTCTGATAAATAGAGTAGAGACTTGAGGCCGCAGTGTGTAAGAAAGGAACAATACACAGACCCTTGGTCTCTAGTGTGAATCAATTCATTTTCCTAACTTTGAGTAAGTGTGCGTGCATGCATAGATGCCTTTGTTTTTGTACACATCAGTAAACCAGCACCAGCTATTCAAACTTAGCTTTAAGTCCCTACATTGAAATCCTGTCTCATGCAAAACCTATAGAGGTGAATCAATGCCTTTCAGGCTGACTGTGAATTTGATCACAGAATTATGTAGGTGCATGCAGGTACCTGTAAACATTGGCATCTGTGGTATAAGCTGTATGATATATGAGTGTAAATATAAAAAGGGGTGGGGGAGGATACCTGTACTGTATGCACGTGTTATGTAGACTGTGTGGCTTTAGAATACCTTTAGTTTTCTCTAGTTTATCCTAGTTTGCACTCCCATTGTTCAAGCAAGAATAAAGCACCTGTATGGCTGCTGGTAATACTTTCACTCAATTGATCTGCTTTGTTGCATTGATAACATCCTTTCAAATTTTAATGTGACGCCACTAGGTGTCAGTAGAATCCTTGATTTAAACACAATGTTATGGATAATGCATGGCAATGTTTTTGCATCACGATACCTCACTCATCATGACAATTGCTCCCATCACATTGTCCCCAGGTATTATGGTGGTGGTTTTAATCTTGATTCTGTTTATTTTTCTAATGATTTAGAGTTTTACTGGGGTTATATATAGGCCACATTACTCCCATTCTGCTTCCTATTATTGCTATTCTTTTATGGTTTTTCACAGTGCATCGAATGTATTGTTATACCACTGCTAACCCCATTCACCACATTTTCTGGAAAAATCTTGCCTCCTCCGGACATCCTTAACACGCATGTGACATTTCCATAAATTTAACAGGTTTTGTGTTTAATTGAAACCAAACTACTTTTTCTTTTTAGTTCTGCCAATCTGCACTGTGCCATCTGTTGGACTAATATTAGTGCGCATTATTAAACTGTTCTTGGGTGGTGTGATCTTGGTGTATCCTACAAGAAAGGGAGACCCATGGTAGTTCATGGTAAGCATACTAACAGGGGAAATGCCACTCCTCCATGATCGATCTGTCAATTACTATGTAATGAAACCAAAATTGTAATTCTTTAAACACTAGAGGAAAAATGTATACTGTTAATTTTTTTCATTTTTATGAAAAACAGATTTATAATACTATCCCACTTTACTTCACGAAAGATCATGTTAGAGAAATTTGGAAAGCATTTTTTGGATAGAGTGGCACTTTGGATGTGTGTGCAATGTAGATAACATGCAAGCAAATGGACGGACTAAACTATCCTGTTATTCATGTGTTTATTGTAACAGGGATGGTAAGTACAGGTTTATGACTATGAATATGAATAAAGTTATCAGGTTGTTTACTTTTTATATTTAATATGGAACTTTCCAGATCATAAGATGTTGTTCATTGTTTAAAGTTAGGCACAAGGATGCTATGAGAAGTGTTTGCAGTTTACCACGGGAGGTTCCCTTTAACTGTTTTACAACATGTTTTAATGTAGTATTCTGAACACACAGTTTGCACAGTCATTTGGGTTATCTTGACCTTGCCATCTTACAAGCCTAATTCAAAAGGAAAATGTATGTATTTATTTATTTTGCAATCTACACCAAATAAACCCACTAAAATGTTGGCTTAGGTCTGAAGAATCATGATGAAAGCAGAGGATGTGTGTATCCCATGCTTTGTGTGTGCACTGTTTTACTCGCCCTGTTAATAAACACCAGTCCGTAGACTGATTTTCATCTCACAGTTCTCTGGCCAATCCAGAACCATGACACACATTCAACTACTAAATATTTATAGTGTGCTAAATATCTGTAAGTAAATATACAAACATGTATGTAGTTATAATATGCAATGAGTTTTTGCTTTCATCCTATGTTTTTTCCAGGCTTTTTAATCAGCAATTCCATTTCTAGCCTGGGTTCGTAAATGTAACCCCCGGGTGCAGCACTGCATCTTGGGGAAAAAAAAAACAGAATTCCACTGGCAGTCTGATTTAGGAGGGGGTTCTAGGAATGCTCTGTGCCATGCTTGTACAGTACTGCTTGTACTGTGAAACAATCACGTTCAAAAATCAAATTTACTTTGATTTTTCCTCTTTAGCACAATGGCACAATATATTATAATGACTTGCACTCAGACCCAAAAATAGAGTCACGGACAAACTTTTATTGAATCAGGATGTGGTGAACAGCGTACAGGAAGTCATGCGGTACAACACAACAGTTAAATAATGCGGTGGCCCCATGCTGGGGTCCAAATAACTAATATTATTCACATGCATTACCAAAATCATCTACATCGAGGTCCTCAAGTTGTGGTCCTTAGACACCCCCTGCTAGTCTGTAGGAGAGGTTGGAAATTTACATTAAATATATTTTGCATGCCAACGCTCTGCTGTGCTGTTTTTATTTGCAATTTTTCTATGTACTTTATATTTACATGATTTTATTTCTTTTTCTTTTTTCTTGTTACTTATCAAACTGCTCGAAAATGAGCACTTACTTCTCTTGGTTAGCGCAACGCATGGCAAATTGGATGTGTAACCAAGGCAACAGTCTGAAATTTCTCAGTAAGGAATCTATCAGAACTATCAGTACTATTTCTCAGCATGCTACAGTACCACCCCCTGAGATGGACACAAAAATTTAGATGTTGAAATGGCTTTAAAAAATGAGCAATTGAAAAAACATCCAGCAGGCACACGTCTCACTGATTTAAATAAGCAAAGTAAGCTTGTTTGTTTCACATTTCAAGTAGGCTGATTTTATTTTTTTTGCATTTAAATGTTGTCATCCACTGAAATGTTCAAACGTTTTTTACTTGTCTGACCTATGTGATGTCACAGAGTAAGATGTGTCCATGTCTCCACATCTGCAAGGTCACGGGTTTCTGGCCACAGACTGAACAGGCAATACTACGTAAGGTGTAGAAGGTAATTTATTTATTAAGAGATTACTGTTACTCTGTCTCCCCCTGCAGGTGCTGTATAGATGTTCATTCAGCCAGAGCCAGCCACAACATGATTGACAAGATGGAACTGCTGAGAGTATTCAATATTCTCTAGATGTGCTCTCTCTCTCTCTCTCTCTCTCTCTCTCTCTCTCTCTCTCCCTCCCTCTCTCTCTCTCACACACACACACACCTCCCTCCCTCTCTCTCTCACACACACACATACCCTGTGGCTCAGAAGTTATTGTTGCCTACCTAGTGTTTACTCTGTTCCTCATGGCATCATTTTGTTCTTTGCTGGCCTGAAGGACACACAGAAATCTTTGAGTGTGCTATTCATCCAACTGAATAAGAAGCCTGAAGACTTACAGAGGAGGGACAGCTGCAGTCTGCATACCTACCCAGAGGAAACAAATTTTGATTTCCACTTACAGGTTGTATGAACTTGCAGCAGGTAAGTAGTCCCCACTCGAGTAAAATACTACTGGCCTTTTAACTGTTTGCAGAAGCTGTTATATGACCATTTAATTCACAGGGTTTTATGGCCATTTAAACAAAATTTGTTAAAACTGGTATTCACACTGTCCTGGGAAAAGGAGCATTTCTTGCTCTTTAGTGAATGTTTCTCTGTGGTTCTCTCTCTGGAATGCGTCAGCACAGGACTCCAGTACAGAGGTGTACAGCCACCTATCCCTAGGTTTTGTCCTTCTGGGTAATCTGCAGGAGAGTTTTAGGTGGTGTTTCGGGTGATGCTAAAATGAAACAACAGCAGGCTGACTATTGACCATCGAGAAGTGCAGAAGGTCTTCACTGCCATCTAGCTGGCAGAAATAAGGAGGCAGTGTAGCATAGTGGTTAAGGAGCAGGGCTCGTAACTGAAAGCTTGCTCGTTCAATTCCCCTCCCGGGTACTGCTGTACCCTTGTGCAAGGTACTAAATCCATAATTGCCTCAGTGAAAATCCAGCTGTATAAATGGATAACATGTAAAAACTGTAACTGTGTAAGTCGCTCTGCATAAGAGCATCTGCCAGATGACAGTAATGTAATATAAAATATGGCAACACATGGAGGATTTTAACTACTTTGACCTTTAGTTTGCTAGGGACTTGGCCAGGTGACACTTATGTAGCGAAGACATGCTTGTGTCGAGTGGCCTGTTGCTCCTGTAACAGGCAGTTTCCATAAAATGGTAGTGTCAGAGGGAACCCAGACCAGTCAGTAAGTTAATTCTCTTTAAACTCTATTTCAGTGTTATAATTTACTGCTTATTGTAAACTATTAACGTTTTTTTTCATTCCAGTTTGTACTAGTAATAAGTTATTCCAGTCAGTCCCATCTTGTGGATGGCTACATGTACATACCAAAGGGATTCCATGTTTTTGGTCACAGTGAATTAGTCTAGCGCAGGTGCCCTTGCCCAGGAGATCAGCAGCCGGTTGCACCAGCAGAGCGTAAGGTCTATCGGGTGTAAAGTCCATCTTAACCTTACATTCGGAGTAGCTAGGTTCAAACTAGCACTGCACTGAATTTCGGTTGCATCACGATCACTTAAGACGCAACTAAACTAGTAGCCTAGTTCGTAAAGCGATCCTTAATCAAAATATTGTCACATTTAATGACGTTTCTATCGTTTCAAGCCAATCAACGGCACCATACAATGTAAACAGGAAATACGGCATTTTTGACATTTGCTGTGCACAATAGCCTGCATATGTCATTCTGCTGATTCAATTGTTCCAGCCTTCCGAGTCAGAGGGAAAAAGGTCTATGTCTGTCAAGTTTGTAATAATTATCATAGACAAATTTTCCTCTTATAACTTAACTCATACAAGCCTGCTGATAGCTGCCTGGCTGCCCTACATGAATGTACCCCATTAGGTGTGTGTCTTACAAGGACGGCGTGTATTTTACAATAAAGTAAAATACTTCACATATTCATTTCTTGTGTGTATTTATTTTGTACCAATGTGCATTTGCTCATTCACTATGGTTTGTGGAGTGCGCTTTCTCTCGAGGTGCTGAAGGTTGTCTAGCAACAAATTTTAACTGAATTAACGGAATAACTTTCACTGAACAACTAACAAAAGAGCCAACCAGAGTTGCAAATCACATTAAAACTACACAAGAACTACACAATAAGAGGTAAGTTAACGTTATAACAATAGTAACAGAAAAGTTATCAAGGTTCAACTTTAGCTGACTTATTACCGTAATCTTTTGTGTAACATTGTTCAAGCTGGCGATAACAAAAATGTGTTTTGCTAGCCTGTCAGCTCTGTTAGCTAGCATTACGTAGCGTAAGCCTATGCTTCGCTTTTCATTCGATGTATAACGGACCATGGTGTTATTATATATTTCAGGCCATATTGTACTATCCTCATCGTGTCGGGGAATGAATTAAAATGAGATAGTATTAGTTGTAATCAGTCTAGGCTAAGTGTCACAAAATGATCAAATTATCGTACATTATTGGACTTTTGGCATTATTGATTGTACATCGTACAGAGGGCAAAATTATTGTACAAATACGATAATTATCATACATCTGGTAACGCTGTGGCAGACGTTGCACCTACTGTAAAGTGTAGGTGTAAGTTTTAAGATCTAACTTAAGTCTACGTTGAACGGATGTGATTTGGTGCGACGGTATAGCTTTCAGTTGTTCGTAAACTCGAACGTAGTGCCGATTTACGTTGGAACTAGGTAAAGATCGAACTTAGCTCTGCTGGAGCAACCGGCTGCAGGTCATTTAATTTGTCCCCGCAACAACTTGATAAGCCAGTGAGGAGGTGGGTAAAATTTATACACAATGCACTTAGTCTTTGTAATGCTGGACAGTATATTAGTTACATAAACTTTTTGTCGAGGCAGGTCTATACACTCCGTTTTCCCTCTGAAGTTTAAAGGCCAGAGGTCAAGATGGGTGCTCAGAGAATGAGTGCAGTTCACTAGTCTGAGGAAATTGGTGTGGTATGTTTTTGGCCCCTTAGATAATTCATAGTTTTAGTAAGGATTCATTTCAAATTCAATTATTTTATACAGTATGTAAAAATGTATGAATTTTGTTTTAGGCTGTGTGAGCTGAACAAGTGTATTATGGGGAACAAGTGTATTATGCTTCCTGAAAAAAGTTACAGTACAGTAAGTCCAGCTATTCCAACAGGGAGGAGTGAATAGAGACTGAAAAGAATGCAACTGACAGTGTGCTGGTCTCATGGCTGTTCCTGCTGGCAGCCATGGATACACAACATAGAGGAAGATGGGGAAAAAAAGACAAAAACCACAGTGTCATGTGGACTACAGGATGGTAGTGGTGTGTGGGCTAAGCATGAGTTACCAGGCTTAGAATGAATTATCCTAAAGGAATGGGGTAGACAAGGAAGATATTTTTTAATGGGGTAACAGATTTAAAAGTGTAATGTGATCTAGAAGCAGGCAAGTAAAATATCTAAAAATCAATACAGTAGGAAACATAATCGATTGAAATGGGTATCTTGTCTTTAGTCTTATTCTGAATTCAAAAAATACTTTACTAGGTATGGCTTTCTATGTAATATATGTTGTTTTATGGAGTAGATAACAGTACTCTAGTCATCAAGTGTATTACCACAATCATCTATGTGGTTAGAAAACATAAACATTAAAGAATTATATTCATTTGTCATTATCATAATGATCTGTTTTAATTCCACCTTCCTATATGATTTTTCAGAAACACTAGATAAAACTTTTATACCAAGCATTTTTTAAGCTACAAAGCAATACTTACACAAAAGACCTTATCAAAGACCTTAGCAGATTTAATTTCTTTTTGCTGGAGCTGAACAGAATGCTTACTTCCAGAGAACAGGCAATCTTTAAAAGAAAATCTCAACCTTTTTACGTATTTATTTAAAAATATGAAGTGAGCGGTAATGAGCAAACTGATCTGCTAGATTAAATTGACTCTGTTGGTAAGAGTCACATTAACTACCTGTTACCTGCCACAATGAATTGGGTTTTTGGAAGCGTAAGAGAATATTCCCAAAAATGTCTGGGAGGGGAAAAATCCGAAATATTTATTATACAGCAGTAATGGAACCTGACTCCATTTTCAAGCCAAATACACTGGAGTCTGTTCTCAGACTGTGGTAAGTCATCCTAATTCTGAAATTTACAGTTTTTCACATTTGCTCTAACACATTTGTCCACTCTGACATCACATTTTCAAAATAATTAACACACAGGCTGAAACAGAAGCTGACTGGCCAAAATGACTAATTTTGCTTGCAAAATTTTCTAACAGTCACAAAACATTGAAAACATGCAACAAAAGCAAATATTTCCCTCAAACAACACAAATTGTGGTCAAAGTAATATATTCTTTCAATCAATCATTACATAATGGACAACAAAATACAAAATACAGCTATCAATATGAACCGGTTCAACCTTAATTTGTGCTATATGCCTGTGCCATTTGTTGATACTTTACATAGTTATAATATATGCCAAAAAAGTCAAGCAAGCATATCACAGCATGAATTGTATTCTTTTCTCCCAAGATGATTTTACTAGAGATAACAAACCCTGCTGCACTCTGCACCTTTTACACTTTTTTGAGATGCCCTGTTGAAATACTGTAAAAAACAGACATTTTCTAAGAAAGTTTTCTTCATTCATTTTATTCTTGTGCGCAGGTCTTTCTGTGCCCATGAACTGTCATTGACATGTAAGACATGACAAGTAAGCATCTAGACTTGACAATTTTGGACATTCAATATGGCACAGCTTTTGTACTGCTTTCTTTTTTCACCAAAGAACCAATAAAGAATTTCACCCAAAATCAGAAATACTCAGTATTGCATCAGATTTTTCCATGCCATTCCTTTTTTCATACTTTTCAAACCTTTCAAACTCAGAAATGCTGAATACTGTAAATAGAAATAAAATAAACATAAAAGAAACCAAAGGAACCTTATGGGTGGCGATATCCAAAAAACAAAATGAATAGTTGAAATACTCAGAACTCCATGTTTAGTCCATTCGTTCCTGACGATTAGGCCACAGGTTCTCATCAGCATCACATTGGATGTTTTCCCTTGCAATGCACCGAGGGAAAAACCTCTTTGCATGGCGTATCTATCCCTGGCAGTCCTCTGCACCAGCATTCATTGCCTCCAGGAGGGACATCTGGTCATATGGCCGGTGATCATATACCTTCCATCTCCAAGCAGAGAAGAATTCCTCAATTGGGTTCAGAAAAGGAGAGTATGCAAGGAGGAATTGCGTTATCATACGGGGCTGTGCTGCAAACCATTCATTCTCAAGGCGAGAGCGGTGGAAAGCAACATTGTTCCAAATATAGAATAGAATAGAATAGAATAGAATAGAATAGAATAGAATAATTCTTTATTGTCATTGTAACGTCTACAATGAGAATTTGAGTGCAAACCTCACAGTGCAAAGGACCAAAAATAAAGAAAAGCTAATAAATAAACTATACAAGTAATTTAAAAAGTAAGGCTATATAAAAGTAAAAAAGTAGAACACAAGTAAAAACCACACAGATGTCTACATTTGCCAGTAAATTGCACAGAAATTCACAAAAATTGCACAGATCCCTTAATACAGAGATAAAACCCTTATTGCACAGTGAAGAGCCACGAACATTTATTGCACAATCCCTTAATTCACAGTGAAGGTGAACATTTGTTTTGTGGCATTTAGAGCTTGTACTGCTGTGGGATAAAAACTTTTTTTTGAGTCGGTTTGTCCTTGTTCTAATGGCTCTATACCGTCTGCTTGACGGTAGCAGACGGTAGCAAATGATAACATACAGAGTCATGCCAGGCATCAACAGCCCTCTCTCTTCAGGTGGAACCAGTCTTTCATTCAGTGCATCAAGAAATTGATGAGGCAAAGGTGAATGAGTGATGAGTAAAGGTGAAAAGGTGAATGGAAAAGGAAATTAATCATAAGCAATACTGAGTGTAATTCTGTAATATGTGTAGAGCTGAAATAAGATGCCTCCTCTGTGAAGGCCATTTTCAATGAAAATGAAAAGAATCTCTGGTTTCTCTGCGTAAATACTGCTGCTGCAATGACAAGGCTACAAATACTGCATTCTATAAATTGCAGACCTCATTACACGGAAACGTAGGTCAGAAACACATGTCGCTTTACCATGTAAAATGTTCCATATATATTCCAATATCTGTACATTGAAAATCCATAGTGTGGCTATTGTAGTTAGATAAATGCTCTCTCTCCGTGACATACCCTCACCATACCTCTATCATAACTCCCTGTAGTGCTTACATGCCTCCTGAATACTGTTGTTTTATGTTATTTCCTCAGCTCTATAGACTAGGCACTGATAGCATTAATTGTCTCTATGTTTCTAACTAAATGTTCTGCATTATTTCTCTCATTTTTGTTGTGGCTTTTTGGACACATTACAGTAGCAATGCAAGTCCCTGGAACCCTACCTTCATTCTCCCAGAGGCCATTTTTTGGCTTTGAAAAAAAAAAATATAATATAATACATAACATAATATAATGTAATACACAAAGAAAAGTAAATAAATGTAATTCCTCCCACACCCATATGTCGATTTATGTAGGGGGTCAATAAGTCTTTATGCAACCCAAATTTTGTATAAGCCGGAAGAAATTTAATTCTGAATGACGCATTGGTTATTAGTGCTAAAAACCCTCTTCAGGTGCTTCCCTGACATGATTTCAGTGGATGTATTCACAAAGATTTTCAGCAAAAAAGCACAAAATGATATGTAGAGGATGATGAAAGTGTCTGATTACAAAGACAGACTGAATGCAAAATGGCGTCTTGGTGGGTGCCGGTGGCAACTGTAGTACGCTTTCTCCTCTCCAATCATCCGCAGAAGAGATCAGCCTAAAGAAGATGACAGCCCTATCAGCCGTTTAGCATACAGAATCATTCCGAGCCTGGATAAGGATGTGGGACTGGCTGGACCTGTGCCCAGTTGATCTGTATTTTGTCACACATGCAGACTGGCAGCTAAAAATGTTTTTGTAAACGTATCAGCTGTGCATTCATTTCTGAGGGGGGGGGGCTTTAGAGAGTTTAAGAATGGACCAGGGAGGCATTAGAAACCACAAGATATCAGAATGCATTAGAGAGGCAACAACCAAGTGGCTGCAAGGGGACTGTGGCTGTGAGCCAGCCGGACTGCTCAAAGCGGATGGACTGGGCGAACTCTCAGAAAGCCGGAGTGGAAATAATGGGGACCTTGTTTCCTTACTTTTTTTTGGCCAAGCGGGGCTTAGCTTTCAGGCATTGAACAGATGACAACAATCTTGCTCCTCAAGCTTAGAGCAAACAATCTTTTGGCGTTAGAGTCTTGGCTTCAGAAAAATGAGAGACATTTTCTTATCTTGCCATTGAAATTTTGAATTGCATGTCCGTGGAAGATACAACAAATGTTTCTCAGATGACCAAAGATGCGCTGATTCAGCTTTACTGGAATTTAGCTTGCTAGAAATCTGTTTGCTTTGTCAGTTTAGCTTGAAATGCCATTAAATAGGAGGAAAGCCTTCTTAGCAATTGCAGTCACAGACAAAGCACAAAATTTAAGTGGTCTGGAAGTCAATGGGTCTTTTGAAATTTTCACTTCCTTCACACAGCACATGAGGTCACCATGTGTTTGTGAATTGAATGGTCAGTCCTTTGTAGAAGTATAAAGTAAGGAACCACATGGAGTCCACAAAACCCCACCACATAGAGATTTTTTCCCACCACCACTCAGACATGACCTTGCAATTGTGAGACATAGCACCTCAGTCCACAAGGTGGCAGTGTTAAGGGTAGAGTTTAGGTGTTGTGAGGTAAGATAGTGTGTTCAAGGACCCGGCTGCCTTCAACATGTAGCCTGCCTGGATTGCAGGCTTCTGTAACCACAGATATCCTAGGCTCCGACTCTGGTGTGCTTTGGGGAAGAGCCACAGAACTAATGTGACACATCTCCGTTCTGAACTCAACTGTGCGTTCTGTGAGGAGTAAATATTAATGTTAATATTAACACACTCCTAATTAAGCCTCCTTCTGTCATCATTCCATATAGTGGTGTGAATGTCATCTCTTATTTAGAGGCTTTCAGCGACAGTGAAGCACGTTTGTCACATTTTGTACTATTTAAGGGCGTTCACACCAGTCAGTCACACCTTTATAGCACCAGAAGGGGTTTTTCACTTAAGTGCACACTCCATAATATTAATTCTCCTTGACAAAATATGCACCTGTATTGCTGGTTCTGTTCAGTGTCATCCCCCACCCTCCCCCCTCACTAGGACCATCCTGGAACACCAAGATACGTCATACTTTTAATTGCAAAATAACTCAAAAGTCTTTGTTTGAATCTGTCCAATCTGTCCGATCACAACAGAAAGGTGTGTCTGATATCTGTTTTCCCCCAGGTGGAACCAGCACTATTGGCTCTGGCCCACTTACAAGCCAGCTGTGGGACTGCATCCTCAATGCATTAAGTAGGTTTTGCATTGTATTCTTGTTGAGCAGCAGTCACTGGTCAAGAACACTGAGCGACTATAAAAAAAAAAAAAAAAGAGTACCTTTGGCACTAGTCGTCATAGAAACAACTGAGCTGCATTATTGTAAGCAAGCCAGTGGGGAAACCCTTGCTGAAGCTTGCGTCTGTCAAATTCTCTAAGCACTCAAGGTTCAAAGGATGGTAAGTGAAGAAAACCTGCATTTGTGGTAAAGGCCACAGAAGTTTTCCAAGTTCCTGAGTGGAAGCAGAAGCGGCACAGCAAATAGAGCAAAACACAAAAAAAAACAGCAAGAGGACGTGTTTGTATGAACACAACCAGAGAGATGATCCGGCAGTGTAAACTGAGGAGACGATTTTCAAAGAGCAAATCAGAGCTGCAGTGGAAGCAGAAACCTTGTGGCTGAAATGTGGCCTTGCTTACAGCAGGGTTTTTTTTTCTAAGTGAAGGCCTTGTGGCTTTATTACATCCTTTCACACTGTGTCCTTGTAGTGTGTGAATGTGTCTGTCCTGTTATCACAGCGTAGATGTCAATGAGGAGGTACTCGGGACCTCTGAAATTGGCTGCCGAAATAACCGAACGGGAAGTCCGATCTGTCTGCGCCGTGCAGCACGTCGAATCGATGATCGACGAGGGGCTCGGAGAGTGTGTTTGAGGATGTGTACACACACGAGTGTTTGTACACCAAGCGCATTTTCATTGTAGAACCTGCCCTTGCTTTTTCGGCTGTGACTAAAGCAATATGCCCCTAGAATCTGTAATGTCCCTCTGTCACAGACTATGGCTCCCGCAGTAATGACGTTTTACCACTAAAGGGAAAAGGGACGCCTGAGTCACAGCTGCCATCTAGTTCTTGTTTTTAATTTTAAACTCAGAGTCCCAAATTGATTCCAGCAGCAAGGTATGGATGTTAAGCCTCTGTCAGATGTTCAGTTCCGTGGCTCTTTAACATCACCGCCTTGTACCAGAGACTCAAAAGGGCTAATTGTGTTTGCCTTTAGCCGCCGCCATCGTGCTATTGACGATGACCGGCTTTCTTTTCAACTGATGCCGAATGCTTCGACATCCCTAAGTGCCCTGAAAACACATGTGTGCAGTGTTGCACAGCAATAGGGAAGCCATAGGAAGATGAGAAATTGCTTCTCAAAGAGAAAGCAAATTTAAAGAGTGGTATTTTGGTCTCCTTTTCAGGGGTAGTAGAAATGGCTGCTACTGGCGAGCGTCTATAACAGAGAATAGAAAGGACTGGGCCATGGTTCTGGCTAATTACACTTATCACTGGGGAAATGACTTGAACGTCTGAGTGGCTCTTATCTTGATATGGACCTTGTTTGAGCAATTTGATGCTTTGCTGACAGAGTGGTGTTGCATTGTGCTCGGTCTCCGTTGCACACAGTAATGATCTGAGTGGAGAGAATAGATGGAAGATACAGCTCTGTGCCTGAGTACATCTCTACATGGATGTGCACAGCTGTAATTATTTTTTTCTGTATGTGTGTGTGGGAATACTGTTTTTCTGTTCTGGGTATTTTGTATTCCATGGAGGTAGGTTGAGCACTCGTATTTTAGCCTGTAAGGTAAAATCAAAGGTGCTCAGCAAAGATTTTGAAGAACATTCATTAAAGATCCATGTTCAACGTTTTGCATAAAGATGAGGCTAAAAATTCTGACCTTTGGGCATACAGTATTTATCTCTGAATAGTTTTATTCTGTTAGAAATGTGCACACTTCCTGTAGGTAATTAAAACTTGAACAGCATCACACGTTTGTGTGGGAGGAGTTGCCAGTCAATGTCTCTCTTGTCAGTAAAGCTGTTGACAAGTTCCCAACTTGTGGCAGAGAATTCAAAAAGTGCAAGGAGAGGTGGTGCTTTGTGAGTGCAGTTTTAGGCCCAGAGACAGGGCTACAAAAATTTCAACACAGCAGTTCCCTTCGAAAATGAAGACAAAAGTGGATTTTTGCCATATGCTACTTATTTGCATTTGAATGATGTGCACAGAAGAGGAGTTATGCAAATGAAGTAAGTGCATATGACAGATTTAAATAGAATTTTATGCATGATATCAGATTCAAAATTTGGATGGATGTCTCAAGGTATGTGGACTCACAATATGTGCACTTCGTGAGAAGGAAGCAAGAACACAAACCTGTACGCAGAACTATATTTGCATAAGGAATAAGTGCATACATTCTCACCTTTATCATGCAAAATTAGGATGAATGTGACTGGAAAAACACATTAAAGATAAAGCATATGGCCTCACCGCTGTCTTCTCTGTAGCGACAGTGCCTTTATATGCCTATTTATATGACAATGCCTGGGGCTGGTGCATTGTGCTGTAGTTTACAGTAATTGGAATTTGTGTGCGTGCACGCGAAGTATTCTGGGAAGTCTAGTGTAGCGTGGACACAATGGGTACATTCCATTACTTTAGAAATAAGTCCTTGTGTCTCTTCCTCGGATCCTCAGAGGAACATTTCAAGGAGATGAGGGACAGATGTGAGGAGGATGGAAGGAGGGACCGAATGCAGACGGGGAAACAGATCACCCTTGCTCAGTTTGGCATCTTCAATCCCATATGACATTTAGCAGGAATCCCCTCCCTCCTCAGGCCTGATTTTTTTTTTTTTTTTACCATGGAATGTGATGTGTGTCAGGGCTTGCATCACAAGTCCTTGAAAAACTGTTCTGCATGAAGATAAATCTATGCATCCTTCACAAGATGAGACAATCGGGGAAATGTCTTGCTCCCTTCATATGTCTCCTACAGAATTAGAATAGCTCTTCAGGTGGCGACCAGTTATCGATTTCTGTGTTGCAGAGGATGCGAGGATACAGAAATCGAGGAGAAGACATACTTTAGCCATTTTGGAATCCAGCCAACGATCTCCGCTGTGTCCTCACAGAGACTTTTTCATTACCTTTGTGCACTGACCTGTGTCTGCAGACAGAGGGCGTACTGGACTGTGTTTGCAGCAGGGACACTGTGTCCCCTCGGAGGGGCAGCAAATCCTGCGAGAGCGTGACGAAAAAGGTCAAGGAGGCACTTGGGGCCTCTGGGTCGTTGCTGTAGTAGGACGGTCTGGATCCCATTCTGAAAGCCTTGGAGGCTCCTGTTATAACCACCCTGGCTCTTACACTGCTCTGTGATGACCTGGCATATTGATGGGGCTAGTGAGTGCCCTCTGCTGGCCATTCTCAGAGCAGACGAAGACGTCGCCTCCTACCTTGGATCTCTCACACATACCTAGTTGAGGGTAGCCTTTGACGCTGTTTTGTGGCTCCATTACGAGATCTTGGCTCATGCAGTGGTTTTGCAATAGCTTTGACCTACATTATTACAGGGTTGAGCAGAGGGCTGGCAGTTGCTATGATATGAAAAGAAAGGCTGCCAAGAAGTCTTGCATGGAAGAATGTGGCTCAAGAAGCAGCAGGTCCATAAATCTGCCACTAAGTCATTGTTGCAATTTCAAGTTGTGTCACTAGAGGGCTCTGCAGCCCAGACCGCCTAACCCAGGGGTGCTCAAGAGTAAAGTAAATACAAACTTACCATGCAGCAGACACAGGCAGATTTTTAATAATTCTGCAGCACAGGCCTCTGATATTTCTGCTGATTTTTTTTTTTTTTTTTTACATAAACGTTAATGTCCATGAGTTATTTCAGGACTGACTCATCTGCTCTCATTCAAATTCAGTTTGGATTTATTGGCTTGAATTGCATTTCTGTATGGAGTGCAGATTGCAGTGGGCCTCTGTCTCAGCCTCTTGTGCCTCAGAGTGATCACATGGCTTTCTGTGAGCCCCAGTGCTTGGTCAGGGCCTGATTGCATCGCTTCCAGTGTAGGCGAGAAATGTGTACAGCAATGTCATCTTTAGGGCTTGATCGCCAGCAACTGTTTTGCATTTTGCTTTAATTGTCCTTTGCTTTCATTACGCTATGTGTTTGTGAGCTAATTAGCTTCAATGCTATGTGACTGTTGGCCCTTTTCACCGTTGAATGTTAGCACTTGTGTAATATTTGCTATCCATAGATCCCAGACTAATTGTGCCCTCACCCCTTGTGTGCTTTGTTGTTTTGTTTAGGGTTTTTTTCATTCCAACCTGTGGTATTTTTCTAAAGATTTTGGCAGATTTGGTGTGATTTTTAGGGGTACTTACCCCCACTTACTGTAGCTGTGTTGATCCCAGCAGGGGTCAGCAAACAGCCAATGCAGACACTAATCTAACATGGCAATCTCGTTCTATAAATAGGTATTGCCCCAAGGTAGATACTTTTGGCCTGCTTTCCCATCCCGGGCAGTGTCTGTCTGCCTTTTCCACAGTCGCAGCAATGATACGCTGGCTGTAACCATGGTGTGGATGGGATGACTGGAATTTTCCTTCACATTATATGTCTGCTCTCCTTTTGTGGAATTATTAGAAAGGATTCTATTGAAATGAATGAGCCCTTCCAAGTGTTAACTTTCTGTGGGTTTCAGCTCCTCTCGTCCCCCCCCACCTTCACCTCTTTGACTCTCCTCCTTCATGCATTTCATTTTGGCCCTGAGCCATTTTGGCTGTCCCCCTTTCCTCCTCCTCCTCTCTCTCCCCCTTCCCTTTCATACCTCTGGATTCCATGAGAAATATAGAGTAAGAATAAAGAGAGAGAGAGGGAGAGGGAGAGTGCAGGGGATGAGGAAAGTGGCAAAGGAAGACTCCCGGGATGAAACTAGCTGCCGCTGCTGTGGCCTTCTTGTGCTGTTAAAAAAAAGATGGCAGGTCCATAGCCTCACTTAGGGCCCTCAATTAGATGCCTGAGTGTGAAATATTCATGTCCCTGCCACAAGTGCAAATGTACATAAAGCTACGTAAGCGACAGAGCAGGGTGAGAGGGGAGGAGGGAAAGAAGATAAATAAATTCAAGGACTCAAGGACCTCTCTCCTCAGGAAAAGGAAGTTCAGCGACGTTCATCAGAATCCACAAGGAGAAGGGGGGAGTGATGCACCAGCGGGGCTCTCGCTTATTTGGGTGTATTTATAGAGGGGGGGCGTCTGGGGAGAGGGCGCCCGTACGAGATGGAGCGCAGGGTGGGCGCGGTCGTCCTCGCGATGTGAATAACGCGGCGCGGAGCCATTAAACGTGAGCCGCGGCCGCGGAAGGTCGGCGAGCCGACCCTCCCAAAGAGCACGTCCTGAAATGCCGTCATCTCCCTGGAAAGCGCTACCCGTGCGTTTGTTCTTCTCAGTAAAATATGGCGCAGGCTAGAGCAAGGCACTTGTCATCCCTGTCAGAGCCAAGAGGCGCATCTTCAGTTCACACAACCGAGCCGCAGGTCCTGAAGCTGCAGCCAGCCAGGCTGCTGTCACTTATCGGTGTGATACACATTTAGAAGGTAGAACTTGCTTTTATTTGATAATTATCCTTAAACTGTTATTGATTGTTTTTCACGATTAAAAACAAGTGTGGCAATTTAGATAGGGATCACCCATGAATCGGTAATTCCTTTCTACTTGATTTCATTTGTGAAAGCATTAAAATTGATCTCCAGTGTCTTTGTTATAGTGAAAATTATTCAATGTTACTTAATCTCTGTTATAATTACACTTATTATAGTGTAATTCAAATTAAACTTTAGACAAAATTAAGTAAAAAAGCTTCAGCTACTATTAGTGGATCCTTACTTAATTGAGGAAAGTGAGATCCACTTTGTAGAGAAGCAATATGGCCTAAAAAGATGAACTGTAGATTTTTTTTTTTGCCTTAAGATACCTAAAAAATCTTAAAGCTGGAAAACAGTGAAGTCCTCTGGAGAATGAATCATTTGTATACCTGTGACTATTGAAAACATATATTTGATCCATGGATTGAATCTGACCAGCAGTGTCAGACATCAAAGCCACCCACCACACAAAAATGACAAGCCCATATAATTTGCCTCATTAAGGTTTTATTATCATTTCAATCTTCCAAAAAAAATGACAACTGACGCAAGTAATACTGCATTCATAATGAATAACAATGAAATGCATTCATTTTTCACCTTATATTCCTTGCAAAGGTCTCAGAATGCCTTACAGAAAACAATTAGAACTCACTTCGACCACCACCACTACATTACATTACATGCATTTAGCAGACACTCTTATCCAGCACAATAGAACATAAGTGTATCCATTTAGGTTAAATGAGTAACAGTGTCAGACCAGACTAACAACACTCTCAGACCACTGATTATGAGTATAACACACCAATGTGCAGTACCTACCCAGGTAATGTCCAGCGGCCATTTTTGTGTAAAAATGTTTACCACTATCAACAGAGAATCATTAAAACAAAAGGTGATGATCATATAGCATGTTTTCTGGGTGACTTAGGGGGGAATCACTCCTAGGGGAACCAGATTGTCCCAGGAAATCTCTCATTCAATGTCTTACCAATTACTGCCCCACTTGTCTCAAAATCCAGCCAGCTACTTGCCAATAGGTTCTTACTTAATCATGGCAACTTAAGGCAATTATACCAGTCACATTAGACAAGTAGGTCTGTCAGCTTTCTTGTTGAAGGTAATTCTGAATGCTCATAAATGCAGTGAGATCTGATTGGCCAGTCACCACATCTGAATCACCTTGCCGACATTGGTGAGTTATCTGTTGCAAAACTTGGTGGCAGCGGGTTAATCAAAGAAAATCATAAGACATTGGTTTATTGATTCGGAATGCTGTTGCACAGCAAGCCTGAAAGAAGAGAGGTCTTGAAGGATCTTTTCCATACACTGATTAGTCTGATTCCAATTTACAGTGCTGTTTTAATCAAAGCCTCCCCTGTCTGGTGAAATGTGGCTGCAGAAATTTCCATGCAGCCTGCTGAGATACCAGAGGCTCTGGGCGATCGACTGCTGCCACGGGCTTCTGTGTCCTTAATTGAATGTCTCATCAAAGCCTATTGTATTTGTGTTAAACTGTGTTGGCCAACAAAAAGCCCCCTCTCTCGCTCTTTCTCTCTCTGTTCTAGATGCTGGCTTTAGGAGTTGGCAGACCTTGATTGTTGGAACCAGGGGCAGGCATACAAATGAAGAGATCGATGGAGACAGGCCGAAAAAAGACAGCAATAAAAGATGGGAAAAATGAGGCGGGGAGAAAACGAGACAGGATGAAGGGATGAGACAGTTAGAAAGGAGGAGGCAGAGAGAGAGGGAAGAAGAGACTGCTGAATCACTAGCAAATCAGGGAATACGTGCTACTGGAGGGCATTGTAGCTTGGCTCTAGTGCTCTGCCAAGGATTTAATGTCTTTAATAGTATCCAAGATACTCAGCACACCCTGTATATTATGAAGGGCCTTGCCAGTAGGAGCAAGTGTATAAGTATTTATGAAATTGAAGGGGCCTGTTTTCATGCAAGCCGTGCATTTTAGATGTAGAGAGACTGAAAATAGTTGAGGCAGAAAGCGCACTGCTGAGCGAGTGTGGGGAGTATTGAATGCTTGCAGACTGTAATTTGTTACTTATTGTGCATTGCCTTGCATTGCTTGATTGAGGAGACCCCCTGGGGCTCACAACAGGGGATTTCATTCTCTCGGAACTGGAAAGACTGAAGCACGGATTCTGGCTCTCGGTGCTGTACGGCTGTCTGTTCCGTGCATTCTGCTTTCTATTCCGTCGGGCTAAATGGGTGCCATGCAATGTGTCAGCGCTGGCCAACACAAACCAGGGCCATTGGCAGAGCTGTCTCACCCGCCACCAGGCACAGCCAATCTGGTAAGACTTTCTTGGCAGGAAACCTATCAGTAAAACTCAGGGAGGCAAAAAAAAAAAAAGAAAAAAAAGAAAATGTTCTAGGAGAAATGTCTGCTTTCAAAATGGATTAAGCTAGCATTTTGCCTTTTGTTTATCATCTTGTTAGCCCATTTAAAATATATGATTATAATAAGAAAAATAATAATACTGTTAGTACTACTAATACTAACATTCCTACTCCTCCTCCTCCTCTTCCTCCTACTACTACTACTACTACTACTACTACTACTACTACTAATAATAATAATAATAATAATAATAATATGTTGTGTCTAGCCCTGACTGCAGGCATCTCTGCACACCTTAATGGAGAGTGGTGCTTTGCTTTTTCTGGCAAAACTCAGTGAATGCCAGCTTACCAGAAAAAGCTCCTTAGCCAGTATTCAGATCAGGCAGAACAGCAGCATTTTACAGTTCATTTAGGCTGTCTGTACCAGTGGACTGTACACCTTCTAGCTAAGGAAATTGGATTGTTTTGGGTGGGAAAGGCACATAACTGCTCTGTAAAAGGAAATGCAGTGACAACAACGAAGGAGAGCCCTGACAGCTTTTTACCACGTAGTTCTAGTTGAACTTTTGAGAGTGAAAAAGTGGCTAATTAGGGCTCCAGACAGTCAACCCTGGATCTTAAATAGCCTCATTGTAATTTATAGCAATGTCTTCGAGACTTATTCATTTATGTATTTATTTATTTGGCAGGTGCTCTTATCCAGAGAGATTTGAAAGGTCAGTATGGCATGATTCATTAAAATGCACATCACAGGAGCAACAAGAACAACAGGACCATATGTGCAGAACAGGGTAGCCAGAAGAAATATTACAGTTAAAGAGCACAATGTTGGCAGAAGCAATGTCATAAGCAATATAAGCAATCTCTGGTTTGACACTGCTGCTGTGCCACTGTGCAAGGTAGGTAGGACTAAATGCATGACAGTATTTTTGCATTGCATGTCACATATCCTGTGACCCATGGGATTGTTACTCTGTAGGAGCTAATGCATTTGGTGTAAAGCAGAATTATTTAGTACGTTTCTTTTCTGCCTGAAGAACTGGATGCTCTCTCCATGAATATTAGTCTGTTGCGGTCAGGTCACGTTTTTCCACAGTGCATTGCAACACATCGTACCGCCTTGCACAAATTCCATCTATGCTTTGACAAGGGTGAAAACACAGCCGTGGTGCATAGCAGCTCTGGTTTCGTGACCTCCTCTCATTCGCTCCTTGAAGCCCCTCCCCACTTGTCATGGTCTGTCTTCTGGATGGCCAGCTTTTCCCTCCCTTCTGTTTATAGGGTTTTGGTAAGGAATGGCCTTCATGCTGGAAATTTCAAATGATAAATGGGACAGGCTGAAGGAAGGATGGGGAAAAAAGATGACAGCCCCTTGGATATTGCAATATGTATATGGTATATATATATAGACAGTATATATTTTTTTCAGCAGTCAAGTCTCATTATTTTACTGTCTGCCTGGGGGGAGGGGTCTTGTTATTCATGGCTCAAATCATTAGAGTGAGGCAGGGGGCGGGACACAGAAGAAGGTGGACATAAGGACTCAGTCAGGTGTGAGAATAAGTGTCCTGATCCAGGACCTCAGCTGTCCACCATTAGGTATAATTTGATGCTCTGATTATGGGCTGTGAGTGGCATGGGGATGGAAAAAGGCATCTGCGTTCCTCGAGCAGTCAAGACCGTGGACCATAATTCCAGAACGAGTGCTGGAAAATGTCATTCTCACCTTTCTCAGTGTCACATGCATGGGCTTGGTCAGAACCGTACAATTAATGATTAGCGCAGAAACAGGATTTGATTATCACCATTAATGACTATCACCTTCACGGACAGTTGAATAGAGGCCATTTTGTCCTTGTCTGACAAACCTGCCAAGAAAGCTTAAAAACGGAAATGGATGGAAACCAAAGGAATCTGAAATGAAACAAAGCTGACTGCAGACCTGTAATTAGAGAACCTTTTAAAATCTGTGCAACTCTTCTTTTTTAACCTTTTCGAAGTACAAACAGCAAAGCCCAAACAGAATGAAGACGCATTTGAAAGTATTAGGTGTGCGTCTGACATATGTGCATCGTTCCCCCGTGCTCCTCACGGCTGGAGGTGGTCTTCAGCTTGAGTGGTGTGTGGAAATGACCTCTCCTGAGAGCTCCTATTTCCACTCGCTTCAGTTGTGTAACGGCTCGGCCCTCCCTCCCGCTCCCTTGTTCTGCCGGGCCATTCTTCCAGCATGTATCATTAAGACAGCAGGACGTTCGGCCTGAATGCAGAGCCAAACTTCCGCTGCGTTTTAGAGAGCTGATGATCAATACCCGGCGACGGGCTCTCAGACTGCTGCTTGGTTTTTCTTCGACTTGGTTTTTCTGCAGCAGTCATCAGAGCCATTGAAAAAGGAATATATTCAATTCAAGAGATTAGCCTTTTTAGGTGCATATTTTGAGGGTTTGCTTATGGACTGAGGAATTAAGAACTTTTATTTTTTTCCATTTGATTTCTTACTGTAATTGATTGAGGTGTATGGTCCCATGAGTATGTTTACTTGACACCTATCTGTCCATTTTCCTACATTCAACATTTGGAATTAAATAAACAAATATGAGGCATGGAATAAATTACATTTTAAATTCACTTGTTAAGAACACAAAACAGCAGAAAACACAGTTAACTTCCATTTGGAATAGCATCCGTAACAGTCAGAGGGAAGCAAACAAATGGATTAAAACCAAGTGAGAAACTGGAAAAACTGAAAAGGTATTTCTCAAGCCAATTGAAAAGGTGAGCAAGAAGCGCCTTGAATTTTGTGAGGAAAAAATGTTGCATGTATATGTGTTACGATGTCTCATATCAGTGACATACCTATAGAGTGTTACGACAACTGTGTCCATCCACTGTGACTAGATAGCCCTGTGATAGCAGATAGAACTTAAAGATTGAAATAAGAGTTGTTTTTAATTTGCATAAATCTGTTCCATCCACATACCATCCGCAATGGGTAAACCCAACATACAGTGGCCTCTTGACTGTTTTGAGATACAGGGGCTACCATAATAGATAAACACATTTAGGTTTGAGGGAAGACTGTGCTCAATAAGGATTAACGAAGATGCAATAAATCTTCTGTCCGAGAAACTGATAAAGATTCTGACCAGCGCGGCTGCTCAGCTCTTGTGTACATTGAATCGTGTGGTGAGTAGAGCCGCTTCAATAATGCGATAAATTTAGAACACTCTGTTCCCCTTCTCTGCCTGTGGGTTTGGCAGGGCTCCCTCATTTCCGCGGATGTTGTACTGACTCCCCGCTGAGTGGCATTCACAGTTGTTTGTAGTGTTGCTGTGTCATACGTGCGGCTGAGACCGCGGCTGTCCAGGGCAGGTGACATGACACACCATCTCGAGGTCCTCTTAGCTCGTTCACCGGCTACCTACCGAGCGAATCCAGCAGAGCTGTTGGATAATGTTAGGAAGGTAACTATAGCAACAGTATTGTGACAAGGCTGGTAACTACTTTCATTGGTAACTACAAACTTGTTACAGTCTGTCTCTTTTCCCGCTTTATTTAGCTAAGTAACTTAACCTTAAGTTCGACCAGTTTGTGTTGTGCGCAACTCCCCCTAACTGTACCAAAATTTGTGATATACCATGGGTTCTTGTGCCATAATGCTTTATTAATTTCATCATACAGGTAGCTATAGATTACTCATAACCACAGGGTTGTATGCAGGAAATGTCAGTAGCCTTTACACCTGACTTCCAGTTGGAACTTCTTAGCCTTGCATTTCTTAGCTGTTAGTATTGGTTTGTGAACTGTAAAACCTCTCCCATTTTCCTCTGTTCATTCCTTCCCCACTGTCATAATAGCCCTGATTTCCCACTATTCTTGGCCCAATGTTTCCAGCAGTGACAGTGAAGGACAACAGGCACACGGTCTCACAGGACTGGCAGCGTGCCCCAGCTGCACGGTTCCTGGAAATGCCTGCCCAGGAAAACATCACACAGCCAAGCGGTCACTCTCTTAATTCTGTCCAAAGGGTCTGGCTGCTACCACGTACAAGAGACATTGCTGCAGCTCATTCATCTCAACTTCAAACAAAGCGCTGCCATCGCCGGCTTTTGCAAACGTGGACAAGCATGTGCTGGCCTTATGCTGGAGTCACGAAGCCGACGGGGCCCCTCAAAGTCGAGGAGATCTCGGGCACGAAAGAGAATAATTTAAGGTTCGACCTGGAGGATCATTTTGACTCTTAAGCCCCTCGACGTGTGTAATACATCCCCCCTCACAGTGCGGCATTTGGAAAAATGTATTGCAGAGATCACTGCACAGCAGAAGTCCAATTGTTTGCTATGAGCTTTGGGAATGACAGCTCAGGCTCCATCTGTTGCCTACAGCACGCTCTGTCCTCGATGCTAAAGACTCAATGTGGTCATGAGCGCCTTTGCTGAGGTTATGTCAGTGACACTCCTGGACTTAATCCTTGGTCCTTGGTCATCTTCTCTTTTCTGACATAATTCAACTGCATGCCCACACTCAGGACCACGTCACTATGGACTCCAAGCTCTGGATTACAGGTGACAGACGAGTGTGACATCAAAGTGTTAGGGGACCCTTGCTCAGCATAGAGCACAATGATGCACCATAGCAAACAGATGTGTGTAAAACCTCAATGACTGAGGTTAAAGTGTGGCCGGTAACTTTTATGGCCAGGATATGCCATAAAATTTACAGTAAAATAGTTTAGTTGTCTTATCAGATGAAGCACCAAACTGTTTTTAGGTAAGAAAATACTTAGATCAGTGGTGTTGACTTCAGGACCCAGCACACAGTTGAAAATATACTGCCCTCCTAAGACTCAATATAGATTCCAAAAGTAAATAACATGTGGGAAACTATCCACATATTACGAAAATGCTCGACTATGGGACCCAAACAGAAAAATTACTGCCCCCTCAGGAGCCATCACAGAGTATGGAATAAACTTAAAATGTAGACAATGAAAGGCCATTTTTTTCATTCAGATGTCCAATATCCAAACAAGAATACATTTTAAAATGTGTTCTAGGATTACCTTGTGAAAAGCTGAAATGAATAGTTGTCATCTGCATTAAACAAGCAATAAATTTCTGTGTTGGGGAGAGGTAAATTGCTTGTTCATTATCATTCAAAAATGACCTTTAATTAGATTGCAAAGTTGATTAGTTGTTTTATAGAGGTAAAAATACATTTTGAACATCAATTTAATTTGCTGTTTCTTCATTCTGATGATAATAATTGCACTTTTCATTATCATCATCTCATTTCTGTGATCCACTACAAACCCATCTCAGGGCATATTTTAAAAATCACTGGTTTAGATGTTCATTATGCTTTGTGCCTGTGGGGAACAATAAACAGTCATATCATGGGTATTTCAAATGTTTTAAATTCCTTTTAGTACGATGGTTCTGATGTGCATTGCTGGGACATTAGGTAGGGGAAGCAAAGGCTTAAAAAGGAAGAAAACCTACAGACATAGCACAGGTGCAGGCACTGAGTGAGGCATGCTTCACAGATACTTAAAGCTTAGCTGGTCAAAGTGGCCATCTCTGTTTGAATCCTTATGCAGAGAAATGTTACGGAAAATCATAAATAAAAAGCTAGTTCATTTAAATTTGATGGGGGATCAGAAAAATGGCAAGGTATGTTAGCCCCTCATTTTGTCTTTAGGCAAATTTGGTGCTAACGATACTTTGTTGATAGGCTGAATTCAGTGGAACTGATGCAGTGATAGACTGGGGTGGCAGTGTAGCATAGTGGTTAAGGAGCAGGACTCGTGACTGAAAGGTTACTGGTTCAATCCCTGCTGGCGACACTGCTGCTGTACCCTTGGGCAAGGTACTTAACCCACAATTGCTTCAGCAAATATCCAGCTATATAAATGGATAACATTGTAAAGAACGGTAACCTATGTAAGTTGCTTTGGATAAAAGCGTCTGCTAAATGAATAAATGTAAATGTAATAGACTCACAAGGCTTGCACATACTCCTCCAGTGACACTTGAGACAATGGTGCGCACACGCATGCGCACACACGCACTGTCACACAATCTCTCTCTCTCTTTCAGTCACACACACATGCACACAGTTCTAACGCAGTACACGTACATACTGTACAAAGGAAAAGGACCAGTCTCGGTAAGTGAATTATGTTTCATTTTGTGTGCGTGGGATGGGAAGTTCTGCTGATGTCAGTGGCTTTGAGTGAAAGGGCCCCGCAATGAATCAAACTCCCATTACTTTGAATGAGGATTGACTCCCCAGTCTCCGATTTAACCTGACCAACTTCAAGGCTGACGTGAGAAAGTGCGGAGGCACTTTAATTACTTTTGCTGCGACTGCATTCAATTACTCGACCAAGTCCTTTGCAGAGGCAATCCCATTGGCCAAATACAGCTTCTGCAATGCAGATTTTGCATGTAGTGTGTGTGTGTGTGTGTGTGTGTGTGTGTGTGTGTGTGTGCGTGTCAGTTTGCTTGCAAGTATCATATAGCTAACTACTGTATGTACATGCATGCATAGTATTGTCAAAAATTCTGACTTCCCCTGTCACAGGATGGGACTTCCCTCAATCACAGTCCAACCTAAATCTGAAGTCACTCAGCAACACACTGCACATGTTACCAGGATGTTAAACCATTTCACATTCTATCAGGGATTTCAAATTCTCTCAACTCTTCCCCTTCTGATTTTAATTTAACTGTCTTTATCCCCTGTGGAAATCTTCAAAATGCAAGTCTCCACGCAACTCTATTGAACTTGCAAATTCTCTGGACTTATGGGTAATTTATGGCGGTAAAACATGGAGGCTGCGCTTCTGTCAGCCTTGGGGAGAGACTGCAAGTCAAGGCAGATTTATGTTATCAGGCTTTTAAGGATGTTTTACCTAGTGGCTTTCAAAGGGCAAACCGGCGTTGCTTTCTAATCTTCGTCGCAATGGATGTAACTGGTCGTGTTTCATTTCAGCACTGGGGGTCCAATGGATGTTTATTATCACATTTAGGATGCAAAAGCTGACAAAAAAATGGCAGCTTTTTTCCCCCAGCAGTTAATACCCTGGATTACACAGTGGAGGGCTGAGGCATCAGCGTGTTTTGAGTTTTTCCCATCTCGATTGCGCCAGTATCCATCGCGCATTTGCAAAACGAACGGGCTCCCGAATGTGGCAGATGCGTGACCGTAAACATCGCCGAGCGGCACTGAACCGCCGCGAGATAATGGGCGGGGTGAGGGCGCGTCGGGCAGCATCTGGGGGGCGCAGAGGAGGGTCACTGACCTCATGAGTGCCGGGGCCCCGTCTCGCAGCCAAAGTCGATCGTGGGGAGGGCTGGGGGGCGCAGTTAAGCCCCCAGCTCCACTCATCTAATTATCACGCTTATCATTCTTACGCAAACGACCTCTGACATTCCAAGCGCTGCTGGCTGTCCTCGGAGAAATGGCAGAGCCTGCAGGAGGCCGAGTCATCATCACAGCCCGCAGGCGCGGCTCTTTCCCAGGCTTCCCTTCACCCGAGCCATTACATTATTTATGTAACTATGCCCTCCTCTCTCTCTCTAGCGTCTTGTGTAGCTTCCATTTGACATTATCTATTTATTTTTACAGAGGCAATTTGAGTTAAGTACCTTGCGTAAGTACATTCAAAGCGTCGCAACCTGGAAATTTCTTGTCACAAGTCCGGACCCCTCAGCGGTGCTCCACTGTGATGCTGCGCTACAGCGTGACCTAATAGCACAACGCAGTGGCACTCTTACAGCACGCCCCATTATCACTCTGAGTGATATCACGCTGCGCTTTTACAGCTAAAGGGTATCGACGGCGACAAGCTAAACAGTTGAAATATGAAGAGACGTGCTTAAACGTGAACAGACATGAATTAGCATGTCTGTCTCTTTTGGTTTTTATGTTGAACGGTATGGAAAACACCAGCAGTCAAAGCCTAATGGTGGCTAATACATTAACACACGTTAAATTCTATAAGGTGATCAACTGCAATAGATGCATTATCTGTCTGCATGATTCATGTTTCATGTTTTTTCCTTTAAAATTTTTTTTTTGTACTCAATATGTACTCAATGTTGTAAAGAGAGATGATGTTCATATTAAGGACATTTTCATTTTTAAAGATGCACGTTTAAACAACAGATTCCGACTACTTTTACAGGCTCAAAGCAACTTCTATTGTTGTTATATATGGAATATTGAAATAGTGCAGTACTTCTGAAACGGATGTGTTTTTGATGTGGCATTATCTTATTACTGCTGACTTATGAGAATGGACAACTGGTTGATATTGTTAAATTTGCCTTGAAATACAAGTTTCTGGCATCACACACATACAGACAAAGTCAAAGTCAAAGCTAAATAATATTCTCCACACCTGCTCCCCACTCTGTCATTGCCTGTCTCTCCCTCCCTCCCGTCCCATGGCCTTGTGTTTCAGGTTGTGCGGGCGTACACTTCCCTCCTCGTATTCCACCTCCCTTACGCCGACCTGTCCCCCTCTGTGGCTGCTGTCAGCACTCGCTGATTCATCTAATCTGATAAGCCTTTGACCCTTGACCCAGCAACCGAGGGGGCCCCACACAGAGCTCTGCAGCTGGGAAAAAGGCCCTGGGAGCTTGGCCAGAGGCTGCTCGGCCGACCCTTTGCGATTCGTCAGCTATCCCTGGGCGTTGTTGGGGGGGCCCTTCCTCTGTTGAGACCGGGAGCTACTGCTACCGAAGGGAGGACACTCTGGGAAGGTGAATTACTCCCATCATGCCTCTGCAGGAACGTCCTTGGTTTCAAGTTTCAGAGGCTATGGACCTTGCCACATGCCAACTTGAGTTTGTCTCCTCAGATGGAAACAAAAAGGATGACACAATCTGTCTCTTCTCAGTTTGTCTTTTGCACATTGAATGAGAGTTGTTGTCCCAGCATTGTGACATGTCTTTACTTTGCTCAATGGGCTATTTGTTACATTTCGGTTGTCACCATTGATCAGCTGGGTCTTTGTAGTGGCGCCACACTCAACGGCGTATCATGAGTGATTCGAACCTTGAACGCCTCCAGCTGTGAGTCCGGCGCCCTCGCATCCCCCGACGCCGCTCCCCCTGCCACGGCCCGTGGCAGGATGACACGCCTCTTGTGCTTAGCGATGCGTGTCCGTGTTGCGGCGCGAGGCGAAACGGAGTCTCCATCAACATTATTAATGTTTGAACAGGCGCTCGTGTCGAGCAGCGCGGACGTTCGCGGTCCCTCGGCGGAGTTTGCTCCGAGGGGGTGTGGAGACGTGGAGAGGGGCATATGGGGTCTCTCTTCATCTGAGAGCTGCTCGCTCGAGTGGAATCGCCCGGAATGCTCTCTGCTTCGGTTTGCCATCAGAGATGAATGAAGAGCGTCCAGGCAGCGATGGCTCGTGTACGGCAGCTGGATGCATTACAAAGGAAAGGAAAGGCTTCCCATGGTTACTGAAAGCCCTTTGAAATGTTTTCATCCTGGAAAGTCACGGAAAAGTCGTGGAAATCGATCAAATATCTCACTGTCCTTGACACATGGAAAAATGCCAGAATTGGAAAAAAAAAGGCTTGATGTCATTGAGAATCACATCAATGTCAGGGTGTTGATATGTTGATATTGCGAACAAGTGCTCTGCTTTTTCAATTACCTTAACTGTAAATGGCACCTAATTATTTATGAGCAATCATAGCATACTCATAAATCATGTAAACTGTAAGAGCTAACAACAAAGGGAAATGGTAGCTGAAGCGATGGGATTCAATTCATTATGCTGTTGTGAGATTGTGCTACACTACATGAAAACATGCTCTTTGTATATTATAAAGTAATTGTATTTAGAATAGTGTCCTTGTTAGGGTGCACTGATGTGGAACCATTGCTCCTGTTGGGGAACCCAATACAAAAAGAAATCAAACTAGAACTTGGACTCAAAGCTATAGAAATCGGGCCGCGCTCAGAGCATCTTAGCCGATTGAGTCACTCTGGTACCCCACCAGGGTTGTGTGTTAGACGTTTGGCCATACTGTCTGTCTCCTGATTGGATGGACACAATCCTCTTAACCATTTGTAGTCACACTGAGAAAACCATGTTTGAATCTATTGAAACTCAGGTTCAAGAACCAGGTTTTATAAACACTGAGCAATGTCTCATAATAACATGATAAGAACAAGATCTGTGTGGGGTCTTATTTTTAATAATGCAGATGTTCTAATCTTTTAGGGAGGATGCCATTTTTCAACATGTTTTCAGGAAGAGAAATGCAAAACAAAATCATCACAGGGTCTTTTTTTAAATGCCAGAAATCTGCTGCAAATTTAAAAATGTCCACCCTTGGGAACATCTTACCATATGAAACATACCTTATACTATGAAATGTATACATACACACTATGAAACATATTTTATTACAATGTCTCCGGAGAAGTAGGTGGCAGATGTATGAATCTGTCTCTTTTAAACTCCTCACCACTCACCACACACACACACACACACACACACACTCACACACACTCACACTCACTCATGTTAACCTCCAGATGCCATTAAGATTATTAATTCATGATGTACGGTCACTGTTGTCCTGACTTGTCACCTCCTCTGCTGTAAATGATGGAGCAGATGTATTCTGAGAGCAGAGAGGATGACACAATCTGTTTCTTCTCAGTTGCTTTTTCCCACATTGAGGAAAGCCCTTCAAGCAGCCAGTTCATAACTACAACAAATGACTAAGTCCCGATCTAATCAAAATCTCAGTGCGTGCTGTCAAGAAAAGGCAAGTAAATAGTCCAAACAAGAGGAAATATTCAAAAATGCTCTGACCTCACCTCAGGGAATTATCTTTTCTCCATGTTTGCTGTGTGCTAATAGGAGCGCTTGTATGTCTGTGTGTTTTACTGTGTTCTAGTGTACTCTGTGTGTGTGTGTCTGCATGTGTGGGTGTCTGTGTCTATCTGAATGCGTGTGTGTCTGAGTCTCTGTGTGTGTGTGTGCATGTGTGTGTGTCTTCATATACGTGTGCATGTGTGTGTGAGAGAGAGAGAGAGAACATGTCTGCCTCCTTGAGTGGATGCCCGCAGGAAACTGCACCACTGCTGCCACGGCGCAGATAATGCGGTGCGTGAGTTCAAAGCGGAGAGCGGATTGGGCGTGGGGCCCCGGGCTCCGGTGACTGAGTCTGATGTTAGGGACGGGGATGAAGCTGTCTGCCACTGCCGCTGCCAGGAGGCTGTGAGAGAGCATGACAAGCTTCATCTCTGTGTCACCCCCATTCAAATGAGGACATTTTGGCTTCAATCGGTCTCCAGGGAGGGAAGGAGAACTGAGACTGTAAAAAATGAGAGAGTGACTGTGTGATAACTACGGCTGCGTACCATACAAAGAACCACATTACGAGGTTATATTGTCTTAAACTAACATTACCAAATCTGCAGTAAAAACAGATTTGTTCATATAAACCTAGTTTTGACAAATGAAATTCCTTGTTGATCCATTTCCTGGCAGAGTCTCAGAGACTGCCATAATTTTTCCGCCAGTCAGTATTGGTTTCAACATTGCGTTAATGTCAGAAAATATAATACTTACAATCTGCATCTCACAGCCATCGTCTTTGATCAGAACAAACAGCTACCTTCATGCACTGTTTCCACTCAAACAAGCTGCGGATTTAGCCCTGAGCAATCACACACTAGAATGAGTCTGTACACATTTCAGGACCTGATAGCAGATTGAGATTGATTATAGTTATATAAGGCGATTTCAACATGTGAAAAAGATTCCCACATATTGAGTTGTCCAAGCTGTATGAAATATTGCAGTGAATACAGCGTTCTCTGTACACATAGAGAAAAGATTTAGATAGAGTTACATAGAGAAAAAAGGAGAAGAAATTTTATTAAGGCAAAGAGATCTAATCCCTGTTTGGGAAGTTATATAATCTGCACACATCTCTATTTATTCAGCAACTGATGTTCCTCAAAATGATTGCATGCGCTCTGCAAGAGAGTTTCATTAGGAGCCTACAAAATATGCTGAATTTATTAGTGATTCAGTGATTCAATGTAAATTAATCAAATTTTCAATAAAGAATAGGAATTATGTAAGATGACAAAATTTTATTATTTATTACATAAGATGACCCTGCTTAAACTGGGAAATTTCTAAGAAATTTTTAATAAGATTATTATTCCACTGAGTTTACTAAACCCAGTGTCTTTTTGCAAAAAAAAAAAAAACATTCAAATAATGCATTTCTCTCACAAGGACTGACAGCAGATACCTGATAAATGATGTCAAACTCAGCATGTCATGATTGATCCTGCTGGAACTCCTGTCATACATCTACAGGTATACTATCATTAGTGTGGGTGAATGACTTGGATACCTGATTAAAAAAAACTGAAAAGGTATTTATACAATCTCAAATAAAGGTAGTCATTATTTTTACTTTTACGTTTCAATTAGCCTATATCTCACCTCTCAGACTAACACGTCTCCCACTGCAAAATGCAGCTACAATGATGACTTTATGATAGTCATATTGTTTAAACAGCAGAACTGAGCAGCCTACACAATTCTGAAGTGGATCCACAGGTTTGTGTCTGTTTTGCCTGTGAGACTAAAAAAAAGATGGTCCTCATGACTGTGCATTCCATAGTTATTTAGTGACAAATGTATCCCATAGTTATTTGGTCAGGAAGACCAAAAAATGGTCTGTTCATTGGAAATAATAACATTTGAGACCATTTGGCTGATGGACGACATAGTAAACATACCCCTCAAATTAGTGCTTAGCATTAAAACATTAAGCAGCTCTTCTTACCATAGTGCTAAACATGCCTGCTGATGCTTAGTGTTAAACAGGAAGTGGAACAGCAGTGTATTTCTGGACCACTAATGATGAGCTGCTCTTTTACCAATGGTATAATGGGTGTTCTAATTTTGTGGAAACCTTCTCTTACCATCCTCAAATTCTACTAATGCAGATTTAATTTAAAGTTGAAATGTCAAGCTTTGCTTTTCCTGGCAGAAACAGTTTGAGGTATCCTATTTGCATTGACGGACAAATTTGAAAGCCCATTGACATTTAGGCAAATATCAGTCCCTAGGAAATGATTATGACAAAATTATGGAGTATTTCTTACAGGCTGTGATGAAATCATCCATATTGTTTGTATTGCAAGAGAAAGGTATGGAAATAACAAATGGTGCTGACATTTTGGCTGAAAATGGGCTTGATGATGACAGTGATGTTAACTTTTGGGAATTGGTGGGTGTTGTATAGACGTACTACATGCCATTTTATCTCCTGAGATACTGTAGATAGGTGGAGGTATATGTGAAGGATGACTCACACCCAGCTCTGTCAGGATAGTTCAAAAAGAAAAGGTCATGTAACATTTTTCAACAGATCTGATGGCGACCTGAAGTCTAGGGCTGTAGAACAGGTTTAAGTTAACTCTAGACTTCGCTTTCCACAGGCAAGAAGTTGAGCAACTTTTTGCCTCTTGAGCTCAACGGCAGGTGTACAAGGTTATTCAAACAGGGAATGTTTGCCGTTCACCACCTTTCTCCCAACCCCGCCATGACTGGCTGAGCACGGCCATTTTATCTTTGCGAAGGGCAATAACTGCAGGCAAACTCAAACAAATGGAAAGAAACGATTCCATTCTGTTATCGTCCCCACCTCCACAAGCGTGTTTGTGTGTGGTCTGTGTGTCCGCCAGGCAATCGTGGTAATCTCCAGCTCGCAGAGCGGTATTGGCTGCAGGGGTCTGTTAGCATATTTCAGAGATAAGAGCGGCCGCAACAGGAGGCGCACTCGCGCCTCCCAAACAAACTGGGTCAGATGGCCACTTAGGCTTGAGAGGTCATTTTCAACCAAATCAAAGTACAGCTGTGGTATTTGCCAGGCTGAGCAGGCTGCTGGATGAACCTCAGCCTCTCTCTCTCTGTCCGGAAAGAGATGCGTTTCGTGACATTTCATCCAGGCCCTCAGAACGTCGCAGCCTGACAGCCACACAATGAGGCGCGGCTCGAAACGCTCAGAACCGTCTCGAGCACCCTCTGTTACTTCTGTTCTGTGCCTGTTGCTCGGGGAAACGGTGCACACTCCCATGGCAACTGCCGCCGTATCAAGACCGAAGAAAGCAGACGTGTCATGCCCTCCATCCTCAAAGCCCAGCTGGCATTCGTCTGGAAGCGGATAACGTGATGAGCTTTCCGGGTTCCACTGCTGCGCCCCTGCGATGCATCACACTGTTCATTTCCCGTACGAGAGACGCGCCAAAGCTCCATATGAAAGCCCTTGCTGTATTGTTACCGTGTAACTTGTCATCTGCTTACTCCTGCTCCTGAGGTCATTAGCATGGAGTAGTCGTAAGAAACGTGGCCTCTAACCCAAGGTGCTTAAGCCAAATTGCCTCATTAAATGTCCAGAGGTATAAATGGATTATATGTAAAAATTGTAAGCTGTGTAATTTGGATTAGAGCGTCTGCTGAGCACATATAATGTCATATGATTGAGCTGGTGTCCTGACTGGTGGCGTCCCCCAGAAGGTCAAGGCTGGTGCCTCACAGCAGCATGGCGCCAGCGTTCTAAGTCTAATAATATATGATTGAAAACAATGGCATCATTTTACACTCATTTTTTCCATAAAGCTGCCACCCTGCCACCTGCTTTATCTCACAATACAAACCGTCGTAATGATGATGCTAACTGGGTGAATTAATTAAATGCAAGCATTTGTTGAATGGAACCAATAACAAAAAGACAGGACAACAGCTTCATAGAACTGAAAAGACTGCAGCTTGATAGAACCGGAAAAAAAGAAAGTGTGGCGTACAATATTAAACACTTGGCACAATTATTCTTATAGAGCAGACCTAAGCATATGGATGTGAATACAAATTCTTTGACTCTATCTCTTTGGTTGAGTCCCTGCAGAATTCTGTATTGTGACTGGTTAAGAGTAGCTTTAAGTTGCTGTAGGGATTCGGTAGTTGCAGTCAGTCATCCAGAATAGAGAGAGCAGCTGCAGGGTTTGACCTAAAGCCCGCGATGGGAGGCGATAGTTGTGCTTCAGCTCGTTAGGAGCCAGACGAGGTGTCAAACTGGATCCCAGCTCTGCGGTAACACGCCTTTTACAGTGAGGTATTGGAGTCCCCACAGAGTCCCCGTCTGTGATCTGCAAAATTTCACGTTGAAATCTGACTGCCGAAGTGAGGCACCAAGCAAAAATCTACCTCGCCCCTTCCCAGAGTGGGACCACTGAGGCAGAGGGGGAAGGAAGGAGAGATCCAGAGACGCTGAAGGGAGGGAGGGAGGGAGGAGGATCATACATCAGGTAAGAAATGGAAATAAAAAGGAGTGAATAAATCAGAATGGATAAGAAGCCTGCAGACGGATGGAAGATAAGGCAGGAAAGGCGAAACAGAGGGGAAGGGGTGAGTGTGAAAGGAGGAGAACAGAGGAAACTAATCCCGAGTATGGCAAAAGTGGACATGGTGCAGAACCCCTGGAAGATATAATGTTAGATTTGAGAAACCTGGCTGAACTTCAAACGTGCCCATATTTCAAAGAGCGATCCGATGAAGTTTTAAAAGTGCGTCGCACCTTGATGAATGTATACCATGAAAAATTCATTAGAGCGACGGCTGGATTTCATCTGGCAAAACAGTATCAGGTAGATGCTGTAAATAACTCCTACACTTTTATAAAGAAATTCTTACATTTAAACGGTATAGGATGATTATGACAAATATATCTGGCTTTTTGTTGCCCTGTGTGTCTTTGAGGCTGTCGCATATAATGCTGTTTTCTGTTTTCTTTTTCTTTTGGGTCGGTGGTGGGGGGAGGCAGGGGGGCATTACTGTTGGAGAGTCGCAGTGGTGACATCATAGGTTAAAGCTGTCATGAAGGCGTGTTTAATTGTGTGACATGGTCTCGTCTACAGTCCCGCATATCAGCGCAGGTGATCACAGGCGCCTGTGGGTGTCACAAGGCACCTGCTCCTGCAGCTCTCCCAGGGTCACTCCTGCTGCTTACTTACCGTGAGCAACTCATTCACAATGCCATTATTAGCAGGGGTTGTGAAGTGTACCATGTTTGCTACTCAGCCTTATGAAATGCTGATATCACCATAGCAATGTCCATTTTAGTAAGGTGGATGTGGGATGTCAGGTTTGCCCACTTATTCACCTGGAGTTTTGGGATTTGTTGGTCGAAATGAATCAATTGATTTGCCCTCAGTTATAAATGCTGAATTTAGACAACTGCTGCTATCATTTGTCTCTGTTCACCCACTCGGCATTTCAAGCCATTTGAACACAGGAAAACAAGTGGGCACAGCTGGAATAATGGAATAATCCTGTCTGATCCTATATCTCTGGCACTGACCCAGAGGAGGTGGAAGACTTTCCAACAGACACATGTACACATGTGTGAGAATTATGCATGCATGTCAGCACCATTGGTTGATCAGTTTGATTAAAAAGGTATGAAAAAATGGTGAAGTTCATACTCTTGGTTGCTATGTGCGCTTGCCTTCCTACCTCCTCTGCAATGTTTGTGGTCTGTTATTACCAGTTTTCAATCCAAAAAAAATTGCTAATCCCATTAGCGGGACATATTATGTTTCTAATTTCTAGAGCTACACGCTCTATTCATTTTCATTCATTTCATTCCATTACAGACCCCGGGAACAGGGAGTGAAAACCAGGGAGCAGAAGCAAATAATAGAGCCAAATTAATTTCCTATGTTATGGGGCAAAACCATTATTTAAATGTTTGCTTATGGGCTAAAACTTTATTTTTTACCCATTTCCACTGAATTTTCACTGTTAAGTGAAAGAGTTATCAAAGCAGCAGCCTCCAAAGCTATTAGGATCTCCTTTAGGTTGCTGTTACTGACACACCCTCTTGCCAGAGGCAATAAAAACTCACCTACACCAATGTATAATTATGGTTAAAAAAAATTACAGGTATCTAGCATTTTTTACGTCTACCTTATATTTAATGTATGTTTTGAGGTAGCTACAGAGCTGACTGTACTGTATAAATATACAATAAGCCTTGCAGGTGTCTGACTTAGCATTTTGATTCAGGACTTAGTGTGATCATCAGTATTTCCTCTTCTTACAGTATATATCCTCTTCATTCTATGTCTTTATCCTTTAACTCTTGTCTGTTCCAACTCAGTTTTTCATATTTCTTTACGGCTGGGCCCTGGTCCCTCTCCTGCATCAACTTTTTAAAATTCAGAGGAGACTTCATTGACTCAGTGACACTGAGGTTTTGCCAAAGGCAACATCAGTAAGCAGAAAATGACTAATATATGTACATTAAAGGAAATATTCTCTCTTGCCTCTCCTATCTTTCTGTCTCCCGCTCTCGGTGCCCTCCTCCTTCTCTCTCTCTGCAATCCACAGCCCCTTCCCACCCCTTGCCTCTTCTCCCATCTCCCCCGTCTCTTTTTCCTCTCCTTCTCTCCTTTCTCTCTCCGCATCACTCTGTCACCCCAAACGTCAGCTGAAACACGCATTGCACCCATCTCCTCATCAGCCTCTGTCAGGGTGCAGCGCTGTTTAGAAAAGCGTGGCGTGCCCGCCGGCATTACAGCAGGCCGTTTCTGACACGTTCCTTTTATTGCCTCCGCCTCGTTCTGAGGAGAGATGCTCGCTAGGGACAGGTGAGACACGGCTGCTCTTTTCGTCTAAGATGCAAGTCAGGCACCCTGGTGCTGCTTTGTACCCCATGCATGTGTAAAAGCTTTGCTAGGTCTGCTGTGTGTCACAGGTGTGTTCTCAGCGGCTCTTGCTTTGACATTTTGCTTTATTTGTGTCCTACAAAATGCTTAATTACTCTACAAACCATTTAAAACCTGGGCTCTGCAGTATAACTCCTCTAGGCTGTGTAGCAGCATTTTGGAAAACGAATCCTTAAATAGGCTTCGTACATCAGAGATACACTAAATAATAATGAAACGCCTATTACAGATTTAACAGCAGGTGAGACAGGCTCTTAAACTAGAAGGCAGCCCTGTGTGTTTAGTATAATTCACTGGATCCCACTGTACATAGATTTATTTTCATTCTATTTTGTTGACATTATTGACTGCATATCTGAAAGAACTCATTGTTAGCACAAGCATCAATGTTAATCACAGTATAAATAGTACAATTGCCTATGTTACCTGGAAGCTTTGTGTGCTGATTGTATGTTGTACCTGAAGAATATTAACAGGAACACAACACAGTTTTAGGGAAAAAAAATCTGAAAGAAAAAGTAGGGGCAAAATATAACAAGAGAAAATATTCATTAGAGGGTTTTTCATGTTCATCAAGTGATAAATTTACGTTGGACCTGTTTACATTGTTCTATTAGGTTATTACAAATATGATGTTACAACTGTACTATGTAACATTCAGGAATTACTGAAATTACATGTTCATGCAAAGCTTTGGCAACATCTTATATACAGTATTCAGACATTTTTATGTTGTCACAAAGTTGTCAAATGGTTGCATTGGCACCAGTTCGTTTCCACCTTTGTGTAGCATTGGTACTATGTCCAGATACATATCATGACAATGTTGCCATGACAATGTGGAAGATATTGGCACTGACCAAAACACAAGACTTCCACTACATTGTGAATAGGTAGTAGTGTCGGCACCAACCAAACCATAACATTTCTAGAACATTGTGACAGCTTTTTGTGTTAGCTGGGATGTTCCTGGTCCTATGTCCAGGAGTTTCTTTGCCGGAGCAAGTGAGATGTACTGCAGCAGCAATGGATTTCATGATCTGAAACCACAACTTTCAGCTCTGGAGGCAGGTGGCCTCACAAGTTCTTCACTCTGCTGTTTCAGCTCTTATCTTGTGGGACTAAGCCTGTCCCCTGATTTCTACCGCAAACAAGAGAGAAGCCCCGACTGCTGTTCGGGAAGTGAGAGGCTCGCTGTGGTTGAATTCAATTACAGATAGCAGCCTGTGCCTTTGCCTTTCTGTGCTGCCTGTACTGAGTGAATGCGGCTCATTTGTATGAAAGCCCCCCCCCACCCTGTGCTCGCCTCTTTCTGCTTTCCACATAACAAATTGCAGACACTTCATATCCCCTCGGCCGGGGAGAGAAAATTGGCCATCCAGCTGATGAAAAGAGGCGCGCCTTGAGTGATTAATAAAGACAACATTTTTTTTTGTGTGTGCTCGCCTCGGGCCCTCGTTTAAAATGGCTGTTTCCACCCCAGGGGCGGGTAATTTCATCACACCGTGTGACTGTCGGGATGACGCAGGATGAACAGTACTCATTTGACTAACAATTTGGCATCTAATGTGTGTAAATTTTTGCACGCTGCGCCCGAGTGTTCCTTCTGTGGCTTAATTAGGTTACCCACTGTCCCTTGGGGCGCGACTCCGCCGGCAGCAGCCCGGCCGGCTGGGCCCTCCTCGCGTTTCCTCCCTGGGTACACGCCGTCCTGTCTCGGCCGCGCCCGCGGCGGAGCCAAACAAGATCATTTCCACCGCGTGAGCTGACAAACAGAGCCTCGTTAGGAAGCCCACCCGCCGCTTTTCCTGCGCAGAAGGCGCGCTCTCCCTCCAGTGGCTATTCAGAGCAACGGTGGCGGACGGTCTCGGCGGCGCGAGCGTCCGCAGTAAACACTGATGTTTATCACAGGGAATCTGGCGACCTGCGCGGCGGTGTGCGATATTGTACATCTGCAGTGTGCTGCTCTTCTATTCTTGGCTCTGGCGGTTCCTTTGTGAAGCGATGGGGTCCCATTTTTATCAGCTGGCCTCTCCCGCTCGTCTGGTCACGTTCGCTTTGCGCCGCGGTGCGCTACGCCTCTGCTCCGTCTCCCCCGTCGCTCGGGGCTCCATTGTTGCTTTTTTTTTTCTTTTCCAGGCGGCTTTTATTTACTGTTTCGGCTGTTCCCACACTTCTTCACTTCATTTTTGCCTCACTGTCTGAGCATTGTTCAGGCTCGCTGACCCCTGCTCCCATTTGCTTTCCCTGAACCCCTGACCCTTGCTGGCTGTCCTCAGGGCCTGGCTCTGCTTTCAGAGGCCCTGTGCGCTCTCTCTCTCTCTCGCCACGCCGGCATTGTGCCTCACACCTCAGTGCATTTGCCTCCACACATTTTCTTGGCCGGGCCCCTGTTTCGCGAACTTTCTGAGGGTGGAGAAAAAAAAGAGTTGGGAGGGGGAGAAGGAGGAGGAGTGTGTGTGTGTGTGTGTGGAGGGGGCTCCTGCACTGCACACTCAAGCTGCCAGTTGGGTCGCAGGAGCCTAGCAAAGCCGTGGGAAACCCAGGGACTTGCCAGACCCCTGGAGCTGAACGCCGCCTGATTACCAATATCGACCGCGTTTGATCGCGGAGGAACGGAGGAGGCTGCCGGGGAAATGCAGCAGCAATGCTGACTAACTCCCGCGCCCTGTTGGCATGAAGGGCCTCAGTGAGGGATTGATATTTTACCTGTTAACAGGAGCGTGTCAGCATGAGGGAAATGGAGCCAGCAATGTAGTGCTAGCTTGGATCTCATCAGCCTTGCCTTGGCCACATAATGGCCAGCGAAACAGGAGCGCTCAAAAAGGTGCGGTGCTTGCTGCCGCCGTCTGAGAAACCTGAAGCTGCAGGGCTCTCTAATCTGGGCTGACAGCTCACCTGGGAAGGCAACAGGCAGGCAGGACTACCTGGGACCAAACCCAGGGGGACAAGACCAGCAGACCACAACCACAGCTCACACCCTCTGAAACCCTCATCCAACTCTCTCTCTCTCTGTCGGCCTGCATTGAGATCTCTGAGTCTAAATCATTAGATTTAGGGGAAGATACCCCTCTGAACTGTGTGAAAAAAAGGTTAGTGAAGCAGCAAGAATTAATATGTGATAAAAATGAATACAATACATGTAATATCAGGATACACGTGACGTGTTATCAGTACATTGATGATCACACTGATGTAAACACTGTATCTTTCATATATAGTGTATTCAGCTATAAAATTAAGCATAACGAAAAATAGAGTCTACCAATGATAAAGTAATACTGGTAATATAAATGATGCATTGAAACATGATGCACATTTTGACATGTATGTCAAAATATGTGCTCTATGTCAATATGATGCTAGTGCTATTCATTTAAACACTTAAACTAAATCTGAAGATAACCCTGCCTTAATTTAGCTGAATTTTCAAGGGCATTGGGAGACATGGCTGCCACTGTTTAATTACACTGTGTCTGGCATGTATTCAGCATCTGAGGATGCTGTTTGAATGCATGCAGGGGAGACAGCCCTGATGCAGCACCTTTATTCTTCCGCAGCCTTAGACATATCAATATGGTTCCCATCGATCCCAGGAACTTGCTTTGATCTGCTGGAGCGGGGAGTGAAACTGAAATGAATTTGTTACTCATATAAAAGGGAAGCGCTCCTAATCAATGGGAGCACAGTGAAACTGTTCACTAAGCTCGTGCCAATCAACCACACCTCCAAGGAGTTCAGGCGTGTGTGTGTGTGTGTGTGTGTGTGTGTGCGCGCGTGCGTGTGTGCGTGCGCAGATGTCACACTCCACTATGTCAACATGAAGTTCGATCATAATCCTCCTACAAAATCAGCCCAGATTAACATCTCCATACTTCTCTCACAAACACACATGCACATGTCCACAAACACACACACGCACACGCAGTACACACAAACACGCGCGCACTTATGTGCCTCCTGTCAGTTTGCCATTCAGCGATCTGAAGAGCAAACTGTCATTGTGGGAGGGGTACTGTCATATGCATCTGTGCAAGACCACCGTCACTTCACAACCAAAACAGCATGTTTTAAAGAGGCGCTGCATCTCCTTTGAGCTACCCTCATTCCACACATGTGAAAGATACAGAGGGGAAGACTCTTTTGCCTCAGCCCAAATGCATTAAGAACAGTAATACTGACATTTGCATGCAGCATGAAATTTTAGTTCATTTCCAGCACAGCCATTTTGAAAAGAGGCTTTGTTTGTCAGCTGACACCAGGAAAAATAGCTCTCTGATGGATTGGGGGTGTCATATTGTCCATGTTTCAGTCATCCTAGAGTGTAGAGTGTAGATTTGTGTGATGCAAAGGCGCAAACACCACATCACGCGTGTCATGTCAACGACGCATCCATTCCCACAGAGAATGTGTCAGCGGAGCTGCTTCCATCCTCTGACGGGAGCCTCTTCTCTGTCAGCTTCTTGCGAGGCCCAGGCACAGTCTGACTGTAGGAAACATGAGTCTCAGTCAGGCTTCCATTGCTCTTTCTGTGCTGAGACCAGTCGTAAGCACTTCTCATGTTTTTTGTATGTGAAGCTGGTAGTGATGAAACACATTGGCTCAGGCTCCGCGGAACGGGCTGGGCTCGCGCACAGATGCGCCGCGGGGGTAAATTATACAGCACGCTGGCCCTTAATTGACGGACCGGCGGGGAGGGACAGATGCTGGGGGTTACGGGGAGTCGCCGGGCCCCGCGTGTGGGTGAGGCCGATCCGCGCCGGCGTGTCAGGCGGGGGGAACCGCCGCAGGTGCGTCACGGTATTTAGCAGCCCCCGCAACAGCAGGCGAGAGTCCTTTCCTCCGCGAGGCTTTCGGCGCTTGCTGTACGCTCTGTGATGATCGGCCTCCCCGATCGCCACGGCGTCTGCCAGCCCCCCGTACAGTCATGCCTTTCCATAACCCTGCCAGCAGGGCCTCCCATGTCTGCACCGTGGTTCTGGGCTGGCTGGCTGAAGCTGCCCATCCCACCAGTGGCACACAGGCCCACACACACTCACACACACACATACACACACGCACGCACACACTCACACACAGGCACACACACATTCACACACACGCACGCACATTCACACACATTCACACACAAACACACACTTACACACAGGCACACACACACTCACATACACACACACGCACTCACACGCAGGCACGCACACACACACACATGCACACACACACTCACACACGCACTCACACACAGGCATGCACACACTGACACACAGGCACACACACGCTCACAAATGCACACACACACACTCACACACACACACACACACTTACACACAGGCACACACACACTCACACACACACATTCACACACAGGCACGCACACACACACACACACTGACACACGCACTCACACACAGGCACGCACACACTGACACGCACACACACACTCACACACGCACTCACACACAGGCACGCACACACTGACACACAGACACACACACACTCACGCACAGGCACACACACACACACACACACACACACACATGAACGCACACACACCCGCACATAACCACATACAGCAGTGATTCTCAGCATCGGTGTGTGTTTGCTCGTGTTCGCTCCATCTGAGCTCAGGTAATTAGATTAGAATGAGCTGTTAATTGAATGTTCATCTAGATTTGATGTCTCTATGAAAGCTTTCTGCTGGAGGTTCATTGTGAAAAAACATGTTATTGGAAGTGGGTGAATACAAAGGAAAAGTGAGGCATCAACAGTGCGTGCCTCTTTGACAGAATGCTGCCTCATGTTTAAAGAGAAATGCACAAAGTACACTTCTGAGTTTCTAGGCATTAAATTTCCTGCTTGCACATCGAATATGAGCCAATCATGGAACAAAAAAGCTTACACACCACAGGTCACAGTTCACAGTATTGTGAAACAATGTGTTAGGCAATTTATTTCTGCAACTACTGTCAGGAATGTGTAGGGACAGAGCTCCTAATTATCCAGTAACTACTGAGGGGCATCTACATTTTGCCTGAGCATTTCTTTAGGTGCTGCATTATGTTAATTCTGTTTTCCCATCCCTACCCCTGTTCCCTCAGCTTACTGCATCCATCTAACAGGTATCTGTCACCAGCCACCCCCTGCCCTAAGCTGCATACAAGCAGTTTAGGTAAGCACTCTGGCTAAGAAAGTCACTCAAAGAGTAAGAGTTACCACCGCACGATTTTGCACTGTGTCGGTCTAATGAAAACGTGTTCATATTTACAAGAACTTCCTGCCCGAAATTCGATTCGTGGCACCAACCTGCCTCCATGAAGGGTGCCATAAATAATACACATTTCCCCGTAGCACCCTTTTAGGGTGGAATCAATACATGGGAACGGGGCAGCAAACACAGCGGAGGAGATTGAGGTTACTGGGCTTCTCCCTTGCAAGGCCATTTATATTCTGCTCCAGTTCTGCCAGGCCCATAAATATCCTCCCAGCTTTAGCTGCCCAGGATCTGGTCTGTGTGAAGAGTCGCTGCGCATCTGGGCTGCTGCATGTCAGTCCTCGCAACGGCCATCACATCTACAGGGCTGCGACGGGCCCCGCAGGCAAACGACTTCATTTTCCAGCCTCCGCGGTTCAAAACCAGACGCTCGCGCGTACGCCAAGACATGGAGGCTCTTCCGTGTGCCTTCCCCCAGTAACAAACCAAAGAAGACACTAAAGCCACATCTCACATCTCGCTCCCGGATACAGCGAAGACAGAAGGGACGGTCATGTCAGAGGCGTGGCTCAATACCGTTTGATCTAACGTCAAAGCCAATCAGCACGTAAGATGCGGGGAGAGCAAATGTGAAGGAAGCAGAAGGGGCCTGCCTCTTGGGTGGCACTGAGCATGAGCAGAGAAAGACACAGAGACCTAATGCTGGTTGATAATCCCAACAGTCCCGTTTGCAGCCATCTTTTCATTTCGCTGCATTTCCTTTTTTGGGTTTAATTTCCCGTGCAGGGACAGGAAGGCCGCGGGGGGGCGAAGGTGCCTGAGCGAGCCAGCACCCTACCGCCTTCATGTTGTGCTCTGTCCCAGATCCTCCTCTTTTCCCTGATTTACATGCCTCCATTACCCTGCCACCGGGACTTGGCCGGTGCCCTCAGTGTTGGGCACCCCACGGGAACAGAGCAGAACTGGACCGGATCCAAGACGAGAACCCAGGAGAGGAGAGGTCTGAAATCCCCCGCAGCGCAGACAGAGACCTCTCTGATTTATATTAGCACAGTTAGGGATTGTTCTTGGTCTGGGTTTAAGAGCGTTGGGTCATGAATCAAGCCAAAGCAGGCACGCAGGGAACGCACTACTGGGTTTGAAAGTGCAGAGAGTTTGCGTTAAGACTGCTAACGAAGCCCAGCGCAGTAAATTGCTCCTTTTTGGCTGTTCTAGCACCACGAACAAGAACCAGGTCTGAATTCATTTAAATCACAATTTTAGTGAATTTTAATACCACTAGTAGCCCATGATCATTCTCCTTTGATCTTCTTTTATGCTTTGATATAATTTTTGACAATCATGGGTGTATGAAAGAATGCAGATGATGTACTGTTGCTGAATCAATTAATTCTCCTTAGCTAGAATCACTGCCAGACCAAGTTCAGACCAAGCATGGAGTCTTAGCATGTTTCACATACTCTATATGTATTTTCAGGGTATGTCTTGTAAAAATAGACAGGGTGAATGTGAGCCAGATTGGAAATTTGCCAGGACACAGAGATGCACCCCCCATGCTTTGCAATGAGTGCCGAGGGAACTTTAATGACCACAGTGACTCAGGACCTTGGGTTTGCAAATAGAGAAAATATAAAAAAATAAGAAGGATGACATGTAAGTCACCCTCAATGATAGCGTCTGCCAGGCAAATGAATCCTGTAATAAAAGGTAATGATGTTTCACTAACCAAAGGTTCAATCAATACTCAAGAGAGAATATTACAGGACTGCTTTTCTGTTAGGTGGAAGAATGTGGCCATCCTATCACCCACAGTAAGCAGGCCTATCTCGCGTCTTTTCTAATTTTGTATTTGTTTTGCCAATCAAATGAGCGCTATATTGTTGAAATGAGGGAAACTTGTTCTGACAGTGTCATCACTCAGCACATTAATATCCAAAATAAACCTGTAAATCTTATTTATGAAAGGATGGCAAGATGATAACAGCCTCTCAGCTCCTGCCCCCCAAAAAATGAAGAGCGGGCTTTCTAAGTAATCTCAACAGTTTTGACAGCTTCTGTGCTGAGCAGAGTTCGCCAAACTTTGCCTTTAAAGATGTAAATATAGATGCTTCTTTGGGATTACCTCCTCGGAAAGGCAGCCCTGAAGTTCTTCACACATATTTCGCACATCAGTGGCTAACAAGCCAGGAATGCACCGAGCAAAAGAACGTAATAAAAAGACAATTCCTTCAAAGGGAGATAAACTAAAAATACTTTCCAAGGTCTGGAAAATCACAGTTCACAAAATACTGCTCCGAAACACTGGAACAAGGTGCTGATTAGATGCTGCGGAGTTGGGAACAATGCCAGCTGACACGCCGTAACTCACTGCACCGTCCTCTGATGGCTGACTCCACATCAGAGCTTGTGGCTTATGCGTACCACTCCTCCCTTCTTCACATGCCGACAAGACACTTTAACCCGGGATACTGCAAAATGTCTGCAGAACCAAAACTGTAACATCTGATGCAGAGAGTAAAATAATGCTTTACGTGTGATGCACTATACTTGTCATGCTTGATATCTATGATATCTTGATATCTATGCTCAGACAGTGACTGTCTGCCTATAGTGCATTTGCTAATGGACCATTTTTGAGAACTGCATATCATCCTGGAAAAATGCATATCTAATCTTTGTGATTAACAATAATAAAAAACTCTCTTTGTTCACATGAAATGTGGATTCTATTTCCATCAGAGTACTCTCTGTACCCTGTACTCCAAGCATATATCTACTGATGTATTAGCTTTGGGTTCCACAGAAATGATATCAGCCATATAAGACTCTGATGGGAACTGTGAATGCAACAAGGCCAAAAGTCATTTGGAGATTTGGATTAGCTCTGCAATACTCAACTACTCCTACACGTAAAGATTTTCTGTAATGAAAGTGTTGGGAGAGTTCATGGTTATTGCAGAATAACAGATATCTTTCCAAAGTCATTACCCTGCGAGCAGCCTATGCCAGCTTCGCCAATCGATATTGCACAGGGCAATGTTTTTTATCGTGCATCTGTTGCTGTCAGGCGCCCTGTAAAGAATAGTTTGGTGATTAAAGCACTATGGCAAGGCCTGCTCTATTAACCAAGGCATTGTATTGCGTAACGTGCTTCTTTCCATGTCTGTGTTCACCATCAGCCGAGACTGTTCTATGCCCTAAAACAAAATTGGGTTTCATGGTGCCTTGCTGTTAATATTGATCAGAGAACGAGGATGATGAGAAACATAAGAACGTAAGAGCGTAAAATGCAGAGAATCAGTGACCTGGGTGAAATTCTGCACCAATTTTCACAAATATCTAATTTAGCTGCAGGGATCAACACAGGCAACAGAAATTACAGGCACAAAAAGAGAAAGCTACTCTCAACAGACAGAACAACTAAGCAATGACAGATAATGCCATTGTCTTTCCCTTGTGCCAATGACTATCATTATTAGCAATGTCTACCTAACTAGATATTATTTGTCAAATTGTTGTGCTGTTGATTGATCATCATTTTTAAACCTACTGTCGAAAACTTAATCAAATCAACCAGACAAATATAGAATTTTAATATTGTTATTTTCTGAAGATACATGCCTCTAAGTCCTCTTTTGTGTTAGCATCACATCCCTCATGGATTGTAAATGTCTGACCCATGATTATTGTGATTAATCAAACTCATGTCTAGCCATGTCAGTGTAGTCATAGTTCAAACATTGTAGTGAAGTGAATAATGGAATAATTACTCAAAATAAATTGATGCTGAGTAAGCACCATTGAAATATTTACCTCCGTAGAACAATCAGAAAGGGAATAATGAAAGTGTTTTTGAACTGTTGATGTGAAAGAAAATGCAGTATGCTATAGAAAAACTGGCTGTTTTCGTTTGCAAGCACTGCTGCAACTGGAGTATTTTTACCTACAGTGTGCAACAAAATTTTAGACAGGATAAAATCAGCCATTTAGCACAGGGTGACAGCCCTATCTTGCCTGCACCCTGCATTGTGAGAGTTCTCTACAAGCCATGCTGTATCTGTCTCTCTGTATCTATCATATAAATTTCAGCAAGCCTACATGCCCATTTTACATGTTGGTATGAAACTTCAAATACAGTGCATGCTATGAAGCAGGGCTGCAGCCAATTATACTGTAGTCCGTATTTGAAGGTCAGAAGGGGCAGTAGGGGTGGAAGCATACGGTACATGAATGCAGTCAGAATCAAGCATCTGGCAGCTGGGAGAGCTGAGGAGCTGAAACCAGACTGTTAAGAGGTCTGTATTAACTTAGCAAGTAGCTAGTCATGTCAAGCGATGTCAGGTACAAGGAAGCTGTTGAAGGCTGACGTACAGAAAAAGAAAGGCTAACAAGTCATTTATTTCATAAGGAACTTATTGAGATTTGAATCTGTGTTGCTGTTGCTTTGAATAAGTATTTGAACCTGAACAGCTTTTCAAACCTAGTGCTGGTAAATGTTAGATAAATTACAGTTGTTTCAGAATTGATTGAAAACACAATATTCAGAATTGATTTGTTCATTTATTCAATATTTTTGAATAAACAAATGAAATAGGACAATGTGAGGGGAATCATTTTTTTAGCTAGCTATATAAGAAGTATTTAAAAAGCATTTCAGGCAGGCAGTGTGAATACATGTGTGCAAGGGTGATTAGAGGAGTCATTTAGCCCATTATAACTGTGAAGAAATTTCACTTGTGCAAAACCTACATTTAACTAACTTCCCCCTATGCTCTTGGGGTCTGTTCACAGAAGTTGGCTGAAATAGCCTCAATGTCCATTTAAGTAATCCCATTTAAAAATACCAAGTACTACAATTAAATCCCTCACAGCCTCCCTGCACTGTGACTAAAGAGATTATGAGGGTTATTCATAAACCTTACATTCTCCTTTTCCACAGACACCGGACCATTTCATTTTCCAGTTCATAAATGCGGGGAAGAGTTCCAGGAAAATATTGAGGAATTCCTTTTCCCGTTTGCATGGCATCCTGCTGATTCATAAAGCAAAACCAAAACCAAGTACCAAAAAGGACTGAAAATAAAACTTACCTAATTGTGGTTTTTAAACAGGTTGTGATGAAAGTTTCATTTCTGAGAATGATTGCACACTTGTTATTGTAAGACTTTTTCAGAGGACAAGAGTGTCAATGATTGTGTTTTTGCAACTAATGATTCACAGTTCTGCCGTCTGAGATCATCTGATCTGTGCTGAGCTGTGGCATGAATGCAGTAGTGTATGGATGAGTGGGATCTCTGATCTTTCTCAGTTTTTCAGTAAAGATGTGGCTAAAGATTTAAATGTTTCAGCATACTGCCTGCTTCAGTGAAGTGGTGTTATTCTGATGGCAACTGTGAAGATGAAACAATCTTCACATACATGGACAAATAGTTTCATTCCAGTTTTAATCAGTGAACATACATGCATTTGTTTTAAGGACCATGCGTTTCATTGTTTTACAAACGTTAGCATGACCATGGCTTTTTCCATCAGTTTCACCTCAGTGTGCATGACAATGCGTGTTTTTGTTCAGGAATTGAATAGTTGGTTAACTGTTTAATTGATTAACTGCACCCCTCATTAAGACCACATGATATTCAGCAGATATTCCCATACAATCTAAGCGGGAAGGTTGCGTTTGATTTGGTTATGGTGGCTCTTTATTTGGCTTGGAGACCAATGAAGGGATTGCACCTGGCTGTGGGCCGAGGCTGTTAACCCCCATCAGAGCTTGTGGCTTGTGGACATCATGAACAGGGAAAAGAAAGGGGGAGATGGGGTGGAGGCGGGATTCTGTGAATAGCTGATCTGAAAAGGCACTGGTAATTGGGATTTTTACAGTAATGGATGAGACCAGTTTGTCTAGGTTTGGTTAATTGTGTGGGGATTGTCTGTAAATTCTCCTCCTAAATCTTTGTTTGGAACATCAGTAAATGAGCGGTATTTGTGAGAAAGGAGAAAGGGAGGACAGGTTTGCTTGGAAAACATTTTTTAAAAACTGTATTTTTAAAATAGTTCATTCCTTGTCAACCATATTTTCCTTGTACTTGTGCCTGTTTTAGTTGCTGTAACTCATCATTCATTCATATTATTATGAATCAGTTTTGAATATTTTCCTGTATTTTTAACAAACTCTTTTTATGTAAGAAGCAATAAACCATCTTTGTCACGGTAGCCTTTTTATAGCCACCTCCAGAAGGTCACCACAGGTATAATTTGACACAAATTGCCAATCAGTGCCTCTGTGTCAGGAAGGCTACAAATGAGTTCATTTTAGTAGAAGCGGACCGCACTCTTGTGTCAGCCTGTCTGTTAAAAACAGGGGTGTGCGGATAAAAAAGGATGTCAGCACAATCCACTTCCACTAAAACAATGACATCTTAATCACCATTATGCATAGACTCCCGGATCTCTGTATTATAAAACACATCATTCCTTTTATGTGAGGCTGCTCTGGAGGTTAGTAAATTGCATGTGTTGTAAGCGCATCCCTCACCTCTGACTCCTCCAAGTGCTGCGTGGGATGTTCATCCAGAAAATAATTGCTTTGTCGCCCGCTGAAAAGATGACCTGTTCTTTACTTCAACAATGCTGAGATGCACAGCGATATCGTCTGTGGAGCAGACAGAAAAGATACCCAGGGCTGTTTAATATACGAGCTGTTTGCTTTTTGACCTGGTCCTGACCAGAGTAATGTTACTTAAAAAAAAATCTCCATATAAGAACAAAAATGTTAACAATCAACAGCAACCTTTCTGTGCTGACCTCTCAGCCTTGTGGCAGTCAGTGGTGTGAAGACCTTCCTGCCCATACCATGACTCTGCTCTGGTGTTTTGCAAAGCGAACGCTTTCTGTATCTTTTCACGCTCTCAGATCAAGGTCCCTGGTGTCAAAGCTAAAGGAGCAATCTTAAGAGTGCACCGAAATGATGTGTAACGAAAATGTTTTCTGACAAGTTCCTAACACACCATGGCAAGGGTCCAGACATGCACTTTATCTCTGTACCTTTCAATTCGTATTGAACTTGTCAGAAATTTGGCCCATCGTACAGCTCAGAGCTTTATTACCTTCAGTAGGAAAAACAATGTGAGATGATTCATCAGTGAGTGTGTTGGGAACATCTGGAGAGTTAAGCATTTTTCTGTACCACCTACTGTATACTCACTTTTCCTGTATTTCTTGTAGATTAATAAATCAGTGCTCAGGCTTGCGACTGAGGAAGAAATCGTCTTGCTCAAGCCTTTGTTATTCCCATTTTGGTGAAAATGCTCCCCCCCCCCCAGAAAAATGTTTTGTGCAAATCATGCAGATAGGATGCAAAACATTTGCTGAAATGTTTTTTACTGTACAGTATTTCTACAGAACTATCCATGACATGTGAACAGCAGCATTCTACCATCCCTAGCGAGGAGTAATTATTAAAGACTCTCTGGCTATGGTTTTTGGCCAAGCATAGGCAGGCCTGCAGGGGAGACAAAAGAGGCTAAATACTTTAAGGAGTTATTAAAAAATATTGTCTTGTGTTATTAGCAAACATGCCAATTTAGATAATGATCAACCATCTGCAGCTTGTTTCCTTTTTTCCTTGACAGCATCTGATGTTGTACCATTACCTTGTATACTTATGATAATATATAATAATAAATTCAATTCTAGACTATAATTAGGAGATTGGAGACAGGTCAGTGCAATAACCCTTTAGAGGAACACATTTGTGCACAGAAGTTACAAATGTAAAAAGAATGAAATATAAAAGGTGCTGAAGTTCAGCTTCTAATGACTCATCCTCTGTTAAATTGGCACATTTGTTAATCACACAGGATGTGAAGATTTGTGACCATTAAGTGGTTCAAAAACAGGTTGTTGTCTCAAGGCTGTCCTCCTTGCCTAGACTCCAGGCCAAGCAACTACCATGTCTGGGGTTAACTAACTTGCTGTTAGACTGCATCACTTCTCTGTGAGGAATGCTTCCAGCAAACTGGTTTAGCCTGCCAACAGCTAAGTCAAATCGGCGGAGGTAAGGCTTACGTAGAGTGTGTATTAGTCGTCCCAGTTTGCATTTCTACATATATGGTCTGTGTCTGTGTAGAGGTGGAGTTTACGTGTGTCTCTGGACTTAAATGATCAAGTAGTGCATACACTCCATGTGAACCCTCCTCTCTATACAAATGAAAAGCAAATGAAACATGGCACACTGCAGATGAAAATGTGCACTCTCAGATTTTCATATTATACCTTCACAGGTGTGTATGAATACGCATACTGCTGTATACTGTGTGGGTGTTCAGTGCTTATGTACAAAGGGTGATTCATTCCAGACAACCAAAATCTGAGATTAATATGTATGTAATAATGGGTTGGGGATCAGTGAGCGTGACCTGATGCAAATACTCAAAACACTCAATTCTCAGTTGAAAACTGTATTGTCCCCACCTCAAGGTGATCTGTATTTGCATCATTTTAAAAGATGCTGCCATTGCTTGTTTTAACAAAAGCCTGATTTATGATGAGACAGAGGCTGGGGAATGAAACAAAAGGGAGAAAAGAACCAGGAAACGTGACAAGGTTTAAGAAAAGGTCTGAAGAGGTAACATTGCTTCCCCAGTGTGAACTGTTAGTCTGTTGTGTTATCTTTGTCATTATCTTTTTCATTGCAGTATGTGGATGTAAGGAGACTGCGATTCTATTTTTCTGACCAATAGGCTGTGTGTGAGTCAGCAGTTCATGTGTGTGTGTGTGTGTGTGTGTGTGTGTGTGTGTGTGTGTGTGTGTGTGCGTGCATGTGGGTGTATTCGTGTGCATGTGTGTGTGTGTGCGTGTGTGTGTGGGTTGCATTTCCATTCAGTTCCTGCTCACTCTGCTTCCCTGATTGACTTGGCTCCTCTCCTAATCTTAACCCCTCCTGGTTTGCAAGTAGGATCTATAATTAGTCCAAAGGAGGGGGAGAAGTCACAGATCAAGAGGATTTCAGAGGGGAGGGGCTTCTTTTGTCAGCAGGAATTGAGACTAAGCCTCAAACAGTCCTGTCCTATTAATAATTGTTCCAATGACTTGCTCCACCCATTTTACTTGTGGCCAAACCACAACTCCTCAGTACATATTAATTAGCAATTCCATCCTCATTTGCTTTGCTAATTTCATTTCCAGTGTTCTGGTTGCATTTTTCATCAAGAAAATGGTGGCTTTGAAAAGTCACTTGATTTTTTTGGTCTGGTGACATTTGAGAGTAGGACACACAATCAGCTGGAAAAAAAACTATAAAAAACAAACACACAAATCCCTGCTTGTTCATTTTTTTATCTATAATTATATTCAGAATAAATTCATGGTAAAACAGGTGTTACAATAAATATAAATATAATATACAATAAAATGTAAGTAACGAAATGAACGGAATGTCTTGGCCGCCCGTGTTGGAATGCTATGTTGAATAACAACTGTAAGTCATAAGAATTCTTGCACAGTCTCCCACACGCATGCTCACTGGCATGCGTGCACACAGCACGATACCATTCTCCTTTAGCCCTCCTGCCAGAGCTCTCAGCGGTGCTGCCATGGTTTTGCAGACTGCTGCTCCCTCTCCTCCGCCAACCCGCTTTTCTTCATGGACCTCTCTCTCTCTCTATCCCTCTCTCTGCCCAGTCCCTCAGCCCAGAGTGAAGTCACTGCAGACCGAGTGGTTTTTTTCCCCCTGTTCCAGCCTGTTCTCCCAGGCTGCCCTGTCACCTACAGTTTCCCAAGCCCAGCGCAGTGTGTGCAGGATCGGATTTGCCCGTCCTCATTCCAGTAAGTAAGCGTGACTTGAGCCGCTAATTGAATAGTCCTCTGAATCTGACACCATGCAACAAGTCAGCTCTTAATTACAGGTAGTGCATATGTTCCAACAGAAAGATACAAGTAAAGAGCTTTTTATATCTTATTCATATGAATTTGAGCCCCTTAAAGTAATTAGTAATTGAGGACAGGTGTTTGAATTCAATCTACTATTCAGTTGAAGCTAGGACAGGTAATGAGACAACTGCACCAGATTTGTGGGCAAAAAATAACTTGATAAAACATTTTATCTCTATAATAGTGCAAATACATACAAATACATCGCATAGCTCACACAAGTTGCACAGGCATCGCCCCTCTCTGTTCATGCCAGGCCCTTGAGTGTGTGTGTTTATATCTGTATGTCTATGTGTGCTTTGTGTATGTCTGTGTGTGTGGTTTTGTCCTTATGCATATGCATATGTTTAACTGCATTGTTGGTGTGTGTGTGTGCGTGTGTGTGTGTGTGTGTGTGTGTGTGTGTGTTGCCTTGGAGCTCTGAAGTTGAAGGTCAGTGAAGGTCAGTGCTTCATGCTTTTCCCCTGAAGCTATTACCCCCTTGGGACCCGCTTTATTTGACAGTCCAGCAAGGTCAAGTAACCAAAGGCTTTAAACCAGAAGCTTGTAGGTTTAAACATGCAGAACGGGATACTGCAGTTGTACTACTGAGTAAGTTATTAGTAACCTTCAATATAAATTGAGAGTATGCAAAATGTATGCCACTGTATGTGAGTTGACCTGGATAAGTGTGATAAGTGATTACTTACATTTAGTGGCAGAGACCTAAGATGGTTGAAAAGCAAGATTCCAGATTGTATTGGCCTTCTGGGGAAAATTCACACTCACTGAGATGATCACCCTCACCTGTTTGCCTTTCTTTTCCCATTACAAGAAAAAAGAACTAGGGAGCAAAGTCCAACAAGGCATGATTGTTTAAGCTATATCAGGTATTTCATATTTTTTGGTCTGGTGTTTACAGCTTTGAACTCTCAGATTGATATCTGAGGTGAGGGGCTGCTTGTGAACCTTCTGAATGAGGTCAAGGGAGAGGATTGCTCAAGCCGAAAACGCCCACCCCTCGCGGTGGCTCCGAATGTAGCCAGATGCGACATCAGAGCGCCTTTTATTCTGTTTGCTGAAAAAGCTCGTTAACTGATAAGGACTCCCCTTCTTTCTCCGGTTCAGGGCTCGCTGGCGCAGATCGATGTCCCTCTGGCCTCGCCTCGGAAAACAGGCGCTGTTTGCCTTCGCTCCGGCGGGAGACCCGCGCCACCTCTGACGTGTGAAGCGTATTTATGTTTCTGCTGCTGCATGGAGGCGGGTCTCCTCCCCCTTCCCGAAATGTCAGGAGGCGTCCAGCGGGCACCTGAACAAGGATGGCTTTGTGGGAGCTGGAAGCGGGCTGGCGGCAAACCGACGTCTTGAAAAAAAAAAAAAACTCCTTTGCAGGTGGAGGCCGGAGGACATGTAAACTCACGCCGTGCCTTTCCCAGATACCCAACCTCCCTCTCACCATCACCACCGCCCCCCCACCCCGTCAAGTCTCCGTGCCTCCAGCCATGCTCGTGAGGGCCTGAGACATGCCCACGTCCTGTAATGCCTCCGAGGGAGCGGCCGCGGGGGCGAGGACAAGGCCAGAACCACGGGGCACGCCACACGCTCCCCTCACACAAACCCAACGGCCGCTCAGAAGGGGAGGGTCTCTTTTAAAAAAAAAAAAAAAATGGAGGGGCTTTGACAAAGGCCGTATTGACACAGAACACAAAGACACACTTTGCAGCCGCTCGGTTTCCCCGGTGCTTCAGTCCTGTTATCTTGGTTAATGGGTCTCCCCATGTCGCACAGGATATCGCTTTTCTTTTCTTTTTACTGGGGGCTTTATTGGATTAGTTTGGCTTGGATCTCAAGTCCCCTTCAGTAACAGAAAGGCTATTGTGTCGCTGACTAACTAATGCAATAAGGGAAAGCGGCAGTACGGGTTCTCATAAATTAATTAAATAAAGAAATAAGTATAATGAATATGATCTTGATGAGAACTGAAAAAAAGCTTTGAAAGGCACTACTTATTTGGTGGGTGCAATTCTCCCTACTTCATCTAAAATAACTAAACCAGCCTCCACCCTTAAACCCCAAAGAGCAGCCAGCTCATCATTTTTGATTTGTAATGTAAATCTTGTCACCGCATCCCTCAGTTTGGATTAGATTTACACTAAATTTACATTAAGTTGCTTGGTGGCTCTCTTACATAAAACAAAATACAAGAGTGCATATAATAAGGGCATATGCACAACAGTGCACATAGAAAATGACAGACCACATCTGAACATGTCCCCATGTTCAGTGTCTTAACAACTAGCACTATACTGACATCATGTGAAATCTTTATCGTGGTGAACACATCTTTCCACCTGTGGATATCAGAGAAAGACCCACCTCTCGCAGCGTAAATAAGAGACTTGAGCTTGTGGTTCTCCACACTGGGAAAAAAAACATTTTGTACGCATTTAGATAGTGAACCACGCGTGTCAGAAGCGCTACTGCGAATTGCAGGGCGTTCCTTTGGGGGTTTGCCAGTTCATCTGGGGTTTCGCCAGGGGAAGCCTCAGAGGATCCGTGTGTGTGTGTGTGTGTGTGTGTGTGTGCGTGTGCGTGTGCGTGTGTGCGCGTGTGTGTGTGTGTGTGTGTGTGTGTGTGCGCGTGTCCCGTGACTCGCACACGGGTGGCGAATTTGAGACACCGCTCCGATCCGCAATCAGGTGCTGTCCTTCGCTTTGGAATTTGTGATGAGGGTCTTAAATAACACCACGCAGCATGGTCTCACTGAGCCCGTCAGGCCACGGTAGCTGCCACACCGCGCCTGTTCACACAGAACAAGTCGATCGCCCCGGCTGCGAGCCTCCTGTCATTATCTCGCTGTGTTATTGTCATTTTATATTTCACACTAAATTATTCAAATGCTCTAAATTATTAAGTTTAATATCATATAAAATTCCATTGAATTAAGTATCGGTAACAAAATTGGAAGAGGCACTGTGGGGTGCCCAGGGTGGAAAATCCAAGATGTGAAAGCTCTCAACACCCTCCTTTCTCTCAGTTTCACTCACTGTATCACCATGGCTCTCTTCCTCTCTCTCTCTCTCTCTCTCTCTCTCTCTCTCTCTCTCCTCTCTCTCTCTCTCTCTCTCTCTCTCTCTCTCTCTCACTCTCTCTCTCCTCTCTCTCTTCCTCTCCCTCTCTCTCTCTTCCTCTCTCTCTCACACTCTCTCTCTCACTCTCTCTCTCCCTCTCTCTCTTCCTCTCTCTCTCTCACTCTCTCTCTCTCCCTCTCTCTCTTCCTCTCTCTCTCTCTCTCTCTCTCTCTCTCTCTCTCTCCCTCTCTCACTCCCTCTCTCTTTCTGCAGCCCTCTTGCCTCCTTCTCCCTGTGTCTGAATTGAAATGTAAGGCTTCGTTGCATGGTCACAGCAGAGAGCAGCAGGGGCAGCCCACTGCCGCTGCTGCCGCTGCCGCCGCTGAATTAATCCCTGTTGAAGAATTAAATATGAATCACAGCGGCGCTCCTAATGAACTGAGCATGTGCATCGGAAAAAAAGCATGTGTCTCCGGGCAGACATTAGCATTCCATTTTCAGATTCTACATCATGTCTCTGCATTCCGTTCTCCTCATTCTGAGCGGCTCTCTCGCTTCCCAGCTTTAGTACATGGTTCTCAGGCCCATTACACGTATTTTCTGAAGGCAGGAGAAAATTCAAGGCTGCTACCACTCCTTCGGTTGACTTAGAATTCAAAATGCATCATTCTCATTACGGGGGGAATAGTTCCTCTTTTAAGACTGGTGCAATCATTTTAAAAGTAACATAGATACTGGAATTCTATGATATAACCACATACCATACATGATTGCAGAAACATATGGACTTACGTAAGACATTTACTCTGGTTCACTGACAGCCACTTCGGCACAGAAATGCTAACACATGCACCAACGCAAACATCTTATTGGAGATGCATGCATTTACTGGGCAGCACATATACACAAACCCTTCTGTCTCACAGGAACAGGCACATGGCACATAGACACACACTCTCGCTAATGCAAACTTACATCAGAACTTGGCATCGATTCACTTTCACAGACTTGCGCAAGAACACACCCATTATCTTGACAGTGGAACATGCAAGCGTGCTCGCACACACACACACACACACACACACACACACACACACACTCATGCAGGCACACACAATGTAAAGTTGCACGTGCTCAGTATACAGTATGTCCTTCCCCCTGCGCATTAGTCACACAAACCAATATGAATATGCACAGATAAACTTGTGATCGCAGTAGGAAAGACACTGGGAATAGAATGGATGATTGCTGTCGAGCTCATTACAGCCTGATGAACTGCAGGGGATTTGTCCCTTGCTCACTTCATTATGTACTTAGATGGCCTTCTCACAGGAGACAAATTCATATTCCCTGACAGGAGGGCTGCCCCCTACTGGTGCGCTGAGGCATGCAGCGTGATTTGCGGGGTCGGTCTCTCTATGCGCGGGATTTGTCCGGCGAACCGTGCTCCATCCATCAAGTTTCTTAGCAGGATCAGTGCTGGCTGAGGTACCAGAGGGGAAAATTCCATCATTCCCCACGCTCTGAAACGCGAATATGCACGGATTATGTGCAGTACGTGTCAGTACTCTGGAATGAGGAAACCCACCTCCCAAAAAGCTTATAAATGTATTCTCCAATGGGTGTGAGGGAATTTAATGAGCGCGATATCTGACATGCTGGCCCCATGTCTTTGACACGAGTGACAAGAGGAACGGAGCAGCCAGGCTTGATGAATGCGGCTGAGCTGAATTTGACATCGCACACACCCAGTGGCAATACTGTATATATGATACAGCATGGCGGCAACATGCTAAGGGTGTCTTACGTCGTGTGCTTCAGCGGCAATGTATAATGGAACTGCTTGCTGCTGGAAAGCACAGCATCTCGGTAGCAAGATATCAATTATGTAATTCACTTAGGGAGCCTTACCATGGGGCAGCATTGAATTGGATATTGGTGAAGTCCTCCTTTGCTGAAATACTGTTTCTCCCCTCTGCGTATGCCGAAATACCTGCAGATTTGTGTTGCCATTGTAACAGTGTCCTTACCCTATGCTGGGTCATTACTCTGAATTGATATTGTCAGTGCTAGAGAAGCAGACATTCCCAGTGTTGATGCTCTTTGTGGTTGTTTACACATTACCTTTGCTGTGCTTTAAACTTGAACAAGGACCAGATAAAAGATCCATAGAATGTCTATCCAGGGCGGTTAGTGAGTCCATGGAGTTTCCTCCAAACTGAGAACCGGATTTCGGTGGAGAGCAGGAGCCGGGGACTGCCGGCACCTCCGCCTCGCCGCTTCATCAGTCAGTTCCAACTAATTACCTCCTATTTAATTAGGACTCGGTCCCAAGGAGTCCATTTTTTAGAGGCTGGTATTTCAGTCATAGGTAATGAGGCAGAGAAAAAAAGGGGGCCTGCTTACGGAGGTGGGAATTGTGTCTTGGACTAGAACACCGCGTACGTTGAGCTAGCTCATTTGCCTGTTTCTATGCGCCAGCTGTGTTCATCAGCGAAGGCATTGTTGGCGGCTTCTTTGTGGGGATTACGTTTGTCAGTTAGAGTGGATCATGATAATGCTGAAGATGTCTCCATCTCCTCTTCTGAAAGCTGGGAAATCAAAGCAACCCCCTCCCCAGGGGAGCAGCATCATCTTCAGCAGATTTTTGTTCCTCATGGCCTTGTTTTTGGTCCTTTTTGAGCGTCTTCATTTTCTCTCCTGTTGCCCAGTCTGTTCTGTGATGGACTCGCCTTCCTGCTGAGCCCTGGGACTGTGCTAACCTTATTCAGCTCACCTGCAGCTCAGCGCCGGGATGGGGCGGGGGGATAATGGGTAACTATAATATCCTGTCATGCTGGGTGCCACTAATAACTGCGAGTAAATGGCGGCGTGGACAGGGCCCGGCCATGCTGCGTAATTCAAAGCTGCCCGCTCGGCGGCTCTCGTCCATTTTCCTGCCCACACAACGCGGAGAATTAGCTTCCCTCGTCTCGTTTCTGTGTGGCACAAACCGGTCGAAGTGGGGCCCCTGCCGGATCGAAACCATAATGAGATTTGAGCAACTTCAAAGTGAATTTTCTTTGATGGAATATGCAATGGCTTGATGTGCTAAACTGGCACTGGAATATCAAGCAGCGTCAGTGAGCCCCGACAAAAGAATTCAGTGAGTTTATGAAAAGTTTGTGAGGTTGCAAATTTGAAGAAGGATGCTGCTGCTGGAATGGCATCTGGAATGTTCCATAAAGAATCGGACTGTGTGAATGAATCATTCATAAATAATAAACACCGCTGAATACAGGATCCTGTTATGCAAATTAATAGACTTTGAGTGCTAAGAGCCAATAAACTCTTTTTCCTTAGTTGACAGCTACCTGACAGAGCCTCCTTTGAATGTTAAAGCAGTTCATGCATATCTGTCACTACAGGTGAAGTATTGTAGCAGCGTGGTAGCATGCTAATCAGAACACCGTGAGAACATTGCAGATCATCTGTGTGGGAGTCCTGGGAAAGGGGTTCCGTTCGACAAATTGATGCCAATCACTGTGATGACATTTGCAATTTTGGTAGGAGACAGAGGGCCTGCTCACAGGTGTTGGACGCAAGGGGGAGGGGCATCTGATGCTCCACATGTACAATGAGAAACTGAGGCTAAATAGCATTGTCATGTCTGTTTGATGTAGGACTGGCAACCAGGCAAGCAAGCCCTAACTTTTAGTTATTTGCAAAAATCTCTCTTTATAGGCCTAAGACCAAAATTAGTGGATCCAGTGTATGCATCGCTCCTCGGCAGACCTGAAGGGGGTATCGATTGCTGGTAATTTGTGCCTCGGGACTCCGCCTCCTTGTTCCGCTCAGCCGGTCGACGCGGTTGAAAGCGGTCCTTTGTTCCCGCGGCAGGAGGCCCTTGCTCATGCCAGGCCCGGCTCGGGGTGGCTTTCCTGAATCCCGACGTGCACCTTCATCCTTTGATTAATAAGTGAGCAGCCAGGCCTGCGCTTCTCATTTATCCCAGCGAGCCCCCGAGGCCCCCCCAACACACATGCCCCCCCCCGTGGGGCACAGCTGTTCACTGCCGGGACCTCACCTGAGGTACAGTCGCCGTGTGGTCGTGGGGAAGGTGGCCAGACATTTGGAGTGACATTTCATGTAGTCACAGGAAAGGTGAGGGTACTGGTCTGTTTTACTGTTGTCCAGACACTTCCCATGTACATAATATCATAAAGTAAAAACTAATGTGTGTAATGTCGTCTGCAATGCTACATCTACAACTGCTACTATATTATTACTAGTGTTAGTAGTGTTAGTAGTAGTAGTAATACATCACAGGTGATGTCACATCCATTGTTTTTCAGACGGTTCTCATTAAAGAGCTGGTGGTATCACTGTCCATACAGAAAGTTTTTTGTTTCTATTCTCCTTTTATGTCTTTTGCACAACAGAGCCCAGGCCGCCAACTACGTCCCCCCACCCCCCAACTCTGCAGGAGGATATTTCTCCAAGTAATTTTTGACTTTGATTAGTCTGATGGTTGGAGGAAAATGACTTTGACAATATAGATACTCTGTTGCCATTGATGGCTGTGTGATAAAATGGCTGCTCGATGTGCTGCACACCTCTCGTCAGCAAGGTGAAGGACTGCATTCGGAGGTATGCTCAATAGAATTCTGCCACAGGGCCATGCATCCTGCTCTTTTGAATAGCCTGTTCTGTTGTAGGGCTCTGAAGCATTCTGTGGCATTTGAAAGCTTCCTCAGAGAATGTTCCAGTAAGTCAAGGGAATGTGGAAGATCAGTTGCATCAAACTCAATACACATTTGTTTTTTTGTTCAGTTTTGGTTTTCAAATTGACATTTCATTGCAATACATTGTGTATATGGCTTTGTTCTTTCTAAAAACAAAGAAAGGAACAAGAGAAAGGAAAGGAAAAAGAGAACACTTTGTGGCCTTACTAAAAATCCACATTTGTATTCTTGTTAGTAAGCCAAAATCAGGCCTAGTGTTGATGAAGGCTCTCGCATTTTCTGGCATTGTTAAAATTGCTTTGATGCAAATGAAATAGTAGCTCAGTACTGAGTCATGCTTATTCACACTCAACAACCTCTACATGTGCAATTTAATTCCAACTGGTACCATCAGTACTTATCAAAGTTTACCATAATGAAAGGTTATTTCACAGCAGCTCTTTAATTCAGTCCTGTAGTCATAGTGATAAAAAATAAAATCGGTTAAACTTTTGAGAATGGAGTTAAGCCTTGGGGTGTATTCTTGTGAAGGAGAGCCTTCACCTTTCTCCCCAAATTACTGATTGTTTTAATTAATTTTTAACTTGTTATATGTGCATCTCAGGATTTATCTTTCCAAATTGCTCTCTTCAATAAGCAAATGGTTAACGAGCCTCACCTGCCTAATCAGGCTTGTTAAATACAGGTGTGTGTCTGCAGAGCAGGAGGCACCCTTTGGATAATATATTGATAATAACAAAATAATGAAAATAATATACTGATAGCATATTTTACAGAATATATTTTGTCTGAAACAATATATTGAAAATATGTCAGTTATATTGCATGTATAAAGTATACTGCAATATATTTCTACTTTGTGTTGGTATATTTTAAATGTATTTGCAAAATATTCTTGGGCTGAGCAACATTTAATTTTTTATGGGTGCGCATGTCAGTTATTACATTAAATGTCAGGAACAGCCCAGCCCAACAGACAAATTAACGCATGCACAAATGCATTCACAAGAAAATATAAATTATTGGTATAAAATGAGCTAATTGTGACATTTGACTGTTTTGCAAAATTGATTACATAAATGCATATTCATGATCTCCCATATGAAAAAATGAAATAAATATGTTTACCTGTAGACAATATGGCACATATCCCCACATTAACATAGCTATATGTATGCCAAGCTAATGTTAAATGTGGGATTGATGCTATTGTTTCTTTGCTTTGGTGATGTGATGGACACACTAAATGAATATGCCACAGATAAAACAGCTTCCTCATCTGACTGGCAGATTGTAATGAATTCACTGCCATTGTAGATTCATGTTTGTTCTTCTTAGAATTTTCAACTGTTATTTCTTATTTTTAACACACAACACATGTTATGAATAAGGCCCTCAATCAAGGGGATACTGACTGGTCAGGTGACCATATGAATAATGTCTTTGAAAAGGTGACCTCTTGCTGATTAGATATGGAAGGCATTTCTGGCTTTTATTTAATGTTTCTTTTTTTCTGGGGCCTTGGCGAGCTCTTAGTGCTGGATAGAAAATACCCGGCCGCTGAGTGCTCACAGTATGCTCTTAAATGCTTTGATGTTGTTTATTTCCAGTTCCGGTGCTGTGAAGTAGAACTTATTTTTGCACCTTAATTTGCTTGTGCCCAGAGACTGCGCTATTTCTGGTCTATGGTCGCAGTCACGGTTACCCTACAATCACAATATATAACACAGTACAGCATGTGTAATGGCAGTGAATGTATAAATAGTTACCTCTGTTTGCCGTTAGTATTAATTTGACGTCTAGCGTATGCTCATTACATGAAGTTTTAATCCGTTCCCCCAGGAGGGCACTCAAAATGACCCTGCATTTCTTCCCTCACAAAAAGTGTCCTACAAGATTACGGAGCCTCTTAGGGCAAATTGGCCTAATCCTAAATTAAACTGGCCTAATCCTACAGTAACCCTGCCTATCCAACAGTTCATGGCCCCCACCCTGTCAGCGATATAATGAGTATTAACAGCAGACGCTGTTTATTTTACTTGCATAGGTCTTTCTCGTCTTCCCCTGCTGCAGGTAAAACAAACAAACAAAAGACAACCTAAGAAGTTAACAGTGTGTGCTGGCTGACTGCTGATACCATTTGCACTTATATTTGTGTTCAGCAACAAAAGACACATTCCTTTAACGGTCCTTTGAGATTGCCAAAACTATTTCTCATATTTCAACGTTATAGCTAGCTCTTCCCACCGATATTGTATGGCTTATATATCACTATATCTCTCTGCATGTGTGCTCTACAGGTGCACCTGCATGTGCTTTTCATTTTACTTGTGCCTGCCAGAGTACAGTGTGTGTGTGCGCGTGTGTGTGTCTGTGTGTGTGCGTGCGCACACGTGTGTGTGTGTGTGTGTGTGTGTGTGTGTGTGTGTGTGTGCGCTTGGAGCCGGCCGTGCGGGAACATTTTTCCTTTCATTTAAAGCGTTTTGCAGTTTTAATTTTAATGTTTCTCGATTATCAATCATTAGGGGGTGAGGTAATGGTATGCATTAAAGGCGGGAGCGACTGGCCAATTACTCTGCCTCTAAATCACATTCGTCCTTTCAAGGTTTTCATATCGAGTGGGGCGAGGCTGCTGACCACTCTGGCGGTCCCGGACAAAAGGACCCGTTGATGCAGTCAGGGCCTCCTGAGCAATGATAGCCCCCCCCAAGTGGTTGTCTGCAACTGACCTGCTGTTTCACAAAAAAAAAAGGTCTTGTGTGTAAACAAATCACTGTGCAAATGACAAGGACAATGTGTACGTCTGAGCACTTAGTGATGAGGGAAAAAAGGGTAGCAAAACATTGACATCATGACATCATTACCTGTCCGTTTCAACGCTGAGACAGGACAATGTGCTTTTCTGTTACCCTTTGAGGGCTCATTAATAAGATCTGGAACAATGAACAATGCCTTAAATCGAAGGATGAAGCAGAAGCCTGAAACAGTGTGCCGTTTTGCAAGGAATTCTCTGACATTCCCATCACCTGTATACCGTACACTTCAGAATTGGGTCTGTTGTCAGGGGCGCGTTTGAATTATCTCCCAGAATGGGTTTATCGATTGATTGCTTTCGGATGATGAAATGTAAATGAGTCTGAAGCCTGATGTGCTTTGGAATTGTGCCCAAAAAGGAGTGCTGCATCAGATTTGTGAGGACGCCCAACATTCCAGGGAAAGAGCTCTATTGTGATCTATGGAGCTGGTTCGGACAAGTCGAAAAAGTATGGTTTTAAAGTGTTTTCTTTTTTACAGCGAGACAGCTCTTTCCTCAGAAATGTACACATTCCCTGTCATTTCCTCTTTAAAATATGATGGATAATCTGGCTTCCTTCCATCAGTGTCAGATGTAATGTGTTTGCTCAACATTTTAAATAAGCAATATTAATTAACAAATCTCAAGTTCAGGACATCTGAAGTTCAAGAATGGGGGGCTACATATGTTAACAATTTCATGACCCAAATCTAGAGGAAAGAAATAAAATGTAGCCCTTTTTTACACTGATTTATGCAGAGCATAATTGGTATCTGACAGCGCGTTCCTTCATAAAATGCTTTACTGCTACAGTAAATTGCCCAATTTCATGATGGAGGATCATGTACTTAAACTCTTGGAATCCTCTGTTCTGGGTCCAGATTTTCCAGCTGTCATTTGATAAGGTGCACTTTGTGGCGTAAGAGACGTTAGTGAAGGAGGAGGACTCAATGTCAGCGATACGCCAGAAGAGAGAACGTCTAATCCATGGCTTGAATTTCGGCATCATCCAGTTTAACAGTATGCATTCCACAGGCTTTAAAATTCCACAGTCTATAGCTCACTGCAGTTGAAGAAGGCCTGAAACGGTTAAGGTCTAGTTTTCACAGCTTGTTTCTTGCAGGTGAAAAAGCTCCTTGCTCCTTGAAGATCACAGGCCAATTAGAGGGAATGGTGGAAAAAGCAAAATCACTTGTGTGTCCATGGAGATTCTGCATCGCCACAGGCTAAACGGGCATAGAGCTGGGTATTGATGCACTGTAACTTATTTTCATCTCGTCTGGATCAAGTCTTTTGAAACAGGGCAATTCACCAATACCGCCTCATGCAAACAGAACCCAAGCTGTTCGGAGCACCATTAAAACCAGGCTCCCTAATTAAGCTGCCGCTACTTTTTTCTTTTTTTTGTGCCTTCTACTTGTGCAGACAGGGGCAACTTTGGACGAGAGGGGAGATTTGCACTGTGTTGAGTAACTGAGAGGATACGGAAGGCAAAATGTGGTCAATTAGAGGAGCGCAGGCTTGTTATCTGAGGAGCCGCAACGGAGCTCTCCTCTTCCTTTACCTTAAGTGAGTGACAGACCCTGTTAGTTGAGTCAGAGTCCGCTTTCATTATCACCGCAAGAGCCGGCAATGGGAGACAATGAAGTCCAGAGCAGAGGGCAGCCATGAAATATGCTCCAGTGCTAGACATTAACACAGATGGCAAAACTATACTGTTTCTCTTTTTTGGTTGGAGTTACAAGAATGACTTTCCAGCAGAGAGTAACTGAAATACACAGTATATCGAATTCGATAGGCATAGACGACATGCGCAGACATGTGTGCAGAGGGATCGACTCGGAGACAGAAATATGCAAGCAGAGACAGGCAGAGAAGCTATTAAGGTGATTCAAATCAATCAAAGTAAACATGGTTTGGTCTCGTCTTTCAGTGATAAATGTACGGCGCCGTTGTGTTTGTCATTTCTTACAAATGACTTTACTTTTCACCTGGAATAAATGAAAAATAATGTGTAGGTATTGACAGGCCAATCCAGGCCAAACCACATTGCCGTCTTGACTGAATTGCCCCCACATAGTCAAATGAAAAAGCACAGCTATAACCCATTTTATTGCAAACCAACATTTCCACCTCCTTCCCCTCCAGTACTGTATCTCACAGCAGCTATTTTATTCCAGACAGATAGAAATACATATTCAGTCCTGGAATGAGTTTCAGATGGGAAAGAATTAGCACTGGTGCTGCCTGATATCTGACTCTTGGCAGGAAGAGAGTTTTTACCTCACTTTCTGAAGTGTTTCCTCCATCACAAATCATTACTGTGTGTGTAGTGAGTGCCAAGTGGGTTACAAACTGGAATCCCTGCAGGGGAAACTCTATACAAAAAGCGTCATGTGCAAATAAATTAGGACATTGAAACCAGAGGAATCAAAGACAATGGCTTTTCAAAGAACTGAGAGGACATCTCCCATGATAGCTGGTGGAAGTGAGGCATACTGTGTATTCTTAACTACAGTATGAATCCATTCATAATGAAATTCTTTAGCCTAATCAGCTCATAATCCCGGGCAGGGCAAATTCTCTTAAATTTTGACTGAGAGGTGAAATCCGTACATTGTACTGCAATAATCCATTTTTCCCCTACACAGATATTTCTCAGTTGTGCTGGAATTCTCCCAAATTGCTTAAGCATCTTTCTCATGAGCGCTTTATTGTTCATTGTAAGAGCAAGCCCTCTGTTATCGTTGATATGTTGGACACCGAATAAAGCAAATTAGTTGTTTGAAATTAGTTTATTCCTAAAAATACTCCCTGGCTGATGAGGGAAGGACACCAGCACAGTCCGCAATACGAGCAGAAAGGCATCTTTCTCCTCGTATTGCTTTGATGACACACTTCACAAAATGAAGATTTAAGATAAACAAGGTAAACTGACACATCTTCCAAGTTTATTCTCCTGGTGCCAGCTATTCGTCAAGCTATCATTTTACGTGAAATGGGTGCGCTTTTTCTTTCTGTTTGTCAGTTTATGCTTAAGGCAAGTATTATTTTAGTCTTCAGGATAAGTCGCAAGTAAAAATGTTCCAATCCCCCAACTTGATGATTTGCCATCACTTCCACTGTTCATGCAGCTGAAATTAACAGCACACCATTTGTCTTGATCATCAAAGGGTACTGCAATGGGAAATGTCAGCGTATTTATAGGTGATCGTGCTGTCATTAGCTTCCCTTTACAAATGCATTTCAATGTATGCCAAGAACAGTGGGTGGGAGGACCTGGAGGGGGGAATGAATCAGAATCAACCTACCAACCGTTAATGTGTACTGCTTGATGAGAGATCCCAAAATGTTGAAAATGATGCTTTATTTACCGCGTGTAAAAGCGATCCATAATATCGACCAAAAGCAAGACTTGCTTTTCTGTTGTGCTTCAGTATAGAGGGAGATATTTCTGTGATGCGTGGAAGAGGACTCCCTCTTGTATGGTGCTTGCCACTCGAGCTGTGACAGTGAACCTGATGCTGTGTGCATGGTGGACCACAGGGCAGCGCTGTCAGAGGGCATTTCCCATGTAAATGTTAACAAATTAACCTCAAGGGACTGAGATAGTGGTGTCATGAAACCATCATCTAATGTTACCAACCAAAATTGAAGCACTTATATTGCCTTTGGGAGCCGGCAAATCAGCCTCCATAAATATTTATGACACTGAGCATCCTAATGGTGCAAAATCACTCATTAGGAGACATAAAAAGAGATACAAGGGCTCGCGGTGCTCGTCGGAAGTGTTTTATGAACGTTGGATCGGGGTTCTCTATTTATCAGGCAAACACAATGGGAAAGAGCTAAAAGGCAGCATACAGCCAACACCAACATGGAGCTTCATCTGCATTCAGCAGCTGTCTCATTCTACCCAACATTTCGACCGTGATTGAAGTTAACTGCTGCTTTTCTTCCTGTGCTGATTGCAGCCTCTTCCCACAGAACACCACAGTCTTGTACAAGGAGAACCAGCACACAATTAGGTATAATTGGATGTTCTTTTGCTTCCTAAACACACAAGCAAACCAGGGGGGAAGAAGGCTCTGCGCCATAGCAACGCTCCGCCAGCAAAGGAGTCGGCTGACATCACGCCGAGCCTCGGGTGCCGCTTTCTCGCTTTTGCTCGGATGGATTTTTCATCCGCAGCTTAGAAATTAATGCGAACGCGTTTTTTTTCCCCCCCAATGTGTTGTGAGCTCGCAGCAGCGGTAGCTGTCTTTTGTACCCCGCACATTGAGGGAAAGATTTTCCCGTCGCGCTCGCAAATGAAAGGTAGAGAAACCGGAGCCGGCGGGATCCCTATCTGTGTCATTAATCCTCCTGCAGCAGTGGGTTTCCGTGCCTCTCCATCAGTGACCAGCGGTGACCCCGTGCTGTGAATGCCCACAGAGCCTGCCCCCCTCCTGTGGCTCATCCTTCTCACCTCCACACGCCTGGATCTATTGGACCGAGCCCACGACGTCCAGATGTCACGTAACTTTGGGGGAGCAGCCTGGCTATTTGCAGGGTTCTGCGAGCAGTCTGTCGGTGAGGGTGGATGAACACATGCTCACAAATTAACACAGATGAGAAGAAAGAAGAAAGATATGTGTAGAGAGGTAGACATCAGGGGCCTATGAATACAGTAGCAGTTCTGTACTTGCCAAGATAAACGTCAGTGAGTGTTGTGACATCACAAACCTCTGCAGAGGCAGCTCTGAAAAAGCCATATTTCTGTGAATCTGAGTGTTATTGTACCGTGTGAACCATGTGACACTGTATCAGGGCATGCCATGCCACTGTATCAGATCATAGCTCTCAGGGCTTTTTTTATACTGAGAGTGATAGAGGATCAGACAGGGAGGACAAGGATCAGACAAGGAGCTTTTGAGGGAAAGGTGCTTAGCAATAGCAATTTTATAAAATTCGTCTCCTAATAGACAACCAAAAAAAATCAGAGAGTCCCATGAGATTATGTGCCTGGAAAATGGGATTTAGACAGCTTTGTGTGTATCAACTACAAAGACTGACAATATTCTTGGATAAAAACAAACGTCTTTATCTTTCAAGCAGTTTCATTGTAAGAACTTCAAGTGGCACGCCTAACTTGGAAAAGACCTACAGTAGAGAAACTTGTTGTCTGTTAAAAACAAAGACCTTAAACATAGTACCTCAGGGGGATTAATTATTTCCTGCAATACTGTTATACAAGAATTTACAGCACATTTTGACTGAGACAATTGTCAAACCTTGAAAAGGCCACTGTTTAAACAAATTCCTACTGCAGCTGGCAGCTGAGCTGGGGTCAATTCCATTTCAATTTAGTCAGTTCCGGGAATTAAATGAAATTCCAATGATGAATATCAAATACCCCATCATTTCCTGTGAAGATTTTTCAATTAATTCATTGAATTTCAATTCATGTCATATCATTGATCGAACTGAGAAGGGATTGCCCCGGCTCTGGTTGGAAGTTGACCCGAATTTTTATTACAGTTCAATGGATTAATGAAGCCGTCTCTTTGGTTAGCACTGGCAAAAAGAAACAGAAATAAGAGAAAGTGTGCAAAAGTTTAAACAGTTCAGGTCCATCAGACACAGCTTTGGTCATCATTTGAGGCCAGGCCAATGGTACACTCCAGGCTATACAACTCTCCCTTTCAGATGGTCAAAAAAAGTTGAAATCTGTGGAGCATTTCTCCCCATGTCAAATCTTTATGGTCTTTAATTGCCTCCCCTTTTGAACAGGATTGCAATCTTGTGACTTCAGTTGCAATTTTTGATTATGTGCCCCTTCTCCACAGTCTCCCCCTTGTAATTGCGGACACGCTTCTGTCCAAAGTTGCGTCAGAGGTCTTGTTTATGATCATCCTGGTCGTTAGTGACACTTATCTCCAAGAGGTGAGACTAATGGTCACAAGCGACTGGGTAATCACCAAGCGTCTGCAATGCAAGGTCATGTGATCCACACATTGGACCCACTTTCATCTTGGAGGATATTTCTGTCAGCTGAAGAAAACAGTGACTGATGTGTTTGTCTCTACCACTGTGATGAGTCTGGGGAAAAAAACAGTTCTTGCAGTATATTTAAACACTTACTGTTGTGATGCACATTGAGGAACCTTGTGCAATTGCTACTTTGTTTTCCTCCTGTGAAGTAGAACGGAAATGTTGAAATCTGTGGCCTTAGTTGGCTGGTTTATTTTACAAACTGAGTGAAACTCTAGAATATGTCACTGTTCGTGTCTTGTGAATGCCTGACTTGCTTGTTCTGTCCATTTGCAAGATTCAGCCCTTGGCAGAATAAACTAGCCTACGTAAAGCTCAAGAAAAGCAAGACCCAACCCAAGAATAAAAAAGTTTTCCCCAAACAATGATCCACCCCCCCTGCAAAATTTGTTGCATTGTCAATATAAATGGTTCTTTAAACAGCTATGGAAATAGAGACACTCCAGGAGGGGGAAGGTGCTGTTTGAGAGATGTGAAGCTTCTCCTGCTCCTTGCAGAGGAGTCCTGCCATTGCAGATGGCAGCAGTTTTATTTAATCTCTTCCTGCAGGTGTTCAGGGATTTCCCATGGGCCAAAGGGTTATCATGGAAGAGCCAACAATAATCTAACTACAGCCTCTCTTCCTGGGAGACCAGCTCGGTCAGGTGGGAGACGCCGTCACTGTCATGGCAACATTCTGATTGGGGTCACAGGGCAAACTCCTTCCTACAAGAACAGAGCTCACGTCCATGGCTGTCCACAGAGTAGCTGGACTGATATTTGCACAACTGTTTTCCAGCCCTAATCCTGGGGGGATACTGTATATGCAAGTGTTTGTTTGAACTGCATTAATGAGGGTTTATTGTACTATGACATCACCTACCAGCTATCAGCAGAGAGAAAGGTCTTCTCTCTTAGTAGCGTTAACAGAAGGATGCCATTACAGGTTTTTATTATGTCACATTATGCCGCACATTTTGTTAATTGTTAATCTGGCCTTGTTCTAGGCTCAAAAATGGTCAATTTACCAACTAATTAATCAATTATGCTGAATAATACTTGGCAAGCATAATTTGCTTTGTGGCAAAAATGACTAGAAATAAGTGTAGTTTATTTTATCTTTCATAAACATACCAACCACATTATACTTTTCTTTCACAAAGGACAAAGAGTACTTGCCTGGCAAGATACAATCCCAGATCGTATTTAATAAATGGCTCAGTTTCTCAGTCAGAGAGAAAGCCAGCATGCATTATACGGTCTCATCACCCCAACTGGGAAAGATTATTCTATATTGTGCAATTCAGAAACAGTGGGACATTGGCAACTTGCTTTTGAACGTGCTGCCACGTTCTATAAATTTGTGTATGAGAAGGATTTTCAGTACACAATTGCTACTTTATTTTAGTAAATGATATATGACAATATGCATAGTAATCTGAACCGTAGCATCTTTCTGTAGTTTAAATTCATAATGATTCAAACTTTAAATGGCTGAAAAGCATGGTTTGGAGATGCACCTTCCATTTCATGCCCGCACACAGTGTCATCCTTCGTTATTGATCAGTTACTCTCATTGAAGGGAGAACTTAACTGTGTACCTTGGAGTTCTGTCCCTTGGGGATAAGAATGAATGGAATTATGTAATAGTGGTTCATTGGGATCCCCTCCAAAGCCAATTGTAACGATGCACCACCCATAAAAACAACTTTATGTAAAAAATTTGAAAAAAAAAATCTGACAAACCCGGATGCACACCTGAAGCACTACATCTTTAAAAACATTACTAACTGCTCTGCTCAACCACAGGACCACTGCAGCAGGCACACACCTGTTTTTAAGCCCTGCTAATTAGACAGGTGGGGCTCATTAGCCAATGGTTGGTTTCCTTCAGCACAAACACACACAAACGCACACACACATTCCGATAATTATACTAGCTGATGGAATAAGATCTATTAGTGACAAAATTGTCGAGGATCACTGGGGATGCTCAAAATCACGAATGTTTTAACAGTAATTTCCCCCAGGATGGTACAGGCTAAAGCAAGCCATTTTTAAATAAAAATGTCAGACCCAGTGTCCATAGAGAGGAGGGCTATTCCTTCACAACAAAATGAATGACTCACTTGACCAAGAAAGTTGACATATGTCTGTTATGCAGCTTTTCAGGAAAAAATCACCTTGCTTGTCTTCAGTAGCTAGCGTTTACCAGATATACACATAGGAATAAAACTTAATTGCGCCACATTATTTGTTGCTAGCCAACCGCATTGCTGCAAAGACATTTCACGAGTTATGCGTCTTCATTAGCGGCTGGTGTTTGCAGATTTCCAATTAACAGTGAATTTTTGTATCCAGGTGTACTTTAAAATGAATGAGAAATGAAATATTTTGAGTTGAGGTCATCTGAGTTTCAAGTGAGGAAGTTTGAGAGTGACTTGTGTAAGTGGTAGAGGGTGGGAGCGGGTCCAAAACAGCAGTATCAGAGCAAAGCAGCCTATTAACGAGGAAATGTTTTTCAAGAGCAAGAAGACCAGTATCTACTGTCGGGAGACTGACAGCGGCAGCACAGTGAGAAATTAATCAAGAAAGTCCAAAGGAACTCCTCCTGGCATTGGTGCCTCACTCATTGGACTTTTGTTACCCAAACCACTCCTATTTGGTTAATTGATTACCTTTTGTTTCTTTTTTTTGGGGCCGACAGAGAGGTGCAGACAGGAAAACTGCAGGGGCAACTGGCAGGCGCGTTCACCAACAGTAGCTGAGTCACAAGGCTCGGTGAGGTTAGAGCTAATGACTTAAGGTTTTTTCCCCCCTCTTTCAGCTGTCTCTTGAGTCTTTGGAGAGAGCTCTTCAGCAGACTCTGTGACTTCAGGCCCATTGCTCAAATTAAGAACATGTCCTATTCCAATTACCCTGACATGATTCTTAAGACATTTACATACTCCGGCAAACAGTGGTGGAAAAAATGCAGACAGAATGTGGGAATACACTTGATTAAACACAGCCTCAGGCTGTGCGTGTGTCTGCCTCTGCATTCTGGTTCCGCATTACAAACACGTCTCCATGTCTGCGCCTGAACTGAGTCACTGCAAAGAGAACCTCGTTTGGATCTGGCAAAATAATGAGAAGGCACACCTTGGGAAGGTAGAGGGAAAATACAGATTAACAAACAAGACAGGTAGCCCCAATGCATGCTAGTGGAGGGTCTTGAGGTTGAAACAGGGGAGGCTAAAACCTGGCCTTGATATTTTTTCTGAGCCTGTTCTTGCTTTAAGAAGTGACCAATCTTGCTGAATAACATTTAATATGGTGGCATAACCCTGAGTTATTGCATTTATTTATTTACTTATGCATAAGTTATGGTAAGTTAATCCTTCATCCTCTGCAGATGGGTGACCCATATCTGAACTGACAAATCTGTATGAAAACAGGTTCAGGATGCTCAGAAAGAGAAGGGAAGGGAAGGTTTTTTTGTCTCTTCAGTTTGAAGCTCACTCACACCCACTGATTCATGCACAAAAGCTCCCTTGTGGCAAAAACATGCAGCTCATTGAAACTGGACTGAATCAGTTTTGTTGGAAACAGCACCATAGAGATGTTACTGTGACTGTTCTTATTAAACAATGCTGGCTTCTGGCAAACTATTCTGGTTAAGTTGTCACAGGTTCAGATTTTCACATTCATATTTGTTTTTCTCTGTTTCTAGTTGTGTTAAAGCTTTCATTGTAGACTTCTGATGACCATTTCTGGTAACATTATTGCAAGCTACAATTTCCTGAGATAAGTGCCGTGGCATTTTTTTGATCTTCCACTGTGACAAGACCTCAGCATAATGGCTCAAACGAAAGACAGCATCCTCCACAGCACGGCTATCCATTGGCGCATGGCATCCTCCTAGCTTTAAACTCTCCTACCCAAATGCTTTATAAAGCCCAGGCACACTTTACTTTATTCATTTAACAACCGGCGCTTTAAAGGTTATGCTTGATGAAACGAATCGAGTTGCCATAACTTGCTTTATAATTGGGGCCCTCAGTTTTTCTCAACCACCTGACCTGCGGGAATTTAAGCCTGTATTACATTCATTATCCTCCAGGTTTCGTTGTAGGCACTCAATTATCGCTAGTGATAAAGCAATGTGCACAGTCACATGACTAATTATAAAGTTAGTGGCTAATTGTGACATTCTAAATACAAAAAAAATCAATCATTTGGCCAAGGAGAAGGAGAAGAGAAAAGGAATTATGAAGGAAAGGTCCCAGACAAAGATCCTATCAAAGGGTACAAAAGTACCTGTCATTTATGATTTCACAGCATTCGTAGGTGTCCCCAGGGTTTCGCCATTCTCTTTATCTGCCACGTTTTGTAAGCTTTGATGCAAAATCTTTAATCCCATTTGTCATTTTGATAGAAAGAAACATAAACATGTGATTTGTAGAGAATGCTGTCTGTGTTGCTCTGCTCCTTAAGAAGTTTCATTTTGGGCCCCTATTCAAGTTCACCCATTTGCTTATTGCGTCACAGCCACCATTTACAATCACAGAACAGCACTTGTCACTAGGGATACATCAAAGCCTCTGTTTCAAATCAAAGCCTACATATACAGTTAATGTCTGTCATTAAATAGTTTTGAATTCATTTATTGTTGTTGAATTATTGTTTTATGCATATCGGAGTCATGTTGTGTGCACGCTATCAGTCATAGAACCCGTTATGAAATTCCCTGAATCTTATGGCCATAACCCAACTAAAATACTCATGGTAGAGCATGCCAGTTTTACAAGGGTTTGTAAAATATATCCCAGGGGAAACTTTGACTATTATTAAAAAAGAGGATAACCCCAAATTGTGTGCATATTCAAACAAACATGTAAAAAATGGCTGGGCAATACCATCAACCATCCAACTTTGACAGAATTTTACATGGACATTCTCTTATTTGCATAACAGATTCAAAGAACTGATTAAAACTGACATATATCTACAGTCATGAATGAATCAACAGAAGGGAAAGACCATTATGTTTTACGTATTGTATTTGCAAAGAAAATCCATCACTCACAATTTGAAAGTCGTCCTTGCTGACACAGCATACCTTACTGCCGTGGATCACTCCTCAGCTGCAGAAGGCATCAAGAAATGTTTACAATATTTTGGAAGCAGATTTCAATAATGTGACTGCAACTGTATATGACAATGCAACTTATATACTATAGGCATATAATGATACCCTCTGAAGTTTGTTGCCAACACATCCCTGTACAATTCATACATGTCTGCATTGTCTGTGGTTCTCAACAGTCAGACTCAATTCAACACGTGGGAGTGACAGACCTAAACATTGTTGTCATTTGTGCTCAATTATTGGTAATTAATTCATCAGCTTTGATGATTGGGGAGGTGCAATCAGATAATTGTATCTCAAGTGGCTTGAAAAAAGGCCGTATCGACCACTTGGTATTGGAAGATGAAGTGCATGCAATAAAACAAGTCAAGAAAAACTGAGCGCTCTGTTTAAAGGGATTGTTTTCCAGTTTCCATAGGTAGCATTTATGCATGGAAAATATGTGTATTTTCAGAAATGTTCAGCATAACCATGTTATAGAAAGGATATGCTGTTGTAATAACTATTATCAATTTTATGTACATATTAATAAATATGCATGTATGCTTAAAGATTCATACAGTATACATACAGTATAATACAGTGTAATATTCTTCCCTAGTCTACCAGAATTGCACTGAATACTATATTTTTCCAGATACTACATATCACAGAAGGAAATGTATTTAGCACTAAACAAATTCCTGCAATTACACATTGCTCTGAAAACCTAACAGATCCTTTAAGTAAATACTAAACATAGTGACAAACCAACAAACGTGCGAGTGTATCTATCCTTAGTTTTTTGTTATGAAAGGGCTGTAAGTCAGCAGGGGAGAGACATGAGACTGGCTGGCATCGGGAAGCTGGGTAGGCTAACTGTTGGGACTATTGGCACTATAGCCTGTGTCATTACAGATCAATACACCAACGATTCTGTTTAACTTCTTCTCTGAAATGCTGTAATATTAATGCGAACATTGTGATCCAAAGTACAACCACTGAAAGGCTCCCTATTTTGTAAAAGGCAAGAGTCTTTTGTACCACTGCTTGTCTGTTTTGCTTCTTGGATATCTTGAGCTTCCCTGCACTCAAGATGTCTCTCCAGTGTTCCCATTTCTTTTAAGAGATGGTTGGCGGTACCATTGTGGCAAACTCTTTGGATTTGTGACCACTGAGAGATATAATCTCTTTAGCCTCCAGACTCCCATTTGTCCATTTCTGTACAGAAGTGCTGCAGATTAGTGTTGTGATTAGTGTTTTCCAGAGGTACCGGCTCCTTTACAAATCTTCGATGACATTTTAGCCAGGAAGTCCATTAGCTCTTGTGTGAACTCTATTGTTGTCTTGAAAGCCCGTCTCCTTGTTGTGTAGATAAAGAGAAACACTCTGGCCGATTTGTGGGCAGATGAGAATGGAACTTCAAAAGAGATGTCACAGGACACAAGCATTCCCCTGGTTGTGTGAAACATGAAACCACAACTGTCATTTTTTTCTTGTTTGGATCCTTGTGGTTTTTCATTTCCTGGTTGTATGACATAGTTGAATATTTTCCCCTTCAGATTTTATAATGTCCTTACAAATATATATATAAAGTGCCTGCTTTCCTCTTCTCCCCTTGTTGTGGCCGAAGTGCAGCTACATTCAAAGTTTTGAAGACTATGCATACTGATATAGTATAAAAAATAAGGTGGTCAGGAAGATTAAAATTCTACAGTAATGTCTTGGTTGGAAGGCTTACTGACCAGTAAGCAAGACAAGAATTGCAGGAAGATTGCAGAGCTGTTTTTGCCAATGAATTAAAGTCAAATTAAATAAAACGTTGTTTACTGGGTACTGAAAAGCCTCAATGGTTTGCAATTCAGATATTGGTAAGCATTAAGAAAGTGGAATGAAATCTGTTATTCCTCTGAGCCTTCCTATGCCAATGACTAAACATCTCTTTAGCATCGCAACTAGTTCTTTCTCAATTAACATAAATAATTGATTGAACTCTTAGAACTCTTCCCACTGTTTAACATGAAAACATCAGCATGAATGAAAAAAAATCAATTAATATTACATTATGAAGTGTGTGTGGGTGGTTGTCCTGGGAAATCTTGATGATGATAATAAACTAATGGGCAGCAACCCGCAGGTGCACCAAAGAAACAACAATCGAAGTCCCTGTCCATTTGCTGATTATTTTTGCCTACGAAGCACAACCCCTTAGCGCCGTTACAATAATCCCTGATTTTCCTGATGAATAATTTAGCCCCTCCAGGAGGCAGAGATAGGGGGTTTACGAGCTTGGAGTGCTGATCAAAACCACAGACAGGGTTAACTGGTTGCCTGACGTACTGATTGAAAACATAATCATTTACTCACAGTTTTGCTTGGCCGTTGTGCCCCGCCGAAGTCAACCTGGAGGCACGTGCAGGCTGTGGGGCTGAAGCTGGGGGCGTGGACAGGATCTGTGGGTTTTAAGAGCTTGTCTGCTGATCAAAGTTCTCCACAAACTCTGAATTTAATGGCAAGGGTCATCAGAGATAATGAAAGCCATAAGAGATAAAGAAAAAAAAGGTAAGTGATCCATAAACTTTCCCTCGGAAGTGCAAACACAATAGGCCTGATCTTTGTGATCTTTGTCATGGCGCAATGTGTAAACGTAGGGGCAAACAGAGTTTTCACCATGCCCAGTGCATACAGATTGAGGCTCAATACAGAAAAGCACAATGACCGTCAAACTGGTGACACCTGTCCCTCAGTGCTTGTTTTGTTCGGGTCTGGGAAGAGCAGGTGGACAACCTTCCCCTAGTCTTGTGGTTTTAGTGACTTTGTACTAGGTTGATATTTTTAATGCAGTGTGGTTGCCTTGATTCATCTAGATAGAGAAATGCATCAGTACAGTGCTGCTCTATTGAAAAATTTAACACCATATAATTACAGTAATTCATCAACACTTAAAATGAGGTATTCACCTGAGGTAAATGTTACATGTCCCTCTTCACCACGTCACTACGTCACCACGTCACGAAGGACTATAAGAAACGTTATGGCTCTATGTTTGCTATATTGTAAAAATTTGCCAATTGTAATTCATCAAGAAGACCACATGGATCTATGCAGCCAGTGCATTTTATGCAACAGTGACTGTAAGAGGTTCTCAAGCCTTTATGCCAGTATATGGCATTTTAGCTGCAGGTATTGTGAGATTACTTTTTAGTCACACTGAACAATGCCTGTGATTGATTGAATTAATGACACAGATAAGACTCTTAGCTTGAGGTGGTTTGCTCTAAAGCTGTAGGGAGAGTTTGGCTCCATCTCGGTACCCTCTTTTGGATTCAGGTCAGGCCTCCAACACACTGATGCAACCTGCTTTGAGTGTTTATTTTACCTGCGTCAAACGTTTTGCAACATGTCTTCAATATTGTCTGAAAAGCTGGAATGTTAGCAATTACACAGACATATTTATTTACTAATCTATAAAACGACTACAGAGACATTAGGAGTTATATTTCATCACTGGAATGCAGCTAGCTAGCTCACTGGTAAAAAATTGACCACTCAGGCTGAGAGTTTCATTCTATATCAGCTTAGCTAAATCAAGGAGGTTTATATAAACCTATAAAAGACAACAATCCCCCTGGATCAATCAAATCCTCACAATATTAACTTTATCTCATGTGAAATGGATGAAAACTTGACATTTATGAGTCTCTTTGTTTAAGACCCTGATGCCTGTATTGTAGGATTCTTCTGTCCAATGCAGAATGCACTTTTGTCAGCAAGAGAACAGTCCAATTTGACCTGTGTTAGCCTATTCTGTCAAAGGAACTGCATGGCTCCCTGCATCATAAAGCAGCATGTAAAAAATGCAATACACAGCTTTATTATTTCCTTAGGTCCAATACAACCACCCATATATACTCGGGTTCACGGGAGAATGGTTTAAAAACCCTCTTTATTCAAAACTGGAGATCACCCCCTGTGACTGTTGAGGCCTGAGCTTGTGCATTGCAATCAGATGATGACATTTGCAAAATCTGTGAAATATCTTCGAGTTCTAATTGGATAGCGACATCAGGGAGATCGGATGAGGAGAGTACCCATCTGTGATCTGGGCTGGCATCACAGACTGACATATTTCACACTCAGTTCCCAGCAGAAACACTCTGCGAGAAGAATGCGAACACATCTTTTTACTTCCTCCCTTTGTTTCTCTTTGTATAAAGTGAAGACTGTAGCCCTGCAATGCAGATGACAGATCTGTTTTTTGTTCAGGATTTGACTTTGTTTACAGGATTCATGAGTGAATTCAGGACATATTAATGACTATTTATTTTTAACCACAACAGAAAACTAAAAAGCTTTTTTAATGCAAAATTGTATCTTCCAGTGCTTTCAGCATTTCAAAATCTAGCAAACCAGTGACATGTTCTGTAATTCCAAAGCTTTGGTGGTGGTGGTGAGTTAAGATTAAATCAAACAAATAACACTGCTGGTACAACAGAGTGTCTTAAAGTCAATTAGGCTTTTTTCCAATGAAATCCATACTGCACTTTGTCCAATTAGAGACTTAATACTGGCAAGTTTATCTGCAACCAGTGTCTCTGATGACAGAGATGTCTTGAAGTAGAATGTATTCAATACATTTGTACTGTCTAATTCATGACATCAAAGATATCCTCAGATGCGTTATACTTTCACTATGGATAGGCTTGCTAATGACCAGGGATTGCTGCTGTCACTGGACAAAATAAACCTCACACATCTCCCAGAAGTCCCACTACTGACAAAGAGGTAGTTATGAATATGTTTTTGCAAGAAAAACACTAATGCAGACACAATAATTTCCTCTTCCCTCAGCACTCAAATTAAATTGCACGTTGCTTTGAAAACATAAAGTTCTGAAGAAAAATGGATTTGTGAACACAAACACAGGCGGTCCCTTTAGCGTAAACCTTTCAAAAACACAGCTGGTGGAAACGGGTGATAGAGGATTCACCTAATATTATTTCCTTTAGATTATGTAGTTCTGCTTCCTTTTGTGCATGCTTATTTGTCCTGCAGAAAAAAAATCCAGGAAGCCATATTTTAAACAATAGCATAATTAGTGATGGAGTCAAAAAGCACCTTTCAAATAAATACACTTTGGCTTTAACATTCTGTTAATGCGGTTGGCTTGCAGGGCAGAGGAAACCCAGTGGAAAAGAATGAATCTGAAGGAGCAAGGAAATGCCCCATCCATCATTTTGTGGGTGTGGTCAAAGGTTAGATTGCCATCGGGGACGTCCACTGTATATCCATTGGCCTCGATAGCCGGCTATAGCTCAGAATGGCACTGTCCCTCGTGTTCACATTCACCACGCCTTTTAATTCCTTTTCCTTCTTTATTACTGTTTCAGTTGGCCAATTAATTTACCTCCCGTCTGTCTAGTCTTCTGGAATAGAACCTTGATATCCCAGGTGTTCTGCAAAACAGGTCCATTTCTGAAATGCTTCATAACTAGGACTCTCTGTCCAACTTTTGCTTTATGCTTTCATGCTGGCAAGGAGGTTAGGGAACTGAAAATCGCTTACATAGTCAGAAACTAACAGATGTTCTGCTTGAAAAACATCTCCATTCCAGCTCTGTCAACTGGAACAACAGAACAAGGAAGGGGGGAGAAGGCCTCACAGAGGGTCTTTGTGCTACGTGAAAGAACACAGGCCTAACTAAACACATTATGGGAACATTTATGCAACCTTCCTCAGAGTGGGAACAAATGAGACAGCGCTACCTGTGCCATGTGCCAGTTAGAGGAGACTGTAGCTTAAAAGGTTGTTCTAACAAACAGTTGTCATTGAGAGATTCACAAAGTGTGGTTCCCAAGTGACTCTGGAACACCTTGTGATGATATAATGCCTCACAATACACATTTTCCTGTGCTGCCGTACTGTCAACATAATTCTTTTTGTCTCACACTCGTGAGATTAAGACTCAAATAAGAGACAAATTTAGCATATTTGTGAAATAAAGGAGTCATCCCCAGTGAAACATCTGAGTAAATATTATTACCATTGTTTTTATTTCTGTAGCAGTAGATGCGTTCATCGTGGTTGTTTAACTTTTAACTTTTAATTTTTTTTTTTTTGCTTTTTCTTATTTACTTGATATATAGCAATATTGTATGCTAGTATTGGATAGAAATCTTTTTGAGGCCTGAGGCCTGTATTTTTATCTTTTTGATAATAATAAAATGATAGAAATACAAAAAGAAACAATTGAGTTTAATGATTGCCTCTAATAATTTCAACAAGGAACCCAAGCACCAGCCTTTCTTCACTAAATGGAAATCTAAACATTTACAACTGATCTCTCAGTAGGACAGTGCATCTAGTATTGTCCATCCCCCATGTCCCATGTCAGGACTACAAAATCATCTGCATAAATCTTGTAAAGCTATATAGTTAAATTCATGGTCTGACATGAACGTTTCAATAATGAAATGTAATGAAGAGTGAAACATTGCTCACACAAAAGATTATTGCTTAGCATTTTCAGTTGTAAACCTGTAACTGTATAAATTACCATAGGATTACATAGAACTCCATTAAAGGAAGTATGTGTATAACCTGATTGATGTCATTTATGCCTCTACTGAAGCCTATAACTGTGAATTTTGTGCACTTAATAAAGGTTAATTCTTGTGTTAATGTTGTTGTTATTTTCAGTTGATTAATCTGCTTCATGATCAATATATCAATATGTCAATATATTAATATATCAATATTCCTGTCCACACAGAGTGAACTTCACTGTGCACTCTGTGCTTGGGCATATACATCGATGATATCGGCACGACATCGGTATCGGCCGATAAAAACTTAAGAAGTTAATTATCGGCATCGGCAGATATGAAAATTTCTGCCGATGTGCCTGGCCGATAAGGTGACACGTGAACTATGCGCACGCGATGAAGCTAAATGTTTATTATGAGCGTCAGCAACAAGCTTCAACATGTCAGGTGTATGGAAGTATTTCAGAATATCTGAAACAGATAACAAAATAGCTATTTGCAATGCTTGTAAAGCACCAGTGATGCGAGGAGGGGTAAAAAGTTTCTCACTCTGGGAGGATCCTAGCTGCGTGCTGCTAAGCTTTTCTCTTCTTCTGAAGGGGGCGTGAGAAAATTTTTAAATAATGCGGCTCTGGAAGCAGAGACAGCAATGGAAAATAAGACAACCCGCAATCGCCTAGTTCCTGCTTTGGGACTCGAACAGAGGGCGTAATTTTTGTGTTTGTACACTTATACAACGACACTGAACAGCGAATAAAGTCTGTAACTTTATTGTGTCTCTGCTCATTCAAAATAAATATCGCGGCTCCATAAGGAGAGAATGCAATGGGAAATAAGACAGCGATCATAATAAGACAGATAAGCTTCTCTCTGCTTCCGGAGGGGAGTGTGACCATTTTTAAATTACGCGGCATCTATATATATATGTATATATATATATATATATAAATATACACACACACACACACACACACACACACACACACACACACACTATATCGGTATCGGCATCGGCAATCGGCCAAAATGAGTTTGAAAATATCGGCACATGGGATATCGGCAAAAATCCAATATCGTACATCCCTAATATATATATATATATATATATATGGCCATTGGCCACTAGTTGACCTCATCAACAGTAACTCAGTGAACACAAGAGCAGGAGGTCCAAAGCCCTTCTTGGGGCCCGCATAAACCCAAGAAACCATGATGGCAGACATTGGCTACAGCATCACTGCCTGACAACAAAATATTGGTCTTTGATGAAGTCTGAGGTGTGATACCATCCTGTGGGTAAACTTAACAAACAACATGCTTCTCTTTTAGTATTAATGGTTTAAATTTGCAACAGGAGCCAGAGGAAGACAGTTCAGTGTGCAGGGCTGGTGGCTGAGAGAACAGAATGAACTGGCTATAAAAAACCCATCCAAAGGTCATCTGCCATCACCCACTGTGGTGGATGTCCAACACAGACTTGGGCTCAAAGGGTGTTTTTCATGTCTCAGATTCTTGTAATTTTTGTGAACAAATTCTTCAGTGCATCTTCCCTGTTCTCTGTGTGGTTATTTCCACCCTAGTAAGCTGGCCTCCTGTAACCGTCCAATCACCGGACACTTCAGCTCTTAAAGATGCTGCTGCCGTGGCAAGTGAGGATACTGTGTGTGTTTGTGTGGGAGGGAGGGAAGGGAAAGGGGGGGGGTTACAACCAGGCTGAGTGCATGTGTGTGCATAAATTCAAATGACAATATTTACTGGGAGCTGAAACTGAGTGCTGTTTAACATTAAAAGGAAAATTGAGATCATTATCTAAATCACACTGTAGGGTACTCCACCTTATGGTGGGAGTGGCTGAATGAGGCATGGCCTATCTGTGCTGCATGCAATTAGGGGAGGGGTATGCCGATTACAGTAGGACTTCCATTAATTATGCACCTTCATCAAGTGTCATGCATGGGAAAGCTCTGTCATTTTCCACTGCTCGTTTTTCTTTGATCCTAAATTAATATTTACACTAACAATTCAGCCATACTCTTGGGCATAACGACAGAACACCATTTTTATCAGGTAGCAAAAGATCCCAAAACTCTGTAGATTCACTCTTTCATTGCTCTTTTTCATTTCTATTTGTTTCGTTTGTAAATTGTATATTCATGATCATTTATAAATCGATTTTTATAAATCATTTTCCATGTTTTACAGTCACAAAATCTTCTTTTCAGTCTGCAAAAAAGAGTAGAATGTTTTCCTGTTGAAATAAAGCAGAATGTTTTCCTGTTTGGAAAAAAAGTTTGAATACATTCTCAAACTATAAAAAAGTTGCTGGTGTGCCTGATTGTCAATAGGAATAAAAATAATCACCAATAACTCTCACACTTTTCCCACATAATATAATACCGGAGCTCCTTTCGACCGTTTATTATTTGGACGAATTACGCACTATACTGTATTACTGGGGCATTACCGTATAATTGACTTGAAGAGCGGGGTTGTTGCGGAGCGCACGAGGACATGCAGGTACCGCAAGGCAATATCAATTTGAAATGTGCTCAGCGGTAAACACATGAGTCGCTGGACTGAATAGCATTTGTCATGGAGACCAGATGTATAGTATGCGTTTTACAGGGCTAGCCCTGTAGAGAGCAGTAGATAGTTTGAAGAAATAATTTTTATATAGGATCATTGCGCGCCCATACTGTACAGGGTAAGCGAGAAGGGAGGGAGGAGCAATTGTAGTATGTCTGTTGCATTTCCCTGTCGTGGCAGCCGACGAACATGACCAGAGGATTTTTAAGGCACCCAGAGAAATCAGAATAACGAGCATACAGCAGCTTCGTTAAAATTGAAAAATTAGAATAGAAACTGTGCGAAACAGTAAATTGACAGCCCGTTTCGTTGCGCGGTGGCTGAAATATCGCTCGCTGTGCAGTGTATTTAACTAGCGAGTTAGCCAGCTAGCGAAATACTAAATACAAGCCCTGGTTACTGAGCCTCTTCGGACTTCTAAATTCCTCCCACAAACGAGACATATTCACCAGTAAAACGACTAAAGCATACGGTAAGTGCTATTTTCATGCAAACACTTCAAATGTGTAGGTATGGCTTGCACTTTGCAAGAGGACATTTTAATCTGTTCGAACTAGGTCAGTGTGCATTAGCTAGCGCGCTAGCCTGCTAGCTTTGTGGTTTTGACAGATCTGTGCAGCAGCGTTGAGACATACTTTTATATACAGTTCGTCTTGTGCATATAATTACTAATGATGTCCTCCAGTATTTTTTCTGTCCGTTTGCTTTTATTATGCATTCAGCGTTGAATGAAGCAATTGTGATTTACTTTGGGAACACGGTGTGTCTGCGTGGTGTGAGATATATAGCTAGCATTCCGGCTAGCGCGCTAACGTTAGATATACGTTGGCTAGTTAATACAGTATAACATTAGAATATATTATTTATGACGTAATGCTTTAAAAATGAGTATTTCCCACCATGAAATGTGTTTTTGGTTTGCGCAGTTACTGTAAACATTCCTTTTGAATGACCTATATCTGATGCTTGCCTTGGTAAATTTGTCAACGTCGCGAAATATTACAGGCACACTAGCTTAACGTTATATTAATGTTTGATTGCTTCAGAAACTTTAAGGGCGTTTCAATGTGCACATTAGCAAGTAACAATGCAATAGCTACAAAGTGTATAGCAGTTTTCAGTGTGAAGATAATACAGTCAGGTATTAGCCTATTTTATTTGTGTAGCAGGAATTCCAGCTAGTTAGAGTTTAGTCAATTACAGTTCTTATAACTTTAAAACAAAATATTACACTAAATGCGCCACGCAATATACTAAATTACTGCGAGGTTTAGAAGCAACTGTTAAATACATTTCAGTTAACCTGGTGAGTTTGGTTTCGACGGACCATATAATTTATTCAAAGACAATAGTTTTCACCTACCGAGTAAGTTTAATATTCTGTATACTGCAGTTAGTGGACTGGTTATATTTAGCAAACACCATGCATGTTTTGAACATATTAGATGCGTCCTTTTTTATGATTTTGGAGATACTTGTAGATAATATCACTTGATTCATTTTGCGCCACCTGAGAACGGAGGCTTGTCCAGGCAACGAAGTGCAAAATCGACCGAATAGCCGTCAAAGTGATCATATGTGCGGGCCTGCTGGGGAAGGTGTTTTCGTTCTTGAAGTAATTATTTTTTCTGTTTGTAACCCGCTGATGTTATGAAGTAGACACACACGACTACACACTGAGTGGTGGCTCAATTATTTACTATATACCTCAATTATTTAACGTAAAGAGTATTTGGCGTATCACCACACTGCACGATGGAATAATGCGAAGCCTGTTGTATTTAAAAAGAAGAAAACCTGGCCTGCAGTAACATACGATTTTAAATGGAGAGAGTGTTTGTGGGGGTTAGTTGTATGATAGTTATTTGGTTCTGTGTCACCAGGAATGTGCAAGAGGAATGTTTATTTCAGTGTAAAATACTGTACCAAATTCACTGACTTTCGTTGAGTTTTTGAATGAATGCCATTATTTTTGTCAAGTGCTTAGGACACCTGCCAAGGATCAAAAAAAAAAAAAAATAGAGCAGAATCATTAACCCATGGTTTTATGATTCTTTCCCATTTATTATGGGTACAAGAAATTGTTGACCTACTCAAGAATTGAGCTCCACACCATATTAAACATTAGCCTATTCTTTGGTTACTGTGGTGTGTACATTGTTTGTTATTAAAATTTTTCTACAAAATGTATTGTTTTTGACATTATTTATGATATATAACATTGCAGGTCACTTTAAATGTTTGAGAATCTTTCCCCATGCAATGTGAATATGTTTGGCAGTTATGGAAGACAGTCACTATAAAGGAGGGCATGTTGGCAACTGCTGTATAAATAAACAACTGGGTGAATGAATTCAGGCTAATATAAAAGCTGTTACATCCAAGAGCTAGCTCTCTGCCCTTAATACCACCGTGGGAGATTGACTGGAGGTCTTACTACATTAGCTATGCCGGAGCCCCCATCCAACTCCAACTCTCCCTCTCCCCACCTACCGACCCCCCACCTCACCCCACCCCGAATCATGCTGCGCCGCCTACAAATTCCTCCGGGGAAATGTGAGCACGGCTCAGGCTTTTTTCGGGACGACTGGGGCTTGTTTGGAGGGCAGACATGACCTCTCCTAGCCTTTCCCAGCGGCGCAAACCTGCCCGTCCCGCTCCCGAGAGGCAACGCTGCCGGACGCTCGAAAAAAAAAAAAAAGACGTGAAGAAGAGTTCAAGAGTTTAACCCGGCCGTGCGGCTCCTGTCCCTATCTGAAGTGTCCGTGTTATGATGTCAGGGCCGGGAGAGGGCCGTCCGGGTAGTTAACCTTGCGTCTGCGGTGCACATTCCTCAACAGTCTGGCCGACTGAATGCAGGTCATGAAGGAAGATGGTTAATGTTTTCTCCCAACATTTTTTTTCCTGTGTGTTTGATCTCTCTCTGTCTCTCTCTCACTCGCTTGCTGGCTCACACTTTCTCTCTGTTGGTTCTATGGATAAATTCAAGGTTTTTTGCATATTGTGCCATATGCAGGTCACCGATCTCTTGCATGGTCACTGTTTGCATGGCTCATTGGTTTGGAGCATTACTTATAGTACTGCACTTAAAGTACTTAAAGGTATCTATGGGAAATGTAGTTTTTGGCATTTTTTCCATCGTGTGTGCACTGAGGATACTGCAGCATCCTATAGTACACCAGACAGAACACAGTGTACTGAATGGAACTCATGGAAATGTGATTAAGGGAACTCAGATACATTTTATCCATCTATAAGATGCTGCTGAGAGCAATGCAGTGAGACGGTGCAATCCATTTGATTCAGTGCCAGACGGTTTTAATGAAATATAGTGCTAATGGAATGGCCGATGTAGGTCCACTATAGATCAGACTCACTGCACCACACCCAGCAGTGCAGTAAGTCTTTGTCATTAATATGGATCTCACCCCTTACACCAAAGTAGTCCTCATCGGGGAACGTATGTTGACGTTGTCACATGTTGTCTCTGCTAGTAATGTAATGATTGAAAAAAGAGCAACAACTTTATTTTCCAGGGAATGGAAAATTATTGCCTGACCCCAGGAACAGGCAGCCAGGAAGCTCACTCACTGCTAGTGTGTCTCCCTCCATTTTCTGTAGACGCTTTCAAACTATGGCACTATAGCGAGCAAGCTCAGCTCTGAAGCCTGCCATAGGGGGATAGGATTGCATGCTGCAGGTGAGTTGGTCAGGGGTGGGGCTTACAGTACGTGCATGGAGTTGATTGGCAGACAAAGCCCTGGGGGATTCGCATGGGGAAAGTTCATCACTGAGGTTGCTATAGTACTGCTGTTTTTTTTTTTTTAGCTGGAGACATATGCAGACTTGTCCTAATAAGAGAATTATACTGTGTGTGCACGGTTCGCAGAATTGAGCAATTATTTTCAGCATGAACGTTTGCATCATGGTAACTTCCTAGTCACAGTATTAACAGGTGTTGTTGTCCAGTCAAACACACCTGTGACCCTGCAGCAAATTTTTCAAGTGTTCTGCATTGATGGATCTCGAAGTGCCTTTAGGTGAAAACTCTCCTGCAGTGCACAGCTGCAGAGAGGACTTTTTTAGGATCACTTTCAGTTAGGCTTATGAGGTGAAATCAAGTGTTGTCGGAGGACTCTGCACGCAAATCGGAAAGAAAGAGGAATCTTGATGGCTAATGCAATTGCAGAGATCCAGTTTTCTTCATATACAAATGCATCCAGGCAGCTTTCATCCTGCTCTGGTGGTGTAAACAAATCAAGTTTATCACTTTCCAAATTAAAAGAACTAAGTGTTCAGCTGGTAAATTTGGCTCAGCGTACTGTTAAAGGGACATTGCAATAAAAATTAACTACAGAAACCTTGCAAGTGCAATTACGCATGCTCTGTTAATTTTGAAAAAATTATGTGCAGTCAACACGTTCTTCAATCAAATGATCCACTTAGTAAGATAGAATATTTGCTGTTTTTTCTCCCTTTCAGTAAATTTGCCACCTGGAATTTTCCCTAAATTTCTTCGTGCAGTGGTTTCTCTCATTCCTTTTAGCTGGTGTCTTGGCCAAGTGGGATCACCCCATCCACATTGCTGAAATTGACATGGTTGGACATGGGGTTCAGGAGTAGGCAGGAAACCCCCTCGTCAGAATTAGCAGGTTTTTACAAGGTCACTTCCAGGTCTAGCCGTGGCTGCCCGGAGTCAAACGTGCCGACATTCGGAAGCGGGTGGGGGGCATTAAAGGATAGAGGAACTCTATGGAGGGCAAAGGTTTAACATGCTTAATAAGCTTGAACAGCAGCATGTCAGTGGTGTGGTGGAATTCTAATCAGTCTCTTCTTCAAGTCTAAACAGCTCCCTCTGAAAATAGAGAGCTGTCCCAAAGATTCATTTAGCTGGCCATTTTCTTCACTCTTTCGAAGGAAAGCCCTAAAAAAAAAAAAAAAAAAGATCTGAATCATTACTGAAGGGAGGGTGAGATAATGAAATTAATATTCACAGAGCTCTTCTGTCAACTGCTCCCCTTGGAGGTAATTTTGGAATGGTACTGGAGTCTTTGCTAAAAAACAATTAGCAACAAAAAGCGATTTTTGTACTTTCACTTCATTTTCATGCTCGTCAAGCTCGTTGCTGTGGGAGAGGAACCAAGCCCACGTGCTGAATTTATCTCCTCTTGCTACAGGGATTCTGCTCTCTTGGTGATAGCAACATGATGTGCACCATTTTGGCAGTTTCCTTTTTTTTTTGGTCTTTTTTTCGAGGGGAGGTTGTCAGGCGTCCCGGCGGCTCCGCGCGGCCCCTGTTCCTTTTAGGAGAGCGCGTGGCACGGTCTCTCAGCAGATGGCTGCCAGCGACCGGCGTCAACCGTGAGCGGAGGCCCTTTGATGGTTTCCGCGGGATCTCTGAAGCCCTCCCTGCGAGCTGCCACCAAAGCGAGCTCACTCGGGAAAACAAACGCGCTTCGCTACGCGCTTCGCTACACGCTCGACGGGGCCCGAGAGCTGAGAGGCGGGGTTTTTTTTTCACGCAGCTACACTCCGCTCCCGTTAACACCACCGCCGTATCTGGCTTTCCTTTTCGGAAGCGTTTTTTTTTTTTTTTTTGAACTCGGTCTACATCTGTTGACTCTGCGCCGAAGACCGTTCGCGGTTTTACAGTGCACTCTGATCCGCGGTCATGAGTTTATGCGAGTCCGGGCTGATGCACAGCGTGAGGCAGAGTGGTGAACAACTGTGATTTTTTTTTCCCCCATTCGGGATAAAACACCTACTGCCCCAGGATCTAAGGATCGCAGGATTTGTGTTTTTCCTTCTCCATGCTATTGTTGAAGAGGTACAGGGAAAAACTTACAAAAATTTATGATTATCCACAAGCATTTCCTGTTTTTTCCCATTTTTTCCCCTAATAGAACCAGAATAAAAGTGCTTGGAAAAGGGCGCATTTAGTTTCATGAGTCTGCGCTGGGTAGTGTAAGTTCAGTGATTCAATGGACAATTAAAATTGAGGCGCAAAACAAAGCAAAACTAATCGCCTAAGTGTGGTAAGAGAAAAATCAGTTTATCAATACCTTAGACTGGCATCTCCTCTTGAATTGCAATACTCATGCGCCTGGCAGCTTTGCAGAGCGTTATGTTGGGCAGGTTCCAACTCGGGATTATAGTTCATTGAAGCATGAGTGTACACACTTGCGTCACTCGAGGAAAAATAGAATCAATTGCCGGACAAGATTGAAGTTGTGACAAAGGAACGTTTGAGTAATGATTGCATTAGTATGAAAGCGCAAGTCTTTTTTTGCAGCGCCTTGATTGCTTGAGTTTGGCCTTGGTGTCAGGTAACCGAGTGAGTCTGCTCTGTGAGGAAACTCAGTTTTACTACACATGTTCACAATCTTTTACGTTTTAGGAAGGGCTTTTTATGGACAAATTCCAGGAGCTGTGGTTTTGGCAGCACTGCGTGATCCTCCTCTTAACATATTTATTTATTTATTTTTGCGCTTCACTCTAAGACCTCCGCTCAACGCCAGAGAACCGTTTTAAACATATAGCAGCAAAATGTGTTACCGTTGTTGGTCCAAAAATGCAACCCCATGATGGCGCATAGAATTGCACAAGCGGCTGGGAACCATGAGCTGGAGAAAAAGGGCAAGCAGAAAGCGTTACATGGAGTTCTGCCATGTTCCTTATGCATATTTCTGAGCTTCCAGTGGGCCTGTTCCGATAGATCTCCTCTCGCCTGTTCACAGCTTGTGTAATAATTTACAGCAGAGTACAGTATATCTGAGGCTCCACCAGAAAGCTCAAATAACAGGCTCCCTTTGTAGAATAAAGCTCCTTTCGGCCTGTGGGGGTTTTATACCAAAGCCTTTGACAGGAGACTGATGCATCGTGGAAGGCCTAAATCATTTCAAGTCTTTTTGTGTGACACTAAGATCTGAGCGCACAAGTTGAACTTCCATCTCTTCCTCGTCTGAACAGTGTTCAATGAAAGTAACATCAAGTGGTCCCAAAACCCTCTCAGGATGCCTTCACCTAAACCAGCGGTAATTAGGCTCTTGCCTTGCTGATCTTCGAGACCTCCAATTTATGTGTTGTAATATTAAATTATACTACTATTACTACTGCACTATAGAGATCTGCATCAGTGACACTGCGGTACAATGGAGCCCTGCTGTAATGCATACTAAAACTGCACCTCCCATTATGCACCATAAAAACTAAGACCCCCCATTGACCAATCAGAATTATCTGGACAGTCACCTGAATTCCCCCCAGTGGATATTAGTGCCCCCTGCTGTTGACGCTAAATTAAGGAGAACGCAATTAAATAATTAAAGTGTGAATAGAGATCCTTCAAAAGGGAGTGGGAGCATGATTTCTTTTCTTTGTACTTTAAAGGGGCGGTAAATACGTCTGCTCACTACTCGACAGCCCTAATTCTCAATTTAAGAAAATGTAAATTTTAATTCGACGAGACTTTACACTGCTGATATGTACTTCAGCCTCGATTTTGCAGCAGCTTTGCTTTAAAGCACCCAGCAGCAAGGAGGAGAATAACAAAGCGTGTTTAATGTTTAAGCCTCAGCTGCGTGGTGCAAAATCATGTTTGGAATAACGAAAGGGATGAGACACTGTGTTGACGGCCGAATGATGAAATACCGCATCTTAATTGCCTGCCCAGCACTGTTCCCTGAGAGAGGTGAAACTTCAAAATTCAGTGTGATGAAAAAAACATCACTTACTTCAGAAAAAAGCTTCACGTTTATCCCGCAAGTTTGTCTTTATGCGAGTTTGATTGTCTCGCCGCGGATGAAACCGTGGATGTGAACAGCATGCCAGACCTACTGCCATTTGTCAGAACTCCTAAGTCTGAGCTTGCATGACGGAAGAATCGTTAGGCTTGGTTCCCCTGCACAGCAGACTGAGTGGAGAGGAAACTGCCATGTATGATACCTTGAAAACAATTCAGCTTACAACCAGAGGAAAATTACAGCAATATAGCTAATGTGTACATTAGCTGACCTGTTACAAAGAAACCGAACATGAGAGGAGTTTGAATTTGATTGGAATTCGAATGAGATTCAAATAAGCTGATATGCACCAATAATATGATAACTTGTTTTGGACCATGGAATCAGCTGAGACAAAAGCGTACATGTACATTAGCTTGCTAATTTCACAAAGCAAATCACTAGAAAGGGTTAATATTCAGTATACATTAACAGTGTCCTGTTATGGATGATTTTACAATTTCGTAGCAAATCGCATGCATCAGTCACCCGGTATTTTGGAAGGATTAACCTACAGCAACTCAAAAGAGGGCCAAACTGCCCACCAGCCAGCCTATCAGAATCGCAATGGTGGAAGAATACGCCCACCGAGTGATTTATTCACTGGGAGTAAAAGGGCCAGACATTCAGTGAGCCAGCTCTTTTCTCCCATTTACTGGCCCACTGAAGGAGAGAAAAGAGCTGAAGTTTTAAGGGAGGCTCGTCAGCTGACTGGCTGCAGCCGCATCTGCAGAGTGCAAGTCAGAGGCCAGAGCAGCACTGCATTACATGGCCATATTACTTTGTTCCTTGTTCCAAATGAAAATTGAAGGTAGTAAAATAAACATGCCTTTATAATGCCTGGCTTAATGAATGGCTTAATGAATGTTGCTGGTTTGGGTGAATTGACGTATTTAGTTTACGGCTATAATTGCGTTTGACTTCACTGCCAGCTCCAAAATTTATTTAATTAGCTAATCATTATCATTCTGACTTGATATCCAACCTGTGGCAAAAATATAATTTTTAATAGATTATTGAAGAAGAGCGACAATTCAATTGACCCATTCAAACAGCTATTTGTGAATATTATAAAATTGGGAAGCGCCTACTAATGTATTGAATCTGAGCCTTGAATCTGAGCCATTCTGATCAATGTTGCGTTTGTTCATTAAGGTGGCATTCACTGTGATGAAGCTTGTTTAGCTGCAGATCTCTCATTAGATTTGCTTAAGCGCTCTGCTACCTTGCGGTCAGTTAACTAAGTGGATGCACTGAACGAGGCAGCTGGAACAAATTAATTGCTGAGCTGGCTCTTTGAACTAAAACATATCAAATGCATTTGCTCCATGAAAAGAATTGAACTGTCTACCGTTGTTACACATAGCTGGCCAGCACGATATCAATCACAAAAGTAATGTATTCAGTTGTCCAGCTTGACACAATTATCAAGTTAGCAAGTTTATAATTAATGTGCAGTAACTGCCGCAACCTGTGTATGATATCATATTATCTGAGTAATTTTGCTAAATTGATATATATGTTGTTCTTTAGCTTTGCATGCTGGTATATTCTGTACATCATAGCCGGTTATAATATATTGAACTGAATATGCACAAAAGAGTGTTTGTCTTTGTCATGCTATCATTAAACTTTCCTTTGTGTTGTTTTTGTTTTGTTGCATTTCTGTCCAGTGCTGCTCAGTGCTTGAATTAGATAGAGCTGATCATGCAAGGCAAGGGTAACACAGAGCATATCACAGAGCCGCACATCACTGTCAAAACATTCTGTGTGCAGTTGCTCAGGGAATTTGCAGGTGTTCATCCGTTGATGGGTTCTTTGGAGTCGAAGAGCTCCGACGAAGTAGCCTGGCAGTTCAGTTAAAGTACAGGTGTGAGCTTCCTCAAATTAACAAGCTGTCTCCCCAAAAAGCTCCAAATTAACTAGGAGGTTTATTTCGGCATTCGCCTCTATTTACACCTCTATTTGAGAGTTCTCCGCACTCTCAAGGATTAAACGCAACAGGCGAAATCATTTTGGTCTCCAGCCCACTTTGGGATCCCCTTGCATTGCTGCTGCTCAAAAATAGAACCCAGCTTCAGCACGCCAGTGTCTCAATGCAATACATCGAACTGACAGCCAGGTAATTAGATGCAGGCTAAGGAATATTACATTGAAAATGGGCTGCAGTGTCTCTGGAAAATTGCTACTCGGGAAAAAGCATTTGGTTTTATTTGTAGTTACCTATGTAACATTGTATGTTTTGTGGGGTGGGGAACAGGGCATTCAGTCATATGGCTCTTAATGGTAATATTAATTGTGCATGTGGCTCGAGGGTCATAGATGGTAGACTTGAAAGAGCACTGAAAATCAATGGCGGATTTTGTTTTGAAGAGACAAATCCAGCTGCTCCTATACAGTATGTCCCTAACAAGATGAGGCACGCCTTCGAAGCGCAACCACAAGTCACCACATTTGCCTCAACAGACGATACTTTGAATTGCCCTGGCGCCAACTATAAACCATACTCATTCAGAGAAGCATTTGCATAAAATCAGGCAGAGTGGCAAACCGCAACTCAGCTGTAGACTTGTGGTTGCTTATTGACACTCTGCAGTCGCACCAATCTCAGTCGTATCTCCCAGTCCTTACCCAACTGCCCCTGTGCCATTGAAAGAAGGACTTTGCAACACTTTTTTTTTGTTCTGTCGCACTCTCTCCATATGGACCTATCTATCTAACCATATATATATAGATATACATAGAGATAAAGAGAGGTGCTGTGTTTAGCCTATAACAATTCATGGTACAGTACCTTCACAAGCTAAGCAACTAAAATAAAATCCCCATAACATTTCTGATGTTATTACTTCACTCTGATACAGCCACATGGAAATGCTGCAGGGCCTTAGCACAAGGATGAAATTGCCCACCTTTATGCTCTTTTTTCTCCTGTTTGCAATAAAGTGTAGAGACACTAAAAGGGAAAACCACAAGCTTTTTACTTTTGGCCAAGGAAGAGAAGGCCAGCTGACCTCTATCTAGCCCTATTCACAGTGTTACTGTTTCATAAAAGACGATTTGGAGAGAGACTATTTCTGCCCTCAGGTCAGTCCTCTGTGAGGCGCATGGGTGTTTAAAATGAGATGCCTGTCCCGCCTTGTTTTTGAGATTAAAGCTTGAAGAATTCTGAGACGTCTTCGCCCACGGCCGCGCAATTACGCAGCAGAAAATCCTGAGATACCGGTTCGGTGAAAAACGCTGTGCAAGTGCACGTTCTTCTAAATGCGCTTTCCTTGAAGTTAAGGCTTTATGCTTTCGTCAGCACTTTTTTTTCCGCGGCGTATTGAGACCATTATCTGTACATCATCTATAGATCACATTCAAGACTGGGAGCCATTTGCGATGTGTCTTCTGAGACACTGCAGCGGGCAGTGTTCTTATATGGGGGTGGGGACGGGGAGGGCTTCTGAGACACTGCAGCGGGCAGTGTTCTTATATGGGGGTGGGGACGGGGAGGGAGCTGAAGCCATTGCGTAACAGATGAAAGGAAAAGGAGAACATGACATGGAAACAATCTTAAGCTGGGGCCCCTTCAAGGAACATCGTGGCCAGTTTTGACTTGTGATCTCATTAGGCATAAACGGATGTGCTGACCTATATCAGTGCGTCTTGTAAAACCTGCGCTGGGGCCTGAGTCTGAGTACATACACAGTGTAGATACTTGTGAGCCACAAGAATTACTGTCTACCTAGCATGCATGCTTTCGATTTAGCTCACTAGGTCGGCATTTACCAGCTATCTTGCTCACAAATAAGATCATAATAAGCTAATTAGACATCAATTAATTCTTGGCTAGCTTCTTAGCTTTCTGTTTACTTTACTTGAAAGCAAGCAGCCAACGTCAATATACACTATTTTCAGTAGCTTCCTTGCCATGTTTGCTTGCTAGCAGATAGCTGCAGCCAGAACAGCTTAGCTACATTACTTGCATGTATTGCTCTCAGCCGTACTCAACCGATTATTCCTTTTGCTTCCTCTCGATGAGGAGGGAACCTTGAAGTATTGGATGGTTGCTGTTCTGCTGTAACTGAACTGGACAAAATGTCCATTAGTGCTCTCAGACTGTTCCTGTTGCTCAGCGCTTTGAGGGGCAGGCCAGTCCTTGTGCTTAGGTCTTGGGGATTGAGTCAGCGTTCCCACGGAGCCATGCATATTCACAGTTGTTTCTCCACAGATAGTTGTGCTCCTGTCAGCAGGGTTGTTACTTTGACGGATATGGGCACTTCAGTTTTGCTGCCTGGCTGCTGCGACCTCCAGTTCGTGCGCACTATATTTGAACTGAGGAACACCGCATAACCCTTGACCTCAGACACACACACGCACGTGCACACACACTCACACACACACAGACACACACATTCTCTTGGTCCCTCTGTCTCTTTTACACACACGTGCGCACCTCACTGCAGAGGGCACCTTGATTGAGATCCTCCTTCGTTTCACTAATGTGGGGCATTTTTCAGACTCCTTGTTAAATTCGGCAGCTGTTTGTTTGGGTGTTTTTACTACAGGAACTAACAAGGGGAGGAAAAAATCCTGTTCCCTCATCTTTGCTGTTAAATCTTTCATAAATTCCTTTCCTAATTATACAGACTTAGATGTTCCTCTATCTGTCTTGTCCTCCTCTTTTTTGCTGTCTGAGTGCAGTCCTGTTTCAGAGGCACATAGAGTACCTCATTGTCATTCTGTCCAGCCCCGTGTCATCAAGTACTTTATTAAAAAATATATGTATGTACTGTATGTATGGAGATGCATTTCTTTTAACAGTATATACATCTAAGTCCATTGATCTGTCATGCCAACTTGTCGTGTTTCACAAGAATTTTTCTGATATGTCAAACAGAGCTGATATATTGGTCATATATTTGATTGTAACGGGTCAGCTTCCAGTTTGTCCTGCATATGAGATTCTTCCTCTCGGCTGTTAGGGAACTAAAGTGTCTGAGTACATGTTAATGTGTGGGACAACTGCCAGTGCTGAGTGTGTGAACATCTGGACACAACAGTTTGGTCCACCGCTGAAGTGCTGGCCTTAAACTGACTGGTGAATTTGCTCTTCGCGGTAAATACATCTTGCCCACTGTGAGAAAAAAAAATAAATAAATAAGAGAAGGCAAAACTGATTTTTCTCTTCGTGCTCCATGGAAAGTTCTTTTTTAATGGGAATGAAGCTCCCCCCTCGCTCCCCCTTTCTCTGACCTTTCTCAAGATCTCCGTCTGCATCAGTAAATCAAGCCTGTGTGGCCCTCGCCCTTTTCGCGTTGCAGGGACGTACTGGCACGCCACAACCCAGGTTGCCAAGTATCTGTCTGTCTGCCTCAGACACGCGCGTGGTCCTTTTACCCGCGCACAGTCCGGATCTCAGCGGCTCACAACCTGGGCGGACCCACACGCGTGGTCAGACCGTGCCATGTGTGCTATTGACAGCCCAGCCTTGGGGGAAATGAGGAGAATCAATTCTTGCTTATGAATAAATATGCTGATGTTCGGTTTGCGCTTCTGCAGTGGCTGTGAACAGTCAGAGGCAGATGGGTCACCCGTGTTTGCTCGGGGGGCTAATGTGCTGCGTGACCTCCAGGACATCTGATCCTGAGAGTTCAAGGGAGCTTTTATATTACCCAGTGGATCGGTTAACACATGGAAATCCTTTTTTCAGCCCCGGGGATGTTTTCTGATTGCAGGTGCTTTGTGTTACCGAGCGATTGTTCCGCTGGAAATGCGTGCGGGCGCGATTCCTTGGCGGACGCGAAAACTCTTCGCCAAATCGCCATTGATTGCTAGCAAACATCTGGAGGATGCCGGTAACAAATCTATCAACTATGGAGTGGCATCACAAATGCCTGGCATAGCGCAGAATCCCTGGACAAATCTTGAAGAAGTGAAGCTACGGTGGGGCCTGAGCCCAAGGTGATCCCTAAGAACAGCACTGCAAGGCAGACGATACGGCGTCAGCAGCTCCAACGCCATTTCGGTACTGCACGTCTGGTTCGGAGTGAAACAGGCATCTTCTCCCAAAGGCTGCCCGGCACACAACACAGTAATTCCAGCGCGAGTAACCCGAGACACAGCAATAATCTATTGTGATGCTGTTCACGTCTGGAAATGAAAACCACCGCAATGATTGCTGTTCTTCCCTGTGTTATCGTCTCTCTCTCTCTCGGTTTATTTCTTGCACGCCAGGGGTTTAAATGTTTTATTAACATATATTATTAATCTTTCTTTTCGTCCCTGCATCACTTTTTTTCAGTGGGAACGTGTTCTGATTGTTTTAATATTTCCCACCCCAGCTGTCATGCAAGATGGCAGAGAAAGCATGGATTCAGAGCTCCCTCATGTTTACTATTCCCACTCTGCCTCAGTATGTGCCACACACTGCAGTATGTGTTTATTAGGCATTTATATATTTTTTTCTCTCGAGTGGGTGAAGTGCGCAAACAGCCTCCTCTTTGCTCTCTTTCGTGACCTGACGTGTGCACACAATTTGCCCCACCAACCTATTTTTCCTCACCTTTCTTGTAATTATATTATTGTTCATATTACACCTTCGTTTGTTTACTGGCTCTTAAATAAGAGACTCATAAATAACAGACTCTCTCCCGGCCCAGTCAGCCGAGCTATGTCTAGTGTTTTAACACGGGCCCAAGCAAACAGCCAATAAAATGGGAGAGATTGAGTCGTTCAATGCGGCATATGGCTCGTTTAACAAGACCTATCGTAAAGGCTGCCTGTGGTGAAGCCAGGCAGCTTTTGGGGGCAGTGGGGGGTAGGTGATCTGCCTGCCTGCCCGCCAGTACGAGGTCGTGCGTATTCTGGGTGGATCTGTCAGGGTCCTCACCTGCTTGAGAAAGAGGGGGGAGAAAAAAAAACAACAAACAAAATCAATTGGCCGATTAGTTAGCTGTTGAAAGCACTATAAATGTCCCACCGAGCTGAATTTACGACAAAGAGATTTCATTGCACTTTTTTTTTCTCCCTGGTCAGCTGAGTCTCCATGGTGCTCAGAACCAGTGGCGCAGACTTTACAGACACTGCACATTCACTGGAGTGAACTTTGTCTTGTAGAGAAACGAGCTGAAAAGGTTGTTGGCAAGAGACGCAATTCCTGTTGCACAGAGATCGTGAATCGGATTAACACAGCAATGCATTTTGGAGGGCAATTGTTGAGCTTTCCTTATTGACTGAGGTTGGGGAGTATCTCGAAGTTTAAAACCGTGAGATGTGAAAATACGGTAAAAAGCTTTGAGCTGGGCACCTATGCTGCATTATGAAGTCATCCTTTCTCAAAACTTTTTGTAAGGAACACACTAATTTTTTTCTAGTAATTTTACAAAGCTGTAACAAACAATTATGCATTGCATGTCATTGTCACCATAAAATATTTAAAGTGATTGTTTCCTAGAGGTAGAAAGAATGGGTTTACTGTATAAGCTAAATGTTGATACATCGATAGCTAGGTTTTTCTAACTGCCAAGTCACGTTTATATAGACATATAAGTATCAACAAGTTGAAGTGAATTTTCCAAAAGTAAATGGCTACATGTCCAACTATTTCTGCTTTAGTGGGCGTTTTCTGTATGCAGGTAGCCCCACTTGGATTAACAGAACCTACAAAAAGAGGTGATTATTTTCACAGAAAAAGGATAATTATAGTATCTTCACCAAAATTTCAGCTTCATCAAATGTTCAGAAAATATTAATGCTGATTTGCACTATATTGTACTGTTAAATGTATGTATGCTGTACGGTATAATTATTCAGTACTAAACAGCACATTCATCAGACAAGTTTTCATTTACCCACTGAGTGAGCAAGGACACAAAAAGGATAAAATAAATCTTCATAAGCTCCTTCTCATTTTGATAAGTAAAAACAATGACTTAAATAATGAAGACAACACAACAAACTCAAAGACCCTCACTGGGAAAAACAAAACAAATGTTTGTCACCTTTCCAGGCAACAGGAAGTTTTTTTGCTTTGCTGCTGCACGATTCTCATTCTTGTTCTCATTCCTCAGCTCCTCTCTGGCCGTAAATCAAGCATTTTGTCTCATAAAACAATTAATGGGGGCGGTTTCAAGTTTGTGAACATGGTTTATTACAAACTGGATCGCCACTAAATGGGCATTGTCTTTACATGTGTTTTCTTTTTTTTGACATAGTCACTTGTCTGCGTGTGACTGTGCTCACAGTTATAGGTGAATCAGTCACACTGTATCTGCTTACTGAGAGCAACTTTGCTGCCTTTATTAAAGCAAAAGAAACGACTATAGCAAAAGAACCACACCGCAGCTTGTACTGATAGCCAGCTTATGCAGCAGGCTAAGTGTCAGCATGGAATAGCCATATAGATTGCAGGATTAATGAGACACTTTGCTGTTGTCCATTTACATTACTTTTACATTTACTCATCTGGCAGATGCTTTTATCCAAAGCGACTTAGGCAGAGTACAACTCAAGCAAAAAGCCATGTAAGGAGTCAACAATATTAATGGCTATTATCCATGGCTACAGATATATTATAGGCTGGAAAAGTGAGAATGAAGTTATCATCCCATGCCAGTTAGTACAGCGTATAGCCCATCTTTGAAGTTGTACTGCTTTTGAGTGGTTAAAATCCTGTTTTTTTTTTCCTGAAATGAGATGCTAACGTATGCAGTATCATGCCCTCAATGCGTCACTCAGGATGGCAGCGATGGCAGGATGACCTCTGACTTCACGTGCAGAACCCAAACAGAGGTTACATCTTTTCTTTAAAGTCCTATACTAGCCCATTTTTATACATGGCTATTTTTAAACCGGAGCGATGCAGTTAAAGCGTGAATGTTAACGGAATTCAAACCGTGAAGCCCGACCGCGGGTCTGCGGCGTGCCCAGCCGGCGTGTGATGGCCGTCTGCTTGCGTAACGGATCCAGACCGCGTGCGTTTGCGTGTGGGAGACCGGGCACCTGTGTGGTGGTGGTGGAAGAAGCCCTCGGGGCACTGCCAGCCAGCCCAGCTCAAGGTTAAACAGTGCAGGCTCCGCACACACGCGCAGGCGCCATGAAGTATTTTATTAAGGCAATGAATTAGAGTGAGGCATATTTCATTATTTTAATTAGCTCATGTACATGTAGCTCATATATTTTGCACTCAGTATGGCCAGAAAACCCAAAAGATGTATTCATTTCGTGCTCTTTTCCAGCATGGGTAAAAATGGAAAACCCTTCAACCCAGAAATACATATATTAATTTAGTGTATTGATTCATTTATTAGACAGACTCTTATTTAAGAGTGTCTTATGAATCCATCATGGCAACATTACATTAAAAGCATACGTGCAGAACAGCCTGCAATGTAGTAAAAGAGAAAGTGAGCTGAAAAACTGCAAAAAAAGACTGCATGAGGCAATAACAGGTCTGGCATACACATGGAACTAGAGATTTTTCCCTAAGTGCAACATGCCCACGCCACTCTATCATGTACATATGACCCAGTAATGATCGAAAAGGTAATTGATGTAATGATCTATAGTATTAAGGCTCCAAAAATATGAGTAAGAGTTGAGCGTTATCTGCAGTGTGCATGGACCTGAATGATACTGCAGGGATTAGAGCTAGAGCCAAGTCCTTTCAACACCTCAATGATCCGCCCCGCCCCTGGGAGCCTGCGGCCGTGACAGCGAAGGTCTGCGGGAGAGATTGGATTTATTTATCCACCCAAGATCGAAGTCAATGGGCTTAAGTGAGCACCTGGCACGTGCGTTCGGTACTGCAGTGCAACTGTGCAATTGCCTCACTGCGAACTTTATCAGGAAGGCTTTTGGCACTCCTAGCAAATGGCCAGCCTCTCTCTCGCACTCCTGCTCACACACACACACACACACACACACACACACACACACTCTCAAATGCTCGCTTTCTCGGTGTGTGATCTTTTTGGCAGGCCGTTTGGACGGTGGCTGAGGGAGAGAGAAGCTTCGCTCGGGGCGCCAACACACAACAGGAAAACAGCTGGCAGCCGGGAGCTCAGAAATGCACTGTCAACGCGCCAGCGAGTGGGCCTTCCCAAATTTTTTTTTCTTTTTTTTGTTGTTGTTATTTTTCTCTTATGTCACGGGCTGTCAATGTAGCAGTAGCCTGAGCTAATCCGACCTCAAACCTCCACAGGATGCCTTGGAGCTCTGTCATGTTGAGAGGCACGTATGTGTGCCCGGCGGTGCACTTGGGCCAACGCGGTGTCTGAAATTATAGCCTCTGCTTCAGCAGAGCACCATTTGTAGATTTTGCCAGAACGGTTGTGCCAAGAAAGGCCCCACTTTGGCTACTGCTTCAGTTTGATTTGTTTGCGTAGTTTTCGGGATCTGTTTTGCACGATGTATCCAACTGTGGAGTTTTCAACTCCGTGGAAAGTCCGCTGAAAGGAGTAAGAGTAATTTTTTATTTTGTTTTCAAGAATCAGAGCCTTATACTGGGCTGTGTGGCAGTCAGGTGTGTCTCCATCAGGGGCTATTTCATCTGTTCCTTCCTACATCAGGGACCTCAGCTCTTCCATTCAGCGGTGGGCACATGGGTTGTACGATTGAGGGGGATCTCGTATTTAAGCACATAAGGATGTGCTAACACTGTTAACTGTATCAAACTATTAGTGTCAGTGTCTAGCCTACTTGTTGCCCCTTATGTTTTCATACAAAGAAATGTGGCACAAAGTACCCCACAAGTCTCCCTAATATGGTAAAATCCATCCAGCATCCAATCATTGCTGCTCTTTGGATTCACTAATCGAGCACAGGAAGCTTGCCTTCGTAGCAGCAACCATTGCACTTACACCGGAACACCAGAGCACATGGAGACAGTGGGTATTTCCCACACTACAAGTCCCACAGTGCACCAGGAGAGCAGATGCCAAGCGAAGGGTGGGCGCATCTCCCTGACGTCAGCCGAGCGGCTCGCAGGCGTCTGACAAATTGCAGGGTGCGTGAGAAAGCGAGACAGACGAGACCTGCCGACATACCCGCCCCTTACCCCTGGTGGAACGAAGCCAATTTGTTCCGCTCCAGTGGGCTGCCCGTCATTGTTGGCTGATGACACGGCTGAGATCGAACCCGGGGCCGCGGGGCTTGGCCCGCCGCTGGGGAACAGACTGCGCAGATCCTTTGAGCAACCAAACAAAGGAGCGTGATATCGTATCTCGATTCTCAAGTTCTGCCACCACAAGTGCCATTTATTATAAGGAGAGGTAAATAGGAAATGTAGGGTATCCAGGAGACTCAGACATATCCCCTCATTTTGTTGGAAAACCAAACACTGATGCTTTATTCCGGAGCCTTCTTCGGGGGAGCAGGGACAGGGAGTTCCCTCAGGTTACGCAATTGTTTCCTTTATCCTTTTGACTGACCGCGCTGTCCCTTCCCAGCTAAACAGTGTTCCTCCTTTGCCCAGCGTAAATTAATGTGGAGGGGAATGTCCCTGTGAGTGGTTGTGGTAGATCTGCGCCAGCCGCTAGCGCTTAGCTGGAACCGAGCTGCCACATTTTCAGCTCTTACTGCCCTGGCCACGTGTGGTTTCCCATATGAGTCAAAGTTTTATGTGGTGATCGTGGGATTGACCTGTCTTATAAGTGCCCGGCCTTTGCTGTTGCATTCTTGCGCCGCCCAGAACAGTGGAGTGTAGGCGCTGCTTTGTGCGCACTGTAATGCTAGGTGTGCAAACCTGCTCTTTGAGCGGGTACCCCTTTCAGATTTACTCCGTTTGGAGGGTCAGCCGGGGCTCGTGTATCAGCTGAAAAGCCCTGTAGGTCTTGCTGATTTTACTCTTTGTGCCCAGATGTGGCTTTTGATATGCCTCCTGCGTGTGGGTTTTTGACTAACCTGCAGCTGGGGATGGGCTGTCGTTATCCGCCCACGTGAAAGCACAGGGTTTTTTTCAGCAGCCTCGCTGATTGCAGGGTCCCTCTCTCTCTGTGAGGCGGGAGCAGCAGCCCCGGGCCAAAGCAGATTAAGCGGGCGGCTGTGGGGGGGAGTCGGAGACGTGGGTCGCGGGAGATAAGGGGGATCCGAAAAGCGGGAGAGCCCGTCTGACATATGGCGTTCCCGCAGCGCGACGGCAGCGCCCCGCCGCATCGCCGCAGTGCAGCGCGGGTGCCAGAGCCGCGTCAGCGGGGCCCGAGCCGCGGCTTTGGCAGCCGGCCCGCCTTCTTTCAGGGGCTGGCCCCGGGACTCTGTGTCGGCTTCGGCTACCTCCGAGGCACCTGGCCAAAGAGGAGCGGGGGAAGCGCCGGCAGATCAGCGGGGCCGAGGGCTTTTTTAAGACAGAGGTTTCGTTTCGCGACGCCTCCCGTCGGCGTTTCGTTTGAACGGGCCGGGCTTGCACGCGATTGTGAAATGCCCTCGGAGTTGTGAGGCTCTCTCGGGCTGGAGCCGGCAAACAGGAGCCTCTTGCATCTGTGTCAGTTGACGCCGCAGCTCGGTTGCCCAGAAGCCAGAGAGAAACAAAACGCCCACAGAAAGGCTCTGTAGTACATTGTGTACCGCAGGGTTTAACAGATGGGTTTCTTACACTGGGATCCTGTGTCAGAGCAGGAGAACGGGGGCTGCTTTCGAGCTCGCCCTCGAACCCGCGCCGTTTAACATGATACGAGGGTGGCCCCTCCCCCCATGCCTGAGAGAAACCCGAAACGGCCCCGGCCACGTGGGAATTTAAGGAGGAGCTGTGGCTATCCTGAATCATCCTTTCAGGCTTTTCTCAGGTTGTTCGGTTGCTCCCGAACGCAGCTGACATCAGCGAGGGACCGTCTGCTGTGCATCTGCGTGGCAATGCACAGTGACAGCGATGACGATGGTGTGACTTTACTCATAATTACAAATGCTCATAATACTTAATAAAGTACACCAAGTGTACAGTACAAGTGTACAATTAAAAAAAAAACCTTTATGAGGCATTGATATTAGGACAGTGCAAAAGGTACTACTTCAATCAGTGAACACAACCTTCTTTACACATATATTGTGAAATGGAGCCAGCTGAAGCTTATTAAAAGGTATGTAAAAGCATTGCAGAAAGTTGAACCGTTTCTCATGCAGTTATGCCTGGATAAGTTCAGAGCAAAATAAGTTCAGTAATTTTTTCAACTTGAAGGGTCCATGTGTTAATATAATCACATATTCAACACTAAAAACTACCTGTTATGTCTTCTTGTATTGTTTTGCATGCTGCTCTGTTGAAGGAGACCTGTTAATGACATGTGGCTGCTGGCCAACTGTCTTTAGGCCAACATTTCCTTGAAACTGCTCAACTTAACTAGCTAACTAGTTAACTACAGCAGCAGGCCTAATTATTGTCTTTTGTTATACTGATTCATAAATTGACTGTACTGGAATTTCATTCTGGAGCAGTTTTTTGTTGCACTGCACAGCCCTGCCCCCATTTCATTGGCTGTGGTTTGTGAATTTGCATTCTTGGCTAAAAACACCACTGATGTTTTTTTTTTAAGCAGGCTCTTTACCTGCCTTGATCTAGCAGTCCAGATCTACAACTGCACACCCTGCCGTTTAAAGGTTCCTAGATAAAGGCAAAAACCTAGTTTGGTTTGCTGTGAAGTGGATATCATCTGAAAATCAAGGGAAGAGCCTTTCACTCTTCTGCTATCAGGTAGGCAGAAGAGCCGCTCTCTTTTCTTCCCCGGGCATTATCTCTGAATATTATCAATGTTGGTGTGAAAGGCGTGTAATTTAGAATCGCAGGAGGAATTTAAAACAGAGAGAACTGAACAGGAAATACAATAGGGGTAAAATAATGTCCAATCTGCAAAATTGCCTCAACGGATTGTATGTGAAGCGAAGGAAAGCAACGTATTGGAAACTCATTGCGTCTCATCTTCTCAATCAAATCCTAGTTTTGGAAATTTCTCCATTTAGTCACTGTTAGTCACATTTTGTGCTTTTTATTGAATGATCAATTATTGACACAGCTGCTACAAAACCTATTCCTCCTCTGCCAGTGATTTGTGAGTTCTCTCTGCAAAAGGTGAATCGATGTTCCCCAGTCTAAGATGTATGCCTTCGCTTTGCAGCCGATGCCAATATTGTGTTGTTTTAGTCACCACCCCAGAAAGTTATTGACTTTTACTCGGGCCTTGAAGTGACCCCCTTCCTTCGCCTCAAGCCCCATAAAATCCCAGACAAGAACTAGGGGAAAATACCATTCACAGCCACGCTGCTTGTTAAACAAGCTTGAATGACTCATTCCAGAGGCACGGGGGGCTGGTAGCACTTTTAGGAGCCATGGAAGTCATTAGCAGAAACACTCTTACCCCATTGTTCAGCTACCCCGTACATCAACACGTGGGTTAATTTATAGGGTTCGTCATCATATCATATATTATATTCAGCGGCCCTGTGTTTGACCTGTTGGACTCGGTCGTAACTGTGGAACTTCGTCGTAGCCCCTGGGGGTCGGGATGTCGAGGTGTCATGTTGTTCTGGTCCTCCCTGTTGTCCTGCCGTCCCGCTGGTGAGATTTTTTGGGAAGAGGGGCTTCCTCTTCTCCCTCAAAGCGTGCTTGACTTTTGATCTGTCTATAAGTTTGAAAAAATGTACTTAAGATCTCTTCTATATCTGTTATCTGTCGCCTACGCTGAAAATGTTTTAACACTCAGCTACTTAGTTTTTGCTTCTGAGAAATCATCTGCTAAAATCTCACTGCCTGCTTAGAAAAGATATAACATATGGGTCTCCAGAAAATGTAAGGAATCAGTCTTTTAACCCATTAAGTTCACTTTTAAATTCCTATTTTTTGCTTCTAAGTAAGACAGCAATGACAATGAAGTAACTTTGATCTTGTTGACAGATATGATGTGGAACAGAATTATTCCGTGACTGAAATTTTACTGCAAACCCATTTGACATATCGGAAAACATAGCTACTACGTATAGTATCTATGGTTGATAATACATTATTTTGCAAAACCTTAAACAGAGTATAGACTGGTCCTGTTTTTTACCCAGCTGATAATTTATGGCATGGCAGTGTTCTATAATATAGTTGTTCCTCTGCATGGTGGCATTGAATAATACCAAACCTGTGAAACTCTGTGAGAATCACACAACTCTTAAAGACTGATAGTTGTTGTGCATGGTAGAGGGGATATTGGGTGGATTACCCTGGTCTGCTTTCCTCAATGTCTCTGCTACACCTACTCTACCAATGCACAGATGCCTGCACTGCCATACGGCTCTAAAATTGTGCGCTACACGCCTCACATTGTTTGCTCACCTGTTTCTTTGTCCAGCCCCTATAGCATTTAAAGAGATACTAATGATTTGTGAACCAAGATCTTGCTTATTTCCCTTACTGCTATGTGATGTTTCTCAGGACTCCTCCACTTTCCCAAGTATTGACTTAGATCTTCTCCAAAAGCTTTTTTTAAAAAAAAAAAATCTGAAATATTTCAATTGTATGACATTGTATGTATTATTAACCCATCATTTCATACCTTGAAATGACAGGCATTGTTCATCATATGTTACTGTGATACATGGTCCCTCTTAAGCCACGTCTTAATGCACAAGGCCTAGAGAGCCTTCCACATGTACTCATTCAGACTCATCCAAAAGTCCTAATTTGTTGAGCAGCCGACTCAGTGGGCATCGGTGTAAAGTGGGGAGGCGGTTTAAAGAGAGGCGGGGGCACGGTGAACTCCCGGAAAGGTCAGCCCTGATGGAAGGGCGCACAAATACAGCAAGCCGCCCCCCTGCGGACATCTTCCAGATTGCTTGCTTTATCCAGCTGGCTGACTGGCAGGCAGCAGTATACTTGGTGACCCAACAGAGGTGACCCTGCATACCCCCTCCCGTGCCTTCCTCTGAATATTCCCATTCAGAGGTGCAAGATCTGGGCTCTGTCTGCTGACGGGACCTCGTATCCCAGGTCTCAAGTGGGGGGTGCCCCGCTCACCCCCCAACAGCCGATTACTCTGATCTCATGGATTCGAATAGATGGTCTCGTAACAGCTTCTGTTGTCAATACCCATTAGGCCAGCTAACATCGCAGTTTAACGTTTGTGTGAGGGAACGGGGGGGGGGGAGGCGGGTTGGGCGTTTGACCGCCTCTCGCTGGTGCCGCGGACATTGTTCTGACCGGCCCCCTTACCCACTGCATTACCGCGGTGCCTCAAACTAGGACACGGTTTGACCCGGATCTGATGGCGTCGGAGCCAGAGAATCCCGCACCCGACGAGGGGCCGAGGATGCGAGCCGGGGGGATTGGGTGGGGGGGGGCAGGGCTCAGGGCGCGTTCCGGGTGAAGGCGCGGCGCTGCTAAAGTCCACGCGGCGTCGGCGCTCCGGAATTTCAGTTAGAGCTTTAACAGTGGCGGGCATTAAATTAGCGCCGCGGCCTCACAGAGGTGCCCTCGACTTTCACAGGGACGTTAAAAAGCAGGGCACGGCAGCACAGCAGCGCGGCAGTGCGGTGTTGTTATGTTCCCAATGCACATTGGGACACACATTCAAGTGAGTGGTTTACATTGTTCAGCAGCAGGAGCCTGTCGTTTTTTGTAAAAATTGCAGTTGCGGACTGTGCAGGTTCTGGAGTCGCATGCTGTGTTGGGTCGCACGAGGCCCTCTGTTCCCTTCCCCTGTTGTCCGTGCACACACACACCATGCGGGCGAAACTGCCTGTTCCCGGGGCTTCCCTGGTCCGGTGGAAAGTGCATGGAAGCGCGGGGAATTAGAGCGAGGACGCAACAGGTGAAAAGCTCATTTGTTGCGGCGCTGACGAGGCCGCCGGTGACGGGCGGCTCATGAGCGTGTGCGTTTCAGCCAGCGCGCATTCCGCTGAAACTCTGAGAAGGCTTACCTCGCTAAACACGACTGGAGCAGTCCACCCGACCTGTAAACCGATCAGGCGCTACGCACAATGCAGGCACAGCAAGGGCCTGTATGGGTGACAACTGTTATGGTCATAATCATCGCTTAAATATAGAAAACTGGAGGAATAATTACCAGTTTATTTTTCATTTAAGAGTGTGGCTGAAGGTGATTCATAAACAGCCTTTAGGATTTAATTTCTCTTAAAAAAACAAAATGTTAGGAGACTCGTGAGGACTAAGAATACACTTAAGACACTTAAGATGGCTGCTGTCTGTCTTGTTATGAGGGTCTCACATTTGCCTAGTAACTTGAAAAAGTTTGACTTAGTATGCTTTATATTTGTAAATAATTATGGACTATACTTATTTGCTATGAAATGATTATCCTTTATGAGATCTATAAAGTCTGAATAGATTCCAGTCTTTCCACAGATCCTAATCAAGTAATTTATTGTTACTTGTAAAAGTTTTTTTTTCCATATTGGCTGGTTCAGAAATCTGAGTAGCTCAATTGAGGTCATTTTTGGCTTGCTACTTGGGTATGTTTTCAGTTACTTTATTGCATATAATATAATATAATGTAATATAATATAATAGTATAATATAATATGATATAATATAATATAATGAATATAATATGAAGTTTCAAAGTTTCGTATGCTAAGTATTTTGTTAATATTTGGGTTTGAAGGTTTCTGAAGAAGAGGTGGTAGAGGTACAAGGTTGGAGGATTGTGTCCTTCCTGCTATTGTAAGAGAATCTTGGTCCTTCAGCCATCTTTTGAGGCTGGCAGTTATGTTTTTCTTTGATCAGGTAAGGCTGCTGTTCATTCTGATCTTCTGTGGTGTTAGATCATTTTGTTGTAGCTTTCTGACCACGGTCACTAAAATTGGATGGGGCTCATTAGATCTGGCTTCTTGCTATGGCTGTTATGGAATATGAGCCATTAAGTAGCATGGTGTAATATGCTCCAGTTGGTGTAATATGCTCCTATTTAGCGTACATCGTGGGAATAATGATGTGTGATACAGACTGCATAGATGTTTGATATGTGAAATGAATTGGTTACTGTTGTCTACGTATAGTGATGTTTTTTAAGCTTTGTTGCCTGTTGCGAATCCTGTGACTGTAGCGGATGATCGTGACATGGTCGTGTTTCACCTCTTCAGTGTGTCTTTAACTGGCAGTAGGTCTAGCTAACGCTTGTTTTGTCTGGCTGAAAAGAACATGTCATGATATAGACATGTTAAAAGGACTTGGGCAGGCTTCAGGGTGAAGTTGCCTCCAGGCATGTCTGTCCGAGCATAACCAATTCATGCCCTCGTTTGTTGTTGGTTGTTTGTGCAACAGAAACCAAACAACTAAAAGCAAGGGCAAAAACTGACATTTCTCAGTGTTTTACTCAAGTGCTTCATAGACTTTTCCCATTTTGGCAGTTTTTTGACACATGGAAAATGACCTGCGGTTGCAATGCCAGTAATTCACACTGGTGAAACCTTGTTGTTGGACTTCACATTTCAGCACTGCCTGGCCTCCTTTGTGGCCTGGGACTGCTTTTTATTCTGCACAGGACTTCTGTTTAGTCCCAGGATGGCACAACGTGGATCTCAGGTGTTTCTGAGAACAAGCTGTTGCAGACACTGAAGTAGTAGATATTCTGTTAACGCTATCAGCAGCGTAAAACAAATTAAATGCAAAATGTTACAGGGTTAATTGTTGATGATTAATGGTAGCTAAGGAGGGTGGGGAGTTGTGTAATGACTGGGACAGCGAGGGTGGGATTGAGTAGGGGGGATGGGGGGGTTGGTTGGGGGGGAGTGGGAAATTGTACAGTACATGGAAAAGTTTCACTGCCAGGACTGAACGACAATCTTTAGAGAGCTGTAGCAGAGATGGGGTCGAACGATAGGAAGAGAGGAGAGAAGGAGGACAGAGGCAAAGACGAAAGACCCAGGAGCTCAAACAGAAACACGAAAAAGTGTTTTCATCAGCTTGTCAAAATTCCCGTTTGCCCGTAGTGTGAAAACTCATGCAGGCGCAAACGCATATAGTACTGAAATGCTATGCTCTAGCCTGGCCGCTTCAGTTCAGCACCTCACTAAAGGGAGTGATAAAGCATGTTCAGTGGGTCGGTGCTTTAGTTCTGGGTCACGCCGTATTTTCCAAGGGTCAGCCACCACGTGCCTCCATAATTCTAGAACATTCTTAGGCCATGCATGTTTTCAGTCCCCTGCATTAACTTCAGAGGAATCCATTTCTGAAGGCCGCCTATATAAAACTTCACGCACGTTCGGCCTTAAGCTGCCAGGGCCTCAAGAAATTCCTTCAGTGTTTTGTTTTCTGGTTCTCCTGTCTTCGTCAGCATGGTTGCTTTAAAATTGCACATTTCTCTCCTGCTCACATGCTTTTGGGTGCTTTCAGGGCAAGAGGAGGCACGACTGGGTATTGTCAGGGTTCATGCATATGAAGTGCATTAGTACATTGTTGAAAATAAAGACAAAAAGTGCTCAATTTCCACCTCAAATTGCTTCACACCTTCAGCGAGGGTGTCGTACCAGACAGGGGGAGTTTGTTCTTGCCAAATTAAAGGTGTTGCTGCTGTTGTGCGATTTTCGGTGGTGAAGGTTTCGGTAACTTTTACGCCCGGTTGACACATAACTGTGTAAAAGAAGAAGTCTGACTCATTGCGGCAGTCATTAGGACACTTTGTACTCTTTCAAAAGCCTGCCGTCGTACTCGTTCTTACCCCCTGTGAAAGTATGTGCATTTTTTCATATCGTCACGGTTTCTGCTTTGATAGAACCTGAGGACCCGGAGTCGCGGAGCTGGTGAGCTGGTGTTGCTCGGGGTGTGAAATTGCCCAACAGCGCTTCCTGTGCCAATAACATGTTTGTCGCCCGTAATGTTTTCTGCGAGTTGTGTCAACTCACAGAACTGATTGCTCTTGGCTCTGGGACTGTATGTGGCATGCAGTTACCCTCGGTGGGTGTGGCCGAGTGGGGACAGGCTGTCACTGAAGAATGCCGGGACACCTGCTAAAACACAGTGCGCTAAACCATTACCCTACAATTTTTAGGGCAAAATAAAGAAACTCTGAGTTTCTAGAGGGACCGTTTGTTTGCTTGGCTTTAGCGTGTTGCAAATTATCCAGCGCTGGTGTCTTATGGGAATTTTCCCAATAAAAGACAAACTTGCGGCAAGGTCAGGAAAGTGGTCACTGTCTGTAGGTCGCTGTACTGTAGGTCGTGAGGCACAAGCTGGTTTATAACCGCCCGAAATGCGCTCCATTATTCAAAGCTGGCAGTAAGTCGCCCTTCAGGACTTGAAAAACAATGATCAGACACATCAGTAAATGCCATACCAGTTTCATAGTTAAACTGATGAAGCAGTAGTTCATAGCAGAATCATTACCACGTCCCCGTATAAGAACAGTGGGAGGTCTGTGAAGTCCGGCTCTGTGAGGTGGTGGTGTCATCTTACAGAGCGAGGAAGCATAAAGGCTGACCTCTGAAGGCCCGCCCAGCCCGTGGGCTGCCGTACAGCACAGACGGTCATTTTTAACAAGGCACATAAAAATATGCTCAGGAGATGAGCCAGATGGGCCGTGGGGAAGCGGGCATCGGTTGGTGTGTTTTCGGTGTGGCGGCGGATATGATTGCTCTCGTGCTCTCTCTCTCTCTCTCTCTCTCTCTCTCTCTCTCTCTCTCTCTCTCTGTCTCCCCGTGGCCTCTAATTGCGCCGAGACAGAAGTGACGTCAGGCCAACACCACGACCACCCTGGAAATCAATGGAGTGACTGATGCATTGATTGGAGTGTGGCTGAGGAGTGTTGGTCCGCAGCGTCGGGAATGGTGGTGGTGGGGGGGGGTGGGTCGGCCAAGGACGACGGCGAACAGGTCGCCGCCTGCCGTGTGCCGTGACATGTTGTTTGCACGGGCGACTTGACCTCAGGGGATCCGGGAGAGGCGGGCGGGCGAGCGAGCGAAGGCGCGAGGCAGTGAGCATCTCATTACCACATGCTCCTGCGCCACAAACCTTACAGAGAGAGAGAGAGAGAGAGAGAGAGAGAGAGAGAGAGAGAGAGAGGGATACAGAGAGAGAGAAGAGGGAGGGAGAGAGAGGGATACAGAGAGAGAGAAGAGGGAGGGAGAGAAGAGGGAGGGAGAGAGAGGGAAAGAAGAGGGAGGGAGGGAGGGAGGGAGAGAGAGAGGAAGAGAGAGAGAGACAGAGGGGAGAGAGATAGCAAGGGAGGGAGAGAGAGAGACATGTGCCACCCCCATTTTTTGGATCCCTGACGTACTCTTCAAGAGGAAGCACCACAGGGAAGCTGGGTTTACTGGCTGAGGAGCTGGGTGTGTGATCTGAAGCTTGGTGGTCTGAATGCCAAGAGGATTGCTGCTGCTTCAGTAAATGACCAGCACTGTGACTAAAAGATGCATAGATGGCAAACCCATGTATGAAGACCTGTCAGACTTGTTAGATAAGGGAGATTCATTTAAGTGGAGTCCAATGCAATTCTCCCTATTTCACAGTTTTGATGCACTGTGCTCAAGAAGTACACGCAGCTCCTTCAAGTCAAAGTTAGGCTCTCAGCATGCAAATATGATGCAAGATACTAATCTGGTCACTAACTGGTCATTTTTTTAGCACCATCTGAACACTTTAAGGTAAAGTTTTCTTTATAGGCTCTGTGTGCACGTATGTATATATGATGTATGTGTGTTTCTCTTGAGGATAATCATCTTATTCTTTATGCTTAAGTGAAGGATCTCTTCTATGTTCTTGTGTTTGAGCACCATTTCTCAGCTTGGTGTTGTTTTACTGCGTTATGGGCTGCTCTGTGTGTCTGTCCTGTTGTTCTGCCACGGATTTGATGCTGGTTGTCATAATGGGCTTATCAAGTCACGCCGTACAAGAGCGCGTGTCAAATATTAATATAAAGACAACAGAACGGTTCACCTCGGCCACCGAGGAGAGGGGAAAACCCTGCCTGCGTGACTCACAAGAGGGATTTGTCACCGGGGCCATAAACGGCTCGTCGGCTCGTCCCGTGGCCGGTCACGCGGGACCTTTACGAGGGACGGGCGGCTATTTGCGTCCATCGTCCTGGTAACGCTTTGTGGGGAGGGGGACGTGATGAAATTACACGAATCTAATCGGGAATGTCTTGAATCGCTGCCGTGGCTCATGATTGTTACCTGGCGATCTAGGCCTCGTCGCAGCACTGTCCTCCCGGAGCGCAAACCGCTGCCCGAGAGTTCGTTTAGCCCGACGCCCCCTTCTCCCGCCTCCCCCCTCGGTTCTTTTCTCTGCTGATGCACGGGACAGTTGTAGCGACCAGTCGATCCGAAAGCGCCTTGCTTTGCTTCCCGGGATGATGATGATGATGATGATGATGATGATGATGTTGGCCTGCCGTGGGGGGCAGTGTAGCATAGTGGTTAAGGAGCGGGACTCGTACCTGAAAGGTTGCTGGTTCAATTCCCTGCTGTGGCACTGCTGCTGTACCCTTTGGCAAGGTAGTTGCCGCAGTAAATATCCAGCTGTATAAATGGGTAATGTGTAACAAAAATTGTAACCTACATAAGCTCTGGATAAGAGCATCTGCTAAATGGAGATAATGCAATGGAATGGAATAGGGTGGGGAACGCAGGCTCCGTGTGTTTTTGCATGTCCGGGTATACTTAGGCTAACACAGGTGTGGACTATTGCTTTGCTGGCAAGATAAATAAGTAACATTTTAGAGATTAGCCTTTTCTCAGTTGACTGAATTCCTGTGAAAAGTGGGCCATTTGGCCCTGAGAAAGAACACGATGGTTCTAAGTGTGTGTGTGTGCAGCAGTTATATGTTTCAGGATTTTGAAGTAACCCTACAGTTACTCAAGAGCTATGCCAGGACAAAAATACAGCTGAATAATACATTTCTTTGCATTGCGGTCACACCGCAGTGACCCGTGCTGCAGTCAGTGAATAATCTCTGCATGATAAAAATGACATTGCAGCATTATTAAACATCAACAGCGCATAGCAAACACGGGAATCTATCTTCCTCACATGCCAAACAGTATCTGAACAATAAGATTTTATCTATGAAAAAAAAACCAGCGAGAGTGTGCTGACACTCACTGGGATGAGTGCTGCCACAGGTTATGGCACAATGTCTCTAACCTGCCATCACATTCCTGGCACGATTGCATCAAATTAGTCCTTTCTTGAGAATAGCGACGCATAAATATATTGTTACATTGATACATTGTACTGCATATTAATGTAGTGATTTGTGGGTAGTATGATGTGCACTAGGAATGAGGCGAATATCGTGAAATCAGAATTCTGAGAAAACAGAAAAGGACAAAATGTTTTGTGGCCCTGAGAACGTGATGGCAAATCAAATGACCAAATTACCATTATGAAATTTTGTACCATGAACTCCATTTCATGAATCATGTATTGTGTCGTGAGCCGAGTGTATCATGTCCTACCTAATGTGCACATTTTGAAAATGTACTCTAACTTATTAATTTGATTAAATAGAATGACAAAAGTCCTTTGTCAAGAATTATCAATTCATTTCATTAGTTGGCTTTGAAATCTTCTTTTTGCTATTATTTGTTAAATGGTGGATTATATGAACTGTGCAATATGTATGTGTGTAGCACAATTTAGGCAACATTTTCTGCTCATGTTAATCATGTCAGCTTTTTAGTGAAATGAATCTTTTAACAATAAGAGTGGATTACGGTAATGATATGCAAGTTACAGAGAATGAGAAATCCTGTTATGGGGATAAGCGTGAATATTTCATTTTGGGGCCAGCGTGGACTCTGTTAACTTTTGGTAGACGTTAATCTTATGTGTATTTTTTACAGCGCTCCTCAAGTGTATTCTTCTAGGCAGAGATGAAGGGCACAGTAAAATTAAATAAGATTTGCTCAAAAGCAAAACCTACACCGTGGTGGAAGTAGGTGTCAAGGTAATTGTGAAAAGCTTTGAAGGTCATTGCGTGTGAAGGTCTGTGTACCTTACATTAAGTCGGCACAAGTGCCAAAATGTGTTTTAATATCGCTGTCTTATGTGTGTTTATGTGTTTTGATATTGCCTGCTGTCGAAATGCCTTCATGCGTCTCATATTCTTTGTTCCCCCATTGTTGTCAGGTTTATCTGTCATGAAGCTGTGCTTAAAATTTAGATCAAACAAATGTCACGAACAGCAGGCAGGTGTTTCAGGAATTACATCTTTAATATCAGCTATGAGGTTTGAAGATCAGTAAACCATTAAACAGTAAGCGCTACCATCAACAAAAAGAAATTTACATGACAATTCACATGGTCACAGTCCTTTGGAGGTAAATGCTAAAGGCAAGTTTTCTTTGTTTATTATTTGCTAGTTATGTTTGAAAGGAAGCACTCACATCTTCAGAAATGACTGTTTCACCTAATTATGGAAAAAACTTGTTTCTTTATGCTCTCTTGAATAATTAACCTGTTTCAAGTAAACATGCACCTCTCCATTCTCTGTTTCAGTGAATGTACCTTTTCACCTTTCTTCCTCATATCTTCACCCACATAATAAAAAAATACGAATTGCAGCTTCAGAATGAATTCCAGACACAACGTAGTGATGATATATTAGGTGCAAACATTTTTAAAGAGAAAAAATGTACCAAAAAAAAAATTCAAAGACCCAACAAACTTTATCTTCATAATGATGCCGGCGGTAGTCATTTTTCACTGCATGAAGGCATTTGGATAGGTCTGGCGGGGCTCGGGAGACCTTTTGTGAGCTTTGACAAGCAGCGGTTGCAGCGTCATGCTCAGTGCTTGCATAAATTCCTGACATGCTCACAATGAAGCCCAGGGGAGAAGCTGGCGAGTAAGGGGGGGGCGTGTGGGGAGCGAGGACGGGTGGGGGCGGAGCAGGGGCGCTTCTCCTTTTTTTTGCATCCTTACCGCTTTTCCAGAACTGCCACACAAATGAGCTCAGTTTTCCGCCGACTGAATGAAACCGGGGATGAACATTTACTGAGGACGCTGAAGAGGGAGGGAGAAGAATATGCAACGAAACTGGCAGGGAGAGAGGACCTGTGAAGACACACACATGCTCTCACACACACACGCTCACACATGCCCACCTGCACCGGCCGATGTAGAACAAATGCCTTGACAACACCGGGGAACTGGAAGTTCAGGTTTATTTTGATGAGCGCGCAGGCGAGAGTTCAAAGGGTCATCCCCTCTCTTTATGTCAGGCTTCAAAGAGTAGGAAACTGACTCACAAAGCGAGGCCTGTGGAAGATGCAGTTACACTCTTACTCACGTACACACACACTCGTACTCATATACACACACACTCATAAACACACAGAGCGCGATGGCAGGCCGGAAATGCAGCTGTGGGCCTCAACGTTCTCATCAAAAGAACCTGTGATGTAGGGACGAGAGAGATCATAACCCTCGCTGCTGTACTCCTCCAGCTCTCTGCACCTCACCACTGCTCCAAGCCTGACCCCCTCCCCCACTGCAAAACAGAAGTCAATACTTCATCTTGCGCTTCAGCCAAGGTGGGCCGCGTGGACCGGAATGTCTTCCCCCAGTTAACATCTCCCCAACCCCCCCTCACTTGACCCCACGCTGACCCTGCCCCTGGCCATTCCCATGCCTCAGAGAGCAGGTCTCCCTCCTGCCCCCCCCCCGTCCCCTGGCTGTGATCTTGGCCTCGCTTATCAGTATTGCGTAACAGGGGAGCAGAGAAGGAGCCTGTGTACAGTCTGGCCCGGCACCGACTTGGACCCCTGCCACAGCTGCCAAGGTTAACTGGGAACGTGGTGTGCTAGAAGAAGCTAGGCACCTCCCCCTTCTGCCCCCCAACACACATCCCCACCTCCCCCACCCCACCATCCACTTGCACAACTGGTCTCTGCAGCTCTGTGTTATCTTTTTTTTTTTTTTTTGCTGATCCCAGCGTGCTCGGCCTCTCCCCGCTCTGCGCGCTCTTTAATCCCGGCCGACCTCTGACCCCGTCACGGAGGCACTGTCAGCGCGTCACATATTTTCCCGTCGCTGTGTCAGTACAGTAAGTTCAGTTAGACGCTCCCTGAGAGCGCCGCAGAGATGTGGCGCTCGTTATGTAAGTGTGCTTGTGTGCCTGTGTGTGTGTCTGTGTATGTGTGTGTTAGTGCACAGGGGACCCGGGACACTCTGTACAACTGAGATCATGTCCTCTTTGGAATCTCCGGGCGGGATTTCGGGAAGCACTTTTTCTGTACATACTAGAAGACTCTTTTCTCCCAGTGAGACTTACACAGTTTAAAGTTTCACAAGTGACATTTTTAAAGCTGGATATACACTTAAGAAAATGTGTCTCGGCCTGCGCGGCAGCAGAATGACGCAGGCAATCTTCTGGTCCCAAGCAGAACTCAGCTGCACTTCAGAGGCAGCTTAGCAGCCGGAGACATGAACAACCGGCCAATCCAGAAGGGGTGGGCGTTGGTGTTTTGTGGAACATGCCGTACAAGTGGCACAGCAACACGCTATTAATAGAACATGCTGATAAAGGAAAGAACAGGGGCTCAGTGCACCTCGGCTGGTGGCTTTTGTTTGAATCGCAGATAAATTCTAGGGCAATGGGCTGCGCACTGATTAGGCCTCAGAGAAGGGGAAGCGCCGGCAGCTCTCGGAGCCGTTGTGGTCAGATTTGACACTTTGACAGGGTAAAAGCTGTTTGCGTCTAGCGGAAGCAACAGTCTCAGTGGCAGTGTCCCCCCTCCTTGTTTCTCGAGTGAGAGGACGCAGGGTTGACACAGAGGATACAGCCCTGCCACGTGCCCTGCTCCGAGCCACCGAGGGCACGCTGCCTGACCCAGGGTTTCCCCTACCTTTCAACTTTCGGTCAGGTTCCTGTTCCTGCAGCGGGTGAGAAAAGGAGCGAGCGTCTGGAGGAGGGTGTCTCAGACAGAGTGCCGCTGCGGGGGCGGTGTGGCCGCTCGTCTCGGCCGCCTCCAGCCCGGCCGCGCTCGCCCTGGCCCGGCTCCAGCCCTTTAGAACTGCACCGTAATCCCGGTTAGCCGTCCCGTTCGCCTCTCTTTTTTCCTCCCTGTTCTCTTTCCCACTGTCTCCTGGAGATAGCGTGCATCGGCCTGATCTCCCTCTGCACGCTCTGTGGAAACCCCCCCCCCCCTCCACAGCTCCTTCCACAGCCCCTTCCACAGCCCCTTCCACAGACCCCCACTCCTTTTTTTTTGTTTTCGGGCCGCTCAAGTCTTTTTTGGCTCTGTGTCGTGTTCGCTGTGTTTCCCCTGGAATCTTGGCCCACAGTCAAAAAGCCTAAATCACGCAGCGCCTGACGGAGCACCCAGGGCCCCTCTCTTCCTGCACGCCTGTCACCCCATATGTCGGCGGCCCTGCTCAGCCGAGAAACCTCCGCAGAAACCCCCCCGCCCCTGCCACCCCAGCAGCCCGGCGACCCCTGCAAGACGGGCTCTTCCTGGGCGAGCACCGCCTTCCTCCCTGCACCATCTTGTCTTCTCTTTTTACTTAAAAGTGGAGGGAGAAATTACAGGAGGAGTTAACTGAGACTTGCAAAAAATGATTTCCCTCCCAAATTATAGCACTTATAGTTGTTGTCTTTCCAGTTTGCTCGACTCCCTACTTCTTGTTGCCCTGGCTTTTTCCACATCTACCCCCCAGCCTATACCTTAGCTAACCCTCTCTTTGTTCTCTCTGTCTGTTTTGGGTTTTGAAATAGACAGGAAGCAGAGGTGATAGCACATGTCGTTGGTGTCCCTCACTGTTTTCACTCATGTTAGTTCCTTATTCTGCTCTACCTCTCCATGCCCCCTACACCTGTTCCTTCTCTGTGTTATCTCCTCTCTCTCTCTCTCTCTCTCTCTCTCTCTCTCTCTCTCTCTCTCTCTCTCTCTCTCTCTCACCCTGCGTGTCTGCGTTATAAATGCAGCACACTATGGATGTTGACACTCACATTCTAATGAAGCGGGGAGCCCTGTATGCGTATTTCATGGTGACTGCGTACATATGCAATTTAGGAATCAATTAAGTGAGTGACTAATTACCTCACAGGCGACGACTTTCGCCCCACGCCCGACAGCGTACCGCCGCCATTTAGCTGACTCAGGCTTCAGGCTGTGCTTTTGAACGTGCGTTCTCTTTACCCAGAATGCACTGAGGCCATTTGGTACAATTTGGGGGGTAGGGGGTTTGCAGCAGCTTGTGATTACAGAGCTCAGATGGTGGGCCTGCGATGCATTAGGGCAGTGGAGGCGGCTCTTTATTGAATTTGCCCGCTGCCCTCGGCCCGCCGCGGCCGAGATCGCTATCCGAGCAGCGGTCGTTAGCATCCGCGCGGGCCCGCGGCGTCGGCTGGGCAGGAACTCATTATGGAGGGGGAGGCCCGCGGACAGGAAGCCATAAGTGTGAGCAGGAGGATTCTGCTGCAGGGCAGCGTGGAGCGGCCCCACACCTACGCCGCAGAGCCGCGCTCCGAACCTGGCTGCCCCTGAGCAGGGGGACGCTGCCGCCCATCCAGTTACGCTACCCAGCATGCAACTGTACGTAGGATACAAGTTGCTCTGGATAAGAGTGTCTGCTAACTGACACTAATGTAAATGACAGTAACGTAATGTGATAAACTGGACGGGTTTAGCATAAACTAACCCAGCAGAAACTGCCACACAGAACAGCACTGTCACAGCGGCTAAAAACTCAGTATCCTGCCAGATTGTATTATAACATACATGAATAATAATATTGTGAAATTAGGTTGAATTGGGTATATGTTGTTGCTGCAGTAAAATTTGAAGAGGCAGCAAGAAGGGCTGTGTTGTTAGCAGCAGGGGAATCCCAGAGGTCTGTTCTTTGTTTTTTTCTGTTTTTGTGTTTCCTCTGTGACTATTGTGCTCATTTAATGAACTCAGCTGGAGTAATAAGATGAGAATTTCTTAAAGGAGAGTTTCCTCACCCTTCCGTTCCCCCTGTCTCGTATTCGGCGAGCTGCGCGGTGCAGACGCCGCCGTCCCGCGGCTGGTTGCTCCCCGGGCTCTGCTCTCCGCCAGGGCCCACCGCACTCATCCCTCTCTCATCCCCCTGCCAAAACAAGAACAGTAACAACCCAAACAAAGCAGGGCTGCGACTCAGGCCCGCATTCCTCCCGTGAGCGCATGGGGGGGGGGGTGGAGCGCTCTCTGACAGCCGCTGCGTACGAGGCAGAGGATCCCGCCTGAGTCAGAGCGTGAGTCACGGCCGAGGGACCACACACACGCAGACGCACGCGCGCGCATGCACGCGCACACACACACACACACACAGGCGCACGCACACACACATACACACACACTTACACATGCACATACAAATACACGCATACACACACAGCGCACGCCCGATCGGGGAGAAAGAGGAACACAGTCCAGGGGCCGTTCATGCGAATCGCCGCGCCCCCCCCTGCAGGAGGCGAGCCGAAAGCCACGCCGAAACTGCCCCCCTTCCACGTACAGGACAATCGTTAACCTTCGACGAGAGGCGACGGAGCCGCCTGCAGGAGCGCCAGCCTCCTCGCTGACACACGCTCGGGCGCCTCCCCTCTCCCTTCTCCGCGCTCCGCGGCGAGCCCGCGCGCTTTCGCCTCCCTCCCCGTGCAGCCGGCTCTCCTCTTCATCTTCATCTCCCCTTCGCTAAAATACCGGCAGCGCTCGAACGCTTGGACCGTGTCCAAAGTGCTGGCTGCTTTGAACTGTTGTACCTCACGCAAAGATCTCGCTGGGATTGCTATAGCAACTGAAAAAAAGAACACAGTAAAAAAAAAAAAAAAAAAGGCACGGCGGGTTCGGGTATCGCGCTGGAAAAGCGTAGCGGAATAATCACAGGGAAGTGAGTGTGGAAGCGAGAGCTGGACGTCAGAACCGGCCTCTAAAGCGCAGCAGTGAGAAGGTGCGCTGCACCTCCCAGCCCCGCCCCCCTCCCGCGCCCGTGCCCTGGCAGGCTCTCCGCCCTGCGGCGGTTCCGGCACGCGCTGGCACGCCGCCTGCTTCCTCTTCCGAGCCTGGGAGCCGCCCCGCCCCGCGCCGCTATCGGTTCCCGCCAGCCCGGCGGAGAGGAACCCGGAGCAGCCGGAGCCCGAGATAAACAGCCCCCGGCTGACAGCGCCGCAGACAGAGGCACGCACAGGTGGCCTTTATCTGCTCCGATCCACGCCATGTCCGCGCTGCCGCGTCTGACCGTCCGCTCCTCCGTTAGCGTAGCGCCGAATCACAGCCCGGGCCTTATCGCTCCCTATGATTAATTCATGCACTTGGCATGTCGGGCGCTTTTTTTTCCCCTCGCAACGGCCGCCTTTATTATGTTTTGCATTGTTTGCATCGATTTGTTCTGTGCCATTTCCCTCTGCATGGTCTATGGCCAGCGCATGTATATAGTGTTTCGTGCATTAGCATCGGGCTAATTGAATCCGACTGGGCTCAGTGAATGTCCCCATCTAATTTCGTGACGTAGGTTTAACTGAATTGTTTGGTAGACGTGGACCTTTTCTTTGGTTGCAGGAATACATTTACATGTAAATGTTCGCTGTGGTGATTCGTTGCAATGGATGCTGGACAGAACGGAATATGATTGTCCAGTTGTTTAGCTGAGGTCGAAGCGCCGTCCTGTTTTTTGATTGAGCGGTGTTGTGTGGTGTTTGCGCACAGTTCTGTTGGATTAAAGAAGCAATGTACACGCAATGTTCTCATGAACAGTTTTAACACTGGTGTTTGAAGTGGGTGGACAGTTGAATGTACGGGAAGACGATGTCAGTCAGAAGTGGTGGCCGGGGATCTTGGCATCGTCTGTGACCTCAGCGGGGAGGTCCAGCAGTGGCGAATCAGGGCGGAGAGATAGCAGAGCGCTCCTGAAGGCCTTGTGGTCACGAACCGCCTTCACCCTGAAAGCTGCTCACCACGGACGGCACACAGCGCTGGAGCCTGACAGCTCCTGTCACATGATCCGTGCGGCCCAGATCGGCCAAACGATGAACTTTCGCACAATTCACCGCCGCCAGCTCGCGCGGGAGAGTCGCAGGCGCCGTAAGCGCCAGGAACGGGGCTGGGCGGGAGGTGGTGAGCGAGGGGGGTTCGGGGAGGGGGGTGGGCGAGTGGCACGGCGCGCGCATTTTTTCGCAGGCCGCAGCGTAGATCTTTCTTACGCTGGGCAGGCTCAGTGTGCCAGGGGAGGCTGGGGATTAGCGCGTGTGAGCTCCGCCTCTCTCTCTCTCTGTCTCTCTCAGTGCCAGGAACACGTTCCACCACTCTGCGCCGCCGCCTTTTTTTCCTCGACAGCCGCGCTGCCCGCACACGCCCGGCTCCCAGCCTCCTCCAGCCCTTTCCCTTTGTCTCGGGGAGGCCGGCCGTCGGTAAAGCCGGTGTCGGCCGCGGGCTGGTCTCAGTGGGAGCTGCACTGGGCATCTGCGGCTGGGTCATTACATTACATTACATCACGTTACATCACATTACATTCCATGCATTGAGCAGACACTCTTATCCAGAGCGACTGCCAGCACAATAGAAATGCGAGCAATGGGACCGATGGGGGAACGCCAGTGTTGCTGTTACGTCCATCGGCCGCGCCTTTGTTTTTCTGTCAACCAACCGGGTGCAGGGGTCCTTTGCGCCGCCCGGAGGCAAGGGCAAGGGGGCGGTACTTCTTTCATCTCGGGGGGTCCAAATCGGCCCCCGGACCTCGGCCAGCCGACCCCGCTCAGGACACGCGGGCGGCTGCTAAGCAACAGCAAGAAACAGCCTGTGCTTTCTTTCACTGAAGCGAATCACGGATAGGACTGAGCCTTCTCTGCACAGTGTCCTACCCCCTGCCCGTCGCGATCGCGGGTGTATTTTGAGCAGCAGCGGTGTGGCAGGGGGCATTCCGGGACAGGGCAGGTGTAACCTGGCGTAACACCGCAGTCACATGCCGCAGGGACGCCGGGTTCAGCTACGCGGAGCTCTGGGAAGCGCCGCTTCCGCGCTGCCCTGAAATGGGGTTTGTGGAGCAGAATCCACTCCCAAAACAAAGACGCGGATTCATTTGACACCACGCAGTCAGTGAGTTCAGACCGTTCAGGGAATGAACTGAAATTCAATGAACGGATCGAAAGCCACCTGGTAGTTTCAATGGAGATTTTTTCAATAAACGAATTGAGTTTGAGTTCGTTTCTTGAATTGGTTGAATTGAAATGAAATCAGCCCCGATTCTGACACCTATTAAAACAGGATAAGAGGTGGGGATCAGGGTTGGGTGTTTGTCATTTTTTTGGGAAAAAAACAACTGTGGATTGAAGCAACCCCATCAACTGTACATAGCGCCTTTCTTTCACACAGCTGTCTCTGCAACTCGCCGAATACTCGAGGCAGGATTGGCTCAGCGTTCAGGGAACCGACAGTGAAGGAGCCGTCCGATTGGCCCGGAGCGGCGGGGGGTAGGCTGACAATGGGTCTATGTTAGAGGCATGACTCACGCGCTGGCCGGCTGTCAAGTGGTGTCCGCGGATACCAGCGCCGGAGGGGCCCCGAACAGCGGGGACGCGGCGCGTTTTGTGACAGGACCCGATGAAGTCCCCGCTCTGTTCGCGCCGCGCCCCTGCTGGTGCCGCCTCTTGACTGGGGAACGAAACCCCAGCGCTGTGGCGATCGCGCCCGGCTGTCTCCGGCCCGCTCCTCACTGGAGCGTCACATGGCACACAGGGCATGCCTCCCATAGGGCCATTGCAGGCTAGCCCCGGCCGGTTAGCTTTCGTGGCTAACTAACTGCTAACAGGCCGATGGAGACTGAGCGCCTATTCAGCAGCCCCCCCCGGTCCATTTCGCATTCCCCCTGTCATTGCTGGGGGAGGGCCTTCATACTGCGGTCAGCTTAAACATATGAGAGGCCCAGCCTTCGAGTCCTACATTACATTACATTATTGGCATTTAACAGACGCTCTTATCCAGGGGGACTTACATAGGTTACAATTTTTTACATGTTACCCATTTATACAGCTGGATATTTACTTTGGCAATTCTGGGTTAAATGCGTTGCCCAAAGGTACAACAGCAGTGCCCCAGCGGGGAATCGAACCTGCAACCTTTCGGTTATGAGCCCTGCTCCTTCCCACCGTGCTACACTGCCGCCCCAGCAGAGACGGGCAGCGGCGGGTTGGCAGCCTCTGGGAAAGCGAGCGGCTGCGGCGCACGGTCTCTGAGAAGGCTGTTAATGATTAAGTGCAGCAGCACCGGCCTGATTGCGGAGGAGTGGAGTGGAGCCCGGGCTCTGCTAGCGTGCGGAGCCTCCATCAGAGCGCTCCCCGCGCTGAAAACCGCAGAGTCCTCTGCTCCCCGCAGCCCTCCGCTCCCCACTCTCCCCCTGCCTGTCAGAGCTGGCGTTCTGCAGGTCGTGTGGTTTCTGCGCGGAGCTGATAGCTCTCGTTATGGCCGCGGACGGCATGTGACTGCTCTGTCACATGGAGGAGAGTGGATAGGCGCCAGCGCAAACAGGACAGACCCTCTCTTTCTCTCTCCCTCTCTCTGTCTGTCTCCGTCTCTCTGTCTCTATGTCTGTCTCTCGCTCTGTCTCTTTCTGTCTGTCTCTATTACTTCCTGTTTCTGTCTCTCTTTCCCTCTCTCTCCCTCTCTGTCTCTCTATCTCTCTCTGTCTGTTTCTCTTTCTCTATCTCTGTCTCTCTCAGTTTCTTTCTCTCTCTGTCTCTCAAATTTAAATTCAGTTTAAAATATGCTTTATTGGCATGACTGTTCAAATCAAAGTGTTGCCAGTGCAGATAACACTCAGTACATTTGTACCACAAACAATAAATTAGCTAGGATTAATAATCATAGTCACGATCATAATAAAACAAAACAAACAAATGGTAATTATAAACCTTAATTATGGTTCCTCTGGGTGTTCCCTAGCTTGTGGCAGGAGGCTACATATTTGGCGGTGAAAGTGGCATGCTCTGGCTTTCCGCCCAAAAGGTATGGGAGCGTGTCTCTCCCTGAGAGGTGTTGAAACTCCCTCACTCTCTCTCTTTGTCTCTCTCTCTCCCTCTCTCTCACTCTGTCTCTGTCTGTCTGTCTCTCACTCTCCCTCTCTCTCACTCTGTCTCTGTCTGTCTCTCTCTCTCTCTCTCTCTCACTCTGTCTCTGTCTGTCTGTCTCTCACTCTCTTTCTCTCACTCTGTCTGTCTGTCTGTCTCTCACTCTCTCTCTCTCTCACTCTGTCTCTGTCTGTCTGTCTCTCTCTTTCTCTCTCACTCTGTCTCTGTCTGTCTGTCTGTCAAATTCAAATTCAAATGAGCTTTATTGGCATGACAAAAACTCCATTTGTATTGCCAAAGCATTTCTACATACATAAAAAACAAACAAACAACAAATACAGAACATCACATGTTTAGCAGACATGGCTCAAAACAGGTCTCTCTTTCACACTCTCTCTCTCACTCTCTCTCTCTCTCTCTCTCACTCTCTCACTCTCTCTCTCTCTCTCACTCTCTCACATGCGTGCGCACGCATGCAGACGCAGAGGCTTTCAGTGAGGTGTTAGGGGTGGAGAGGCGCAGAGTGGGGGTGGATGGAGGGGGGTGTGGGTGATGAAAGGGGCCCCGCCGCTCCCTCCTCTGACCTGTCAGCGGGAATTGGGGACAGCGGTGCGCGGGGGGGCGTCGCTGAGCCCCCGGGGCGCTCTCCCTGTTGGGCCTGCGGTGGGGGTTTCACTAACGCCGCAGCCGGCCCTGCCCTGTCAGCTCCTTGGTGGCATTTGCGCAGACCCTGGAACAGGTTAAATATTTAACAGTTTTTAAGTTTAAAGTCTGTGTGTGTGCGTGTGCATTTGAGTGCGCGTGTGGCACGGTATAGAATGGCAGGTGTGGGTTACTGCTCGACCCCCCGCCTCAGGCTGAAACAGGGAGGCAGAGATAACACTGAGACTGAGAGACAAAGAGTGCTTTGCAGGAACACACAGAAAAAAAGGTAAAAACGAGGGGAAAAAAAACTGAGAGAGAGCCAAAGAGCAAGTGTTTGTGTGGAACAGGGAGAGGGAGAGACAGAGGCAGACAAACAGGCAGACAGAGGCAGACAATCTGTGATAGAGAGTGATACAGAGAGAGAGAGAGGGAGAGAGAGACAGAGAAGGACAGGGAGAGAGAGACAGACACGTTCATAGAGAGACAGAAGGACAGAAAGAGACACATATAAGGAGAGAGAGACAGAGGTAGACAGGCAGACAAACAGAGACAGAGACTGACACAGAGAGACAGAGGAAGAGAGAGAGAGACGGAGGGACAGGGAGAGAGACAGAGAAGGACAGGGAGAGGGATGGAGGGAAAGAGAGATGCGCATAGAGAGACAGAGAGAGACACACACAGATAGAGAGACAGAGAGAGAGAGAGGGGGAGAGAGAAGCTCATAGGTGTCAGTTCAGGCAGTGTGCTATACGTGGCTGGTGGCACGACCCTCCCTCAGCGGGTCCGTGCAGGTTCACTGATCACCCAGATCAGGGCTGCTTGAAAGCCCCAGTCCTGCAGAGCCACAGCAGATCTTCCATCTCTGTTTAAACCAATAACGCTTAAATTGGTTCCATCAAGACAATGATTAGTTGAATCAGGGGGTCAAGAGCGCGGCTGTAAAGAAAGCCTGGAGACTGCAGCTGTCCAGGCCTGAGGCAGAGCTGGACTCTCTCTCTCTCTCGGCTGCTGGAACAGGTATGGGAGTCCATTGTCTCTTCTGCTGCCAAGTAATGAGGAGACATAGGGCTGCTGCACACAGATAAGTGGCTGTTGTGATGAAATGCTTTCGCAGTTTGCATCTTGGAAATTGAATGAGATGTTGTCTGTCAGAATTTTCTCCTATGGGTAGGTGGATGAAGGTGTGGAGTTGCGCCTTAAACAGGCAAGTAGCAGGCGCTCCTGTGTGTGTGTTTGTGTGTCTGTGTGCACGCGCCATGTGTCTCTGTGTGTGTCAGTCCTGCAGAACCCATCATACACCTGTGGATGGAGACTAACAGAGGTCCCAGCCCCTTGTTTCAGGCAGCGGTGACTCCGTGGCAGTTCACAGAAGCAGCATGGGGCTGCTTTGTGCATTGTTTCTTTATTTCCTTTGGAACAGGTTGGGCTTGTCCGGCTCCGCGCTCCGTGATTGATTGAAGCCAAAGCTGTTCTGTAGTGAATGAAACACAATGGCACATCCATCATTCTCTGAATCCAAAGCAAGTGTCACGAACTGGCATTGTTTGTTCGGTGTTTTTTGTGCAGGGGCGCGCTTATAACCAGGCAAAAGGGAGTAGGCTGTTCTCTGGATATCATTGCTTCTCCAAGCACAGGTGCCTCTTATGCATATTTCAAAAAAATAATAATACAGAAGAAGAGCAGTTCTAAAGAAAATAACAAAGAAAGAAAGAAAGAATTTATTGACTTTGTTGCTCTGAAAGGTCAGTGTATCACTCACAAATGTTTTTTGTTTTTCTAAACTATGACTCTAAGATTGGGTTACATCCCAGCTGACAGTTTTCAGTAAAGTTTTAAGTGCAGGGAACTTCACCCACGGCGGCTCACATATATGCTGGCTTCATTGTTGCCAGTTGACAGTATTGGTTTTTCTCACTGCAGCAGAGGTACTTCTCATCTCAGCTCGCTAAGCCATACGTGTGAAGCAGCGGGAGGCCACGCAGTAAATGGGGAGCAGGAAGCTTGCAGGCTAGCCCTGGCCGGTTAGCTTTCGTGGCTAACTAACTGCTAACAGGCCGACGGAGACTGAGCGCCTATTCAGCAGCCCCCCCGGTCCATTTCGCATTCCTGCGTTTCGCACCGCCCGGTGTCCCCCGCCCGCCCAGGTAGCGACCGCGCCGCTGAAAAATGAGCCGGGGAGGCAGAACGTACCCCGGCAGATAACCCAAAGCGAGCGAAATTATTGCCATTGTCACGCTTTAATAGCGGGACTCGGTTAAAGAAAGCCCTCTCGAGTGTCTGTAAATGCCGCTGATTCTGCGCACTCCGCTCCGCACCCCGGGATACCAAACGCGCCAGGCCCATTTATTCCGCTCGTCCATTGTGCGCCTTCACTCCTTCAGCATATTGCCCACGTTCCTCCTGGCAGTTTAATGCAGGCACAATGGAGCTGTGTATTCAGCCGCCGCTGTGCGCTAAATTATGCCTGTGGCACGGCTCTAATGCGACGCCGAGGGCGCGGAGACCAAGGCAAGCACCTGTCGCTGGTCCTTTCACATACCTTCCCCCGATCCGAAGCAGCGAGCTGGAGGCGCACCTCTCCTCGCTGAAAAGACAGATAAATATTTGGCAGCTGGTTTGTCACTTCAAATTATTTGTTAAGTATCTCGCGGGATTAAAGATAAATATGGTTTATCACATTTGCTATGGACAGTGGTAATACGGGTATGAAACGTGTTCTTTTTCATCTGTTTCCTGATTAAACAGATTAGAAAAATGGCTTCAAAGCCACACTGTAATTTTTTTTTGCCTTGACACTCAAAGCTTGTTAAAGTGTCTCAAATGAATGTATTTTATCTGATCCTGTTTCAGCGTGGTGCAAATAAGAGGGAAAATGTATGTCTCTCATGGCTATATCTGAACAGGTAGATGTTATTATGCACTTCTAGTCTTGCATTTCAAGACTGGTGTAAGAGTGCTCATGCATATATTACCTCGCAGGTGGACTTACCACTGAGAGTAAAGGCTTCTCCACACCCGGCAGAGTTTTCGCCGATAATGACGGTGTTGGAGCGTTTTTCGGCACGTCCCCACTCGAAGGGCTTTGCTGGGGGCCGGCAGGGCGGCCCCTGAGGGCCCGGGCGCCGTCGCGGGCAGGGTTTCCACAGCATCGGCTGCACAAAGCGCCCGTCTGTTTCAATTAGGCCACAATGCGGCTCGCGCTCACAGGGCCTGTCTGCGCTGTCCTTTGATTCCGCTCCCCCGCCCCCTCCCTCGGCTTTTGATGCCTGACTTCAGAGGGGCTTCGGTTTGTTCCCCCGCTCCACGGTTGGAGCGCTCCGTGAATCGTACATGTCACCTGCGCGCCGGGGAGAGATTTCACGGCTGAATAGGTGCTGACGGGAGGGGTGTGGGGTCGGGGGGGGTGCGGGCGGGGGTGTCATCGGCCTCAGCCCGCCCTTTTTTCTCGCGCTGTGAATGGCCCGCATGGGGCTTTTGTCACACCCAAAAGAAGGCGGAGGCGTTGGCGGCTCCCAGGAAGATCGCGGCCTTTTGCGCCGAAGCGGTGTGGTCCTTTGCAGGGCCGTGCAGGTGCATGTGAGCTTTCGAGGTCCTGGATGCAAGGAGCCCTCTGACTGGAGGAGGAGAAGACGAGGTAGTCGTCGTGTCATAGCAGAAAGGGGGCGGTCTCACCCATTCTCTGAGCGACACGCCAGGGGTGAGGAAAAATTCGACACACAGCTAGAACTTTCACAATTCTGCGCACACTGTAAGTTAGAAAGGGATTAGCCTCTCTTACTCCCCCTCTCTCCCTCTGTCGTTCTCTTTCTCTCTCGCTCTCTGTTCATCCCCAGAGACCCCAGCGCTTCGGTTAAGCAGTAACAGGGGGGAGAGCAGTGGAGCGGGAAGGGAAGAGCTTTCTAACAGGGGCAAAGCTTTTACTGATCTCCGGTCTGTACACCCATGATATAGCTGCTTCTGTGTTAGAGGGCCGCAGTTGCTGCTGTTGATGTCAGTTCTACCAGTTGCGCATTGCAGCCATCTTGAATTTAACTTCAGCCCGAGTGGGTTCAGTCCAGACGATCCAATGAATGATCAGACGTTAGAATTTAGCTTTAGCCTCGAGCCGTTGGAAATGTGCTATGTGAAAATTCCTTTTTTTTTTCTTTCTTAATGCACATAGTTCAGACTGGGCAACAATCGTGGCCTTTACATGCGGCGCCCCGGGCATGCCCCACCCACTCTCTCCCGTCCCAGATGCAAACGAGCCGTGGGTCACTGTACCAAACCACTAGGCGAGCGGCGTTAAATTTGTGTTTTGACAAGACCCGCCACATTGTCTTGCCCGTGCGCGACCTGGGCGGCGGCCGCCCCAGCTGCGCGGCTTCTCAACAAGGCCTTGTGTTTCTGAAAGCGCCCCCCCTCCCACCCGCTGGGCATTGTGCATTCTCCTTCCGCCCGCGGTCACAGCTGGCCCCGCGCAGACTCTCTCTCTGCCGCAGCCGCTGGGCTTTGCACTGTGAGCCGAGGGTGACCCCGAGCTCCACTCTTTTCAGGAGGAAGGAGAAGGTAAAGGTACCTGCCTGCCTGTGGTGTGTGCGTGTGTGTGTGTGTGTGTGTGTCCGCGCGTGCATGCATGTGTGTGTACGTGTGTATTTGTATACGTAGTTCAGCATGTGTCTATATGTGTGTGCATATGTGTGTGTGCATTTGTTTGTGTGTTTGTGTATGTGAGTGTGTGTGTGTGTGTGTGTGTGTGTGTGTGTGTGCGCATTTGTTTGTGTTTGTTTGTGTGTGTGTGTGTGTGTGTGTGTGTGTGTGTGTGTGTGTGTGTGCACGTGTGCACGTGTGTGTGTAGTCCAGTATGTGTCTACATATGTATGTGTGCACGTGTGCGTGTGTGTGTGGAGTTCAGTGTTTGTCTGCGCATGTATCTGTGCATGTATATATGGGTGTGTGTGTGTGTGTGTGTGTGTGTGTGTGTGTATGTTAATGTTTGTATTTGAAAGTAATTTGCTAGAAGGTGCATTAAATGCATGAAGGCACAGGTGCAGAGAGGAGGGTTTAGCGTGTGAACGGTCCCCGCTGGTTCTGAAGGCAGACGCACATAATCAGATGCCGTTGTGTTTATGTGTCATAATGGCCTGCCTTGGTGAACTGCAGCACAGAGCTCTGCAAAGGCCAATGTGCAGTGCGTTTGGAAAGTGGATTCGTGTTGTTTTGTGTGTCTGTGTATGGTTTTTATGTCAGTGTCAGTGCTAAATTGATGCCAGTGGATTTAGGTCTGTCTGCTTGACTGAACCACTTCGTGTCTTTGTGCATTATTTATTTGCCCTGCAAAGACTATCTTCCTGCACAGACTAAGACACAGTGGCCATTTTGCAGTTTGTCTGTCAGGTCTTAAAGAAGCTTTCGGGTGCTTTACTTACAGGCACAATAGCAGAGTCCCCATCTGGGGCTTGGCCCTACAGCCTCATCTCCATGGATGTATTACTGCTTGAGGCAATGCATGGTGTGTTGTGCAAGTGCAGATGCATGAGTGGCTCAGCTGCTGTCTGCTGTGTGTGTGTGTGTGTGTGTGTGTGTGTGTGTGTGTGTGTGTGTGTGCGCGCGTGTGCAGAGCTGGCCAGTAACCTTGGTTGCCCTCAGGACTGCTGTCTACCTGTTCCTGCATCCCTCCCTCATTACTACCTTGCCTCTATCCCTTCATCCCTTCCTGTCTTCATCTGCATGCTGTCTTCATCTCTTACTTACTCTTACCCCACCCCCTCTTTATCTTACTCCACGTCTTCTCTTCCTTCCCCGGCCCCCTCTCTATCTTATGCCACCTATTCTCCTCATGACTCCGCCCCCTCTCTATCTTACTCCAGCTCTTCTCTGCATTACCCCGCCCCCTCTCTATCTTACTCCACCTCTTCTCTGCATTACCCCGCCCCCTCTCTATCTTACTCCACCTCTTCTCTGCATTACCCCGCCCCCTCTCTATCTTACTCCACCTCTTCTCTACCTTACCCCGCCCCCTCTCTATCTTACTCCACCTCTTCTCTGCCTTACCCCGCCCCCTCTCTGCCTTACTCCGCCTCTCCTCTGCCTGCTTCTGTGCCAGGTGTGCCCACAAGGGATCTGTTTCTGTTCTGCATCTCTCCAGCACTGAAACCCATTTCAGTGAAAGGGGAGAGAGCAGTTTGGAAGGACACCTGTGCGTGGCCGTATTCTTAGATCCAGGAGTCTCTCCGCGGGAGATTATTGTACCTCGCTCTGTTTGCTTTCAGGGAGATATTTTTCTGAGCGGACAGACTGCGGCGATCTGTAGTATGTGTGGTAATAGACGCGTCCCTGTCATCGTTTTCCAATTCTGCCCGCGCTGGAAGGATATTAAAGTTGAGAATTGTGGCCCTGTCTCCCGCGATTCAGCGGTCCGCACCGCGCGCCCTCTCATCGTGTCACAGCCTGGGACGACGCTCAAAGCGCAGCTCAAAGCGAATGAGATATCAAAGCACAAAAATCTCTGCCCCTGTGGACGGTCGTTAGAGGATTAACTACCGTACAAGCGCTCTGCCTGTGTTAGGCACAACACTGCGCTCGCTTTGTAACCCAGAGCTAAAAATGGCTCTCAAGCCAAAAAATCCCATTTCTGAAAACTCATCAAATATTCAGGAGCCTTGCTTGGCCAAACATAGAAAGCGTTCCTCTGACAGAAATGCAGTGAAGGCTCAGACTGTTCAACCATGAATAATAATAATAAAACAACGTCTCTGGGTTTCATGCCCATGAAACTGCAGCTATCAGTGATAGTTCCATAAGAAAACTGGAGGCACCCTAATGAGCCCCAAACTGTACTTGTGTGTATGTTTGTTTGGAAAATGGGGTCCATCCATTTTAGTTGTTGATGAGTTGGGAACGTGAGCCACACATTTGGACCCTGCAGTTGGGCCATGAACACTGCTACAGGCAGGCTGTCTTCGTGCGGAGGAACAGAGGTCTGATCATTCTGCGGACTCTCTCTTGCTCAAAGGCAGTATGGCTTACTGAGCTGTCCTCCTACACCCTGAGTAGGACGTCTCTCAATGTGACAATTAACAGTGGTAGCTTCCTAATGAGAGCAACAGAGACAATTTGGTACCTTAAACTATGGGACATGAAAATTGATATTTCAAATATGTTTGAGTATTGCAAGGAAAAATATCTTAGTACCCACAGCAAGTCATACATGAGAGTAGGACCCTGAGTTTTGAAGAAAGCAAATTTAACATCCGTTTTTTGCTACCTGTCAAATTCTTTTGATAACCAAACACGAGGTAGCAAATAAGTTGATTAATTAGTTTGCTAGCTTGAGTGACTAGCAAAGGAATTTGCGTCCTGTTCTACACTACGAAAGGCATGTTATATTTATGTAGCTATTACCCACATGGAATGATATCTTGCTAACTAGCTAGCCTGCTCATGACAACTTGTGCCAAGCGGGATGTCATAGAACAAAGCTGAAGATCTTTCAGTAAAAAGTGAATTGTGTTGTATACAGTTGGCCTGTTTCCAGTGAGTAAAACGTCTGTAGAACTTTTTTCCATCCATTTGTCACAAAACTTCTCTGCCTTCTTCAAAATGAAAGCTGAATGTCAAGCCTGTACAGCATGCTCTGTTTGCCTCTGCTTTGCAGTCTGCAAGTTGTATTTTATGACCAAACAAGGTCCAACCCACAGTGATAATAAGCCAGCTCGCTACGCGAGTACTTTAATTAAATACAACCCCGTTTATTACCATCATGGTGCTTTGCGTCAAATTGTGGTGATTATACAGATTGTTCTGTCATAGCTGTATGGGAAAATTTTGAAAATTCGCACTGGGTGGGCACGGAGGTCTCTGTAGGCTTACATTAGCCGGTCAGGGCCCCTCGAGACATTGGGCCTGTTCCAGCAGTAACTGAGAGCTTTAAGTCGGGAAAGAGAATTTGTCACTGCAGTACTTGGAGAATAGAAGCCTCCAATTCATGAAACAATATGCGACACAGAATGCTGCCACATAACAGTGTTTTTGAGAGGCTTGCTTTGCAGTAAGAGGAACCGAGTTGCCTAATTGAGTGGCTGTGGTTCGCTGTGCCTGAGTGCTGGCTGCTGGGGAGGGAGGGGGTGCAGGGCCACATTCATGGTCAGCACCTGTTAATGAGCAACAGTTCATTAGCTCCTCTGCTCTGTGCTGGCAAGCAAATGTGAGAAAATTGAAAACCGAGCCAATGGCAGTCTGATAGCGGTCCATGGTCGACCAGGTCTGATAGCGGCCCATGGCAGACTAGGTCAGATAGCGGCCCATGGCAAACTGGGTCAGATAGCGGTCCATGGCAGACCGGGTCAGATAGCGGTCCATGGTAGACCGGGTCAGATAGCGGTCCATGGCAGACCGGGTCAGATAGCGGTCCATGGTAGCCCGGGTCTGATAGCGGTCCATGGCAGACTGGGTCAGATAGCGGTCCATCACAGCTGGTCCACATCACAAAGCAGTTAAAAGCTCCGGAGCTCCTATTCCCTGCGCAGCTGGGAAGTGCGGTGTAGGCATTTCAAAGCCTCCGTGCAGCTCCACTCCTCTCTCTTCCTCTGCCTGGTGTAGGAGCACACAGGAAAGAAGCGGTCGAGCCGGAAAGGCCAGCTCCAGCGCCGAGGGTGCGCTGTGCGGAGATCCGGCCTCCCTCGTCTGAGGCGGGGCTTCGCTCGTGTGCTCTCTCACTCGATACTCTTGCGCGTCCCGCGTCACATTAACCTCCGTTCGCTAACAGGGGTTTCAGTAACAGAATCCAGGTTATTGTGGCCCGGGGAGACGGATTTGAAACCATCTGCCCTCTCGCAGACCCCAGTCTCTCGCTCTCCCCATTCAAATTCCCACCGCCGCAGCAGCTAACTGAACACACAGCATTCCCTTTTCCACATCCTGCAGACTACAACTAAATGCCTTATAAATACCTGACTAAATAACTCGCACGCTGTGTGAATCAGTGAAGTAACACACACGCTTTCACGGCGGTGACGTGTTGTTACAGACTCTGTGCAGAGGTGTCCCTTGGCCCTGGGTTTCCGGCCAGCCGCGGGTTAGATTCCAATTCCAGCCGCTGGCGGTGATAAAAAAAAAAAAAAAAGGCCTCTCTTTTACCGCTGAACAACTGAATCTCCTGCTGCCTGCAGCAGCAGCAGCAGCAGCAGCGGTAAAAGGCGGGCCCGAAGAGGGAGGCGGGCCGGGGGGGGGGCCACGCACGTCCGCGCCAAGCCTGCGGCTTTTCTTGGCCGCCGCGCTCCGCTCGTCTCCTTATGTTACTGCGTAAAAAGATTTAAGCGGCCTGTCGGGACTCTTAATTTAGCATGATTAAAGACCTGCGTGACGCGTATTTGGGAGAAAACAGGTGTCGGCTTGCCTGGTGGCTCGTGCTGATCAGGCGTCCCCGTGGCTCCTTGTCAAACCTAACAACTGTCATCTGCGTCTCAGCCTGTCCTGTCTCACTTCGCTTTTGGCGGCGATCTCCGGCCTCTGTGCGCATTGTTCTGTCATATCTCGTATCCACGCTCTTCTTTATTATTGCTCTCCCTTCCCTTGTGTTTCTCCCTCCCTCGTGTTTGCGGGCGCTGTGGCGCGGTTCTCTATGCAGGGTGGTGCTGTGGCTCTCAGGCTGGGACAGAGTACACAGTCCCCTCTGCATCCATAACAGCCCGGAAACAGCGCGTCTGTTACGGTCCAATTGCACTGTGTCTTCAACAGTTTCTGTGCCTAAAAAAGTTTCTAAAATGTGTTGAAAATCCGGAATCACACTGGAATGGGAGGGAGGATGTAGCCCTTTCAAGTGAGGGTGTGGTCTTTTTCCTATAGAATATGGTATGTTTGGTGTTGTTCGGCTAGTTTTAAAGGGGTAGGCTGAATATGAGTGTCATGCAAGCACATAATTGAGTGTGTCCCTCCTCCATATATAAGGTATATTTTTCTCCTGAAGTTTCAGAAGTGGTGGTCTTTTACTCATCGGTAAACGACACAGTTCTCAGATCTTCCTTTTAAAGCTCTATCAACATAACGTCATTCTGAGAAAACAGAGATGACGGCTAGTTTATTGCCCTCTGCTATCTCCGTGTTCAGTGCTGTTCAGGTTTTTTTTTCCTGGTAGTGATTGTGCTGTTTCTGCATTACAGCTGCAGAGAATGATTTGCCTTTTGCTCTGGCTCGCAAGGGTTTTTTTTTCCCATACTGCGACTGCTTAATAAAACACATTTGGCTGAAAATGCCTGCTGGGTCCGTGGTGTTGTCACTTGATGGATATCTAATGTAGATTCCATTACGGATTATACAGGAACGATTGTTCATTACGGGTGACTGCACGTGTTTCTTATGAAGGTGGTTGTTATATGTGACTCTGAGTTTAAGAAAACAGTAAGTTTTGTCATCCCCTTCCTATTTCTCAGCTTTGAATAGGTTTTGCAGATGCTGTTAAGTAAAATTTTCCAAAAAAAAAAAAAAAAAAAACACAACGGGGCTAATTTTTGAAGCCGTTTATAGACTTGTCACTCTGCGCCGATGTGCCACAGGGGAAAAGAGTGGATATGTGTTGACGCACGCAGCTGACGCTGGCGACATAGGTTCTCTCGTTCCCCGTAAGCGAGGTGTCTGTGAATTGCTCCAGCTGAGGGGTAAAGGGAAAGAAGTGGCAGGGCTTTTCTGTGCTTCCCCTTTAAGGATCATGATACAGCAAAGCAGCTTCCTTCCGCTGTCTCAGGCCTCCTCAGGAAGTGTGACCCCTGGGCGGACCGTCCCTCAGAGCGCTCTGAGAGGCCGCTCACTCGCAAGCACTCACAAACAAGCACTGTACACGACTGCTCGCGCACACACACGCACACACACACACACACACACACACACACACACACACACACACACACACACACACACACACACACACACACACACACACAAATGCACACACAAACAAATGCACACACAAACACACACGCACAGACACAAACAAGCACTGTACACGACTGCTCGCGCACACACACACACACACACACACACACACAAACAAATGCACACACAAACACACACGCACAGACACAAACAAGCACTGTACACGACTGCTCGCACACACACACACACACACACACACACACACACACACACACAAACAAATGCATGCACACACACACACACACACACACACACATATATATGGAGAAGGGACACACTCCATTATGTGCTTGCATGACACTCATATTCAGTCTACCCGTGCCTTTAAAACTAGCCGAGTAACACCAAACATACCATATTCTATAGGAAAAAGACCACACACACACAAACACAAACACCCAGACACACAAACAAATGCACACACAAACATAGACACACAAAGACAAACACACACACACACGCACACACACACGTGCACACACACACACAAACAAATGCACACAAACACATGCACACAGGCATATACTAAAACCAGCACAAATGTACATGCAGACACTGGTTCAGTTAAACCTGCTTTATGCCAGAGGGCTGGCATATGAAAATGCAGTGATTCAGCTACAGCCAGGTAAGCGCAGGTACGGGAGTGTAGGACGAGGCTCAGCCCAAAGCACCACGCACAGCGCAGCAGTCATGTGTGCGCAGGGTTGAAAAGGGCACGCTCAGTAGTGTCTTTGGCAAAGCTCCTGGAAGCAGCAGATATTACACACCCGTCGCCGTAATGGGGCTTTTTATGGGAAGTCAGTGCAGCGTGTTATGATGTCATAATGGAATGTGCGCGGGGGCCGCGGTCGGCCTTCACCGACACACGGAGCGGGACGGAGCGGGGGGCGGGGGGAATCGATGCTTGATAATTACCCTCGGGCAGATGTGCGGACAGCAAATGGCAGAAAAAATGCTGTCCATAGCTCCCACTGGCGCGGAAGAGACCTGCAAATGGAATTTGCGTACGCTTTCCCCCCCAAAAAATCAAAGGCACCTCTGGAAAGGAACGGCAGAGCCCTCAGACATGCCCCTGCTCCACAGCCCACCCATTTACTGTGGTGTCTCTTTATTATGTAAGGCCGAATGCAGAATACCAAAACGCAAGAGACACGCTGATAATGAGGCCGCAACGGGGTGAGACAGGCTTACAGTGTCCCTGACTCTCAGAGCTCTCTCCCTTTGCCTTAATGCAGCGCAGGTCAAACGAGGGAGCAGAGGCAAACATGGCAGGCCTGTCCGTGCTCTGCGGCTCATCAGATCACTTCCACCCCCCCCAACCACTGATCCTGGATCTGTACCCACCTTTTCGAGAACATGGCGAGGGATTACATCAGGGGTTGGACGAGCTGATTTAGGGTTGTTTTTTTTTCTGGTGGCAGAGCAGTCATTCCGTATTTCGGGAATACGCTCCCAATATGTTATTTGTTTTTTCTCCGAAGGCTTGACAGGAGAGGGCAATCTAATCATTGTCGCCGGTCCCCCTCGACAAGACTCGAGACACAAGAGCCCGGCTCGCGCAGATGCACTGTCCCTAAAAATAAACCGGCGTGAATTTGTGTGAAGCCTGAGACACGCCAAAAAAACAAAACAAAAAATAACTGCGTACTGATGTGCCAACATCCGTCAGCTTTTCAAAGGTGAAATAACACCAAATTCCACGGGCTTAATTAAACCGTGCACCTTACATGGTGTTAATAGAGCGGGGGAATGGACAGACTGCATCAGCCACCTGCCCGGCGTGGGCCAGTCCCCGTGCATTCCGCGGGGTTGTTTACGAGCTTGGGAGGCTCCGGTGCCTCAGAGCGTGATGTGCTGCCAGCCCGCGCTGCTTTACAGCTCTCTCTCCGGTGCGCTCGGGGGTTCCCGGCGTTCCCTCTCTCCACTGCACCAGTCTTTCCAGTGCCGCTCTCTCTCTTCCGCCGATGCCAAACGGGGTCGCGGGCTAGGCCCTCCGTCTCCAATCAGAACGAGCCGCCGGCGCGTAATCCCTCCCACCCTTCCCCCCACGGAGCCTTAAATAGAGGTCAAGCGGGCGGCGTGTCCTTGTCTGTAACCCCCCACCCCCGTTCCCTGACCTTTCACCCCTGCCTGTCACCTAGTCTAGGAGACGGGGCGTCCTGTGTGCACGCCGGGCGGTTGCCCTTTGACCCCCGTGTGATCAGGAGCAAATTAGGCTTGTCGAGAGGCTGTCCTCGTTGCCTCCGGCCCCCGCCCACCCTAACCCCGCGCCTCGGCTCTGTGTGTATGTGGCATTAGCGGGGATTTCTTGTTTTGTTCGGCACACGCCGGATCCCCCGCCCCTCCACCGTCTCCCTGCGGCGGGAGATCATTTCATTAACGGCTCCCCTCTCCCGGCTCATCCCAGAACAGCGCCCGCGATTTGTTCCCGGCTTTCACAGAGGAAATTTTAATTATGCCGCAGAAAAGAGAGGGACAAATTATGTAAAAGCAACAGAGGGCCCCCCGTCAGAAGATTACGTAACGTGATTGAGCCTGTCGGTTGCAGATCCGCGGGGCTGGGGGGTTGGGGGTTGGTGGGGGGCAGGGGATGTGGCGGGGGGCCTGTGCAGCGCCGCCGCCGAAAGCTTGCAGGAATGCCGGTTTCAGAACCCGTCACTGCCATCAGCGGGGAGATGCCAGGCCTTTTAAGGTCAGGGTGTTCTGTGTGCCTCACTGGACAACTCGAGATGTTCTAGAAAGGTCTCGTGTCGGGGTGGGGGAGAAAGGGGGGGGGTGGTCTTGGTTGTCAGGGAGACAAAGCGTTGAAAATAAGACCCTGAAGGAGTGCAGAGCCTAAGTGGAGGTTATGGCACCCAGAGGCTACGAAGCTGTGTATGAAGGAAATGCGGCTCGTTTGTTTGGGGGCGGGGGGGGGGGGCGGAGGTGGTCCGGGAACAGACTCCCCAGCAGGAGATCTTTTGTGAGGCGGGCCCGGGGATGGGAGTGGAGAGGCCGTACGCGATAGCCTTTGTGCCACGAAGTCCTGTTTGTTTTCACATTCTATTGCTCCCCCTCTGAAGGGCTCTCTTTCTCCCTCTCACAGGGCGGTGGCTGAGAGTGCAATTGAGCTGAGGCCTGGGGAAACCATCAACCAGAGGCGGAGAGCAGGACACGGGTAAGTCCCTCTGTCCCGTGTTCCCCGGCCAGCGGCGCTGCTCCCAGGGGCAGGCCAGAGGCCTCACGGGGCGGGTGGGGGGGTGGTGGAGTCCTAAAGTTTGTAACGTGCGCTCCGCTCCGTGGGGAGTGGCGCCGGGCACAACTGATCAACTGCCAAGTATTTCACAACCTGGGTGCCGCTCTGAGCCAGGGGAAACGTGCGTGAGTGTTTGTGTGTGTGTGTGTGTGTGTGTGTGTGTTTGTGTGTGTGTTTGTTTACGTGTGTGTGCGCGTGCTTGCGCGCGTGTGTGTGTGTGTGTAGGTGTGTGTATACGTTGTCCCTCCGTGCCAGAGCAGGAAATCAAACACACACATTCCCAGCGTTCCGGTTTGCGTCACTCCGCCGGGCCCTGTGTCTGCCTCCAACGCTGACCCTGGCTGCTCCTCGGCCCGCCCTCCTGCCCTGCCTCTTCCATCCATCTCCCCCCGTTACGATTGCGTCCCCCCGCCTGCCAAACCGATGCATCGATCCGTCCACTCCAGACACGCCTGGGGGGAATTGTGCACTAAGTGACCGAAGACACTGTCTCCCCCCAGACCCTCTCCTCTCTCCTCTCTCCCCTCTCTCCTCTCCCCCCAGACCCTCTCCCTCTCCCCTCTCCCCTCTTTCCTCTCCTCCCAGACCCTCTCCCTCTCCCTCTCCCCTCTTTCCTCTCCTCCCAGACCCTCTCCCTCTCCCCTCTCCCCTCTTTCCTCTCCTCCCAGACCCTCTCCCTCTCCCCTCTCCCGCTTCCTGACAGCTCCGCAAAGCGGCAGCGAGAATAGAAAAGCCATAATTAAAACATAATCCCGGGCTAAATCCGAGCGCATCAGCCCGTGCCAGAAAAGGAAATGTTTAAGGCGGTCCAATCAGGACGGTCCGTGCGCTGGACAGATGTTTGGGGGTAAATACTGTGGAATATCTTCCTCCCCTCGCTCCTGGCTGCCGGAGCGCTCTGTGAATTTGCGGTATGTAGACGGGAACACCTGGTCGCTGGGATTGCCTGTGTGGTAAACCCGGGTTGGCGGGGCAGTGTCGAGGCAGGCTTTAGGAAGTGGTCAATTTTGAACGGGCGGCGCAGGGTTCAGTCGGCCAGGTGACGTGTGTCTTGGGCGCGATTCGGGAATGATTGGCAGCGATCTGGACGCAACGATCTCAGATTTCTCCCGCCGCTTCTCCCGCCCTTGTCAGTGAGAGTTCTTCATCTCGGCCAAAAAAAAGGCAGCTGTACCAGTCCTGGAAGAGAGAGCGGGGCGAGCGTGCTTGGAGCCGAGGACCCTGCGGCTGCTTTTTCCACTCCGTCCTCATGGTAGTGCTTCAGCAGTGTTTTTCCATGGGAGGAGGAGGCCAGGCACACTGAAGGGGGAGCTGCACTGGGGTGTTCTGGAGGTGTTTGGGGAGGTGTTGGGGGCCTGAGGCGAGGGGAAGGCGTGTGAGTGTGTGTGTGTGTGTGTGTGTGTGTGTGCTTGTGTGTGTGTGTGTGTGTGTGTGTGTGTGTGCATGCCTCTGTTTGTGTGTGTGTGTGTGTGTGTGTGTGTGTGTGTGTGTGTGTGTGTGTGTGTGTGTGTGTGAGTGTGTGTGTGCATGCCTCTGTTTGTGTGTGTGTGTGTGTGTGTGTGCTTGCGTGTGTGTGTGTGTGTGTGTGTGTGTGTGTGTGTGTGTGAGTGTGTGTGTGCATGCCTCTGTTTGTGTGTGTGTGTGTGTGTGTGTGTGTGTGTGTGTGTGTGCATGCCTCTGTTTGTGTGTGTGTGTGTGTGTGTGTGAGGCTGTTATAGGCATCATGGCCCTCAGCACTGGAGGGGGTGAAGGCGCCCTGAGACGGCAGCCCTCGGCTCGCTCGCAGACGAACAGCCTTAACACTTCATAAATTTCACCTGGAGCAGCGCTGCCGAGGCCGGGGACATTCCTCAGTCCTGGGAGGGCCCAGCCTAAATAAAAACAGCGCCGGGCTGCTGCACTGCGAGGCGGTTCAGTGCCACCCCGCGCACCCAACCGCTGCAGCGGCCAGGCCCACAGCCCCGTGCCATCTGCCGCTCCCCGCCCAAATCTGGAGCGGGGAAACAGCTCCTGCAGGAAGGTTATCCCCACACCTGCATCTGCATCCACACCAGATACCGCCGCCGCCGCCAATTACGACGGGGGCATTGTATCTAATGAGCTCACCACAACCGGATCCAATCCCCGCAGCTCCCCGGTCCTAACCCCCGGCCGTGATGCAGAATGAGGTGTAACTGATCCAGGATCAGCGCTCAGGGACTCCGTCTGTTGAGGGACTCCTGCTCCTTGGAAGGAAACCTTTCTTCCCGCCCGCCTGCCCGCCCGCCGTACGTCCTTCACCGAGTGGAGCAGCACCCCCCCCCAGCCCCCCCGAACTGGAGGCGCAGTTAATCACAGGACATTACCATCAGAGGCACTCCAACCTTCACCCGCCTCTCCCCCCGGGGGGGGGGGGGGCAGGCGCAGGGCGGCGGGGAAAGGTCAGCGCTCTCGTCCCTGGCTCCTCTCCGACGCCACGCCTCTCCTCACCTCTGAAAGGACAAGGACAGAATGGGCGGCCATAACTCAAGCGTGCGCTCCGTGATACACCCCCCCCCGGGATGACGTGACTGACGCTCAGGGAGTGATGGAGGGGGGGATAAAAGCCGAGGCTCCCCGCTTGAAAAGCACTCACTCCCCGAGGGCACTGTCCCCCTCGGCTGCTGTCCATCGATAACGTGGCGTCCCTCAAAGGGACGATCGAAAAATTTAGACGTCACGCTGAATGACGCGAAGCATTCCCTGTCCGGTCTTGCTGGTTTTTCAGGATGCAACATTACATTACTAGCATTTAGCAAATGCTCTTTTCCAAAGCGACTTTCATAGGTTACAATTTTTTACATGTTACCCATTTATACAGCTGGATATTTACTGAGGCAATTCTGGGTTAAGTACCTTGCCCAAGGGTACAGCAGCAGTGCCCCAGCGGGGAATCAAACTGGCAACCTTTCGGTTATGAGTCCGGGTCCTTATCACTATGCTACACTGCTGCCCCAAAAATGTCAGTGAGGGGACTCAAACCTTCGCCTCCATGAAGACTGCAGCTTTAATACATGTTAGCCCACTCTGCCACACTAGCCGAACGCCACAAGATGAGCAACATTTCAAGACGACATGTCCCGTGTTCTACTAATGGGGTGATCTGTGAACTGTCAGCCTAATTGTTTCCTTAGTATGGTCGGAGACTGAGAGTAAAGAGTAATTGGGATTGAAATCAGGTCCGCGCAGAGGACTTTGAGCTCAGTGTAGCCAAGGTTGTGGTTTGGGTTTAGCTCCGCAGCTGCAGGTGACTGGCTGCATGAGAAACAGCTATTTGTGGGTAATAGCATTTAAAATCCCTGAACTGTTTGTTTAAGCCATTTAAATTCTTAGCTGGAGAAAAAAAAAAAAAAGTACCCTCCCCCTGCTCAGAAACTCCCCGCAACTTGTAATTGTTTCAGTCCGTTCCCGTGATGCTCTGGTCTCCGTGAGTGTTCATCTGCCAGCTCTCATTTAAACAGTCACCCATAAACCCCGGGGACCGTCAGACCGCGTAAGGCTCAGTCAGGGCTGTCGCCATATGCTGCCTGTGTGTGTGTGTGTGTGTGTGTGTGTTTATCTTTCAGCGAGGTGAAAACGTGACTCCGTTCCAGAGCACTCTGCTGAACTCCCGCCCAACCTGCCCACCATAACGATCTCCTTCAATCATAACATTTGCCTGGGCCTTGTTAGCTTTGGCTGGATATGAAACAAGAGGAGTTGCGGAGCTGTGTCTTTGCAGGATGTGTGTGTGTGTGTGCGCGCATGTGTGTGTGTGTGTGTCGCTCTCTCTTTCTTCTATTTTAGAGCTGTTTAGACAGCCGTGTGCTCACGCATAAGTAAACCGTTTGAAAACGGTCGAAGAGTCAGATTCCAACCCCTCCGCAAAGTGTTTATAATTATGACTCACTTTTAAGGATATTTTCAACATGTTTGGTTTGTCCATTTGGACTGTTGGGAGATGTAGCACCCCTCCCTCAGACAGGCTGGTCTAAAGGTCTGCACTCTGCTTTAGCTGGCCTTGACAAAGCTGAACTTGGCAAAAGGTGCTGCCCTCAAGCAGATCTGGAAATTTAGAGGCACTTACAGGATCTGTGATAGGATCACTTTACAAGTGAGGCCCCATTTATTTCTTTGTTAGCCCTTTGTCTTTGTTCTGATTGGCTACCATTGAGATTGAGCTAAGCAGATACCTTCTATTTTGATGTTTGCTTTCCTTGCCAAAGCATTGCCAAGTATTGACACATCTCTGCACCATACATGCCTATGGGCCTGTTATTACAGAACCTAAGAAGGTCACACTGTTTTTTTTTTTGGTCAGTTGTTTTCTGCCTAGATAGATTTGAACAGCAATGGTTTGAAAACATTTCTTCTGTACCTTAGGTACCTGTTTTTTGTCGTCCAACTGGTTGTCAGTTAGGTCACGCCTTACATTACCTCTGATCCCTGCTTGTGTTTGTAGGCCGCTGGTGGAAATACCACTAGCGACCTGAGCTGAATTCATTTTTTCCTGTAAGTCCATGGGATTGCTCTACACCTACATTTCCTCGATGCCCTAGTTTAGTTTTGGCATTGGCTGACCTCAGCGTAGCTTGTTATTTTTGCATCTCTGCTCCTTGTAAGTAGGCGAATGGCTGGCCCTTTTGTCGGTAGGGGGGTAACGGGCCATGGTCACGGTTTACCCCGGGGCGTCATAACAAACAGGACCAGCGCTGGTGCAGCAGTCACCTTGCCCTTTGTCGCTTGTGACACTTTGTTTCACATGCGACAAGGGCCAGCCCTTTGGCTCCCGGCGAGGCCTCGCGCCAAACGGGTCCGTTTGGATCCGCGGCGCTGGCTCCGGCACCGCCTGCCCGCAGGCCTGCCATGGATCGCTGACGCAGCGCCCCGCGCGCACATGTGGACGTTTATTTATTAAGCTATTTAAAGAAACGAATACCGAGATGGCTGCGGGCGCAAAATTTCATCTGGGCCGGCGCAGAGATCGAAGTGTTTCCCCCCGGCTGCCCGGAATGTGAGCTCTGTTTGGTATTCCGGCCCCGTGACTCGACTCCTGTTCCTTTTGCCTTTTTTCCCCCCGTGTTGTTGTTAGGAACATTAGCCGCCATCGATTTGCTTTGTCAGCAGCCCTCTCCCCTCGCCGCTTTCTCCAGAGGCATCTCAGTCACGCGCGCGGGCCCACCGATATAGCTCCGGCGGGCTGAGATCCGTGCGCCCGCCGGCATGCGCCGGCAGGGGGGGCGGCGGGCGTGTCGCAGTGTCCGGTGGCCCGTGCAGCTGGCCCCCCGTGGAAGATGACTCCCGCCCCGCCCCCCGCTCCCCGCGGCCCCGCCTCCCGCCGGCATTGCGGTTTGACACCCTGTTGCGCGGCCTGTTGTCACGGGCCCCCCAACGCTACAGCGTTACACGGCCCGCCCCCACCCAGGCCTCCTCACATGATCATGCAGAACAGTCAGCCTCCTGCGAATACGCAGGCACAGAGGCAGTGCTGGGGAACAGGATGTCCCACATCTTTCAGCAGGTACACATGCACAAACACACACACACACACACACACACACACACACACACACACACACACACACGCACTGAGACTCTGTCTCTCACACACACACACACACACACACACACACACACACACACTGAGACTCTGTCTCTCACACACACACACACACACACACACACTGAGACTCTGTCTCTCACACACACACACACACACACACTGAGACTCTGTCTCTCACACACACACACACACACACACACACACACATACTGAGACTCTGTCTCTCACACACACACACACACACACACACACACACACACACAGGCCCGCAGTGTAGCCGCCTCTGCGCCTGCCTGCTTTCCCAGCTCCCCTCCAGGCGGGTTGTTTTCACAGCCCATTGATTTGTGCCCGGTGCGCTCCGGCGCCGCTGCTGTAAGGAATGATTTCCTGCGCTGGGCCCTGCGGTGGAGCAGCGAGGACCGTGGGCCGGCCAGAGCTGGAGCCGACCCCCCCCCCCCCACGCAGAGTACGGGTTCAGGAGGGAGCGCAGTCTGCTTCTTCCCACCCACCCTCTCTGTCACTAATGAGGGCGAACAGGCCCGTACTGTGTACCCCTCTGCTCCCTTCGGCCCGGTTGCGAGATCCTCCGCACCCCGACGCTGCCACCACATCTGTTTGTTTGCGGAGCTGCAGACAAGCGAGGCCCAGTGTTCCCGTCGGCCCGTCCCGTCTCCCCAGGGCCCGGCGGGGGCCTGACGGGCCTTTTCTGCGGGACTATTTTCAGCAGCACTGCGCCCCGCTCCACACACAGGCCCCGCAGAAGAAGCGCCATCGTGGCCGCAGCTGGAGGGGTGTTTTTTTCTTGTTGTGGTAATGCACTGGGGTGGGTGGTCGGAGTAGCGGTCTGTAGCAGAGAACACCTCTGCTCATGCCCGCTGGGATTGGGGTCTGGCTTCAGGGGGTCAGATTGGGGTATCGTGCCAATAAAGGGCTCCAGCTGCACCCCGGTGTTTGTGACGGCGTTCGCGGCTTTGACGTAGCTTCCCACGGGGTGGCGGCTAATGAGCGCTCCCCGCGGCACCCCACTGTCCCCCCAACCGCCCCCACCCACCGTCATTCCCCTTCATTAACCAAACCCCAGCCCGTCTCTGCCGCGGACTGCCTGTTTACCGCGGAAGGCTCGGCACCCGCGTGCCTTTTACAGCCGGCTGGAAGCCCACAGGGATTAAACGCGACCGGCAGCGCAGCACCGCTGCCTCATTAAACATTCTAATGAGCGCCCTGTTCTCAAAGATTTGCCAAGGAAATAGCACCTGTCTCACGCCCGAATATCAGAAGGAGCGAGCTTTATTTAGTGTGCTTTTTGCAAGAAACAGGCCAGAGGGTTGCCGGCTCAAATCTGGGGGGGGGGGACAAAGACGTTGTACCCTCGAGCAAGTCGCTGAAATGCTTCAGTAAATACCCAGCTGTATAAACAGGTAATGGAAGAATCGAACTGGCCCTAGGTGAAGGCGTCCAACAGGTGAGCGAGTGACAGAAATGCATTCCTTTTTTTGGGGGAAATTTTGCTCTGCACTCCAGCTGGGCTGGTATTTTCTCTGTTTTGAGCGGCAAGGGTGATATTATCTTTGCACATGTCAAATGTTGGGAAGATTTATGGGGGAGACCGTTACGGTGGAACCGGTTCCCTCCTCCTTGGTGTTTGCATTGTGTTTTTGCTGAAGGCAGTGGCCATGCAGGTGGGCCCGGGGCGAGTCATGGAATGCACACGTGGCGCGTTCCTGTTGCCTTCCCTCCCCCAAATGCCGCAGTACGTCAGTGGATCCGTGTCAAGCCCTTCTTGGAATCACCTCATTACATTACAATACATGCATTTAGCAGACACTCTGATCCACAGCGACTTCCATCACAATAGAACATAAGTGTATCCGTTCAATTTAAACGAGCAACAGTGTCAGACCCGGCTAACAACACTCCCAGACCAGTGAGTGTGAGCATAACACTATTCAAGCCCTACCACAAGTTAAGTTGTGCACTCTGACAAAAGCCAAGTATACTGCATTACAACAGTCCCTAGAACACAAATTATAATACATTGTAATACTACACATAAAATTAGCACCAAATGCAAGAAGTTGCAGGTGTTAGATGGTAGGGATAGAAGTAGAACCGAGATGCAGGCTGAAGAGGTGGGTCTTCAGTCTGCGTCGGAAGATGGCCAGTGATCCCGCTGTCCTAACCCCTGTGGGGGGAGCACCTCACACGTTGCTGCATGTATAGGCCTGGATGGGCGGCCGTCAGCGCTGTGGATTTGGACCTCTCCTCTCCCACGATGCCGCAGGATTGGGCGAGCACGACCGCAGGGAAGGAAAAGACGCCGTGGTAACAGACCTCCTCCAGCTCGGACTGAGTCAGGCCCGGGTCAGACCCTGTCACGCTGTCAGCGGTGTGCCAGCCGCGGCTGCAGTAATCCTGCAGGCCGGCACTCTTCTTAGCCTTCTGCTAACACTATCCTCCTCATCTGGTGTTCGTGCCTGGGTTTATTGCTTCGTTACATTATTTGTTTTGCGTGGTAGGCGCCCTTATCCAGGGCAATGTGCAGTGCTGTGGTATTTTACAGTTCTTACATTGCACTGTAACCCAGTTAATCTTCTGGGTATCTTTACCTCATTCTGTAACCCAGTAATGCTTCAGAATGTCTTTGACTTTTACTGTAATGGATATCCTCACCTTTTCAAGTAACCTGATAGTGCTTCTGGATATCTGCACCTCGTACTGTGGCCCAGTTATACGTCTGGGTTTCTTTACCTTGCACTGTAACGCAGTTCATCTGGATATCTTTATCTCATACTGTAACCCAGTAATGCTTTTGGATATCTTTAACTTTCACTGTAACCCAGTTATACTTCTGGACATCTTTACTTTTTAACTGTAACCCAGTTAATCTTCTTGATATCCTTATTTCATACTGCAACCCAGTAATGCTTCTGGATATCTTCGCCTTGCACTGTAACCCAGTTACACTTCTGGATATCTTTACCTAGTACTGTAACCCAGTAATGCTTCTGTATTTCTTTTGGATCAGTGGAGGTGAAGCATGGAAGCAGGGAGCAAAAGTTCAGCATTTTAAGAAGCTTCTACCTGAGACCCGTACCTAAGAATCTGAACAGCAGGAGTCCAGCACTCTGTAAAATCAAACCTCATGCTGCCACGCCTCCTCTTCACTTCCTTCCCTTAGTTCCTCTCACATTTTCTCCCTCCTTTTATATGGGAAACACACCCTCCACATACCACAGTGTGACTGTCAGCCTCTGTTAGGTCCTCCTCCCCCCCGACCAAAGAGTTTTTACAGAGGAGCAGTAGGGCAGGAGTCACTCAAGGGGTATTATAGCCTTAAACTTTAACCTAAATATAGCACTGAGCAGGAAAGCAAACAACTCAGTCATCAGTGGATTTCCCGAATTGCCCCCGAGGTGCGAGGTCGTCCTTCTGGTCAATCAGCTTCTGTCCTTATACGTCACACGGTGGGGGTTGGGGGTGGAGACTCGAGGGGTCATTCCGGGGACAGGCTGATGTAGCCGCTCTGTCAGCGGCTCTCCCCTGACACGGCATGTGTTGGGCGTGGCCGGCTCACGCGTCGGGGCTTGAGGCCAGGGGTTAAGGCAGAGTCTCCACTCCACGCTGCACGGTCCACTCCAGGATGAATTTACGCAGCAAAACCAAATGAAGCGTGTGCTTTTGTTTTCTCTTTGCACATATGTAAATTACCCATGCTCAGACACGCATTGTAAGAAAGCATGTTTGAAGGTTTCTCTGTAGTCAGATGCAGTGATCAGGGGGTAGTGAGACAGACTGCGTCAGACACACTGCCTCACTAGACTGCCCCTAGGGAGAGGATCTGCCTCACTGGTGTGTCTGTGTGTGGGCACAGTCTGTGAGTGTGTGTGTGTGTGTGTGTGTGTGTGTGTGTATGTGTCTCTGTGCAGGTATGTATGTACACAGTCTGTGTGTTGGCATGTGCATGTGCATATAATTTGTGTATGTTTATGTGTGTCTCTGTGAGTATGTGCTTTTGTGCAGGTGTGCATCTGTACACGCGTATGTGTGCACGTGCATGTCGTGTGTGGGACTGTGAGTATAAGGGTGTGTGTGTGTGTGTGTTCATGTAATGTGTCCGTGTGTTCGTGTGTATGTGCCTCTGTGCAGGCGTGCTTGTGTGCATGTGTACGTGTGTGCGTGTAGTGTTTGGGCGGGTCTGTGTTTCAGAGTGATGGAGAGCTGCCGTTTCCTGCTTTTGCCCCACACCAGTCTTCCCCTGGCCTCCTTCCCCCCCGGCCAGCTCCCGGACCTAGGCCATCTGCTGAGGCTCAGAGGGTGTTGACCAAGCCCGCTGGAATTGTGCAGTGGGAGCCAAACCAAGTACACAACCTGACAAAGTGTCCTTTTGGGTTCCTGAAAAGCCTATAGAATCCTGCCACAGGAAATCCCCCTTGAATTGGCCCTCTTTGCGATTGCAGTGCTATCCCCCTCCCAAGACTTCCTCCACCTCCTTGCGAACAGTGCCCCTAAAATCACTAATCACATATCAGCTGACCCAAACCTGCAGTAACCCTAACCTGGAACATTGTGTGGAGAAATCTGAAACGGATACACTATAGCTGCTGGGAGAGAGTGTCTGGAGGCGCCGTGCCGTGGCCGCCTCCTCCCCTCCCGTTCGAAGCGCGCCTCCTCACCCGCCCGCCGGAACGCTCTGTTCTCTCTCCCCGGCTCGCTCTGTCTCAGACTGTTGCTTAGCGGCGCACGCACGCGTAAATGTTTTGACTGCTCCGCCGGCGCGTCGGGGGGAAGGGACTCTGGGAGAGGCCGTTCTCTGATAGAGATGTTATCTGCCACCGCGCGTGAAAACTGCAGAAAGGGGTGTGTGCCGTTTGTGCAGGACACCCCTGACTCCCCCCGAACCCACCCACGCCTCTCTGTCTCTCCTCAGCTCTCGGTCAGGGAGGACAGACAGGTTTTACTGATGGCGTACTGAGAGAGGCCAGGGTTGACTGCAGGAGAGGAATGCCTAGAAACAGCGTACCGCTGTTGTTAATGATACATGCAAAATGTACCGAGTCGAGGAGGAAGGGAGGTTCAGCTCTGTTTGGTGTGTCACAGTACAGCTCTCAGAATAACCGCCAACCCCCTGAAAGGCTCCTCCCTAAATCATTAACATGCAGGCCGGTCACGGGGGAGCAAAACTGAGTAAAGAATCCCGGGTGAATTTCATGGTGCTGGAAACCGCTCCCTGGAAGAGCAGCACTGTACAAAACCTCCTCTGTTCTGAAGGAGCCGCTGGAATCGACAAAACGAGACGCTCAGATCGATCGTCGGGCCGGGGCAGAGCGAGAGGCAGGGATGCGGGTGTAGCGCTCCGAGGCGGTTCCCGGTCTGAGCGCCCTGCTGTCGGATTTAGGGCGGCCCGGTCGGAGGCGTTCAATGGGCCGAAGGAGGCGCAGTGCCGCTTCTCCCCTGGCCCATGCTGCGCTGCGCTGGCGTTTCCTCCCCCGCGCTCTCGCCCCGCACTGATTAGGGGAAATTGATTTAAGCAGTTCTGATTTAGAGCCTAAGGAAGCGGCGTCCGTGCTGTCACCCCGAGACGGCGAGGCAAGAACACAATGGCCAGAAAAACAGCGGCAATCAATACAGGGGAGAGGATGTGAACTCAGAGGCCAACAGCTGCACATTTGCTTATGAACGCTTTCGAAGGGGCCCTGCCGAGCTTCCCAGCATCCCATCAGCGCATACCTGGAGCTTATCGTCTCCCCTTACACACCGGTCACGATCCCCAACACGCTCGTGACAGATTCTGTTCCCTCACACACAGCTGACACCAATCATGCTCACACTCCAACATGTTCCCTCTAACGCACCAGCGCTGAACCCGTTCCCTCACGCACCCACTGCTTACTCATCCTGTCCTCTCACAGATCCTGTTCCCTCACACATTTCACGCTGATTGTGCTCCCTGGTCTTTTTGGTCTTCATGCAGAGTCAGCCTATAGGCAGAAATAAATACGCTGTAACCCGTCTGTACACAGATGAGGAGCATGAGCTGGTATTTTTACCCTCACACTGCAGTCGTGATGTGACGCCATGGAAATCAACAGCCACGAGTGCCCTTTGAATTGCGCATTGAAATTGCAGTAAGGCACGCACAGGGAGAGAGAGAGAGAGAGAGAGAGAGAGAGAGAGAGACAAGCAGGCTGGTAACTGGATGAAATTCACTGCCTCATATTCTGCTATTACATTTTCCAGCACATAACTGAGCCCCCAGAGGAGAGCCACGTGAGTTACTGTGGAAGGTGTGCACCAAATGCATACAAAAAAACTACCCGATCCTTCAGCAGTTTCAGCTTTAGACGAATCATATCTGTCTCATATTTGCATGGCGGCGGACATGTAATCAGTGGAGCTGAAGGAAATTTAAATCAATTAAGCCTTCTTTTATCGCCGTGGCATGTGCATCTCCCACTGTAATTACATTTTCACAGAGGGTGCTTGCTTCGACATTATTTGTCATTTTTTTAGACTTTGTGCCTCACTGCATTCTGTGGGTATTTGCATCGTCAGTAATTTGTACATCGATTGTGACTTGCATTCCAGTAGAAATTTTCGAAAGCCACCTTTTCGGGTTCTGTCGCTATCCTCAATCTGACACAGTTAAACCACAGATCAATAGAGCAAAACTTAAATTTGCAGTCGTAAGAAGATTAATTCAAGTCACTAAAAATGTTTTGAAATTGAAAGAAAAATGAGGGGCAAGTAACAAATCACCTAGTATGGTAGTATCAAAAAATGATAAGCGATATTTAAGGCTGGTTTGTGAACACAGAGACGTCCTGATGCAGCATATTACAGTTATATATACTGAGATATTTTAAGAAAGGTTTGTTCTTGAGAGGATGAAAACCAACCATCAAAAAAATCTTACAAAGCATAAATGAGCTTAACCTGTGCAGAAAAGGCAGAAAGTGTCTCTCAGCCCCCCTGATGGTAACCAAAGATACATTTTAAGAGAACAACTGTTGTATTTTTAATGTATCAAAGGATTGATCTAACCTGAGAAGCTGGTGTAAAATGTAACAGATATAAGGCAGTCACATTGTTAGCATCTCTTAATAACAGAAGCAGAAGGAAACGGTCAAGGCCTTTCAGTGGAAGTCACCAGAAGTGTCCTGTTTGGAGCAGGAGCTGCAGTCTGGCTGCGCTCGGTTTGTATTTCCCCATGAGAGATGTTCCCCTGTTGCATCGTAGCCCGCCGTGGGGGGTGATGGTGCAGAGGCCCTGCTCAGCACGCGGGGCTGCAGACATGATGGCGGGATGTCAGCTGGCTTACGGTCAGCCATTAGGAGCGAACGGGGAAAGAAACCAGCGGACAGTGATGACTACAGCCACATTGCGGCTCAGTTTAAAAGGGGAGATTAAGAAGGAGGTGGGGTATTGAAGCCATTGAAGTGGGGTTTGTGCTCTTATAAAACACATGCGTCGACCCAAAGGAAAATGAAATGTGTTTTGATATTTTGAGAAGTGTGTTGTTCAGCCTGTTTAATATATAAAATCAACATTTTATGTATTAATGCAAAGCAGAAATTTATGGCAATATTCCAAAACTGCAGTAATATTTCAATTACATTGGTTGAGCTGAAAATATATTCTCTAACATGTATTTTTTGATGTTTTGTATGTGTTATTTTCATCTGTTCTCTTTTTACAGATTTCATTTGTCTTTATACCGAGAAATTTTACATTAGAGCTAGAACAAGAATGATAGTTTATGAAGAAACTTTGCATGAGAAATGGTTTGTACTGTATGAATCTCAACATTTACTGTAAGTACTGAAGTGATTTGATTGGCATAGTGTTGTATGCCAAGGTGAATTTCAAAGCATGATGAACAGTAAGAAAATATGTGGGAGGCTAGGAAGGGAATGTATTGTGTTGCAGTTGTGAACAGGATAGGCAAGTGTGACAAGTGCTTATAATGCTAGCTCATTATCCAGGGTGTAAAATGGATTGCAAGGTAGGATAGGATCTTGCAGGACATAACAGGGTAGGCTGTAGTGTTGTACAGGTTAATTGGGTCAGTGTATTATAACACTAATTAAATTAGTAGGCAAGGTATGGTAATTGTTAATAGGTATTTTTATGTAGCTTGAAATTGGTAAGCTATTTGTATTAGCTTACTAGCCATCGTAGTACTTTGGACGGTTTGAGCGAATGAAGGGATTAAAACTGTTAAAAATACCTTAAGCAAAATACATCTGCACACATTATAATATGGCATTTTCTTCACACAGATAGTTTAAAACTTGTATAAGAGGTAGTTGTTTACATGTTCAGAAGAAAATAGGAAAGGGAAAAGTCCTGCCAAATATTAGTTTCCATGCTGTTCACATGCTAACTCATGAAGCCAGTCTGCTGAATTCCTTGACTGTGTCTATCATGAATGGTATGCTGTCAGGAATGAAGCACAAAAACAGCCCCCAAATATTTTATACATATATGTAAATGACAAGGACTTATTTATGACCTGACATGCTGAAATGTAATTTAAAAAGTTACCGACCGAACTTTCCGTAAATTTTCCAATTTGTCAATTGATGTATGAGTGGTAACGTTACAGAACAAGGTAATCCAGTCCAGCTAATGGTATGTGCTTGTTTTGATACTGCACTTATTCAGTATGTTGTGTTAGATCAATGGGAGCTCAGCCCTGGTGCTGCCTGGCTGCAGTGGCTGCGGGCTTTCATTTTAGCCTGGACCTGAACCACATGACTCAACTGATCCTTCCCTTTGAGCCGATTTAGCCTCCGTCCCCCTGCTCTCAGATGACATCGCAGCGCGGAATTGAGTGGCCCTACAATTGGTGACCATTACTAAGTACATGACACATTAAAAATGCTCGTAGTCGACGGCGATCAATTGGAAATATGTACTATGGAACCCATTAAGTACAAAATCGTTGACTTGGCCCTTGTTAAAGGAAATACCGTGCCATAAATGCATTAACAACCAGTAAAGTAACTTTAGAGTGCTTTCACATATACCCACAGCTTTTGAGGGCTCCTCCATTTGCGCTTACAGTGCGGATGTTGGGGCTAATGTGAAACCTCAGTAAATAAGGGGCATTCGATTGCTAGCCCCCTCCTTGAAGCTGTTGCGACCATATTGTTGGCAGGAAGCACGACGTCGCGCACTCCTCGCGACCGTTGGAGAGATCTGAGATCCTCTGATAGATGCACTGAAAAGTAAGATGTATGTGTTTGAGGAACACGCTCCTGCGGTTTCGCTGCCTCTGGTTGCTTCAGTATTGACATGCTGCAATTGAAGTGTGCTTTTTTCCTACAAATAAACATATGTACAATTGCATATACATACGCATACACACACACACACATAAACACACACATATATATATATATATATGTGTGTGTGTTGGTATACATTGCTTGAATGCTATCCAAGGACAAAGGTGCAGGGACACTTATAATTGCGCGCTATTCAACAAGCTACATTTAGCTTTGGCTAAAAGGCCACTTCTTCTTCCATTTGGCTAGGAGCATGGCACAGTGCCCTGCATGTTTGAATGCATTATTATAATCCCCTCTCAAACGGTTTTAACTAAATGCAGGTTGAAGAGCAGTGCTTTTCTCCGGTGTATAACAACCGGCAACATATAAGGTTACGAAGTGGTATACATACATGCAGGAAAGTACAGCCCGATAAAATATCACAGATCACATTGCCAAGAAGGAGTGAGGAGATGACTATGCTCCATCATCAAGCCAGATTAGAATGTTCTGTCACTCAGCGTCCTCCACGGTACTGTTATTCTGCAACACTCTGAGATCCATTGCCAGAGAGCACACGCCTGGAGAGAGCCGCTTATACCTGTCATGCTTGGAAAAAAGGAAATACCCTGAAGCACACTCGTGCTAGTTGTGAGCACGCTCAGGCAAATGGCCGTTGCTTGAATTCCTGGGCAGGACACTGCTGTGAGGCCCTTGACCAAAGGGTAGCCTTAATCGTTCCAGCAAACACCCAGCATTTTAAATGGGTGCACGAGTCAAAGCTGCGCATGTAATGCCGAATAAGCAAATAAATTATGCATTGGAGAAAGCTGCTGTCACAATGCCGATGCACTTTGCAGTTCTGCTTAGCGCGCCTCGTAATGCGCGCGCTAACGTGCATGCTACGCAGTCTGACCGCTGAGGTTTTTGCGCGTGCGCTGCGCCTCATCAGCCCTGTGAACTGTGGGCCCTCCTGAGCAAGCCGCTGCATTCAGATGTCAGCAAGAGGCACGCATCCTTTGTGGTCAGAGAGTGGCTTTGTCCACAGGATGAGCGCAGTAAGGGACGTACTCAAAGGGGGTGCGGTTGATGGACCGGGCAGGAAGGGTGTATAAGGGGCCATCGCGTGCCATGGGATGAGTGCACCGGAGGAGAGGAACGGTGGCATTAACTATGCAGATTTTGTGAACATTGCGGGCCGGGTTGCCGCCATCATGCGCTGTGGAGAAATTAGCTCTGACAAGCCTAGTCCTGCTGAGAGGAAGAAGAAGAAACTCCACCCACTCTTCCTGTCATAGAGAGAGGAGAGCTCAGATCAGCAGGGCCTCTGCACAGAAAACTTCCCGAACTAGAGCCAGCCCACTGGCAAAGAGGTCTCCCGTTGCATTGGCTGGTTGTCACAATGTCAATGTTTATCGTAGGGAACCAATTAATGTTCAGCGTAAAGGTCATTTAGCCATCATTATGCAAGGTGACCTCTTTAATCCCTCATGTGAGATCTATTACTATAGCTGAGACTTACTGGAGCAACAACACCGTCTATAGTAATATAACATGAATAGGAATCCAGACTCATTTTCCTCCTGGTCCCCCGGTGTAGTCTCTTGCACACTTCTACCATACTGCGCGGACAGTTGGTTTGGCTGCCCTGTCCGCAGTTGGTACTCTAATGCTAGGACTCCCGTCCATGCCGCCATGAGAGCGTGTCAGCCAAGGAATTGAAGGAGCAGACAGGCGTGATGTCGGCACAGCAGGCGGGGTTCGTAAAGCATCCCCAGTTAGTGTCAGGCCCGCTGCACACCTGCACCTTTTTTTTTTTGAAAACAGAACAACCTGGAACACGAGTTCACGGAGGAACTCCTGCCTACAGCTTCAAAGGGGCTCTGTGATCTCCTGACAGGAGAGAGAGAGGCACAGGAGAACACTCAGATGTTTTATTTAGCGGATTTTGATGTACCTTTCAGAAGCAATTGCTCGATGAAAGATATCGTTGGACACATGCAATGTTTGTCAATGAGTCCGAGGCTTTCTGCAGAGCGAAAACTCGGTGCCCGTGTGGATGCGGTTAATGTGGCGCGATTTCGACGATTAGACCGCTATCGTGGCGGTCGTGGGAGCACTGTGAAACCCGAATGGAACCCGAGTAAATCTGCCTCTCCCCTGTTGCTGGGTGTATTTACCCAGCGAAACGTGTTTTATGACCCCCAGTGGCACAGGAGATGTTAGTGAGCCTGAGTGGCGTTCTTATTAAGGCAAACATGCCATGGGTTAAAGGCCATTGAAAACAGAAGACGGTGATGTTTGGGGGGGGTTATGTTACCATAGTGCTCTTACTGTGCAGAGTGCATTTCTAGGAGCTATTGCTGAAATTGACTGTTCCTTTAATAGACTTTGAATCTGACTTTACCTCAGCCACACTGGAGTGAAGACATCCTGTTTGCCTCAGATGACAGCTACCATTTCAGCAGTATAATGGCTAAATCAGCTACACGTATGTACTGTGATGAGTACATTCAGATATTGAAGCTAGAGACATTTTTTTTTGCTATGTCATGTTCGTAAATGGATGCTCAGAAAACAGTGAAAAACCTGTCTTTAAAAAAACCTTATCACTATTCTCAGATTTGTTGTCTTCTTGTTTACCTGTTGGGAGGGTTCTAGGAAGAGGGTACGCGACCGTCTGGCCTTACGGTGCGCTGGTTTTGGTTTTCCATGGTGCATAAATGGGAAAAACGAGAGTCGAAGATCCTTTCCTTCTTCCTCTCCCACAAAATGGCCGCCGCTGCCTTTCTTCTGCAGCCAAAAGCTCCCGCTAGGTCCCGGCACATCCGGATCCCATTTGGATAAAGGCAGCGGTCCCCCAGGAAGGGAGGGGTATTAAAAGCTCATCAAAACATCAGGCAGGCCTCAGTCCCCCCCCCCGGTTGCTGGCTCCTGCGCTGATGGCCCCCTCTCTCTCTCTCCCTAATTCCCCATCGACCAATTTCCAGATCAACGTGATTAGGAATGTTTAGCCACAGAGGAAATGAGGGGAGAACGCAGCCGCACGGAGCGGACCTGTCTGGCCGTTTGATCACCCATGAGTTGCAGTTTATACTCTGGGTGTGCAGTTTAGGGTCCGATGCCGGCGTACCTGTGGCAGCTGAAAGGGAAAGCGGCCGCCTCCCACCGTGCTGAGCCTGCTCTTTTTATCACAGAGCACGGCCGCAATTAAACACGGGGACAGATAAGATTGCGCAGTGATTAAGTGATGCGGTGTGATAAGGGTTGCAGGGGGATTCGCGCTATGCGCTGTGGAACTGGGTGGCAAACGGAGTCGTTGTCCCTGCTGGGGTGGAACGCGGGAGGGAATGGAGAGAAGAACTGGGGCAAGGGTGAGTTGGGGGGGGCGTGGGAGGTAGTGATCTCATGGGCCGCTGTCACCATCAGACCAACGCTATACCAGCAAAGCTCCACGATCCTGTCACTCTCCCAAGAGGGGATCCGGAGTGGGATTTTCACAGGGCCCGTCCCAGCTACACATCACCGGGCACTGAGCCCCTCTGCTCCCCCTCCTGCATGGAAGATGAGCTGCATTTGTAGAGATTACCAGGCGTAAATCTTCTTTAATAACAAGCTTAAGCTGCGCAAGATTTCTTTCCGCCGTAAGCAGATTGGGCCAAAAAGCGAGGAGCGCGGACCGACCATACCGTGCAGCACTATCTCATCACCTTATCTATGTACATTGCTGTGGCTTACTCTTGTCATTCTTTAATCTGGAACTCTGGGATGCTTGAAAGGGGGAATGATCGCACAAAATGACATCTTTGCCGGGAGCTGAACATGTCAGCGAGCAAATTTTTTTTTTTTTGGGAGACAGTTTCATTCAACGTCAGCTTTTATCCAAAGGGAACGTCTCGCCGCGTGTTCGGTTTTTTCCAGCCGAGGTATTAACGAGAAGAATCTGAGTGGGGTACCCAGTGAGTCTGCTGCAGGGTCCCGAGTGGGATTAGAACCCCAAACTGTCATTTTTCAACTGCCAGGCCTGTTCAACGCTGTAGAATAGGAAAATGAACAGTGGCACCTGGCTTCTGTTGACGATCCAGCACTCCACGCTCGAGTGAAAGGGAAAATGGAGGCTGGGTCCTCTCAGAGCTGGTGTACTGAAGGAGGAAATGATCAGGTAGATCTCCTTTAAAGGTGTGCGTAGGTTGCCAGGTGTGCCCCAGTTAAGCCTCCCACTCTCCCACCGCCAAAGTAGTCATGGGAGGACATAACCTGCGCTTGCGAATAAATCACCAAACTATTATTGAATCTAATCAGATGAACCTGTGTCCTCCTTCTAAGCTGCAGGGCCCCCTTATGGTGAGATGTTGGCACTGCATGGCTCCCCAGCCATACTCTCATTGTCATTTTTATGCGTAGAAATCCTACAGGTACAGTTTGGGTTGGCAGGATAATATAGTAGTGTTTCCATACATGTTTTTGTCTGTAGATAATGTTGTACTACCGGTACCATCCAGTTCCACCCATAGCATGAATTAGTGGTTGGCGCCAAGCCATGTGAGTTGAAGAGGGTATAAATTGTGTCAATTCAGTAACAACTGCATTAAAATTCCTTTTAACTACACGGGTAGAATTAAGTGCTGTCATCTTTTTCTTTGGCTGCTTTCCATTCAGCATAAGATTTGATTGTTTATCCCCAAGCGCACGCATTGAAATCTACTTGACTTCATGGGAGCCGCTTGAGTGTCTACCGTCAAATATATTTGGAGCGGAAAGGACGGGTCCAGATGTCGATATCATCAGCTCATTCCCCAGCAGCCACGTTAACGGCAACTCCAAAAACAAGGCCGCTCCTCCAGGAGGGACCCGAAAATTTGCATGAACGCTCCGTTGCTCGAGCTTGCCTCACAGGCCGGGGGATGGGGGCTGTTTAAAATGTGAACGGTGAGGGATAGATGAGGGGTGGCGGGGGGATGGGGGTGAAAGACCAGCACAGGACGCACCCCGGCTGTCTCCTCCAAGTGTCCGCCCAAAACTCCCCTCTCCCCTCACGCGCCATGGGAGCGTCACCGGAGGTGGTTTGTGCAATTCAATCCAGCGGCATTCCTCTCCCCGGACCAATCACGGCACAAGCTGCGCCATCCCCCCAGCGCTCCCACTCAACATGATAAATTGACTAAACAGAGAGGATTGGGGTAGAGCATGTTTGCCTCTCTCCCCGCGGTGTTTGTTCGGAGCTTGTACCTGGGATTAAACTAGGACTGAACTTGGAGTCCCCCCCCCCTTGTTCCCCCCTCCCCAAATATACTGCCGTTGCCCCGGTGGGCGAGTTTCGAGGTGAGAATACACATGGAAAAAAAAACATCTTTGTGAATCCAGTGCGGGAATAGAAGACACAAAGAAATGGTAAATGCAAATACCGCTCCTACCCCCACCCTTCATTGTTTATATCCCCCCCACCCAAACTCACATGCTCTGAAAATGAACTCTTATATGCCCTATTCACAAGAGCCCCTCTGATATAGCCGTTCTCGCTCTGCCTGCAGTAACACCGCAGCTCCCCTGAAGCAGCTGGCCCTTGCCATTGCTCAACCGCCTGTAGGGCTAAATTAACATTTAGCTCTGTGACCTTTGAACCCGGGGGCCATAAAGCAGTACCCAGCGGGGCGGACTTGCGCCTCCTGATGGAGGAGGGTGTTGAATGTCCTTCAAAATAGAATCCGCTTTGCATACCGTCTGTTCGGCGCGGGGTCCAGAGGGGGCGCGTTTATTGTCCCCCCGAGTACCCCGCCACGTATCCGAACCATCCCGTCCGAGTTTGCTGCTATTCTCAATGCTCGGATCGCCGCGGCGCGCGTGCCAAAAATAACAGTTTCGATAGATTTCGAAACTGGGACACCACTCAAAATGTGTAATTGGACTAAAAGAAAGAGGGCTGTCAAAGTTTGTCAGAAGAAGGAAAAAAAACGACATTATTTACCTTTGGGGCATGTAGCATAGGGTCTGTCAATAGTGCGAGGTACGCGCCAGTGGCGCCTATAGCTTCCGTGTTTTCCTCCAACTCCCACCTGTTGCTGGTGACTGCCCTGAGATACTGCTGTTGTAACAGTCAGCAGACCCAAAGCCTGATGAGGCACGTAGTGGGTAGCTGTGAAGCAGGCAGAATGCTGTTTCACTCATGCTCTGTGTCATCTGTGCTTGAGACCAGTTGTTTTTGACATGCCACAATGTGTACAAAAAAAGAAGTCACTTTTGTGGCTTATATCTAGTTAGAAAGTTGTAAAGTTTATTTCTAGCCCATTTTGAGAGGGCAAAATTCTCAAACTTCCACATTTATCCCACATTTTTGTGGGGGTGGGGATTGCTGAGTTTAATCATAGTCTAGTCTAAAAGCCACAACAAATCAGAAGGTAGTTTTTTTTCAGGTAGAAGAAGTGGTTGTTTCGCAGGAGGTTAGAGGAAGTTGAGAAAATTGAACAGAAAAAGGAGGGCATGTGCAAAGTGTGAGACTGAGAAGCGACACTGCATATGTGTGTGTGTGTGTGTGTGTGTGTGTGTGTGTGTGTGTGTGTGTGTGTGCGTGTGCATGTGCGGGTCTGAGTGCACACCAATATGCTACCTTTAAATAGGTGTGACACTCTGACTGAGGGATTGGGAGCCTTCCCCTGGGTCTGCTCTGCACAAAAGTCCCGCTTTCATTCGATCCACAAAAAGGCCATTTCAGTTCCTATTTGGTGTATTGCCAGGGGAGGGGGCCCTCCTTCCCAGCGGCGTGTCTTGAAGAATAGGTGTTGCGATACGTGCCTTTGTGGCCGTAATTAGCTCCTGCTGTGCCCCGCCGCAGAAAACGTTTCATCTATAAGCGGCACAAAAAGCCCCCAAAGCCGAGCTTTCAAGTCACGGCCCCCTGGCCATTGTTTGCAGCTTGATCGACCGTCAGAGATTATTCCAGTAAGGAAACCGAGGAGGAGAAGGAGAGACCCGCCCCCCCTCGCCATACCCCTCCTCCTCCCTCCAGGAGAAACTGCTGTCACCATGTCCCCCCCCCCCTTAACACCTGAGTTGCCAGGCAGTGATGGCCAGGGGGGAACTTTTGCGTGCCTGTTCCCCTGGGTGACAGCAGTGCTCTCCCCGTGTCACACGCAAGCTGTCTCTGTGGTTTCTGTGCGCCGAGCTGGCAGCCTCCATCCTCGCACGGCAGATGGCGGGGTGGCTGGAAACCACGCCCCTGTGAGGAACACAGGCGGCCAGCACGCCTGAATGAGGGGCAGAGCCTAACCCCGGCCGATCGCTGTGCGTGCTCTGACATGGGTGCTCCCCAAAAACGCGAGAGCAACTACATCCCGAGTCGTTAGCTGCCTCAGAGGTGCGCGCCCAAGAGAGAGGGGGCATCCCCGTGAGTGGCGATTCGCGGGAAAACGCAGTGCTGCTCGCCAAGTTCCCGCGACCGGAGCAGGGGGGATTCTGGGATATGAGCGATACGCGGCTGCCTAGGTAAGCTTTTTGGCAGCGGCTCAGGCTGCCAGCGGGCGCTTTTTTATGAATGGGGCTGTCAGGACAAGCGCCGCCGTGGAAACAGAGAGGGGGCATCCCCGGCGCTGGCGAGCTGAGCGCGGTCGAGCTGTCTCGCGGACGTCATCGAGGGAGCGCACCTGAAGACGGCGGCCGCACGCCCCAGCGAGCTCCGCAGCGAGGGATAACGAGATCGCAGCGCTGATGCGCCCGCGCCGGCCTGCAGAGAGCTGGAAGCCTTTCGTCACAGCGGACACCAGCGGCTGCAACAAAGCTGGGCTGTAATGCCTGCAGATGGATGGAGTCGCTCTGGATAAGAGCGTCTGCTAAATGCATGTAATGTAATGTAATGTTGCCCTGCTGGCACACGGTTCCTCTCATTGGGCATCAGCACCTATGGCGGTCTCTCTACAGATGGGCTACATGCAGACACACGGTACCGGGTGTATGCCCTCCATACGGGCCCAGGGTCACGTGACAGCCCTCGCTCCTTTCCCCGCGGCTGTTTCTCTGTGACGAGGGCTTCCCGTGCTCCGAAACAAAACCCGCTGATCAAACAAAAGGACCCACTCGTAGTCAGGCCCTGTAATTCAACATTCGCTTTGGGCCACACCTTTATTTTGTTCCTGCGGTAAGGGACTGAAAAGCAAACTCGCGCTGGTTAAATGGCCGTTCGTTCCCAGAGCAGAGCAGGAACAGAGAGACACATATTTACATTTAAGTAAACATACAGGCCCCTCCGTACAAAGGCTTCCCAGCAACACAACCCTAAACAAACTCATTCCTTATACATGTGCCCAAACCAGTACATATTTATATATATGTGTGTGTGTATGTATGTATAGAGTTACATTGCATTTTACCCCAGCTGAAAGGAGAGCAGAAAGCACACACAGCAAACTAAAGCAAACAGAATGCTTTCAAACGCACGCACACACCAACCCGCTTTAAACCAAATGTTCACAGAAAGGGGCCCCGCTGAGAGACACGCCGGCCCAGCCTGGATTCCTTCTTCCTCCCGAATCCAGGGGGTGGCGGGGTGGGGAGAGAAAGGAGAGATCGAGGAGAAAGGACGCAAAATGAAAACAAGAAGAATGCAGTGGGGGGGGGGGGGTGGTGCAGGGGGGGACAAAAGATTAAGTAACTGTTTCAGTTTCTACCTGAGGGCATTTGGCCATGGATATACATCTCGGAGCCCCCCCGGCCCCTCCACATCTCACTCCCTTTTCTGTCTCGTTTAGTCTCATCTCCCCTTTGTATTCTTGCTGAGTCCATGTGGTAAGACACCTTTCGGGGCACATAGAAGTAGGGAACCGACGGTCTTTAGCTTGGGTAGGGGGGGTGGGGATAGGGAAGGGGGCTCCGTGTTTTGTGGGTGGGTGGGGCGATAATCAGGACCGGGGACCACACAGGCACCTGCGGGATTGGCCGCCCCGGGTCCGCTCCCATGCCAAGAAAATCACCCTCGACCGACAGCGGCTGCCAAGCCGACCGCCTTCTCCCCTTTCAGTGGGTGCAGCGTCCAACCAGAAGCAGAGGCGGCCCGCCTCTCCCTGTCCTGTTATTGAGGCGGAGGTGGCCGGCAGCTGAGGGCCTGGCACGCAAGCTGCCTTCCCCCCTTTCACTCCGTATTCCTTTTATTGCTCATTACAGAGGTGGCGGAGATCAGAGGCTGAAGGGCGTTTTATGTCGGGGGAGGGATAATTGATGTGGGGAGTGGTATTTTTGGTTTGAGGGAGCGGGGCTGTAGTAGAGGGGTCTTGGAAGGTTCTGGAAGAAATGCGTTTTCGAGAGGGCGGTTGTGTTTTTTCGGTACAGGCGCTAGAGGTGGCGAATTGTGACACATGAGGTCTGGGATATCTTTAGTCTGAAAGCACTTGGATAGCGCTGGCTGTTGGACAGGCACGGAGATCCAAGGAACAGCTCGCTGTCTCTCACCCTGGAGCCCTGCCCAAGGAAACCCCATGAACCTATCCTAATTTGTTGAGGTTTTTTATATATATGTCTCTATTTATACAAGTAATTTGATTTGCCTGGGTGTTTATGCGCTTGGCCAGGCTTGTTTTCGCTTTGTTTGCGCTGTGGCTGGCGGTTGGCTCGTTGCCTTTTTGGAGCACAGGTGGAAGAACAATTGGCACCCTTTCACCGTGCGGCGGATCACTCAGAAGCGCTTCCCATTTTTCAGTTTCAGGAAGCTGCTTTGTATAAACTTTGTGCATGTGTGCGTGTGTGTGTGCTTGTGTGTGTGTGTGTGTGTGTGTAGGAGCTTGCGGCGCTTTGCGAAGACGACAGTCTGTCAGCGTGTGTGCGCGTGTGGGTAGAGGAGGTGTTTGGGAGGTCATGGCAACCCGTCATTTACCCCCACCCAACCTCCCCCACCCCGTACGCTTACGCAAGGCACCCTGTCAACTTCACAAACAGCTGAGGCTGCCTGGCAGAGCTGCCGGCGAAAGGCGGAGTGGGCGGGGAGAGCGTGCGCGGGGCACTCCCGGGGGGGGGAGGGGGAGGGGAGTTGGCACCGTCGCCCGGCTCCCGTGCGCCGCAGGCACAGACGGGCAGAGAGCGGGCTCTCCCAGACGCCCTGCCAGGCCCCGCCCCCCGGCCTCCCCGCGGTGTAAACGACGCTTCGGGCTGCCGCCGTGATGATGTCACCGCCCCGGCAGCCCACGCCCCCACCCCCCCCCCCTCCCCGTGCGCACACGCGGACACAAGCACGCTCCGGCTTAATCGCGCTCGGGGATTCCCTCTTTTGTTGCCGCGGCAACCCTCGGTTTGGCAGCCCCATTCATAAAAGCCTGGCTGGCGGCCTGACCCGCCGCCAAAACCTCACCTAGGCAGCGGCGCGCTGCTGTAAATCACCCCCGCCCTCACGCCTCTCGCCTCGCGCTGCGACGGCTGCGCTCCGCCGCTGGCTCTCCCCCCACCGCGGGGCGGCCCAGCCGCGCAATCACAGTGGGGTTTGGCCGCTCCTTTCCTCAATCCTCTTTTGGACGGGAGGGATATCACGGGGGGGGGGTTGGTGGGGGCTGTGGCAGGAGGGAAGGGGATTGAGTTCTTCATGCAGAACCATCTGCCTCTGCAAGGCCTGGTCCCCCGCGCTATTCCACCTGTTTTACCCTCCCCCCGTCGCTTTTTGGCCATTTTCCTGCAGCGCTGTTTTGGAACAGGAAGCTGACGAAAGGGTGCAAGACTTCAGCGCAACGCGGGAGTGGTTTCTGGGGAAGCTGGGCCTGACTGAATAGAAACATTTGTTCTGCAGTGTTATGTCATCCTCAGCAAGCGTGCGCGTTGCAGAACTTGCGAGCAAGGCTAACGGTTGCTCATCTTCAAGCTGTAGAAGGGGCAGCGCCGAGGGGTCTGGCGTTACGGCGTCTCCCTGACCGTGCGCGGACTGAACGACTACTGGAGCGGCCCGCGCGCCCCGTCGTCACGGCGTCTCCCGGCGTCGAGCTCGCCATCGGAGCTGTTTTGCTTCACCGCGTAATACCTTACATTTTAAACTCCCTGCTTCCCTCCCCAGAATGTGGAAATAATGGCATCTGGTTACGGGGAAACAACATAAAAGCGAAGCTTACATCTTTTACAGAGTGTTCCTGAGATGTGGCAGGACTCCCCCCCGCCTTAGCTGCGGTAGGCGGTGTCTCAAAGGTTTGTGTCTGGTATTTTTTACAGTAGGGACCCTCCTCTTTTTCCCAGGAGAAACACATGGCCTGGAAGGGGTGGGGGTGGGGGGTAGGGTGATTTGGGGGGTTTTAGATGTTCCTTCCAAGACTTCCTGTGTACGTTAAAACTCCCCAAATATGAAGTCACCCCTATGTTGTCTGCAAGTTAGACACTCCCAATTACGGCGCAGAAATGTATATGAAAAGGGCTGGAACGGTTATCTTGAGAAAAAAAAGAGAGAGAGGAAAAATAGCACAACTGTCATCTTTCTTTTTAAGGTGGACGTGCAAAGCAGACTTCCACCGAGAAAGCCTTTTGCTCAGAATACTGTTGGATCTGCAATAGCTTTCCGTCCGCAGTTGCTGGATTCGTGTCGCCGTTGAATAGGCCGATTGTTAGAGATGACCGTTCTACCTTAAAAAAAAGACAGACGGGAGGAAAGGGAGGTAAAAGGGTCCAATTTGTTTTTCAAGCACGGTCACATTCTTGGCAGTGTCTGAGCATGTCTTCGCCAGCGCGGGTTAGAAAGTGAGGGAGACAGCTCGAGTTTTGCTCGACGCTCACGGAGGAGGTTTGCTGATTTTCCGCCATTTTCTCAGCTCTTTGCCTCAGCGGCTCCTCTGCCTCTGCCTCTCCTCTGGCTCCCCCAAAACACCTCTCAAAACCCCGACATGACCTCTATCCCCCCTGCTGTCACCCTCAAGGGACTTTTTAGGCCGGTAGTTCGCCTCTCTGGCTTCTCTGCCCTGGCCAGGGCTTTGGACGAGGCTTAATTGCCAGGCACCTCTGAGGGAAACTCAGAGGAGAGGGGACCTCCGTGGTCGATGTCCTGGGAGTGTGGAGTGATGATTACAGTTAGGCTGGAGCTACTTGTCAGACAGCCAACCTGGTGCAGATCTGATCCTCTTACCCTTCCTGAAGGCCCAGGCGTGTGGTTGGAAAACGTGAACGCTATCAGTTTCGCAAAAATGTTGATGACACATGATATATTTATTGTTTCCTTATCAGAAGCCCGGGGGCAGAAGTATGAATATTAGCCTCCTCCTTTACTCAGCCGTCTTTCACTAACATTGTGTGTGAGTTAGAGCTAGCCTTGCGAGCAACAACACGCTTAAAAACACGCTTTATCATTTGCAGCGGCAACACAGAAAACAGATGGAGGCTATGGCGCTCCAATCGAGCGAGAACAAACGCTGCTCTGGATCTCAGTACGACCTTGTTTGAAATCCGGAGGAGAGAGATGGGGGCGGGGGGGGGGGGGCGGCGAGGGAGAGGGTGAGAAACAGACCGGGGGAGAAGAGCGAAGACTAATGAGGGAAAGGGAGACAGATAACGGGGAAGGAGCGCGTGAGAGGGGCGAGCGGGACGGGGGGCCGTCGGCGGGCCTCCCGTCTGAATAATCCGAAGGGAAGGGATCCCACGCCACGGGCGCACCCGCCGCCCTCTGCAAATTATTACAAATCAAGCCCGTTGTCCACTGATTTCCCATGAGTTCAGGGTGAGGTTGCCTCCCAGAGTTCCGTGGGAGAAGGGATATGGAAGGGCAGTCGTGCCATTGGATGAACCAAGGCACATTTACATTTACATTTACATTTATTCATTTGGCAGACACTTTCATCCAAAGCGACTCACAAGTGAGGCACAGGACAACGCAAGCAAAAAGCCATATAAGGAGTCAACAACATTAGAAGCTCCGCATCCTTGCCAGGGCCTCCCAGGCTACACCGGAATGGTGTTCACGTAGCCTGCTGCTAGTCGGTCCAACCGTAACGCAGGAAGAGTGGAGAGGCTTGCTGTACATTGATCGATGGACAGTATCTGACTGCTCCCCTCAATGTAAACAGTCCGGCTGAGATATGGAGAGGGAGAGGGAGAGGGAGAGGGAGAGGGAGAGGGAGAGGGAGAGGGCCGGGGGCTGGGGGGCTGGTGGTGGAGGAGTGGTCGTATGGGAGAGAGGAGCTGGGGTGGGAAATGGAGGTCCTCTCTTTGGCAGCGGTCCACAGCCATTAAAAGGAAGATAAAGGCTAGCTGACTGGAAATTAACTTTGCATTCATTGGCCCGACGTACACATAAGCTCTAAACGAGTCTTATAAGGCTGACGGGGGAGCGGTGGTGCCAGACTCATGACCAGATGGTAATGACGCGCGGTGTGAGTCGCAGGGCACTGCCGCAGTAGCCTGCTAGGCACGCTGTCCCCTCACTGATATTCCCTCACTCAAACCCCAGCGGTGTCAGGGCCTGGATATAGGCCTCTGCTAAATTAAGCCTAGCAAAATAAGTACAGCAGCGGTGTAGTGTTCTGAAACCCGATCCCCCCCACGTCGTGGCGTGCCGTATGCTGTAGAGCAGGGGTGCCGGTGCGGCCCACGGGCGTCCGAGCTGCGGTCTGATCGGTGTCGGCGTGCGGATCGTGAGCCGCGAGGTAATCGAGCGCTGATTGGAGGATTCCGAGAAAAGCCGTAAGAACCCGCTCCTTGAGCCGCGCTGCGGCCCCCGAGCCCGACCTCGATTCTCCCCGGGATAAGAGCGACCCCTGCGTCCCGCCGGCCCTCCCCCGGCCCCCCTCCGCTCCCCCGGGGTGACCCTGCGCCCGTTCCCTCATCCCCGACTTCGTGAAAGAGCGTCGAAACTTCTCCTGAAGGACGGGCGCTCGTTCGAGAGGGGGTGTTTTAATTCACTTTTTATTATCGCGCTGCGCCATGCGGCCCACTAGCTATTCTCTTTTATGCATTTTAAAGCACACAGTTAAAGAGGGCTGCTTGCGTCGCTCTAAGAAAGCCTAATTAAAAGCACTGAGCGGGTGGAGAAGACTTACAGAGGAGTGTGGGGGGTGGGGATTTGCTGTAGGAGCCCGCGGCGGGGGGGTGGTGGGTGTAAGCACGAGGCAGGCGCACCGGTTGAGCGGCACGTGTTGGAGCACCTAAACAGCCGGAGATGCAGGCCTGGCCACCCCACTTTCTTCTGCTCAGCAGGCTTCTGCCTTGTACAAAGCCCTAAACAGCCCCCGCACCCCCATTTTAAAGCCTGAAGGCATCTACAGCGCTGCATTCTGCCTCATCTTTGGGCAGTTTTTCCTGCTTACCTGCATTTAATCCCCACCTTTTAGAGGGTGTCTGAAATACAACCCAGATAGGAGTTTTTATGTGCCCTGTTCTGGATGACTTGTGCGGGCCCATGGTTTTGCAGACCTCCACGTGCCCCCAGTGTTTTTTTTTTTCGCTTGACTGTAAATGTTCAAAAGCTTTCTTGGTGCCCATTGCGTTTCTTTCTTCCCGTTTTATTGATGGCTGATTACTCGCGGGGTCGACAACGGGCGCCATTAAACAGCGGCGCCCACCGTTCCACCCCCCCCCCCCAATGCCGCCTGGGGGCCACTCTACCGCCGCCCATGTGACGGGCCACCCGTGTTCGCGTCGTCCCGCTTGCTGGAGCGGCGGGAGGCCCCGCCTCCTCCCTCAGAGGCAGGAGTGTTCTCACGGCGCCGCGTGTCTGTGGGCGGCTCCGCACCGCGCACACGCGTGTGTGCATCGGCGCGGCGGGAATAGAAACGGCCTTTTAAGGCCTCTCCTCCTGACCAGGAGGCAACTTGAGGACATCAACGCTTGTTTTTTTGCTCTGTAAAATGCTGCTTTGTCCACAAAGATATAAGACAGAGGCTGTTTTCATCCAGGATTAGGCCACATCAGCCTGCAGGGGTGGGCGAGGCATGGGGGGGGGGTGGAGTGTGTTAAAAGTGGAAAGGATCAGGGCGTAATTGGGGCACTAACTTTATTCAGAGTTCTCACGGTAGCTGTGTGTCAGTTGCAGTTCTGCTTTGCGGTTGCATTCTGTTCCCCCGTAAGACCCTTGTTCAGGCACAATGGAGACAGCGTGTCCGTCTGGTGGTGGACTTCGGGGTGGAGCTGTCGGGATACCTGGCCGAGAACTGTCCCGCCTCGAGTTACCCATTGAGAGTTATTCGCTGGGAAAGGTGGCGAAGGTGGCGATGGCAGGTTGTCAGTGTGTGGGAAGTAGCTGTTATGACATCCTATCGCAGGAAGCAGCTCTGAAAGCCTGCCCAGTGGGGCCCCTTGTGGCAACCGCTGGAACTCCCCACACAGACTGTTCCGTGTCTGAACATTTGCGTAGGGGGGGCTCTGTGGTGTGGCTTTGCGAACACAGGTGTGAAGGCAGAACAACAGCTCTCTGGCTCATATGAACTCTGAGCATGAGTCAGGCTCTGTGAAATAGAGAAAAAGCGATTGGTTTTGGATTACAATTTCATGTATGTACACAGTACACACTACGTGCAAACATACGCACACATGGACACCTACAGACACACACATGTGATCTTAAATACTCTTAATACTAGTGTACCACACTCTCAAAAACCTAGGACAACAAATTCAATAAAATGTCTAAATGCGCACTGCTGTTTAAGTCGCAACCCCTTGAACAGTGCCTCTTACTTAGCGTGTAGCACTCTGCATCTCTCTACCGCACTTCACAGAGGAAGTTTAAAAAAGCGTGGCGTTTAGCCACAGGGCTCACTCCCCACTGTACAGGGCAGGGGGGTAAGGAGTTGAACAGGACATCTGTGCAAGGAGACAGGACCCCCCAGGCCTCCTCCTGCACCCCCTGCGGCCGTCTGTCACCTGCATCATCCCGCTTTGAAAAAATAAAAAAGGCCCCAGTTCACCGAGTGCATACCCCACAACCCCCCCTTGCGTCGTAAGGAATCGTCTCTAGCGCCCGGCGGGCCGGATTGGGTGCGAGGTGCTGACTTACCGTGCTGTAAATTCTGCTGGAAGTTCGTAAAACAAACCCCAAACCCGCCCCGGCACTGAAGCAACTCCGCGCGGGTTCAGGGTCACGTTTGACCGGCCTCCGGCTGGAATTATGGCCTGCGAGGCTAGCACCTCGTATCAAATTCACCAAATCAGATTTATTTCCATTAGACAAGTTGTTTACCTCTAACTCCTGCGCTCAGCCCTCTCCCCTCCCTCCTTCGTGAACTGAATTCTACACGGACGAGCTTGGTGTCATTTTCTCCTACCAGTCAATTTTAGCGCTTTAGCAGACACTGGATTTACATGTAATGCGCTCTCACGTTGTAAGAGATAATTAAACCAAACCTGGGACGGTGAATATGATTTCAGTTCATAATCTATCAAAATATTAGTCATTAAACTTTTCAAATATTTCCCTCGCTGGCAATAATTGAAAAGTTAAATGGGGTATAGGAGCTCTCCTCTGGCAAAATTCTGTGCCACGTGTGCCCCGGGCAACATACTATTTTGTGTTGAGGTAGGAATTTTTGACACGGGAGTGAAAAACGGCAGCTCTCAGGCGATGCGTGCGAGTTCCCTCGATTTTGAACGATTAGCAGTTTTATATTAATGTCACGACAAGTCTAAACCAGCTTATCCTCGCTGTAGCGTTTTAATGGTTTAAGTGGATGCCGGGGCCCTGGTTGTGTTTTGCGAGCCGGCCTGTGTCTCCTCGCATGACTCCTTGGTGCGCTCCTCGACAGCCCTGCCCTGGAGTGGCTTTCACCCCCGCGCCGCGCAGCGCAGCCTGTCCTGTCCCTCCCCTCTCCTGCCCCCCCCGCCGCTGCGACACGCCGCAGGATTAGGGCTGGCCGATGCACCGGATTCCTGGAAAACCCGGGCAGATTCAGCGCGGCGGCCTCACGCGCGCGCACACATGCAGAACCAGCCTGGCGGAGCCTCTCTCTCTCACACACATACGCACGCACACACACACACACACACACACGCACGCACCAAGCAACGCGTCAAGGAGCGGGACTCTCGCGCATGCATGGCGCGCATGCGCACGTGCACATTGCGCCCGCTCCCAAATGCAGAAGCGCTCTCAGCTGACACCGCCGCTCATCCTGTTGTGCGCCGCTCACGCTGACATTGTTTTGTCTTCTCAGAAAAATCTCAGATCCGGTCAAACAAACAAGGTCAAAACTTCTTCCCTTTTCCCCTTGGGTTTGTGCTGAGGACCCTCCTACCCAAGTACAAATGCAGTTTCAGTTCCTTCCCCTCACCGCGTCTCTTTTGTCTCCCTCGCAGGTTTCCTTCGATTCTCTCGGCGTGTCGCTCGGTGCCAGGATTCCAGTGTCAGCTTGCCCGCCTGTCTGATGTCAATCGTGAGGGTCACCGAGGAGACCTCGACTGCCGCGACCCTGTGATGTCCGCGCACTGACGCGCTGCGACCTGCGAATGCCAAGTGAGCATCCGAGGGTGGGGCCCGCCTCAGTCTCGCGTGATTGGCTGCTGGATGGAACTGAGGTGAATGGAACACATGCCCAAGGAGCAGGACCCTAACCTATCAGAGGGAGACGAGAAAAGGTGAGATCCGCCGATCGAAGCTCTGTGTGTGTGCGTGTGTGTGTGTGCATGGCTATGAGTTCGCAGATGTGAGTTTGCGTGTGTTGTGAGTTTGCATTTGTGCGATCGTGTGGGCACGTGTGTAGGGGGAAGGTGTGTGGGTAACACTTTCGTCATTTCAATTCGTCATCCTCTCCTCTGGGCGTGTCTCTCTGCCCCTCCTTTCTCTCATCCTTTCCCACTTTCCCCATCCTCTTCTATTTCCCGTGCTCTCCCAAAATGTTATTCCTCCCACCTCCAATGAATTTGCACCTTTCCCACTTTCCCCATCCTCTTCTATTTCCCGTGCTCTCCCAAAATGTTATTCCTCCCACCTCCAATGAACTTGCACCCCAACCCCCCACCCCCAGCACCTATATGTGAGAGGCCAAGCGAGGTGTCTGAAATTCCCCCAACAACGCGGGCCTCACAGGGTCTTTTCAGAGCCCCCAAATCACCGAGCTCTATTCCCCTCCGCTGACAACGTGCTAGGTCTGGGCTCCTTTTTTTCCCCTCCCCAACAACTGAAGCCCAATCATCTAAAAATGAAAAAAAAATACTCTTCCAATTTCCCACTGCCCGGGAAACAGAACGGCTCTCCAGCTGCAAGGGTCTAGACGGGGGCCTGTCTCGAATCAGAACGCAGACCCGCCCTCCCGAACTGTAATTACACAAGCAGGAGCCGGCCGGCGGGTCCCGCAGAGAAGGGCAGAATGGAAGACGCTCGGCGGAGAGAGAGGGCGGCTGTCGCCGGCTTTTGTTATCTGCACAATCGGCGGTCGAGTGGGTCCTGATTGCATTGTGGCGACTCCAATCCATCACATCCTCGCGGCTTCCGTGAGGCAGGCGGCTGGTGCGGAGTTTACCGAACGCGGCTTCACATTCGGCCGATTAAATGAAATTACCTGACCGACCGCTCGCGGGCACTTCCCTCTCTCACTAGCGGTGCTCTCAGGACGGTCGCGCGCGCGTGTGTCACGGTCAGTCACGGGCAGTCACGGGTTGGTTGAATTAATGGGCAAAAAAAGCTGTTAAACCAGAACTGTTTACTTGTTTTTGTGGTGACATGTAAACGTGCATGCGTGTACAAATAGAGCGTTACGCTTCCTTTGGCGTTTGGTGTATTTTAAGACCGACAAGGTCACGTGATCTAAATACTGAAGATTACATGTAACAGTGTTAACAATGACACAGTTGACCCCCACCCAAATAAAGAGATAAATAATGTGAAATAAAGGTAAATTATGTTGAAAAACAGGTTGTCTCAACACATTTTGGATGGAATAAGCCATGCTTCACAAGCAGGAAGCATGACCACACCACAGTAGCTGTGGGGGTTATGTGTGTGTTGGGTCCTGAAGCCGTGAGGGCTGTCCCTCCCCCTGATCTCCCCATCTCACATAAATGGAACCCCCAGCCCCCGGTGTCGTTTAACGGGCCCCGTTCATTCTCTGGGTGGATGATCTCTCTCGGGGGGGCGGGGTTACGGTCGGCACGGCGATGGGCCGTGCGGCGCGGGCACCCTCCCGGGAATGCGGGCCCTGAAACCTGTCACTGGTGGGGGAACAGAGACGGGCAGATGTGACAGCCACGCAGCGGGGGAGCCGGGGGCCAGGTCGCGCCACTGCCAGGGACGGCCTGTCAGGCGGAGGGGGGCGGAGGAGAGCCGGGGGATTTGGCGGGAGCAGCGTGTAAAAATAGCGCCTCGCGTTCGCTCCCGCGCTAATTAAAGCCGCGGCGCTATCTAAGATCAAGTGGGCCACGCGGCGGGCGGGCTGAGACTCTGCCTCGCGGAACTGGCCGTGATTAAGCGCCGGGCCTGGCTGTAATTAAAACCCATCTTCCAAGGCCGGGGGTTGCTTTCCTTCATTTGTTAGCGTGATCAAAAGTGCATTTGTGGAGCTCCCCAGAAAGAACTCCCAGACTTCAGCCGCTGCCTTATTGTTCCATGCTGTCATGTGGATGATGTTATGAGGTGCAATGAGGTGTTAGGAAAGTTTGAATTGCTCGGCTTTGCCCCCCTCGTGAAAACCAAACTCCGAACTGGAAAACTTCTGCATAATTCCTGCCATTGAAAATGGTGCCAAAATGTTTTGTGTCCGGGGTCTGGTATCTGAATGGACCAGTGTATAATAGGAGGGATTCTGGGTGACAGAGGCTTAGCCCACCCACCCAGTCAGGGAAGAGGGGTGTTTGACCAGCTTTGCCCTGTTCCCCTCCCTAATATGTCAGGAGAGGCACTGGGGAGTCCGGTGTAGATGGGAGAGGAGATTGTGCATGGAGGGAGCGAGCACAGGTGATGGAAGAATGAGGGAGAGAGAGAGAGAGAGAGAGAGAGATGTGTGTGCGGTGCGGGAGAGATTAAAGAAGCTGAGAATGAGGGATTAGGGGGAGGGGATGCCTCGGAGGGACAGGGGGTTGGGGGGCTGTAACAGCAGGAAAGTAGGGGACAAACAGGGACACGTCAGCGTGTGACGACAGCCCGGGGATTGTCCTCGCCGGGGTTCGTGTGCCGCCTTCGCACACGTGCGTGCATGTGCGTGCCGGCACATCTCCCGGCCCCGCCCCTGCCCCTCTCCTCCGCTGTCGGGCCTGCAGAGAGCACTCTGAAACAGCTGCATCATGGCTGCGAACATTACAGGATTCTGCTCGCAGCGGAACTGTGAAATGTGGTTTGTCCCAGATCGACCCATTGGAAATCCATTGGTGGGCCTTTGTGTTAGGACTGTCACATTTGTCAATGATGCCCATCTCCCTCCCACAAAGAATGTATTATTATTATTATTATTATTATTATTATTATTATTATTATTGCTGTTCTGGTTCTTTTCCTTTATTCTTCTTATTCTTTCTGCCTCTTCTTATTACTAATATTATCAGTAGTACTGTTATTATTGATAACATTATTATTTATTTGGTAGACACTAATGTTCAGACTCAAGGGCATGGTGGCAAGATACAGAGTACATTGCAAGAGCAACAAGTAAACATCAAACTAAAAGCTAAAAAGTGCCTGTTTTTTCATCTTACGCTTTGTGCTTAAAAATGCTCATAAAAATCTAATCTCATAGCATGGACGTACGGCCCAAAATGTAACTGTAGCATCACCATTACTTCACGTCATAGTACTGCACTTTTAGTCTAACAGCCCAACATTGATTTGTGGGAGAGATATTACATCCAGGCTTGGGGAGCAAAGATCCTGTTTGCGCAGGTGGGTTTTGGGTTTGTCCTAATAAAAGGGCACCGGTGATCAGAGGATCCGCAGAGGCGATGATTGCGTGCAGCTTGTCCCACCTCTTGATGGCCACCGAGGCGCAGTGACGGTCCGGAGACGTGTGCCCGCAGCTGGAAGGAATTGCCAGAAGACCAGAGGTCAAGCACAGTTTGCGCAGGGGTGTGAAGTCTGATGATGGATTGATGGGAGGGAGGAGCTGTATCCTCGAATGCCTCGTAGACTAGCCGCTTGGACTTGAATTTGGAGCAATCCACGGTCGGTAGGTAGCGAAGGGAGATAAGGAGAGGCGAGACGTGGGTATTTTTAGGGAGGTTGAACGCCAGCTGAGTTGCAGCTCTGTCAGTGCACTGAAACAGTCTAAAGGTAAAGGCAGGGAGGCCAGCTAGAGGGGAGTTCTGTTAGCCTAGGGCCCGGGCCTTCATCTGGGTTGAGCAGGTCATGAGAAGGGGATGCATTCTCCTGGCGTTGCTGAGGAAGATTATACACAACGGGGTCTTCAAATCAATGCTCTGTGTGAAGGAGAGCTCGTGACTGAGTGCGACACCAAGGTTCTTGGGTGTTTTATGAGGGGGGATAGCGTATAGCTGTCTGCAGAGTTAGAGAGAGGTTTGGAGAGCAGAATGCTTGGCTTGGTAGGGAGTCTGTTTTGGATAAATTGAGATTCAGGTCGTTCTTCGACATCCAGGAACAGATCCGTGTGAGGCATGTGGTAACGCACAAGGAGGCCTATGATTAAAGGAGGGAGGAGATGAAGGAAAGCAGATTGAGATGAAGGGGGTGAGATTGTTTAAAGGAGCGGAAGGGGGAAGACGATTCACGAAAACTCTCTGTGTGTGAAGAAGTGCTGTCTAATGTCAGTGTGAAATTCACTTTGAACTAAGTTCCATTTATGCCCTCTGGTTCTGTTGACAGAATTCATCTTCAGATAGCTTCTGTGGCCTCCTTTTTCTGAGAATAAAGAAAAGAAGTACTCTAGGTCTCTATTAAGTCTCACTTTAAGACTGGGAGCAGTCTTGTTGCTCTTCTCTGTACCTTTTCTAGGGTTTGTACATTTTCAATTGTGTGGTGACTAGAACCACATTCCAAATGTAGTTTAACTAAGACATTGTTCAGTTTCACAACTAACTCCTTTGACTTGCCTCCAGTCTTACTATCACCTCCTTTGACTATTTTACTGGCCTAATATATCAGAAAATATGTGAGAAAAACAGAACACATCCATGGGGGACTCCACTCTCCCAACACCCTGCTCAAATGTGATCCTTCTTACTATGAATGGTTCTACTCTATGCTGGAGATTGCTCCCTTAATTTCTACAGTTTTTCATTTCACTAAGGGTTCGTGTGTTACTTTATCGAAGGCTTTTTGAAAATCCAACCGTGTGACGTCATAAGCCTGATTGGAATCAAAACTTGTCTAACTTCCTAAATATAGAGGGTTAGTTAAACATGATCTGTCCCTTCAGAATCCATGTAGGCTATCCATGATAATGCAGTTTTTATCCAAGAATAACTATAACTTATCCCTAATAATGAATTCCAATGTTTTGCACGAGATGGACATACATCTGCAGTTTCCAGGAGCAGTGCAATCCCCTCTCATATAGATATGTTCATATAGATATAGGCTCAATATTGCCTTCTTTCTCAGTTTATCCCCTTTTTGTAGACTGCCTAAAGATTTCTGTTTGTGATTTGGAGGATATCTCATCAAATTCTTCAAGAAGCCTTGGATATAGTCTGTCAGGGTTTGCTTATTTATCTTATTTCTTTATTATAGTTTTTTCCAGTACTTTAGTGTCCCTTAATTCAATATTATCAACCACTTCCTGTGTGTCATTATTTTTTATTTACATGCCTGAGGACTTTTCAGAGCTGCAGCTCTCAACAATGCATTATTGAGCCTTCTCCCTATTTTTAATACAACTAGCCTCATTTTAGGCTTTCCTTTGCCTACTGCAATATTCGAAAAGGATGCTGTTTGTTTGTTTGTTTTGACATCCAGGGCAATTTCCTCTTCAAAAGCCATTTTAGAGCCTTTTTCAACCTTGGAGGAGGCAGCAGGCTAACTCGTTCCTCCCTAAACAATGTTTTATACAGTATTTCATAAAGTTTCTCCTTCCTTTGTAAACTCTCACATAAAGATTCATTCATTTGTTGTGGAGGCAGTTTGTTCATGTTATTTTCACCTGGTTGGGGAGTGTGTGTGTGCATGCTTGTATGCTTCTTGAGAATAGCTCATTCTTTCGAATGTGCAATTTTTCTTTGCAGTTGTGCCGTCTGAAAGCCGCCCCCCTGTCTACGCTATTATCACTGCTTGCTCTCTCGTATTTTTACAAGGTAAAAGGCGGTTTGTGTGGTTCATTCTCCGCGGCTTCCTAAGGCCAGCGGAATGTGCGATGCCTTAACAATACAGTGATGGCACTGGTGACACGCTGAGTGAAGAACGGACAGCACTTAAGAGCTTTTTCATTGGATTCCGAAAGAAAAATATTTTGTTGTAAGCATAAGCACAGATGAAAATTTTCAGGGTTGGTATCAGCTTTAAGTATGTTTTTTTTTCTTCTTCCCCCTGTTTCTCACATTACCGTCAGAAGCCTTCTTACGATGCCTCTTATGTTCTTTCCACAGTTGTTAACAGCGAACCGTTTTTATGTGTGGAGCGTTCAGCTTGTCTGTTTTCTCCTTACTGTTCGCTAGAGTATTTGTCCAGCTGTTAGCGATTAGGAAGTCGGCGGCATGCAGCGGGGTTTTGCTGCCAAACTGTAAGTGCACGCAGGCTGCGGCGCAGGAGTTGCATTGGAGTGCTAGGGAAGACAGAAAAGGGCTGTCTCTGCGGCGTCATACGGAAATGCTGTAGTTCCGGTGACCATCAAGGGCATTGGCTTGCAAGGTAAAAGGTTGCTGCTGTAGGTGGCCCAAAGCACTCTGGGTGGATGTTGCCCCGCGAGCACTGATCCAGAATCAGCTGAGCCAGTCCTTTCCTCTGCCATTTTGAGCACGATATAAAAAGGGCCATCACTTCAGATTCCTGTCTATCTGGACTGACACTAGACACTAGACGCTTCCTGTTCGTAGTGCTGCGAGCAGTATGATGTCATTGCACTAGTGTTCCAGCACGCATTTAGAGTTTGGCTAAAATAGCGGGCTTAAATATAACAGAGAAAGACTGCCGTACATCGGGTGTAAAAATAGCATCAACTGAAATAAGGATTTGGGGAGGGTAATCAGGACAGAAATAACGCGGCGACTTGTCCGTGTCAAGGGCAAGAACTGGAACCAAAACCGTCATGGCCGTGTTGCTGTGCTCAGAATGGCTTTTGTATGTGTTTTTCAGGCAGCTGTTGTTGCGTTGTCCTGTTTTCTGCCACGCGTTGCTTTTGAATTTAGAGTCGGAGTGTAGGTAAAATGGCCTCATGGTTTACATGGCAAGTGAGGACCGGCCAGGTTACTTCTACTGCCGAGATGCTTCCTCACCTCATGAAATGCCTGAGGGTACATCAGGTCACCCCGCGTTCTTACATGCGGAAGGCGAGGTGTGTCCCTCAAGCGTCAGGCTGGGTCAGAGTCAGGGAAGGAGGGACAGTGTGACAGAGGAACGCAGACAGCGGGGAAGAGATGGAGAGAGAGCAGCTGGGATTTTGCAGTACTGACAAAGTGACTCGTAAGGGGAGAGAGAGGAAGGATTCTGTGTATGCAGGTGAGAGAGAGCTAGAGAAAAAGAGACGGATAGGGTTTTAGATTTTCAGGAGGGAGGGAGGGCAAGAGCAGAGGGATTCACAGAGAGTGGCGGAGAGAGAGAGAGAGGGGATCAGGAGGCTTTCACACACGGAGAGAGAGAGAGAGTGAGAGTTTATCTGAGCAGAACGCAGGCAGAGAAAGTGTCCTGTCAGTGCAGACAGACAGCAGATTCCAGGGCTCAGGTGGTGTAGGAGGGAGACTGCAGTCATGCATATTCTCCAACCCCACTGCGTCAACAGGTCAGAACTCCTGTGCATGTGTGTGTTACAGCTCAGGCAATGTTGTAAGTGCCATGTTTGTGTGTGTGTGTCTGTGTTTGTGTGTGTGTGCATGCATGTACCCATTTGGGATTTGTGCATTTGTGAGTTTTTGCATGAGTGGATGTATGTGTTGTTGTATATCATGACTCTAGAAACTGTAGTTTGCGTGTGCATATGTGCGTGCGTGTGAATGTGCGTGCGTGCTAGTGTGTGCGCATGTATGTGTTCGTCCGTGAGACTGTATCTGACTCCATGTGATTCTGTATAGGAATGTGACTGAGTATTTGAATGTGTGGGTGTGTTGTAGTGTTGGTAAATTCCATGTGTGTTTGTGTATGTGTGCTTGTGCGTGTGTGTGTACGCATGTGCGTGTCAGTGTGTATGTGTGTGTTTGTGTGTGTGTGTGTGTGTGCGCGCGCGTGTGTGTCTTGTCCGTGGACCTACATCTCAACTGTTGTAGGAGGACATCCGTAGTTCTCTGTGTGACAGCCTTTGTTGTGGCTGTGTTTTTTTCTTGTTTTTTGTGCCTGTGAAAATCTTGTCAAATGCATCAAAAGAAAATATCCTTGAGGCCTGTGAACCTGTTAATGAGATTGTGTTGGCAGGTGTGGTGACTCACTCCTGTAGTCAATTAGACGCGATCAGCGAATTGTTATCAGAATACCTGGTGTTCTTTTAGGCGCTGATCAACGTCTCTTGCTTCCTGTTGCTGCAGAGCAGCTTCGTAAGCGCCCGTTAGCATGAGGCCTCTGAGGAAACAGTGACTAATTTAGCGCTTGTTGCTTGCCTTGCTGTGTCGGGCGTTTTGCAGGGACGGGCTCAGTTCACGGCCGCGCGGCGAAAACGCGAAGCCGCCTCCCCACCCCGGCTCGTCCACGGCTCGCTCCTCCAAACCCTCTCTGCAATAACCCCACCCCCGCCCATAATGGCGAAGGCTTGTAGCCTCTCCATCTGCGAGCGAAATTATTCATGCGCTGGGAGAGAGGGGGCCCGAGCTCGGCACTCTCATCCGAAGCGGGCCTTCAGGGGGCGCCTCTGTCTCTCTCCCTCTCTCTCTCTCTCTTTCAGCATGCGCGTCACGGCCGCACGGAGCCTTCCCCCGGCGACCGGCGGGGAGATAAGCCGTTTAATCTCCCGTCGCATCGACTGCCATGCAGATCGTGTTTGTGCCAGAGTCCCTTCAGCATCGATTACCTGGAACCAGATAAACTCCACTCCCCTGACACCTTCATTAATAGCTCCCCCCCCCCCCATCCCCCCCGGGTGCCCGCAGGCGCGATGGCCCGCGTAAAACGCGTCCCCAGCTGACGGCTGGCGGCCCCCGGAGGTGAACCCGCCAGAGGAATCAGGCTCGGGTGGCATTACGGCGGGAGGTGTTTGCATCCCGCCTTCTGGACTGTAACCTCCCGCCCCCCCCCCACTCATTCTGAGTGTAGCGTTGAAATTGATATGCAGAGGCTAGGGTCGAGCCGAGGTCACCGGGACCCGGCGTGGTCCAGACAGGCCGCCCAGCGTCTCTCCCGCCCCCCGCCGCCCGCTGATGAGGCGGGCTCCGTTAACGCTAATAAGGCGCCGCCGCGTCCGCCGATAGCTCGAGGGCTGCTTTATCGATTCCCTGCTCCTGGGGCAAATTGCCTCCCCTCTCGCTTCCCTCCTGAGGGAAGAGGTGGAGCCTGCCCCGTGTCAAGATGCACGTCTCTGCTGACCGGCCTATCGATAGACCCCGTCTCCAGCCCCACCAGCTCCACCTAAATCGAAGAAAAAAAATGACGGCGGCTTTAACGTGGGCTCCGCTGACCTGGAGATAGCGAGCTTGGCGGTACGGCGGTCTTGAGCCTTTGGCGGGACGCAGACACCGGGCAGTACATCTGGACCTGGAGCCACCCCAGAAAGGGTGCTCATGAGCTCTCTATTTTTGGCTGCCCGCTCCGTGGGCGTGATGTAACAGCGCCGGTGATGTAACGGCAGTAGTGCCTTTCCAGCGCGGGCCTGCCTCGCTCTGTCTGAGCTTCAGATGTCCTGCCAGCGCTCAACTGAGCCGTGAACTGCTGAGTCTGAAGGGGGGGGGGCAAATAGCCCCCAAAATATCACGCAGAATGACCGGCCGCGTCAGCCTGGTTTATGTTGGACAGTGATAGCTGCAGCCGACCTGGAGGAGCTACAGTGATCGATGTCAGATTCAAATGTGCTTGCATTGTTGCCCCAAATAGTGGTATTGAAGAGGCAGTTGTTTAAAATAATGTAGAAAATATATCATTTTGAAAGGACACAATAGTATTATTACTTCAGATGTTATTAATGAAAATATCAATTGCCTATAAATACCTAAGTAGTGAAATAATCAAATAGTAATGTTAAAAAAGGAATGCTTGCAGGAAAAAGTGCACTATTACTATTTTTTTATTTGTATATAATAAATGAAACCCTGACTCGGACCATATTTGATATGGTACCTTTTTTGGGTCAAATTAGGATTGGGTCAGACTATTTAGATCAGGACTTTAGAAACTATTTACATGCTTCTGCATTTGTCCTTTGTAAATGTAAATTTCTTTAAGGCTAAAGAAGATGTGTTTTTTGTATTTTTTCCTCTTTTCTTATATTTTTAGTATCACTAGTGAAATATATAATATCTCATCGTGACAGCTTCTGCACTCATGCTGGAGCGCTGAGGGGCCTGGTGAAAGCAGTGCTCCAGCACAGCCACCCCGATCCCTGCCGGGAAAACGGCACTTTTTGCGCTTGCTGTGGGGTCACGGTCGTCGCAGGCTGATGATATGGCAAGGTTTGAAACCGGGCCCTAGAGCATTCAAAGCGAACGCCTTGGTGGTTCAGCTGCTCAGGAGCTTGAGCCTGAAGTTGTTTGCTGACAGCTGCAAGTTGTGAGTCTCCCTGGATAAGAGCTTCTGCAAAGTGATAAACTGCACTGTTCCTGCTGCTCCTGCATTACTCCGTATGATTTACAGGAACATACGTGCAATTTCACAGCCAACCACACAACTCGGGTTACCTGAACGCCGATCGCATGGCTGCTGTTGAGTTCATGGGGATGGGGAAAGGCGATTGAGTGCGTGTAGGTGGCATTTTCAACAAAGAGGATTGCGAGGATTCAAGTCCAGAAAGCCAAGACTTAGATGAGCTCTAAAAGGGTTGTCAGTTTTGCCAAGACTGAGTAGTGCATGGAGAAACACTGCATATCTTAAATATATGTAAGCATATCTCGTCTCATATATATGTAAGACATGAAGTGTTTCCCCCTGCTCTACTCGTCTATGCAGAAGATGACTGATGACTCTATATGAGGTCAGTAATAATTGTAGCACAGTCAGTTTTGACAAGTCATGTGGATTACATAGTCGAACGTACATGATATTTGCTACTGCATGGTAGCTGGGTGGCCTTGGGACATTGGCTTTGAGATATGCCTGGTCTGAATGAGTCTAATGTTTGACTGAGAGTTGTTTCAGCCCTTGCTGTTTATTTTGCTCAGTTCAGAGCCACTTACAGGCATTCATACAATGCATGACAAGAAATAAATGAAAATCTCTCAAGAGACTGAATTCAGATCAATTAAATTGATCTCCGTCTCTGTGTCTTTCTCTCTGTCTCTCCCTATCCCCGCTCTCTCTCCCCCCCACAGGTGGCTTGATGGGCCGAAGAGGAAGAGGAAGAATAGCCAATGTTCGGCGAAAAGCATGTCTGGTAAGGAGCTGTGCGAATGTGTGTGTGTGTGTGTGTGGTGGGGGTGGGGGGTTAGTGGGTCCAGGCCTCCTCTGACTCACTCATCCAATCATCCTCTTGGCAGAGCCAAATTTAACATAACCTCCCTCCCTCCTTCTGACTCTATTATCTGTCCACAGAGGACTTAAAAAGTAAACATAAAACCTGCTGGATGCTGGCCCAGGCCGCGAACAGCGTGTCCTGTGCTCTAACTCTGTGAGGGGGGGCCGATTGGGGGTTCCTAGCGGTCTATTCCAAATCAAAATTTGCTATAGGTCCCCGACCAAAAAAAAAAAAAAAAATTTCCCTTCAAATTCCCAAGGGCATAAAATCTAAAATGTCACAGCGGTTACAAAAACCACAGAAGGCAGTGATCCACGCATCTTACCAGCTGAACCTGGAATGGGTGCGTCCTGCCTGATGTGGGCAGGGATGTCACCAGCAGCTGCTGCTCTGCCTTGCTTTAGCACTGACTCCCAGTCCATGCTGGCCTTACGTCCTGCTCGGCACAGGTAATTAGAGTGGATAGAGCTGTAAATTGACTACTGATTTGTCATTTCTTGACAGTTATCTGCTTTAAGTCCCAGGTGAAATATGCTGTTGGTAGTTCAGTTAATTCGTTGTTATGGGGCCTTGAACAACTAATTGGACACCAAATTCATCTTAATCAATACAGACAGGTGCCCATTACTTACACACTTTTGCAGACGCTGAAGATGAGTTGAAGAAGTGATTCATTTTTGTTTTTGCTCGTAAAAGCGTGATCAGAACTAATTAAGAGCAGTTTGAATGAAAACTGACTGCAAACAGTTTGTCCCCGGACCACGAAACTCTGCTTTTTACAGCCTTTTGCAGTTAGAGCAGTTTTGCATCAGCAGTCACAGGCCCCCTTCAGATGTCAGACGTTCACTCTGTGTCTCTTTTCCGTATCGAAGGTGTCCCTTGCTAGATTTGCACCTTGGAATTTTTACAACAGCCGGGAGAAAAAAAACCGCAATCTGACTTTGCCCCCCGAGATTGACCCCCCCCGCCCACTGTCTGTGCCAGGAGAAGATGCTTGCAGCGGCTCTGTGTAATTTATGGCCAGAGAGACTGCGCTTCACTCCTGCGCCAGTGTTTCTGAGAGGGGGGGGAGGGAAGGGAAAGGGAAAACATTGGGAAAAGCTTTCATCCCTTAAATGAAAACCCTGCACCGGGCCTTCCAGCTCTCTGCTGGCGGAATGCGTAGCATGAATCAGAGCTTGAAGTGAGACATTGCTGGGGGGCCGGGGGGATTAAAAGGGGGGGCAGTGGGGGGGTGGGGGTTTTGGCGAGGAGAAAGCAGGGGCCTGCTCCATCAGTTCGGAACGTTCAGACGCGGCTTTCCCCACGCGTGGCCGCAGGCCGGTACGGTGGCCAGCGGTCTGCTAAGCACCGATTAGGCCCAACCTGGATATTTTTATACAAACAGGCATGGCGCTGGGTCAGTCCGCGTAACGCTTAAGAGCGCAGTCTCCGGGCTTGGTGGGGCATAATTTGGCACCCCTGCATAGGTTTTCAAATGTAACACTATAGCGGAAGAGAGGTCGGAGGGGCCGCTTGGCAAAAAACCAACGGCAGATGCCACTGGCCGGGAAACGCCGGATTAAACATGTGATGTGATCCAGTGACCTTTAGATGTTCTGCGAAGGTTTGGACTCATAGCCATATGGTTTGCGGGAGATGACTTTCCCAGACACCACCTTGCCTTTTTGGCCGGCGGCCCACCGAGGAGGCGAAGCGGAGTATCGGGGGTCCGAGCGATATCTAGTGGGTCTTGGGGAAGATGAACAAGATGGCCGCCAGCGCGATGGTTGCTTATGAACGCCATTGTCATGCGGTTTGGAGTGGGCTCGTGCAGGGGGGCCCAGGAACCCCCGCGGTCTCTCGGCGGCGTCTGTTTCTGACAGGTCGCAGCTGTAGTCCGCTCCTCGGTTGACGGCACGCCTCGCCATTGCGCGGCAGAGCTCACAGACCGGATTCAACTTGAAAGGCAAATGGGTCACGCACAGCCTCAGATAAAGCCTTTGCTAGGATAGAGGCCCCCCACACAGCAGAAGAATAATTGTCATATTTTCTCATATTAAAATAATTTGTATTAAACTGGGAATGCGTAAGAGCAATTTTCCTAAGACCTTTCCTAACTTCTTTCTCCCACACCCGAGATTTATTTTGCCTTTCTTAAGCCGTATCTTCCCCTGAAAAAAATCTTGCAGTGAATAAAAACGTATTAGGGCGTACGCACGACGCTGTCTGTGCTTCACACTCCGCTGCTGTGCCCAGGCCGGCCATTCACTTCAGAGTCCACGGCGACGTGATCAATACTTACTTCATCTGCAATCATTTTCATGTAGTTTTACTTGAAATGACCAATTACCTTGGCGATCTGGAATCGATGAAATGAGTCATACTTACGTGCGGCAGGTAATCATTTTTTTCTCTGCTCCGCTGGCGTAAGACCAGACGCGGCCAGGTGTTCCATTTTTCACGGTAACGCCGCGGCCGAGTCCTTTCATCCGTCGCTTTGCTGGCATGCGGGCGAGAAACGGGGAGGGGGGGATGGGGGTTTGGTCAGCGCTGCAGTCTCTGACGCCCGATGCCAAAACAGCCAGGAAACCTCTCTCTCCGAATGACGCCATCTGCCTGTCCATCAGGTTTGGCAGATGGTAAACTTTTTCCTGCGTCTTTCTGTGCTCTGCGCGAGTAAACGGAGGCCAGGTGTGAAATCTGTCTAACGGCGAGAGATCGCGTGAGACACGAGACCGATGTTCGATCTGGGTCGCAGACGTGTGGCCTCGTCGCTGGGGGGGTGGGGTGACCGGCGTCTGACCGCACGGAGGCAGCGGGTCACAGGGTCTGCATCGGCTGCCGCGGCGGGTCACGGCTGCGGTCTGCAGTAGCCGCGCGCTTTCGCCCCGCGTAGTTTCACTTCAGCGTGTGCGTTCCTCTCCGCCCTCGCTCAAACTGCGCGGCGCTGGGTTTCTGGGAACCCGTTCTCTCGCTTCCTGTCAAAGGGCGAGGGGGGAGGAGAGCGCTCGTCAGAGAGCGGGGCACCCCTCTGTGCTATTTTCCTCGCGCTCGTCCCTGATTGGTGCGCCGCTCGCGCCTCAGTGTTTCGGGAGGCATGCCCCGCCACCTGAGCCTTCCCTGACAGAGGGGCCGAAGCGCCCGCGTGACGCGCTGGTCCCAGCTGGCAGCGGGGCGCATCAGATGAGCCGCCTCTGCGGTCTGCCCCACTGTGCGCACCCCGCTTTCATTAGCGTCCCCTGTGCCGGCCTCAGGGCTAAGGTGCCTAGTTAGTTTGGAATGGCCTCTGACCTACAGGCTGTGCGCGTGTGCCTGTGTGTGTGCGTGCGTGTGTGTGTGTGCTGTTTGTGTGAGGGGTCTCCTCTGACATCATGGCGGCGGTGTGCTGGATTCCGTGTTTTTGAAAGTTACCGCCCCAGAGCGCAGATCCTAACTGACGCTGATCAGGAGTGAGTGGATCGTCCCTGTGTCACTGATGATGTGGACAGTGTTAATAATTTCACCACAGTTCTGTGTTACCCTGGCATGGGCTGTCTGCTTGTGGAGCAGATGCAGTAGTGGCAGCTTGACGCGGTGCAGCTGTAGCCAGGCCTGACAGGGCTAATTTTGCTGTGTGGATGTGCACACGTGCTTGTATTTGTCTGTGTGTGTGCGTGTGTGTGTGCGTGTGTGTGTGTGTGTGTGTGTGTGTGTGTGTGTGTGTGTGTGTGTGTGTGTGTGTGTGTGTGCGTGTGTGTGTGTGTGTGTGTGTGTGTGCGTGCGTGTGTGTGTGTGTGTGTGTGTGTGTGTGTGTGTGTGTGTGTGTGTGTGTGTGTGTGTGTGTGTGTGTGTGTGTGTGTGTGTGTGTGTGTGTGTGTGTGCGTGTGTGTGTGTGTGTGTGTGTGTGTGCATGCACGTGAGCACATAAAAAGTGCAGTGTTGCTGTGTTGGCTGCCATGCTGAAGCACTGCATAGCAGAGAAGCTTTACAGACCCAACAGTACATTATTTTGAAATAAAGAGTTGTAGAGTCTCCTGTTCACCGGCCTTTCTGGTGAATAATGTATACCATACATAGACTGTGCACTATTTCATATGTAAAGTCCTGCGGTGTTGGCAGGTGGTGTTACAGGGTATGTGTGTTTGTGTGTATGATGGGGAGAGGGAGGGAAAGAGGGAGAGGGAGGGAGAGAGGGAGAGACAGCGCCGTGTCTCTGCAGGGCCTCCTCTGCAGACGCTCGTGTCGCTCCCTCGGTGACGTCGCCCCTCCCCCACCTCCTCCTGCTCCTCCTCCTGCTCCTGCTCCTCCTCCTCCCCTCCTAGCGCTGAGTCTCTCTGTTCCAGGGTACATCCCCAGCTACCTGGAGAAGGATGAGCCCTGCGTCGTGTGCGGAGACAAGGCCACCGGGTACCACTACCGCTGCATCACCTGCGAGGGCTGCAAGGTGAGCGCCGATGCGCAGGCGTGCGCAGGCTGCACGCGCAGACACCGGGCACTGCTCGGAGCCAGGGGCATCGGCAGGGCACAGCGGCTGCACACAGCTGCGCATATCACCTGGATGGGCTCATCTGATGTTCGGTACCCAACACCAGTCCATCCAGATAACATACCGATCAGTGAAGCTGCCATGCGGCTCTGTTGCCCCGGAATGCGCCGACCGCCGCAGCTGCAGACGACAGGGAGGAGATGGGGACACGCGCGCAGACACAGCGGAGGACGGGCCCCTGCGCAGCCGCCGTGCGCAGAGCCTCTGGCAAAACTGCTGCGTCAGAGTCACACAGAGGCCACTCGATAAAGGGACCAGATGAATGCATTCAGCGCACTCATGACAGATGATCCGTCTTCCGGCCTCCAGCGCGTCTGTCTCATTCACACAGAACGGGTCTTTGCGCAGTGCCTGCACTTTAACATTCAAATTTGAAATACTTTTTTATATAAACCTTTCAGAAGTACTGTATGTGATTTATATTATTGTTGTTATAATAGATTTTTACAGTGTATGTATGGCATTACACAGATGACAATGGCATATTTTGGTTATTTGTATCATCTTAGTATGTAGCATAAAATATGTACGTGCAAATATACTTTTGTTATTGAAAAAAGGGGTGACCTCAGAGTTATTCTAAATGGTTGTCAAGAGACACAGCGCACGGTTTTGATCAGCTCCAGCATGCGTTCGACCTCTCTCCGGAGGCTGCCCGACAGTATCCTCAGAGTCAGGAGTGTCGGTTAACAACGGAAGTGACAGACGCAGCCCTCTCAGATCCGATGGCAGGTCCTTTCTTCCCCGCTGCGCGTCAGGACCGGTTTGTCTCCCTGCGCTCGGCGCTGAGGCGATCGGCATCGTCTTTCGCCTGCCGGTCCCGGTGACAGACGCTGACACCCCCCCTCTGTGTTCCTGACATGTGGAGATTTTCAGCAGTGACCCCCCACCCACCCACCCACCCCGGCTGTCTGTCACTGACGTTTTACTCACTTTCCCTTCAAGCGAAATTCCGTCACCCCCTTTGACACGAGACAGATACTGCGCACTAACAGATCGCCAGCATGTGTGCACGCTCATGTCCGTATGCAAACACACACGTGAGTGTGCAAACACACATGCACACACACACACACACACACACAGGTGCTCTAAACACACAAAGAATCTGGACTGACAGGCATGTCTCCTTTAATTTCTTTTCCATCTCTCTCTCTTTCTCTCTCTCTCTCATCTCTCTCTCTGCCTCTCCCTCTCTCTCTGTCTCTCATCTCTGTCTCTGCCTCTCCTTCTCTCTCTCTCTCTCTCATCTCTGTCTCTGCCTCTCCTTCTCTCTCTCTCTCTCTCATCTCTGTCTCTGCCTCTCCTTCTCTCTCTCTCTCTCTCTCTCTCTTATCTCTGTCTCTGCCTCTCCTTCTCTCTCTCTCTCTCTCTCTCGCTCTGTGTTTCTCTCTCCTGTCTCTCTCTCTCAGGGTTTCTTCCGGCGCACCATTCAGAAGAACCTCCACCCCTCCTACTCCTGCAAGTACGATGGCTGCTGCATCATCGACAAAATCACCCGCAACCAGTGCCAGCTGTGCCGCTTCAAGAAGTGCATCTCCGTCGGCATGGCCATGGACTGTGAGTGGCACACCCACACACACACCTGCTCACACACACACACATACAAATGCACACACGTGCACACACACGCGCACACACACACACGCACACACACACACACACACACACATACACATGCAGGCACACACACATGTGCACGCATAGGCACACACATACACACACACGCACATACACATACACATACACACACATGCGTGCACACACACACACACACACACACACACTCAGACACACACTCATTCGTCACTGTTTCGTTACCTTACATTTACCTTTTTTTACCCAACCTTTCCCATTCTACCTTTTACCTATGTGCTCTATATTGTAAATTGTAAAAATGATCCTGTAAATCAAAGCCAACTGTTGGCCCCTGCCTTTACAGTCCACACTCACAAATCACGGCACAGTAAATCTAGAATAACAGTGCCATATTACAACTTTGTGGACTCATACAACGTTATAGCTTTGTAACAGTAAAGAGTCAATTATCTTAAACGGGCACTCCACGTGAAGTTTGTAATTTGACTTGACGTTCCTTACCTTTGAAGTAGAGCTCCGAAATAATATCGTAATGTCATGTGTTCTCATTCCTACATTCTTTCCTATCTCAAATCAAACCCAGCAATCCAGAAACGAAGGAGGTCGTCAAAGTGTCTGTCAGTGGGAGATACGGCTTGTTCGCAAGCATCAGTCTAGAGCAGACACCACGCAGATCCACTCATCTTTATTTAGTATGGGTGCATCAATCTTGTCATCGGTGTGTGCTTTTAGCAGATACAAGATCAGTAGATGTGAGCAGAGCCTCTTCTGAGCTGATGAACATGCAGGACCTGCACCGATCCACTGATCCGTACCGTCTGCCACTTGGACGGGCCAAGAGTTAGCAAAGGACATAGGGTGGTCTATCCAATCACATCATTTAAATATCAGTGGATCTGCACCGCACAACATTTGCTTTTCTCCGAGGGGAAAAAAAAAATACAGAGGTAGTGAGTCATCAAGCCCAGAATGCCCTGTTCTGTCAAAATCTCAGATCCACCCATGAACCCATAACCAAACCAATGTAGCCGCAGTGTCCTGCCGCTGAAAACTCAGCCACACATTTTCCATTCGTGCACCAGATAGTGCGCCCGTGTGTTCCACATCGGAAATTCCGTCTCTGCTGTTGTTGAATCTACAGGTGTTGTGATTTGCTGACTCGTTATGACCATTCTTGAAGGGGCACGGCCTAAAACAGATCATGCGTGGTCAGCAGAGGAAGCGGACACTGCTGGAATCTCCTGTCGCCGACCGGAACCCCCTCTAAAGAGGGCAGGAGGAGCGCATGAGCTAAATATCTGGTCATAACAGAACGCCTGTGCCTCAGCTCTCCACTGCGCTGCCTGTTCAGTGAAGGGAATTTGAACTTTGGCTTTTCATACATGACTTTCATTCTTGTAGGACATACAATTTGTCTTCTCTAATCTTCATGCTTGCATTTCACAGATGATTTTGACCTTTTCAGTGAAATGCAGGCCGAATTTGCATATGAAAGACGGGCCGGCCCGTATTATTCTAATGCGGAAAACGAGGCAATATTTCCAGGTGATATTTCCAACAATCGTGTCCTGCTCGTATGACTAATTCCCTTGTCTGCTCTTACATGTGCTAGTCGTCTTTGACGGTTATACGCAAACCCCTATTTAAAAGTTAAATGCTCCTTACGCCGGCGTGCGCTGTCGTTGAGGAAGGGGCGCTGCTTCCTGGGCCCCGGCTTGCAGCCGCTAAAATGAAAATTCCGTTTGAAGTGGCAGGCTTTGCACGCCGAGGCGTTACCAGGGCAACAAAGGGGGGGAGGGGGCGAAGCAGACCCGCTGTCACTTTGCCCTTGCCTTCGGTTGCCTGCCCTTGCACCCGTCGGGGAGGGAGTGGGACCTTTGCATTACCCCCCCAGACGTGCGAGCCACGTCACTGTGTCACGCGCACGTGACAGCTCAAACACGCTCCTTCAGCCGTCTGATCCTCCGCACGCCTCTGTTTCTCACTTCATTAGGAGAATGTGAACCCGCGAACAAATTTGTCTTATTTTAGGGAGGTAATTGACGCTGAATTTATACATATATATGTGTGTGTCCGTTTTTTTTCCTCCACATATTATGCGCTTTCTAATGAATCACCACTTAATTGCAACCTCAGCATGAGCACTGCCTGTTCTGAGTTGCTGTTTTTTTCACCATCTCTCTCTCTCTCTCTCTCTCTCTCTCTCTCTCTCTCTCTCCTCCCTCCCGCCCTCCATCTCAACAAATTTCAGTTTCAAGGTCCATTATTGGCACGATATAAAATCCTGCTGCAAAAGCAGTTAATGAAAAAGGTTTTTTTTTTAAACAGTAAATAAGTGCAACTACTCTGTCTCAAGTCAATTTCAGTTGCAGGGTACTTCATCAGTGTGACACGAAGAAGTTTTTTTTTCTGGCAAATGAATATAAAAGTAACATTCGGCCCCACTTGAGTTCAGTTGAATTTAATTTTCTCTCCCGCTCTCAGTGGTGCTGGATGACTCGAAGCGGGTGGCCAAGCGGCGCCTGATCGAGGAGAACCGCGAGCGGCGGAGGAAGGAGGAGATGGTGAAGACCCTGCAGAACCGGCCGGAGCCCAGCAGCTCCGAGTGGGAGCTCATCCGCATGGTGACGGAGGCCCACCGCCACACCAACGCCCAGGGCTCCCACTGGAAGCAGAAGCGCAAGTTCCTGGTGAGGGGGGGGGACCCGTCCGTCCGTCCGTCTGCCCGTCTGCCTGTCTGTCATTGACATCCTGTCTCGCGGCCCCGTTCCTAACTGTCCAGCCCTGTTCGTTTATCCTGTGGAGTTGGCCGGCTCTCACTGGCTCCATGGACTTCATGCTCTCGTTGTGGCCTTTGCATGTTTGCTCCGTCCCGTGGGAAGGCCACCTAATTCTGCCTAATCCCTGGGGACTCCAGCAGACTTCAGTGGCATTAATTCTGCTGGAAGTGTAGTCAATCTCAAGGCGATCTGAACTGGAGTTAGCCCTGTCATAGCATGCGATGGAGCTATTTACTCACTGGCTCTCTTTGGGGAGTCTCTTCATGGCTCGCATGCCTGACCTACCTTAAGACAGTGCCACACAGTGCTCTGGTCCAGCATGTTGAAATGTATATATAGGGGACCACTCTCTCAAGTGCTTAGGACAAGGAAGACCATGAGGAGGCTTGGCTCAGTCAGCAAAGCAGTCATTTTGAGCACAGGCTGAGCCCTATGGCCCGGGATTTGAATCGTGTCATTTTCCGACAATAAGCAGAACTCCCCTGCAGCTGAACCGATTGGCTTTGTTATGGCGGGGCTAGAGTGGGTTATGTTGGTCCGGGTTTTTGTCATCGTCCAGCGAGAGTGACTTGTAGTGTGAAAAATAGCCGTTAGGCTGCCTAAGAGTGTATCAGTACTGTATTCACCTTGGCTCAGTTTTCCTGTGTGAGTGCAGAGGCTGTTGCAGTGAGACGAGCCCAGTTTACAATTGGGCATTCCAAAAGTGGGAAAAAAGCGTTAAGGTTTTCCGCCTGCAGTCTGCCTCACAGCCCCCAGAAACAGGTGAAATGCGTGCGGACAGGAATAGAAGCCAGAGCTTCCGGGAGAGGCGCGCAGCGCCATGGCAACGGCTTCTGTGTGTGGCAGGGGTCAAGGTGTCGATGTTGCCAGGCAACAGGGGGAAGACAGCGTGGAGCCCGGCTTCTTGCGCAAGGAGGGAGGTGAACCACCGTGAGAGAGAGGGGGGGCAGGACAACGCCGGGTGGGCGGGTCCGAGGCCTGGCATAGCGACTGTGATTGGTGCAAACAGGAAAGCAGACCGGGGCGGGGGGGCGGCTCTGTGTTGTCAGGAGAATTGGGGCAAGCAGAGTTTGTGGGAAAAGAGGGGAGGGGGGCAACGCATAGCCCGAGAGAGGCTAGTCACTCAGTAGGTACTGTTGGACTACAGGAGCTGATTGGCTGGGAGGCTGTGCAGACATTGTTCTGGAAAGGACTAGGACTCTCAGCCACGTCAGTAGTATCTGTGCCATTCTCCATTTTCCTGGTGCACTGAGAAATTCATGCCACCCCTCTCTCAAAAACATACTCTGGTGTTTGTGTACATACGTAGACACACAGAGTCACATATTATCACATATTCCCAGAATTTTCTCAAGCTAGAACACCCATACACACACACGCACACACACACAAACACGCACACACATGCGCACACACACACACACAAACCCCACACGAGTTGAATTTGCCCTCTTGCTAGCCTGCCACTCCTATACAGACCCACTGCAATACTTATTAAGACCATTACACTACAGCCTTAAAGACTGTATTCCTGCATTCAGTTATGTCAGCCCTCATGGTAAAATGACGCTTAACCATCCCAAAAAAAGGGAGAAAAAAAAACATGAACACCGCTTGAATTGCCAGTGAGTAATGTGCGGAAAGCATTAAAACAACACAAACACTTTTGGAAGTCTGGATAGGCTCACATATTTTCTGCGCTGCTGTACCTAATGACCACGAATTTAAGTCGGCGGCTTCCTGCAGTCTGTTTATAATACATACATATATGTGTATATATAGAGCGGGAGAGAGAGACAGGGACGCTGGATGTGAGTGCAATTTGTCCAGCAGTGGCAGGGAAGGGGAGGGCTGGGAACCCAGCTGCAGCATGCAGGAGAGGGGGAGAGGGGGAGAGAGCGGAGCCTCTTCCACAGCAACACGTCCACATGCAGTCACACAGACGCGTTTCGGGACACTAACACACACACGGACACACACACACACACATGCGCGCAAACACACACATGCACACACACACACATACACACACACACACTCACAAAAACACAAACGCACAAAAACGCACACATACACACAACCAGTAGGTGATTTGTTAATTTTTAACAGGGGGGATGGCAGATGCACACGCAGCGCTTTCTCTTCTACTAACTAGGGGATGGAGAGGGGGGATGGCAGGTTAACAAGGGGGATGCATTTTGGTCATTTTGCTAACAAGGGGGATAGCATCCCCCTCAAATTGCCTACTGGACACAACCACACACACACACACACACCCACCCACACACACAGCGTGAGTCACGTATCGAGGTGCTCAGGGGCAGAAAAGTCCGCCATATCGCTCTGCATTTATTCTTGTGGCCGGGGATAATCTGATTGTCTCAAATTGCCCTATTTGAAAGAAGTCCCTTTGTGCTGATGAACTCCTGGCCTTTTTTTGGCCTGACGTAGGCACACGGCACACAGATCTCTCCCGCAGGTTATTTTCTCTGCAGATGGCGACATGAGGTAACTTACATGCGCGACTCTTAACCTTTAGACGTGCGCTCCACGGTGCCACTGCACGGCTCGTTCTTTAGCGCTGCGGTGTAAGACAAGTAGGGCACCAGCAGTGCCCCTTCCCAGGATTCCCTGCTGCGATCTCCGAGGCTCCTGAGGACCCCCCTCGGATTTCATTTACATTCAATTTAGTTTGCTTAGCAGACGCTCTTATCCAGAGCGACTTACATAGGTTAGTATGTAATTCTTACATCTTATCCATTTATGCAGATGGATATTTACTGAGGTAATTCCGGGTTAAGTACCTCACCCAAGGGTACAGCAGCAGCGCCCCGGCGGGGAATTGAACCTTAAACCTTTTGGTTATGAGCCCCGCTTTTTCCCGCTATACCACACTGACTTCAGTATGGGTTTTTCTTTATGTTCTTCATTTTAATTTCAGCCAGGATAACTCTCTGTATATTTACTCCATAACGATTGCAGCGTCCCCTTTTTTTTTCTGAAAGCAGACGTGTGGCTGTGAATTTCACTCTATGTCCTTGTCCCCCCCTCGTTTTCCTGCAGCCGGAAGACATAGGCCAGTCCCCGGTGGCGCCCACATCTGACGGGGACAAGGTGGACCTCGAGGCCTTCAGCGAGTTCACCAAGATCATCACGCCCGCTATAACCCGCGTCGTCGACTTTGCCAAAAAACTGCCCAATTTCTCCGAGGTGAGTGTGTAATCCAGCCTGCGTTTCTGCGCCCGTGTGGATGGCAGCTAGGGCGTCATATTTTTCTGACTGGGCACTGTGCACATTTTTGTTTTTGCGTGTCTGCATTTATGTTTGCTCTTTTGCAGCTTTATTTACCTCCACGTTTTTATTCATAGCTTTGTGCGGATGTGTTTTATGTTTTTTTTTGTGTATGGGTGTGTGAGTGTGTGTATGTGTGTGTGTGTCTGTGTGCATGTATGTGCGTGTGTGTGTGTTTGTGTTTGTGCGTGTGTGCACGTGTGTGTGTGTGTGTCTGTGTTTGTGCGTGTGTGTGTGTGTGTGTGTGGGTGTGTGTGTGTGGGCACGCATCCGTACGCGATTGTGTTAATACGTGTTTGTTCTGGTGCACACAAGTCTGTGAATCTAATTAACAGAAGGTTGCTTGCTGTTACAGGGTGCTATTATCAGCACGATTGTTTGTCATCATTAATGTTGCTCTGATTACTGTTATTATTATCCACTCTGCTCTCGCCACATGACTCATAATACAAGCGAAACACATGACTCCCTGTGCACCCGAGGACTGCGTGCTAGTCGGCACAACAAAGCTGCTGGCACTGAGCGGGCTGGCGTTAATGGCTGTAACAAGACCGGAGGCCAGGATCAAAGTACTTCCCTTCAGTCTGTGCGGTCGTGTTGCAGTCGTGTTGCGGTCGCTTTGTGGTTGCAATGCGGTCGTGTTGAGGTCGCGTTGTGGTCAGTTTGCGGTCATGGAGCAGTTCGCTCGTAACCCGCCTCCTCCGCTCCCCCTTCCGACCCGCAGCTGCCTTGTGAAGACCAGATCATCCTGCTCAAAGGCTGCTGCATGGAGATCATGTCGCTGCGGGCGGCCGTGCGCTACGACCCCGAGAGCGAGACGCTGACGCTGAGCGGCGAGATGGCCGTCAAGCGCGAGCAGCTGAAGAACGGCGGCCTGGGCGTGGTGTCGGACGCCATCTTCGACCTGGGCAAGAGCCTGGCGCAGTTCAACCTGGACGACACCGAGGTGGCGCTGCTGCAGGCCGTGCTGCTCATGAGCTCAGGTGAGGGAGCTGGGGGGGGGATTGGCGTGTGGACAGTGGGTGTGGACAGTGGGGGGCGGGTGACGGTGTGGACGATGGGGTGACGGTGCAGACAGTGGGGGGCGGGTGAAGGTGTGGACGATGGGGGTGCCGGTGCAGACAGTGGGGGGGGCGGGTGACGGTGTGGACGATGGGGGTGCCGGTGCAGACAGTGGGGGGCGGGTGACGGTGTGGACGATGGGGGTGACGGTGCAGACAGTGGGGCTGTGGTAGGTGGGGCTTACAAGGATAAAATTGAGCAGGTCAGTGGTGCTGTGCCAGTGCTCTCTGCTAGAGCTGCGTGTCCCACTCCGTACGTCACTGTGTGTCTTATTGCATAGATACCGTTTATTTTCCGTAACCCTAGGCCATATAATTATTGTCATTATCAATGTGCAGTCACACCATGAACCATCATTTAAAGCATTCGACTGTGAGTGATACGTGTGCAGAATTAAAAGAATTCAACCTGCAGCATGCACACATTCCAAAGCTAAGGAAAGATAAGTTGAGTAAACAATCTCCACCATGAATAAATAAATCTGAGAGTTATGAAAGCATACTGGCCGACTGTTTCCCAACAGTCTGGTGTTTGCTCGTTTTATACTGTTTAGGACAGAATGTGAATGATTTCTCTAAGGCGCGCTGCACGTACAAAACAGCCCAGCCAAGCAGGGGGCCTTGAAACAATTTTTGAATCTGTTATGAGTTTGAATACTATGTAATATTCCATTCGGTATTGCAGATAACTAGGTTACTAGGATACCGCAGACTTCGCTAACAGTCGCAAACAATCTGCTAGAGCGGTGCCGGAGAACCTGATGTGCACTTTGGAGCTGACGCGATTGTTTTCGTATCTGCCAGAGCCAGTCAATGGTAGTCTAAAAGATGGAGGCATTGGAGCTGGTGGTAATTTTTTGTAGTGTCAGAAGACAGCATTTCTGTTAGTGTTTTGATAGGTTGTACAGACTTAAAGCTTTTGCCTCTCTTCCCACTCTTTATGTTAGGTCCAAAAGCCTGCCATTTTCATAAAATGCCTTGAAAGAGAAAATTTGTGGTGAAAAGTAAATGAAAGGCAAGAGATAAAGTAATTTATTTACTTCTGTAAACTCAGAAAGGCCCATCCCAGTGTTCTGCGATTGGTTATCCTGTGTGCCATTGTAGTTGCCATGGAGTCGGTAAGGAAGTAATGTCACGCCTTTCAAAGTGAGTTGCATCATGAGGCACACTTCCACAGCTCTGAACAGCACTGACTGACGGTGATTTAACATGTCAATTGGGATAAACAACCACAGACAAAGGCCAACAAACAGTAACAACCAACGCTCACTCGCCCGACACTAGTGTTTTTTGTGGTTTGTTGGAGAACGTTGGGTCAGTGCCTTAAGAAGGAAGAAGCAACAAAGAGCATTATAAAGACAGTTCTGAGAAAGGTAAATTAGCCTACTGGAAAAGGATGAGTTGCCAGAGAGCCTTTTGAAGACCAAATTGCCAGGACCGCAGAAGAATTTTTTTATGAACTGCAGTTATATAAAAAGGAATTTGAGAGAACATGTCAAAATAAAATAGCCAAAAGGTACTGTTTCATAACAACAAAGACATTACAGGTACATTTAACATTTGCCTCATTTATCAGTGAATAGGTTACATTATATGAGGAATGATTCTTAGGCTGACATTCAAATAATGGATGCTGAAGCATTTGTAAATGTGTGTCTGTGTGTGTATGTGTGTGTGTGTGTGGGCAGAATTTTAACAAGCAGTGAAGTTAAGAAAAGAGCACATGATATTAAAATAGTTGTTCTATATTTTCTCTAGGTACATTCAGCAGTCAGGAAGAAGCTGGTACAATAAAGCAAAAAGGCTAACAGGAAACCTTAGTTACGTTTTATCATTTTGTTATGGTTAGATCAGTCTGCTAGCTCGGTGTGGTAGCAGGACGAAAGGTAATGTTGTGGGTCGTTATTAGCAGACACTCTTATCCAGAGCGACTTACAGAGGTTACAATTTTTACATTTTCCATTTATACAAATACAAAAGTAAAAATTAAGTACCTTGTCCAAGGGTACAGCAGCAGTGCCCCAGCAGGTAATCGAACCGGCAACCTTTCATTTACGAGTTCTGCTCCTCACCACTACGCTACACCGCCACAATACTTTAATAGTGCTTTCATGATTATCGTTAGACACTGTGTCTATGCTGAGCAGAAGCTCTAGTACGAGTACAGAGAAGAGCAACAAGACTTGTTCCAAATCTGAAACATGGATCAGGAAGAGAGCCTTGTCTCTACGGAAGGAGGCAGAGAGTGGGATTGTAACGGCATTTTTGAGTGATTAATGTATAGCTGTTAAATACTGTTCCCTTCTCCCTCTCACTCTTCCCTGTCCTCTCTCCTCCGGTTTAGATCGCTCGGGACTCACCTGCGTGGAGAAGATCGAGAAGTGCCAGGAGACGTACCTGCTGGCGTTTGAACACTACATCAACTACCGCAAGCACAACATTCCCCACTTCTGGCCCAAGCTGCTGATGAAGGTGACGGACCTGCGCATGATCGGGGCCTGCCACGCCAGCCGCTTCCTGCACATGAAGGTGGAGTGTCCCACCGAACTCTTCCCCCCGCTCTTCCTCGAGGTCTTCGAGGACCAGGACGTGTGAACGTCGAGGGGCGGGATGGGCGGGGGAAGGGTTCGGGGGGGGGGTGAAGGGCGCGGGGGGGGAAAATTTGGGTTTCCGAACATCGGATATCAACACACCAGCAGCAGTCACCGACAAAGGCTTTCTCATCGTCTTTTATTTCTTTTCTTTTCTTTTTGTTTTTTTTTTCCTCGTTACCCCTCGTCGGTTATGTCGGTTGGGTGGCCCTTCTGTCTTAGATTCAGCGTCGGTCAACTCGGCAGGTGCACGACACCCTGCCCCCGTTGCGCGGGCGTTCCGTTCCCACCGGGTGGCGCCCCCGTGCGGCACCGGGGGAAACAGACGCACCCCACGTACGAGCTGCTCACACGGTAACACACAAACACGAAAAGCCTCTCGCGCGCTTTCTGTGTAAACAGCCGATCAGATCCCTTCACCATACTTAGACCCGATGCCAGTTTCTCTCTCTCTCAAACGCAAGGCTCAGCGCAAGATGCAAAATTTCTTTCTCAACCCGTTCTCCGGCTGTTGGCGGGTTGGGGATGGGGGCTGTTTTTGAGGTACGATGCCATCACGGCCCTGCCTGGCTTTAGGTACGGTCACCTGCGCTTGGTCTCCAGCCCCCCCCCCCACCCCTACGGAGCCCTGCAACGGCAGGTGGCCCACCATACGGTCAGCCACAGTGTCCCTCCCTGTCAGGCTGGTGTCCTTCTCTTCCCCTCTCGCGGCACCGGGGAGCCTTGTCACTGCCCACGCTGCTGCTGCCAGAGAGGCTCTCTCCTGAATGACAATTGAGCCCTTTCCTCCCACGGGAAAGTCACCGCAGCACAGCGGGGTGGGCGGGGGGGGGGACGGGCGAGATCCAGCTCGTAAATCGAGGTGGAGAGAGAGAGAGAGAGAGAGAGAGAAAGGGAGGGAGGGAGAGAGACACACACAGAGAGAGGGAGGGAGGGAGAGATCTATAAGCTGTGAGCGACAGAGCGACGGGTTGATAGCAGGTCATCCACATGCCCAGTCTGGCAGCACGACCCCCCTCCCCCCCCCTTCTTGAGTGCCTTCGAAGGACAGTTTCTCAGCAACCCTCCCCCCTGCCACACCCCACCACGTGCCCCAACACGATAGCACTTAGATGGCCAACTCATTTTGGGATCGCCCTCGGGCTTACACCCATTACCTACCTCCCTATGTTCAGCTCACTACTCTTGAGTCGTTTTCACTTACGTTCTCATCTCGGGGCGGGGGTGGGGTGTCCATGTCCATGATTGTAGTGCACCCCACTACCTCCCCCCCCAACAAGTATATACACTTAAACACACACACATACATACACACACGCGCACACACACACACCTGTAGAAATCGGATGCCGTTTATTCGTGAACAGGCTGCATTACTGCAGGCCCGGCCTGCAGACGGATGGACCGCGGGCAAGCAGGCAACCCTGTTTGTTCATTCCTGGCCCTTCTGACTCCGCGAGCCCTCCCGTTGGCCCAGAGCCAACAGGAGGGGGCGTCACTTACCTCGGGACGGGCACCTCCGGCTGTAGCCTGAGCGCTGCCCCTGTGCTGACCAGCTCTACCTCACCTCTGACCTCTCAGGGCAGCTGCCCACAGCCCCAGCCTCACCTCACACACACACACACACACACACACACACACTGCTGTCCACACACACAGTTCACACACTTCTCCCGACCTCTAGACCTCCACGCAGTCAGGTTGTAATACCACTGAAACCGGAGGGGCCACCATTGACTATTGTGATTTTTTTTTATGTTTTTTTTTTTTTTTTTTTTTTGTTTGGCTGTTTTGGCGGGGGAAGATGCTTGATTGTGGGATTAGTTTTTTTTTTGCTTTTGATTAGTTTTGTTACGTTTTTATTTTTGGAAAATTTCGGAAAAAAAAACGTGGGACCAAGCGTCACTTTGGGTCCCCCTTCCCTCAAGACCGAAGAGAAAATATATTTTAAAAAAAAGGCGGTTACCAAGCCAACCGCAACTGTGAGAGAGCAATGAGGCGAAGAAAAGTGAAAACCACGGAGCGGCCAAGCCGAGGCCAGTGGGGCAAAAGCACTGTTTCAGAGGAAAAAAGAATAAAACGAAACAACGACCTTATTTGAATGCCAAGCAGCGAATTGTGGAGCACTGGGGGCGGGGTTTTACTAACGGGACAGGTGCGTCTGAAGGAATCTGGTCTCTTTTGCTGTCACGCAAAAACCTCACCTGGCCGGGCTGCGCTAGCACACTGGACTGCTCCTGGAAACCTGCGTGGCCACCCCCCCCCCCACCCCCACTGCAAACCCTGTGGTGACCGACAAGCCACCCTCTCCCTTTGCCGCTTTCCCCCTCCTGGCTCGTACCCCTGTACCCTCACCGTGAGCAGACACCCACTGAAACTGTACCCCCATGATCCAGCCATTAGTATTTTTTGCACTAAAACAGAGGCCCTGTTGCCGCGCCCTGCCGCCCCCCTTCCCCCTTTTTGCGTCGACTATTCAGCCCCTAACGTGCACTTCCCCTAGGTCTCTCCATCGGCTCTGTCAAACAGAGGCCGCTCGAGAGCGATAAATTTCGACTACTGCACTGTCAGTATTAAAAAAATCTAAAATTTGTTACGGTCCACATTTTATGAAATTGGCGAATGTTGTGGGGAGCGAGAGGTAACGGGCCTGTGTGCCGTCTGCCTCGCCCTGCCCCACCCCCAACCCCTCCGCACCCCTATTTTTAAGCACTGTGTAACAGCCCTGCAATGTTAAAGTCCCCTTTTCCTTCCCTCCCCTGGCCCACTCGACCCAAAGTAACCCCCCGCTCCTGCCCCCCCCTTCTTGGGTCTGCAGTGGCTGGGTACGGACCCTAATGGAGAGTCTCTCCCTTGCAAAGGTTGGTAGGGCTTAACAACGCGTTAGAACGCGACCGCCAAACAAACGTGAATGGAATTCACCAGACGAAAACAAAAGGGGGATAGAGGGTGCCCCCCCCGCCCATACACACACACACACAAACACACACACCGATATCCTGACAAGGAGGGGGGGATGCCGATCCAGGAACCAGGAATCACAGCAGCAAACTTGGGGGAGAAAGAAAGAGAGAGAGAGAGAGACAGAGAGAGGGATAGAGAGAGAGAGCAACGCAGGGCAGTGTGCAGCTCCAGCCGGCGAACCACACTCAGGCGCGATCAAACGCACCAGCACAGCTGAGCGGCACCTTCTCTCACTCAGGCGCGATCAATCACACCAGCACAGTGGAGCAGCACCTTCTCCGTCACCCCAGAGCACCCCCCCCTACAAACACACACATTGTATCAGCCGCAGGCCATGTTCTCCAAGAGACAGCCATGTTTCCCTGGAATGGGAGGGGGGGGGGTTATCAGAGCCCCCCAGCCCCATCACCCTCTCCCCATCAAGAAGCATCATTTCATTGCTAAGTGTCAATCAAGAAAGAAAAACGAAAGAGAAGAAACGTCATTCCATTCATGCGGGTACAGAGTGATACCCACTAACGAATGAAAAAAAATGTAAATGTAAAAGAAAAAAAAATACCAAGAAAAAAAAAATCTCGCAATAGTGTTGTCCTGCATTGTGAGCTTGCTGGATGTGTGTGTGACACAAGGAGTTACAATGCTGCTTAACCTTCTGAGTCTAATCTTATTTTGTTTGGGGAAAAAAAAGATTATAACAAAAGAATGAAAAAACCCAAAAAACAAAATGTAACAAAAGATGACTTTAAAGACTCTGGAACAAAGTTCAGATTGAGTTAAGATTGAACTCAGATCGAGCTGTTTTTAGATTTTTTTTTTCTGTTGTTGTTGTTCATTTTAAATTCATTTTATATCAATGTTCGTTTTATTTCGTTGGCACTTAACTGCTCTGTGTTTAAAAGAAAAAAAGATAAGCAAACAGCCGTAGTCATGCGTGCAGTGTAACCTAGACAACAACTTTGCTTTTTTTCACCTCACCTCAAGTCTGTATTGATAAGCCAACTGCTCTGTCGTCCGTGTGTCTGTCCTGTCTTCCGTCCCTATATCAGGAAAAATGTACAACAGATGTAAACAGGAATATTTCATTTTTTTTAAGAGAATACTTACTTTGCAAAAAAACACAAACAGTAAAAAAAAAATATTTGCAACAGAAACTGAAAATACAGAGAAAAAAAAACACTTCTGATTGAAACACAATCCGCTCGTACCTCACACAAGACAAAAAAACTCAAATGGAACAGGAGGCAGGCGTGTGTGTGCCCAGGCACGTGTGTGCGTGTGTAGTAATGTACATATTGAGATATACGCGCACATACCCAGGTATGCATTTGCGGCCATTGCAAAAGTAAACTGCCCAGGGGCTTTGAGGCCATCGCCTTTGAGCACCGCAGCATCAGGTCTAGTCTCACACAGGTAATACCATTTTGGTTCTCCCCCCTCTGGGGGCGGGGATACGTTAGCGTAGCCGTGAACAACGTTGAAACATCGCAATAACAACCCAGGGTTAGTCCAATACTATTGATGTGTGCCAGCCCTTGTGAATTTTTGGGTAATGATTTTTTTTTTCTCTCAAATTGCCTCAGGTTTTTAGCAAGACAGCAACATCCCCAGGAGCTCAGAGCGGGGCTTCTCAAAGCTCTGGCGAGGTTATTTTTGTAATGGCCCAGTATTGAATGTAGCTGACAGGACTGGCCCTAGCCTGGCCTCCAGAACCTCACTTTTTGGGTCACCAGCAGAGAGCAGTGGACAGTGAGTGGTGTCAAACTGATGTTACACACGACAAACTGAGAATATTGCCCATCTGCAAGGTGCAATATGTTTTTGTTTTTACTTATACTTTTTTTTGTAATGTGCTTTTTTGTGGGATTGTTTCATTTGATTTTATTTTGGCCATAACCAAGGATGTAAAACAACATTAAAAAAGAATATTTATATACAATACTCACGTACACGCGGGTGAGAGTGGAAAAAAATTAACCCATCGGCTCATCCCTCTTGTAAAGTGCAGTAAAATGTATACGTATATAAATGCTTTGTATGTCTGTATATGTGCGTGTGTACACACTCACATACGCATGTGGATATGTCCATATTTGAAAGCACCCTGTGAGGTAACCAATCACCCTCCTCCTTTCTCTCCCCGTGCAAAGATGAAACCCCTCCCCTGCCTCACCCTCGTGTGTCTTTTGATAGGCTGTTCCAGGGCTGGGCCAATGAGGCGAGGGGATGACGGGCAGGCTGGGTATAAAGAAGGCTGCCCTCACCTTGTTTAACTGGAGCAGCAGCTGTTATTGTAGTACGGCACTAAAGTAAGGGCAGCAATGTGGTGCAGTAGAGTGTCACGGTTCTTTAGGGCTGCTGTCTAACTCTCAAGCAGGGCACTTCGTCAAAATTGTTCTAAGAGTCCTCACGTATATATATAGGCTTAAAGAAAGCTGTTCTGCATAAAGCGTTGTACAAGACCCCTAATAGATGTAATTATGATAAGAAAGGGGGAGATAGATTGTAGCTCGTGGAGCAATTGTGAGCTGGGGAGTAATTTGGGTCAGCCGATCAAAGAGGGTGCTAATGGACGGGGATATCCCAGCATGCATCAGCGCCGTCCCCTCACGACGTGAGGGCTGGAACCGAAAGCTGGTCAGCCACAGAGGCCCGAGCCGCGGTTCAGCCTGTCAGCCCGCACACACGGGGGTGGGCGACGATCGTCTCCTCTGTGTCTCTTTTATTTTCTCCCCCTGATGCCAAAATTTTAGAGTTTGTTCAGAACACCAGTAGCAAGATGTCTATGCAATCCCCTTCCAGCCATGATCACTACCAAAGCTCTGCTCCCTTCGCCGGGGGGAGCACCTCACAGCAGGCGAACTCTAGCAAAACCCTCCCACAATCCTCCTCAACTCAGTTTCAGTGTGAATAAAAAAAAAACCCAGTGTTGTTTGCGGGTGCAAAGACCTTGCTACTCTCAGTGTTGGCTGTGAAAGGCCCAGGACCGAAGGGATAACCTTCCCACCAGAATCGCCGTGCTCTCCAGCTCAGCTCAACCGCGCCTCTGTGGCCCGTGCGGCCGGAGCGGCGGCTTCTTTCAAAGAGAGAGGGGCCGGGGGGGTGAGGCTGCACCGTTTGCACCTGTGCTGTTTAAAGTGGAATTAGCGGGGCGGGGCTGCGGGGTGGGGCAGCGGGGTGGGCAGGGAGGGGTTTCGGGGGGAGTCAGGGCGCCCCAGAGGCGCGTTGAGTTGAGCGCCGGAGATCACGCCCATTGGGTTTGTGAGCGAATGAATTGGATTCTGAAGCACAGAAAGACCGTGCATGCGCGTGTGGGTGTGTGTGTGTGTGTGTGTGTGTGTGTGCTCGCCTGCGCGAGCGTCCCGCGCCTCCCAACACTCTCACAGCCTGGTGCATTGGTGCTACACTTTTTATAGCTGATCAGGAAACACACGCAGATCCCAATCCGGAAAACCACTAGACGAGACTTGCTGGAAATAACGAGGCTGACGTGGGCTCAAAACCTGTATCTAAACGCTCATATTTAGCTGAAATCACGTACTAATGGGCGATTAAATAAGCATGGGCGAGTTTGTATTGCGTAGGGATCGGGAGAAAATAAATTATGCATTGTGCGGATGTGTTCATCACTCCTGCGAGTCCTGCAGACTCTCCCTCTCTCGTCTCCTCCACCTCGTTAAACAAAACCGAAGCCATTTATTTGTTACTTAATGAACGAGTGAAGGAATTAATCGACGCAGTACCAAACAGCCAGAGGAGGACGGTTTTGGCAGCTCATTCATTTTCTTTTTTTTTTTTTTGTTGAACTCGGTAGACGAGGGCAGTGGAGTCAAACCCGGCACTCGAGTGAAGCTAACAGCCTCGGGCCCAAGCAAACAACGGGCACAATGAGAAAAATAGATCGAGCCTCCATTTTTCTTTTTTTTTTTTTTTTTTATAAACGGCCACGCTGAGTAGTACAGTAAGCCTTGCTGGACACATCTGACACATCAGGGACCACGCATGCTTTGCAGCACAGCCTGAAGTGTGGATATAAATAAATCAAGCAGGAATTCTTACTGAAAATATCTAAAAGAGATACATGACATGTCTATATACGGTTTACCTCAAAGTGCACCCACCCTTAAGAGTGTTGCTGGCCGACAGCGGACAGGCGCCCGCGCACACACGCACGCGCACACACATGCGCACGCGCGCACGCATAGCTGTGTGCACATAAAAGTGCAATGAGACCAGAAAAAGAAAGTTCTTGAAGGAATATCTCAGGTAAACAAAAACAATGAAAGTTTTTTTTTCTTTCTTTAATAAATGATGATAAAATATGTAGATACAACCATTGTTCACTCATGCTTTTTTTTCACTTCACAGCTGAAGCTGTATTGTACGTACTCCATTTGATTTGTAAGGTCTTCTCTGTCTCTTTCTGTTTGTCTCTCCATCTCTTTCTCTCTCTCTCCCTCTGTCCTCTGGTTGTTCCCCTTTTCCTCTCTCATCTTCTGACTGGTCCTAAGAGGGGGGCGATGCGCTGTTATGCGCTGGCCCTGGAGTCCTATTGGGCCAAGCTTGGGAATTTTCGAACAGCGTTCATCCACCGAGGCCAATATAAGATATGAACAGTCTTTGTGCGGTTTTTCTTTTTTTATTTGCCTTTATTTTGTTGTTGTTGTTCACTTGATATTCCACACTATCCTTATCTCGATTTCGTGATTCCGCACCTCACTCCAAATTGCATGGCTTTCAGCAAGTCAGATGCATCGGTCACTCTGAAATTGAAAAAAAAAAAAAAACGAAAAGAAAATATCTGTATGCATGCTTTTTTTTTTTTTTTTTTTTGCAAGGACTGAGTGTAAGGGATGTGTGTGCGTGTGTGCATGCATATGTGTGTGTGCGCATGTCTGTTTGTCTGGGGACGTACTGCAAACTGCTGGTGTGCCAACGAATGTGAGGGCTTGCACCTCTCTGCAGGGGGCCCCGCCCCCCTTGTCCCCTGAGAGATTTTCTCGTCCAATCAGAGTGTCCCGGCAGAGCTGCCCCTCGCCACTGGTGATGAGGGGACGGCAGTAACGCCTGCGCAGAGCAAGCAGGCGCCAGTCTTAGTCTCGAGTCTCATTTTTGGGATCTGGCCTTCCCATGAGCCCCCTGCGAGGGACGAGGGGACCGCGGCCTTGCGGTCTCCCCTCCGCCCCCCCTGTTGACACACGAGCACGTTGCGGCATGTCCCGACTTCGCTCCCCGTGCTGCCGCCCAAGAAGGTCTGCCATGACCCCGAGACCCGCGCTCGTATGTGACGCCTTGTGCCGCCGCGTCCTCCTACGCGCTCTCTCCGGTAAACAACAGCGGAAACGAAAGGATAACAGGGTGCGATGTAGGTGCGATCAAATCGAACACGCGCGTGCAGGTCGGACCCGAGGAACACGCAATAACCGGGCAGTGGAGCCATCTTCATCTGCTGTCTTGGCGGAGTCGTCCCTCTGGCTCTCGGTTCCTGATTGGCCGGGACTGCACGCGCCGAGGGGGGCTCCTTCTTACGTTCAGGCTCATTCTTTCAAAGCTGGCGATGCTTTGCGGGTAGATGCACCATCTGAAACTAGCAGAAGAGAAAGTGGTGAACGTCTTGTGGTTCTTGGAATCCGGAGACCCGGTGCGTGTGTGTGTGTGTGTGTATGTGTGTGAGAGACTTCTGTTGGGGATAAATTGGGACGATATTGGTCCCTCTCAGAAGCACTTTTTAGGCCGCGCAATGAGACAGCTAGCTCTAAAAACAGGGACTGGCAACAGAGCCAGTGTTCTGGAAATGTGTTTTTTTCCTTCCTCTCCTTAAGAATGGAACCAATAATGCAAGGGGAGGGCAGTAGTGGGGGTGGGGGGTGGGGGGTGTAATTGATGCCTGCAATCTAACCCCTGCGTGGGGGCATCGCTTTAATGGAGTCGTTTCAGTTTGTAAATAGGATCCAGACCTTTAGGACCGTAAAGTCTCCAGCGCTCTCTCTCTCTCTCCTGCATTGCGCTCCTTTTCACGGCTCCTTCGTCCCCCTGGTAAGCGAGAGGGTTTTGCTAAGCCCTGCCGGGATGGGGTGCGAACGTTGTGCCGTTTCGCTCTGTCGTTTATGTTAGCCTGAGGTTCGAGCGCGGGGAGAGGTGGCACGCAGTGCTGGGACTGCGGGAGTTCGAGGGTCGTCCCCGATCGTCCTGGCACGCGGGGCCGGGGGAGGGGAGGGGGAGGTGTCCTGTCCGGGTCGGCCCCGGAAGCGGAGGGAGAGACCGCCCCCGTGCCAGCGACGACCCTCTGTGTGTTTCTGCCAGCGTGGCACTTTTCCAGGACTGCAAACTCACGAGCGGGGGTCCAGCTTGTCAGCCGGACTGTGGTGATTTAGAGAGTGACCTTCAGAGATCTGCGCGGGCGTGTGTGTGTGTGTGAGTGCGTGTGTGTGTGTGTGTGTGTGTGTGTGTGTGTGTGAGTGCGTGTGCGTGTGTGTGTGCGTGTGTGTGAGTGCGTGTGTGAGTGCGTGTGTGTGTGTGTGTGTGTGTGTGCGTGTGTGTGAGTGCGTGTGTGTGTGTGTGTGTGTGTGTGAGTGCGTGTGCGTGTGCGTGTGCGTGTGTGTGTGTGAGCGAGTGAAAGAGAGCTTGTGTGTATTTGCATGTGGGATAGAATGAGAAAGTGTGTGTATGAGAGGGGAAAAAGCTTTCTGAGTTTTGCAGTTGGTGGGAGGGCACCTGTATGTGGTGGTTTGCGCGGGTCTCTGAACGCCTACTTAGCTCGAGGTGTTTAATATCCTGTTCACGCCAAGCACTTCCAAATGAGGAGAGTCATAAAAAGTAGGTTGTGAGGAACAGCGGCAGATTACTTTTCCACGTCCCTCAGGGCTGTCGGGCAGTAGCTACGCTGCTCGGTGACACGGCCAGCATCTCTGAGCGGAAACACACACATTGTCCTGCTTAAAGCCTGGGGTAGACACCAGCGGTACTTTTAGGGAGCACAGTGAGGATGAACAGACAGCGGCAACAAGAGTAGTCTCACGTTTATCTCATTCTGTTTTGTGTTCGTTGCAACCTAGACCAAAATGCCATATGTCCAGTGGCCTTCTAGAAGTTGGAGGAGCCTTAGTCGCTTGATTGACTTAGGGGTCTTGAATGATTGTTTTGCTGCTTTGACTACCTTAGCTTCCATATCATTCAGGGAAATTATTTTCATACTGAACGCAGAGAAGAGATATGTCTAGACAGCAAGGAATGTAAGCACATTAAAAGAGAATTTAAAATAGATTGAGTATTATATATATATATATTAATAAATTCTATATCTCTGAACACATATGCAAGGTTTGTGTGAAAACAGTTTTTTTGGTTGGATCGTCTCAGCTTTGGGTTTAGGCCTCAAAGGGTGCTTTTGACCTCTTATCCCCATGGTGAAGTGTGTGTGTATGCGTTTGTGTGTGTGTGTGTGTCCACTATGCAAATCACAGCTTATAAGACTGCGTCATGTCAGCGTTAATGACATACCTTCCCTGGACACCTGTGAAGGCATCAGCCAGTGTTCTCTTTCTTTTTCCAATTTCGTAAATCAAGGTGGGGAAAAAACCTTCACATGGCTTTTTTAAATTGGGAAAATGCTATTAGAAGACTGATCAGAACACCGTGTTGGTTCAGAGCTTGTGATTAGGTTGGCAGAATGTGCCCTGGGGGTCAAGCAGAGCCACCACTGGCTAGCCCAGGATCACCATAGCCGGATTAAGTAACTATTCGTTACCATTTTCTCACTGAGGGATTTTGTCTGAACTTTGCTGTTTCTCCGCTCATCTCTAGTGCTGGGGAAAGACCATGCACTTGTTTGTACAGTTACTTTTAGCCTGAAGTCTACTTTCCTATCCACTGTCTAAAGCTCTTCAAACTCCATGGGCACCTTTCAAATAGACACCGGTTCAGGACTTTTAACAAACTGGAGTAGCTCAACTGGACAGGTGACAGAAAACAAACAAAGTCCTCATACAGTGTTCTCGGACAGGTGTGTCCTTTCTCTTGTCCAATCTGATTCTTGTGTCACTTTCTATTCTTTATAAGTGTTTTTTACTGTCCTGTTTTCACTTTTAAGACACTCTCTGAACAGAGTCCACTGATACGTGTTTTTCGTTATGAGTTAAACGCAGATATCTGCCAGAAGTACATCCTTCAAAAAAGAAAGGAAAACAACTTACCAGTAATACTACTACTACTCAGATTTTTAAAGGCTTACTTTTGTATCACTCTTCCTTCTGAGTTCCTTGATTCACTGTGATCTCGGAGGCTGCTGGGAAATGAGAATGTGTGCTGCGCTGTCGCTCAGGGGTCGTGACCTCTGAGGAGTTCAGGTCAGAGATCAGATTTCCTTTTGCAAGCAATAGAGCAGGCACCTACGGTTCCCAGAACGTTCCCGTGACGTCGCGGCGGTGTTGTGAGAACGTTACGCGTCGCAGGTTGGCAGGAATTATTCGGCTTGCGTTCCTCCGGACTCTCCCAAGCAGCCCTCCCAGGCTTAACGACTAACTTTCTCGTGTCATTGTTGTAACAATTGGTGCAAGGTTGCTATAGCGTCACAGCTGTGTTTAAAAAAAAAAAGAGCGTTTAGGTGTAAGCCGAGCGGGTCATGTCTCAGACCGTACGGCTATCTGGCCGTAGCAGCGGGGGGGCAGTGAGCGATTTCTTTTGTCGGTTAGGAAGGTTTGACGGTCAAACCGGGGAAACACACACACACTTACAAGGACATGGCAAGTTGAGGAACAGCTCGAACCCGTCGGGGGCTGGACACAGGGACAGAGGACAGAGGACAGAGTGAAGCCCTGGGCGAAGAATCACACAACGCGAAACACCTCAGAATACCTACTGTGATCCCCTTTTGTACCTCCTCCCCGCACCCCTCCTCCCTCCCTCCCTCCCTCCCAGACTACCCCACCTGGTTTCTTTACCACACACAAACCTACCCCCTCTACCCCTATTCAGAAGTCAACCCCCCAGCAGCGAAAAAAAAAAAAAAAACCCAGTGGTTGGTGTGATGTCTGGTCTTTTTTGTGGTGGGCTGCTAACATGGTCCAGACAATCAGCGTGTTTGTAAGTGTCAATGTGTGATTTTCAAATCTTGTTCATTGTCAGGACTTTAAAGGAAGATATTTTTATGGTAATTGTCGCTGGTCTATTTTACAATATATTTATGTAATAAATATGTGACTAAAATTAATGCCCTAGACTCCCTCGTCTGTTTTGACATTTTCCCCTCTTTTTCCTGTCCTTCGATTCTCCTCCCCCACCCACACCCTTTTTTTTAACCCATCTTTTTTCACTATCCAGAGCTCATCTTTTTGTCTGTAAACTGAGGGTCTTGGAATCCTTTGAAGAGGTCATTTGTACATGTAAAGAGCCTAAATTTGTGATTCCATCATTATAGTGAGAAAATAAACCTATCAATGCAAAAAAAAAAAAACTATCAAAGCAAAAAATTATAATAATAAAAACGTACTGAGTGGAAATTTCAGACCAAGTTTTTATGTTTAACCTTGGATGTCCATTTGCACATTCATACAGACACACGTGTGCACACACGCACACACACAGGGGCACGCATTGCCAACAAGGGGACAGACGCAACACTGCTGATATGCCTGTGCACTTTGGATGGAAGGTCCCGCCGGACATGAGCCGACTTCATTTTGCTTTCATTTGTCTAATGCTGAGGGATCTGTGATCTGTGCCTCGTATTCAAGCAACAAATAAATCGTGCGTGTGGGCACGTTTCCAACTCCTCCGTGCGCTATGTCTTCCTTTTTTCTTTTTTCTTTTTTTTTTTCTTCTCTGCAAATAAAATCATGTCCTCCTCTCCGTGCCCCGAGTCTGCTCCGCTGCAATTGTAATTCCGCTCAAAGGACGCGGTCGAAACCTTGAAAAACGCAATGCACAGAGGAGCCTGAATGGAAAAGGTCAAGTGCGCCGTTAAGCAGCTGACACAGACATGTGGCTGTAGACGTCTCCCACAGGCAGATTGTGCCGGAGTGTGCTCGAGCACCCGCGTGTGTATGGCATGCACCAGTGGCAGTGTACACTTATACTGGCAAAAACCCCTTCTTGTCATGGAATAGGCAAAGGAAGAAGTTGCACTGCAACACCTTAAAAACACACTGTTGTTGTTAAAATGATTTGACTGAGCAAGACGGTCTGCTACGCTTTATAGTCTGCGTAGATACAGAACTACTAAATCGGACTTTCCATAGAAAGGAGAGCTGGACTGCTTGTGAGCTGGGCAGGTGTATTGGACAAGAATGATCTCCTGTAATAGAAGTTGTTTTTATGCAGCTTGGAGTCCTATGTCAGAATAACTTGATGCTTGCTTGCCAGGACACCATGTTGAACAGGACCGTTAATGGCACCCCGGACAGATTACTTGGGCGTTGTGTCTGATCTAGTAACACTATATCTGTGATATACCCACATCTCTCCATTGGCACTCTATTAACAGGGTGCGAGGTGGGACAAAAAAGGCAGTTGAAATTTCATCCCAGAACCCGAGCACCTGGTCCACAAGTATCCTGTCATGCTCTTCACTTAGAAAATGCGCAGCACTATTGATTTTTTTTTTGCAGCAGCAGCTCTCAATATTTTTCTCTGTCAACGGGCTTTTTTCTCCTGTAATCAATTTCAGATGAGTACATCAGAAAATCGCCCCTCGTCCGCCAGCCCTTTGCGAGAATCAATTTCTTTAGTGAAGCTGACGGGCACAGAGGTGAGTGCCGGGCATAAGAGGTGGGTCGTAGGATGGCGGGATGCAGACGGACACACACAGGGCGGCGGGAGTCACTCGGATGAAGGTGTGGTTAGGGCTTCCTGCCAGCGTCTTGTGGGAAGAGCAAGTGGACCCTTCCTCCCCTGGCCCACGTCAGAGTTTGGGTCCCTCTAGTGGTGAAGACGTGGCGTTGCTGCTCCCCCACAGCGCGAGAGACCATGTGCCGGTCACATGAGCCGGAGGAAGGGGAATAAGACCGAATCTGTCGTGTTTCTGTGTGGAAATCCAGATAAAAGTGCATGACATTTACGTACACCTCCAATTCTCACACTTTGCATGGGTGTAGCTCAAAACAGTATGGATCTGAACACCATTATGTGTGTGCTCTCACTCTTTCCCTTAATGATATGGATGAGAAATTACTCTGCTATCAAAGCATTATAAACACACAACATGTAGAGGGCTCATTATGGAACGTTGAATGGATTTCAAGTGGAAGCCTTCCTCTATTGAGACTTTCCCCTTCTGCTGCCTGGAGAGTACTCTCTGTGTGTGCATTCGTGTGCTGGAGAGGTTGTTGTGGAGGCAGTGATGTCACAAAGGCAGCTTTCCCGTCCACCAATCCCGCCCCTGTTTTCCTGTGACAGGCCCCGCCTATCTCCATGCGCAGTTCGAACAGGAATTTTCCACTCAACAGCAGACAGACGAGCAAACATGAACTGTGCAGCTGTGCAGCGGTCTCCATCATGCAGTGCACACACGCACACACAGACACACAGATTTACACGCATGCCGCTGAAATGCACAGGCACATTCTGCAGCTCCTATGAAAACAGCATGTGAATGTTTGCGCCTTTCGAGAGCCCCCAGTTCAAACGAATGTATTTTTGTACAGTTTCGCCTCGCGCGGCCAAATGTGTCCCACGGCTTTACCGTCAAGTCACACACAAGCAAAGAAAAATTCGGCCCGGCTTCCAAAAACCGGATGACCTCGGCGTGCGAAGTGGATCGGCTTTCACGCTCTGGGTTTTTTGAGGGACTCCCGCCAGCGGAGCGTCGGTTTAGGCGGGGGAACGGCGAAATTGCAGATGTGCACGGCCGGGCACGCTCGGGAGGCTGTCCGAGCGGGTGCCCGCGGACTCGGGCGCTCGTGCGAAAGGGGTCCGGCCGGGGGGACTCGGGCCACGCCACGCCGCGCTGCGCCGCATCAAACCGTCGCGGAGAAAAAAACGCACGAACGGGCGACGCAAACGAGCCTCGCTTGGACCTCTCGCGCGAAAGCCCGTTACGTAACCGTGTCCTCTCCTTCCCCTCAGCATGTCCTCGATTCCACTCCGGCGGGTCAGGTGAGGACACGCAAAGGGAAGGGGGGAAAAGAAAAGGGGGCCCTCAGGCAAGCTGTGCCTCCTCCTCCCCCCCCGCCCCACCCCCGCTGACCTCCCCACCGAAACATGTGCGACAAACACGGCACTGCCCAGGTTGGGAATACTAGCAGCGGGATGCCTGTAAAAGCCCTTGGTGGGGAAACCCGTGGGCTAGGGGGGTTACGATTTTCGGGAAGGGGGGGAAAGGGGAACGAAGGAGGAGGGCCGGGGCGGTTAAACTGAGGCCGGGGGAAAAAATAGTGATGGAGGAGAAAAAAGTTCACAGAAGAAGCGGAGAAGGAAAGGATTCTGAGCGAGCCTTGCTGTGAAAATGGGGACGCCGATGCAGAGGGACCGGGAATCTGTTAAGCAAAATAAATAAATAAGCGAGAAAGCCCACCATGCTCTATTAATCAAATTTACACAGCTGTAAACCGCCAGAGAGCGGGAGCGGGAAGGGGGGTGGGCGGGCGAGCGGGAGAGTGTGTAAAAGTAGCGTGTTTTCCAGCTCCGGAGATAGCGAAGATGGGATATTTGTGAATGGGAGCCTGAGCAGGGATGGGGAGTTGCGCTGAGGTTCCGATCGGGGCGGGGCATCAGTGATTTGTCTTGAGCCACGTGCAGGGGGTTCTTTAGGGACAGCAGAGGAATGCAGCGGGCTGCACTGTCAGGTCGCATCTCGTCTGTGTCCCCAGCCTGGCCCCGTCACATCGTCCTGGGGGTGTGTGGGGGAGCCACTCCCCTCTCCGCTGGGATTTAAAGGTCACTTCCTAATCGGCCTATCACCACTGCTCTGTGCCAGCGACTTAGGAACCAAAGTGCGGTGCCTGGAGAGCATATTCAGTCAATTACTCTGTGAGCCAAAAAAAGTGATTCGTCCATCTAAACCAATGGTGCCCAAAACTGTGGTACATAAACCTCCAGTGGCACAGACCCAGTTGGTATGAGATTCATCTGCAGCTTGTTTTATTTCATTTTATTTTTTCATGAAGATTGTTTTTGTGCAGTTTACTTCTAGCATGTTGGTCCATTAAAACCCATAACACAAAGCTTGGAAAGACACAGAGTCAACAGAGAACCAGAATTATCAAAGTGGTGGAGCGTTTGTAAGTGTTTGTAAATTGATTTGTTTTTCTTAATGCGGATCGTTTCTATGCAGTTTGTTTCTGTAGCATGTTAGTCCACCGAACAGAACAAAGACGCCGGCAGGGCATGCAAACAGGCTGAAAGCAGTGCGGTGGATTCAAAGCGCTCCAGAACCTGCTTTGAATCGCATTGTGTGAGCCTGTTTGAAAGCACATGGCGCCCACAAAGGATCTACATCTGTGTTACAATCACAGATTCCTGCGGTCAGACATGCTAATCCAGGGCTTACTATGTCACAAGCTGCGTGTATTGCCAGAGTTACAGATCTGCTGTAGATAGGCCTACCAGAGGAACGGAGGTGAGGCCTAAGGCTGAGGACATGGGTAGATGTTACCCATCCTCCAGCCCTTTTGGATCCCCGCCGGGACTGTTGGCTTCCAGTCTTATCCGATCCAATGACCAGATCAGCAGGTTGCGGTAAACAAGATAAAAACTAAAAAAAGAAAGAGACGGCCCTGGTTGTGCTTTAGTGTCTCTCCACAGGCTGGGTGTCGACATCAAAGCGCCAGTAAGTGCATTTAGGGACTCACAGTGCTCTCAGACCGTACTTGGGCCTTGATTTCACTCATTTTCCTCTGTTCTTCCTTTTCTTTTCTGTTATGGGGCTATTTTATCTCAGGGTGGGACATTGCAGGATGGACAACCTGCTGCTGCTGGGACTGGTCAAAAACCACTTAATTTTTTTGTTCAGTTTTTCTCATTGTTATGTCTTCTCTTTTGTACCAGCAGGGTGGAGCTCGCAACCCCTCTGCTCCAGCATGTGCGTGCAAAGCTCCAGCCACACTGACGCTTACGCTGCCATGATTCCTCTGGCTAAAGACAAATTTCACACGTGTTTGCATGTCATTAAATGTTGAGAATATTGGTTGTTTATTCGCAGATCTCAGATGGTTATAGCCGCATTGTCAGTTATGTGTGTTCATGTGAATGCGAATCATGTGAGTGTGAATAGTGATATTGTGAATGCTCTTATCAAAGTTGGCATCCAGTGCGAATATTTGCTCATACTTTTCCTTTTAGGAGCACTACTGAAGTGATAATGACACTCTTTCCTATGGAGCTGAAAAAGGTCCCTCTTGAAATTTGAACGCGAAGCCTTGAGGCTCTGCTGCACACGGCAGCACCTGTGATTAAAAACCGGTGGGAAAACACAAACGCAAGGCTGTATTTAATCTGACTTCCATTATTAAAGCAAAGCACACTGAAGTAAATGTGGTGCTGCGAGCATTCTAGCGAGTTTAATCCATGAGTCACTGGAGACTGCTGGATAGGCATCGGCTGAGGCTAAAGATGGCAGGTGGCTTTGAGAAATAGGTTAAATAATACAGCCCACAGTAAGCAAGCGCGTGCTCCCAGCGCTCCAGTCTGGAGGATTTTCCAGGCATCTCTAAATAATGTAGTTTAGATTACTATGGCTGCCTGATCGTTTATATCAAGCCTTGCTCTGGTTGTTTTCTGCCAGCAGCATCCGATCCAGGATCAGTTTACCCGTATCCACAATACCGAACGTTCATTGCGGGAAGACGGAAAGAGCCGCCGCGAAATTTCATGTCGAAAAAAGATTCACGTGAAGGTCATTCAAATCTCAACGTCACGACAAAATGGAATTCCGTCCAGCAAAATGATATATTAGTGTTGCATTGGCACCATCTTGTGGTCGACATTAGGAAATTCAATTCACAGTTCATTCTTCTGGTAGGTGCCTCACACCCAGGCTAGCCGCACACGCAGTCCGTGTAAACGCCAGATCAGGTCAAACCAAGATAATGTGAGCGGGACAAAATGATGTTAGTGATGTCAGTCTCTCTGAACACAATGATGGTTTTTACATTCTTAAAAGAACCTGCACATGCAACAGCCTGTAACCGTGAGATTTCCTGCCCTGAAATGTAAGAATCCGCTGCCCGGTTACCATACTCACCTTCACACATTTCATCTCAAGATCACGTACAGACCTGGCATAACCTCGCCATGAAAAACATACAACATGGAATTATTTTTCATGCAGAGGTAAGATTTAGATTTACATACTTACACTTGTGCAAAGGGCAGACCTAAAGGTCACATTCAGAATTGTTTTCCTTAATTCTCATTATACAGGATTCATATTTTCTGATGGGAAAGGTTATTCTTCCTTGACATTTTTAAAACAGATTTATTGAAGGCATGATTGCAGTGCAATAAATCAATTATACACTTCTGCTCTATACTCCTGCCCTGACTGCATGCCATCACAGCACAATGGTATGTGATGAAACTGTGGAACTATCACTTCATGCGCTGCGTAACTTTAATATCAGACCATATAGGTAAGAAACATGTGAGGATTAAAACTTACCTTAAAAATATACATTCATCCTTCACCAGTTTTCTGTTGTTTTCGTGATTAACAAGCTTGCTGAATTTGGTAAGGATCACCCAATAGCAAAAAATGTTTCAAATGTTTAAAATATTGTCAATAAATAATATAGTAAATAAATTAGAGTTATTAATGAATCCATGTCATGAAGTGGATCGAATTATGAAATATATGTTAAATGTATAAAATATTTATATGTTGAAGTTAGCTTAATAAAACAGATTTCTATCATATGAAAACCCATGCCTTCATGTTAATTTTGCTTTGGCCTAAACACCTTTTAAATATTCATACAGTAGATTGTAGTCCATATTAATTTCTTTGTTGCATCCACTAGATATTTTTTTATATTTGTTGTCTTTCTTGTCTTGCTAAAAGGGTACCATAGTCTTAAAATCAAAGCAACAGAAGAGATTACACATAAGAACATGCTTTTCAGTTATGAGAGTGAATTTATTATTGAGGTCCCATGACAAAAGTGAATCCAATTGAACAAGAATAATACTTTAAAAGAACACTGAACAGTAACAAAGAATACTAAAAAGAAATATTTTTTAAAAAACAAAGTCTTGGCAAGATTTCTGGAGGTAGCTCATACAATAGCAATTGACTCTTGCAAAGGACAAACCTAAGTAACAAACCACATTTACAGCTCTTGTCCAAACTAAACCAATGAATTATCTGTTTACTTTAGCCCCCACCAAGGACACACAACACACACATTACTTTTCTATGGATCTGTTTGTGATTCTCAAAGTAATTTCCAGTTGAGGGTGTGGGCTAATTCACCTCAGCCACCACGAATGTGTCACATGGCAACTGTTTCACACCAAGACACTCATCACAAATCAGCTGAGGTGGAGAATAGAGGGATTTACTTGGCTAGTTATACTGGGGGATCATTACATGACCTTGACACTGGGGAACCTCCACCTCTGTGCAAAAACCACTAAAGAATTTCTACTAACCACAACTGTGTCATTTTAACATCTCTGTTTCGTCCAACGACAACATTGTCAATGTCACAATGTCCTCATGCCTTGATATATGTTTGGGCTAGAGGAAAAACTGTCCCCTGCTGCCCCAACAACATCTCTACTGGTGTCAGCCTTGTTACTCAGGAGGTTTCCCATCCAAGTACTGGCCAAACACTATCCCACTTAACTTCACCCATCAGGCTGAACTGAGATATGAGATACAAGTGTGGATACAGGAAAGGGCTGCTCTTCCTATTTCCTAAACAAATATATACACTAATCAAACGATTAGAGGGTAACATTGTGCTCAATAAATTTGTGCAAGGAAGTGATCTGATGTTTTTATTTCATATGAGACAAGACATATGATGCATCAAAAGCAGTTTTTTTCACTTGTTGGGTCCTATTCAAATGTTAGTTTTCTGATCCTTTGCCATTATGAAAACACACAAAACAATTTTAAAATAGCTGCAAGTGTGATCTTTTAAACCGATACACTGGTGGACTCTAGGGGCTCCAAAAAACCTTAACTTTGCGTTTAGAAGAATTACCCCCATTTGACTGGGGTAGAATTTGTCAATTGCCTACCGATTTTTTTCTGTCAATGAATTGGTGTGTGGTGTGAATGGGGTGTCAATTGGCAAGGCCAGCACTGTTGGTGTGAAAATGCACGCAGTACTACCGATCGAATATCTGTATCCCGTCGTTGCGTTGTAGAAACTCTGATGGTAGAATGACTGGTTGTTTGTTTGCAGAGCAGTTTAAAAAAATTGGTTCTTCAAAGGCAAAATTAGTTTGCTGCGCTGTGTAGTCATTACCCAATATACACTGCAGATTAATGTACGCTTTTGTGATAATGAACTGCATTCCATCTCTCCCTGGCTGTTGGCGGGCATTTGTTTAGAGCAGGCGCTGCGCAGATTCACTTATCGCCATGACTTATGGGAGAGGTAATGTAATCACCTTTATGAACAATTTTCCCACCCTACCAAGACATGACCAGATAATAATTTGTGAGGCCCCCTCTCTGCAGCGACGCCACCCCCTTTTTTGTACGTTAGCCTGTGTCATACGCATTGTCTCCACCAGATGGCGCACGTTGACCTTTGCGTATGTACTGCGCTAGGGAGACGGGTAACGTCATACGTAGCGTAAAAGGTCGAAGGTTGCAATACAATCATGGCGAGTGTTTTGGACGTTTGAACGAGTTAGCAAATGTTGAACTTGAAGAAGATGCAAAACATTAGCTAGTTCGGTCGAACTTCAATTATACTCGATATTGAACGTGTGAACGTTGAAATCACATCATTTATACAATCTTGTATAGATATCTGACAAATACGAACCACGCGACCAAGGAAGTGAACGTGAAAGGCAGCAGGAACAATGGTGGACGTTGGAGAAGACGAGCTTAAAAAGCTCGAATATCTTTCTCTGGTTTCCAAAGTATGTACAGAACTGGACAACCATCTGGGGATCAGCGACAAAGACTTAGGTAGGTGTCCTGTTAGTTAACTTAGGTATCTGCTGAGTTAAAAACAGGAAATGATTTTTTCAAAACAAGCTAGGTAACTTGCTAGCATGCTGTTGAAATAAGGCTAGCTAACCAGAGTCTAACTTAAGTAACGTTACATCTATGCTGTCAGTTTAAAATGGATGCTTAGATTGGTTTAAGCCAAGCTAAATAGCCAAACTAGTTATCTGTTCTCCTACTCTATTTTCATTTAAATCAACTGTTGCTGTCTAGGTAACGTGCACTAATTTAGCTATGAAACAACGATAGCTAGACACATGGCACATAGATACACCTGCAAGCTGTGAATTGTCTCATCGTGACATTGCCTAGTTGGTTCAATTTATCTGTGTTATTTATTGTAATATGTTGGTTGTGTTATATGTTGTGTGCTAATATTCGGATTTCTTTTATAGCTGAATTTGTGATCAATCTTGCTGAAAAGAATCCCACTTTCGACGGATTTAAGTCGGCACTGATAAAAAATGGAGCGGAATTTACGGTGAGCCCCGTTTAATGCCGATTTCACACGTAGGGTAGTTAACATAATCATACTAGTTAATGACTAACGTCGTTTAGCGAGAAAATGTGTCCTTCAACGACAGATAAGATTGATAGCTAAGCAGTTTGGCTACTTGTGGAGTTTTAGATCTAGCCTGATCTCAAATACTTTAATTTTACCTTCATAGCAGATCAATCAGTCCCGATGCCCATTATTTTTTAAATACATTATTGGCATTTAGAAAATGCCAATAATCTCATGGCGCCGAGCCTGAGATCAGTGTTAATGTAACAGATCAGATTGCGGTCTGGTGGTGTAACAAAAACCTTAGCTACCTGTTTGTACAGCATTTCATGTAACTATTCATTTTTTTTTAACAGGACTCTCTAGTCAGCAATTTGCTCAGGCTAATTCAAACAATGCGACCTTCAGCAAAAGCATCTACAAGCCGAGGTAAGTAGCTAACCCTATTCGTTAAGGTGCACTTAATGCTTGACGTGCATGTCATTGTTTAGAACAGAGCAACGTTGCCATTTCAGACACAGAGCTAGTAGTTAATTCTCTGTGGTACGACTTTAAGGTTAAGCAGCTGGAACATTCTGTCATATCTGACCACATTGTGTTTATATAAAATGGACAACACGATTTGCTTATGTTTTCAGCTGCAGAGCCTGTGGTGAAACCAAAGAGTGAGAAGGACAAGCTGAAGGAGATGTTCCCAGCCCTGTGCCGACCGGACAATCCAGGCATCAGGGTGAGCTGCCTAGCATGCTACGAGCATCCACCTTAAACCTAGTTTCATACAGGAGAAGAGTGATTGCGATAAAGTAGAAATTACATGAAGCGTATGCAAATCATTTCGGTATGTAATTGTCAACAGGTCATGGCAAAAGAACTTGAAATAATTAAAAATTAAGTTTCTAGTAATTAGGTATGTTTTCATCACAGAATTTCCTAGTACTATGTTAGTTTGTAGAAAGTGATCATGTTTATGTTTTCACATGTGATACAAGGATATTGTGGTCTGAAAATGAAGGCTGTATCATAGAGACTTCATTAAACTTTGCACAAATCTAGGTAAATTTGTGGTCAGGGGGTAGATTAGGCACGTAGTGCATGGGGTTGACCTTTGACCCCCTGTTTGTTCCAGTCTATGCTGGACGAGGATGACGTGAAGGTGGCAGCCGACGCCATGAAGGAGCTGGAGATGTTCATGCCCAGTGTTAGTGGGACTGACTCCAAGAGGAGCAGACACCGGTAAGGCTAGTCCACATACATTGTGGATTCATTCTGACCTGCATTTTAAAGAAGTACAAGCTTGTGATGTCTGAAGTCTTGAAACACTTTCATCTGGAGGGCAGAGTTGTTTAATTTTTAGGTGTAGTTCATCAATCGATATAGAAAATGTACACATCTGCTAAAGGATTTAATGCTGTGATTTCAAGGGAGGTGTATTAATTAACTCAATTAATTGTTAAAAATCTAAAGATAAGTTATTCATCTGTATACATTCTGGAATCATATAGAACATGATTTATCTGGCATTTAGCATCAAAAGCATTCGCTGTGGAAAAATGTAATTCGATTTCTTTTTATACATTGAACATGCAAATGTTTCTGTGCATTTGACACAGTCCTGTGAGCTAGAGATTTTTTTCCTTTCACTTTTTTTTGTAAGAGTGATCTCAAAGTGAGAAGCTATACTTCAATGTGATCCACATTATGTTGTACCAGGATCTCCCTGTTTGTTTTCTAACCCGTATGTTGTGGCTCTACATGGCTGTGTTAATCTGCATAGCTGAGGTGTCCTGTGTGGATACGTCAGTGACGGAAATACTTTGCGCTGTGTCTCAGGTCTGGAGAAAGCAGCAAAAAAGAAGAGGAGCCGGAGCCGGAGTCGCGACAGAGAGCGGGACAGGGACAAGGACCGAGACCGTGACAGGGACAGGGACAGGGACCGTGACCGTGACAGGGACAGAGAACGGGACCGGGACAGGAGGCGGCGGCACCGCTCGCGCTCCCGGTCCCGCTCCCGCTCCAGGTCGCGCTCCCGGGACCGGGGCAAGGCCCGCGTCTCGCGCTGGAAGTCCCGCAGCCGCTCCCCCAGCCCGCGGCGGGACAAAGAGAAGGGCGCTGACCGCTGGAAGGACAAGCACGTGGACCGGCCGCCCCCCGAGGAGCCCTCCGTGGGGGACATCTACAACGGCAAGGTCACCAGCATCATGCAGTTCGGCTGCTTTGTGCAGCTGGAGGGGCTGAGGTCAGTCCGAGAGGATCCCTGTATGCCTGCACGTTTGTGTGTCTGTCCATTCATTCATCTGTCTGTCTGTTTAAGTTCTGGGTGTGTGAAAGGCTTCTGCAAGCAATTGTTTGTCATCTGTAATTGTCAGGTCTTGTATTGTACTGAATGAGTTTTTGTGGAGTTGTGATAAGTGTATGTGTTGTGGGGTTTTATGTAACATACATGTACATTATGTCCTACCGGCTTTAGCCTGAGTATTTAGTTCATGTTGCTGATGTTTGGATTGTTGCAAAAGTGAACATGTAATTGGCCACTGTTTAGTCAGATGCATGAAATATAAATGAACAATCATCTCTTGTCCTTTGAACTGCCATATGGTGATGCTGATATGTCTGTCATGTCATTTGACAAATTTGCAAACGCGTGTGTCTGTCCCACCAGGAAACGCTGGGAAGGCCTCGTCCACATATCTGAGCTCAGGAGAGAGGGACGGGTGGCTAATGTGGCAGACGTTGTCAGCAAAGGTCAAAGGGTCAAGATCAAGGTGCTGTCCTTCACTGGCTCCAAGACCAGCCTCAGTATGAAGGTGAGTCAGAGTGACTTTACCCTCAGTTTCACTGGGGAAGGAGCTGATCACTGCATTCCACATCAAACGCGCAGCTCAGACTTGGATATAGAATGTAAATCATGATTGTTCACAGCCACACTGGTTGGACAGGATGTGTTAAGCAAATCTCAATACAGGACTACCCAGCACATCAGGGTTAAAACTGAGCATGAGCCCCAGGTGACCTTTCCCAGCAAACTTGAAATGGACTCGTCTCCTTGCCAGGATGTGGACCAGGACACGGGCGAGGACCTGAACCCCAACCGGCGCCGCAACGTTGGTGGAGACGATGACAAAGAGCGCATCGACCGGAACCCCGACCGGCCCGCGAACCTCAACCTGGGCCATGCCCCCGAGGTGGAGGATGACACACTGGAGCGCAAGAGGCTCACCAAGATCTCCGATCCCGAAAAGTGGGAGATCAAACAGGTGCGGGCTGGCGAAGTCCTGAGAAGTTGCAAAATAATACCCGGTCATTTAGTCACATGCTCTGAAAAGCTGATAGCAAAATAATCAAATTGCAAACAATCCACTCTCCGCTTATAGCCTTGTTACCTTCAGCAGGTTTTGCATTTTAGGGGCCAAAATGGTGCAGGTCTGGACTGTTTGTGTAGTTTTTCATTAGGAGAGTGATAAAAATTTAGAAGGCTTAAATTGCTACATTGTTTGCCCTTGAATGTTTATTGCAGTGGGCATATTGAAGTCACAATCAGGAGTGGTGGTAACCCCCTCTTACTATCTTCCTCAACCTCCTTTTTAAATGAAAAAAGAGGATAGAGAACTGTGCCAGTGGCTTTGAAAGGGATTTTGGTGTTAAATGAAGTATGTGTGTCCTTGTGCATTTTAAACTTCATTGTGTAACTTCTTGACCACAGATGATTGCAGCCAATGTTCTCTCCAAAGAGGAGTTCCCTGACTTTGATGAGGAGACTGGCATTCTTCCCAAAGTAGATGATGAGGAAGGTAAGACTCAGAACTACATTTTATTTTCCAGCAATTTGATTGTCTCCCCCCTACTGTCAGCTGTCTGTAAGTAAGTCAGATTTAGATTCATTCCTAGATGGGTGCATTTTCTCTTATAGTTTGTTTGCATTCTCTGTTAGGCATGTGTGGACGTGCCTTTATGCATCTTAATGGGTCTGGGTTGCTACACAGTATAGCAGGCTACTGTGGGAACAGACAGAGGGGGGACTATAGCCACTATATGACCTTCTACATAGGAGTTGTCAGAGCTGTTCCAGGCCATGGGCTTTTAAGTTGTTTTTAGCATTGAAAGTAGCAGTAGTAGAAAATGTAAAGAATAAGTGGCAGTTTTGCCTAGGTTTAAGATCTTACATTTACATTTACATTTATTCATTTGGCAGACGCTTTTATCCAAAGCGACGTACAAAAGTGCAAATAGTGAGCAAACAACAGGCACAAGAGCAAGATGTGTAAAGGTCATACAATGCAAATAGTGCTGAAGCTGAGTACAAGGTCAGTGATGCGAGCCAACTAATCTGAACAAGGATTGCATCTTGTCTGAAAGTATTTACTCAAGCCTTTTAAGATTTAAATGTACTCTCAGTACAGCTGAAAATAAGACAATCCCTGAGTGACTAGGAGATGTCCTAATGACCTAAGGCTGATCTTATGTTTTGGGAATATGACTGTTGGCAGCAAACAAAAATATCAATTGTTTGCTTTGAAGGAAAGGTGATTTGGATTACATTAGCATGCTGCATTGGCAAGGAGATATTAGAAGGCACTGCCAAATTCAGAATCTTCACCACCTAAGTAATTGTCAACTTCAGCCAGCGTCTTAAACCAGCCCTGACTTTGAGTATACATGTTTTTGACCATGCTTCTCTCTCCTGCAGACGAGGACCTGGAGATTGAGCTGGTGGAGGAGGAGCCCCCCTTCCTGAGGGGTCACACCAAGCAGAGCATGGACATGAGCCCTGTCAAAATAGTGAAGGTATGCCCTTACCTGCCTGGCCTATAGCTGGCCCTCAGCCAGCAGTGCACCCTGCCCTCTTCCTGTGCTTACCATAGCCATCTGTCTCAGTAGCTGTGCAGTAAATGGGGTGATGTGTGAATCACACTGGTATCCCTTTTGTTGTCCTCTTTCCTTCTCTCCTTTGACCAGTATAGACATAATCCAGGTAGTCCTAGAGACATAACCCTGAGCAGATGATTTTGCTTGGAAGAAAAATGACTTAGTTTAGAAGTGAAATTTTCTTGTTTTTCTGTACATTTAGGCTCTAGCTTGCCTCCAAGTGCAGACTTGCTCTTGATTTCACCCTAACTCTTTTAATCACCCATCTCCTCACTCACTCCTCTTCTTTCCCTTCCTCTCTCTCTCCCCCAGAACCCGGACGGCTCTCTGTCTCAGGCGGCCATGATGCAGAGTGCTCTGGCCAAGGAGCGGCGGGAAGTGAAGCAGGCGCAGCGCGAGGCTGAAATGGACTCCATTCCCATGGGACTCAACAAGCACTGGGTGGACCCCCTGCCAGACGGTAAGAGCCTCACCTGCAACCACAGCTACGCATCAGGAGATGTAGTTAAAGCCAAGGGCGAATTCCAGACTCACCTGCTATTTGTGTGCATGTGGAGCGTTAGTTACGGCCACTGGGTCTTTCGTTCTTTGTCCCGCAGGTGGTGCTGAACTGTCATCAGCACATTTTTGTTTGCATGTTAGAAGGAGGGGTGAAATCAATTTTCTGATATACAGATTGGAGGTAGTTAAAAGATATAGCTTGTTTGCTCAGGGGATGTGCTTGCAGCTTATAATAGGCCATTTTAAACTGGGGCACCTTTAATTTCCTGCACAGTAGTATTCAGTATTAGGTCAGTAGTAAATATTTACCTAAAATTCAGGTGATAGCTCTCATAGAATGGCCAAAGTATAATTTTCTAATTTCCACTGGGAGTGGCATACATGTATTATGCTAGCAGGAGGAGTGCTGAACAGTAAAGTGTAAACTGTAAATTTTGCAGGTAACTTTACTTAAATAAGAAGGTGCATTTCATTGTCATGTTCGGCAGGTGCCTGGAATTCCCCCTGGAGTTCCTCAGGTTATGCTTTAGCTCTGTACCGGTAATGGCACTCCACATCTGGGCCTGTTCCCAGGGGGGCCTAAAAAGACAGATGAAACCTGCAGTAACTGCAGGAGCTGGAAATTTGGCAGTGTTTTGAGCATCCTGTCCACGGGGGTCTGGGGGCAGTATGGGGTAGCAGATGACCCCCGCATCTGTTTGTCAGGCAGGATCTCTCAGTCAGGGGGGTAGGTAGTAGGATCACTCTGAGACTCCATTAACATTCTCCCCTTCCCCCCCCACACCCCCCTCTTTCTGCGGCAGCTGACGGAAGGCAGATCGCCGCCAACATGAGGGGCATTGGCATGATGCCCAACGACATCCCCGAGTGGAAGAAGCACGCTTTCGGAGGCAACAAAGCCTCCTACGGCAAGAAGACCCAGCTCTCCATCCTGGAGCAGAGGGAGAGCCTGCCCATCTACAAGCTCAAGGAGCAGCTCATCCAGGTGGGGTTCCTGTGGCCGTCCAAACGCCAGATGGCTTTTAATTTTTACCGTCCACGCTTCCACACTTCAGTAAATAACGGACAGGCAGTTGGCAGTAAACTAAAAATCAGAATAGGGCAATGTTAACCTAGCATGTATGTAGCTCATCCTCCAGAAAATGACAGTCCCCCCTTTCCCCCCCCTTCAGGCTGTCCACGACAACCAGATCCTGATTGTGATTGGAGAGACGGGCTCAGGGAAGACCACCCAGATCACTCAGTACCTGGCCGAAGCGGGATACACCACCCGGGGGAAGATCGGCTGCACCCAGCCCCGCCGTGTGGCCGCCATGTCCGTGGCCAAGAGGGTGTCTGAGGAGTACGGTTGCTGCTTGGGACAGGAGGTAAGCGCCAGAGTCTGCACATTTTAATGGCTCACTGAAAATGCCAAACCATTGTGATTTTTACATTACATTATAGGCATTTAGCAGATGCTCTTATTCAGAGCGACTTACATAGGTTACAGTTTTTTTTTTGACGTGTTAACCATTTATACAGCTGGATATTTACTGAGGCAATTGAGAATTAAGTACCTTGCCCAAAGGTACAATGGTAGTGCCCCAGCAGGGACTCAAACCAGCAACCTTTCGGTTACAAGCCCTGCTCCTTACCTGCTTTTGCTACACTGCTGCCCACGTTTGTGGGATAGGAGGTATGCACTGTGGCACTCGTCTGGGATGACTACATTTCCCCTTTTCTCTTTCTCCCCCCTGCAGGTGGGTTACACCATCCGTTTCGAGGACTGCACCAGCCCGGAGACGGTCATCAAGTACATGACGGACGGCATGCTGCTGAGGGAGTGTCTGATCGACCCGGACCTGGGCCAGTACGCCATCATCATGCTGGACGAGGCCCACGAGAGGACCATCCACACCGACGTCCTGTTCGGCCTGCTGAAGAAGGTCAGCCCTCCGTCAGTGAGGTCCAAAGGATGTGCAGAGGGCCCGGTCAATCCAACCTCATATGCATTTAAAAGTCCTATATTCTGTCCTGACTGAGTACACATGGAGGATCAGATGCCCTATAATCCCCAGTTTAGCGCTAGGTCCTTTTTGACGTAACTGCCCAGCTCAAACAAATGTATTCCTTACAGTGGGATGTTAGATCTTACATGTCTGTGGGATATACATTGTCAGTTTGTCTCATGTCCAGTAATCTTTACTCAGCTAATAACGGATCATTGTTTGGATACTACGGCTTTTTTGTCTTGTTAAGAATGGTTCAGGGCTCTTGTCTTCTGTAAAAATCAATACTGTAATTTTTCCACTTAACATGTATTATTGGAGGTTTAGATTAACCTTTGCTGAAAGTAGTTAATTTCATGAAAAAAAACCTGCAGTGGCACGTGCCAAGTAATGTAAAAATGGACATTACAAAGAGAATGCAAAAGTGCTTAGCATTTTGAACAAGATGCTTTTGCAAGATAATTTTTCTTCTGAGGTCTGGCTCCCGTAGCTTTAAAAATCTCAAATTGAGGAGAATTATGGCCATCATAGTATCGCAGTCAGCAGTTTAATCTCGGCTATTATCTCATCAAATACATTGGCGTAATTGCATAGGGAGACTTCATGTCCCACAGCAGACATCTGTGCAGATTCCCTTTTGCTGGGACAGCCTCTGAATAACACCCCCTTCTCCTCCGCCCTCCCCCAGACGGTGCAGAAGCGCACGGACATGAAGCTGATCGTCACCTCCGCCACGCTGGACGCTGTCAAGTTCTCCCAGTACTTCTACGAGGCGCCCATCTTCACCATCCCCGGCCGCACCTACCCTGTGGAGGTGCTGTACACCAAGGAGCCCGAGACGGACTACCTGGATGCCAGCCTCATCACAGTCATGCAGATCCACCTGACCGAGCCCCCAGGTACAGTCAATCCCCGTGTCCTGAATCGGTCTCAGCCCGCTGGGTTTAGGTGTCATACCCCGCCGCTGCCTAATCCCAGCCTACTCTGATTTCTGATTGATAGTCGCCGAGTGATGCTGTAGCCTCCTGTTTGCGCAGAGTTGTGTTTCATGGCTTGTTAAAAGCCTGATCATTTCTCTCTGAACTCTGCTTGAGTTAGCTGAACAGATGTCCTTGTTTCTGCTCAGGTAAGAATTAGGATACATGAATTCTGCTGACTTTGCAACTTGAGCGCCTTGGGATGATAGGAAAAGACTTGGTTCAAGTCCTACTCTGTGTCATATAGTGAAGTTCACATCTACACTGTGGTGCTGAGGGGAAAAGGAACTCAAATTCCCATAACAATCTGTATTCCCTTCGTTGTTGGTTACATTCTCTTAAATTTGCTTCCTCACCCCCGTCATGTATTTAAGCCTTAGTAGTTTTGCTTGAATTCATTTATTCAAGTAGGTGAAGCTATTTTACAGTTGAATGCATTAAAATAAATTTGCTTTTTATATTTTAAATGCATTAACATACAGTTTTAGATAGCACAGCCCTGATTCAGTTCATACATTCTGTAATACAAGTTGAAAGATATGAGTTCACAAGGTCAAATTCATTCAGTAGTTGAAGTTGTGGAATGCAGGTTTGAACATGGTAAATATTAACTGGATCCTCGCTTCGTATCCCAGGAGACATCCTGGTGTTCCTGACGGGGCAGGAGGAGATTGACACGGCCTGTGAGATCCTGTATGAGAGGATGAAGTCCCTGGGGCCCGACGTCCCGGAGCTCATCATCCTGCCTGTGTACTCGGCGCTGCCCAGCGAGATGCAGACCCGCATCTTCGACCCGGCGCCGCCCGGCAGCCGAAAGGTAACCCAGTGCACTCACACCCATCATATCAGTTTGCCCCCTGAGACCTGCTACTTGTAGTACTGCCTGTTCATATTATGTGTTGTATTGCCATGTGATTTAGACTATGTGATATAGTGGCTGTACACTTGTAGTATCTTTGGCTTTCCTTGTCTAGTCAGGTTGCACAAGTTAACTTAGGGTAGTGCTTGACTGGTGTTATGTTCACATTCACTGGTCTGGGGGGTGGTGTTAGCCTGGTCTGGCACTGCTGCTCATTCACCTTGAATGGATACACTTATGTTCTTTTGTGCTGGAAGTCGCTCTGGATAAGAGCGTCTGCTAAATGAATGTAATGTAATGTAAAGATATCTCCTCTGTCAATCAACAAACGTGTATGTGTACACACGTGCTGTACGTTTGTAATCATTGCATGTTTGTCATTGCATCTCTCCTGCTTGTTTGCTCCTCAGGTGGTCATTGCCACCAACATTGCAGAGACCTCTCTGACCATCGATGGTATCTACTATGTGGTGGACCCTGGCTTCGTGAAACAGAAGGTGTACAACTCCAAGACGGGTATTGACCAGCTTGTGGTCACTCCCATTTCACAGGTTAGACATTAAGCATGTACACGCTTTAAATCTGGGTCTTTGTCAAGCTGTGTGGGTGATTTGGGAGCTACTTTGTTGTATTTGGGTTACTCTAAAAGTTGGCAAACCACTTCTGTCATTCTTGTCCTTGAAACCTTGAAACATTTTTCTTCAATTGCAGCCGGTAATGCATCTTTGCATTATCCAGTTGGTTGCTCCATTAATTCTGAATTGATTCAGCGAAATAACAGATTAACAGGAATGGGGAAAAAGTTGTGCACTAGTGCACTGGTAGTTCAGGGGCAGGTGGTGTTACTTCAAAAATTGTCAAAGTTACATGCACTTACACTTTGGCATGATTTTAATTTGAGGATAAAGCTCAGTGAATGCAGTTCCCTAGACTTTCTAAGAGCATATTTGATACATACTTGCTGGGTCAAGATAGTCACTTTCTTTAGGCTGAACCTTTCCAGACATTAACCTTTGGTTCCTTTATATGGTTGATCCCTGAGTGTTGCTCAGTGCTAACTGTCTTCAATGTTCGGCAGGCCCAAGCCAAGCAGCGAGCAGGTCGAGCCGGGAGAACCGGGCCAGGGAAGTGCTACAGGCTGTACACGGAGAGAGCCTACAGGGACGAGATGCTGACCACCAACGTACCTGAGATCCAGAGGACCAACCTGGCCAGCACCGTGCTGTCCCTGAAGGTGTGTGTACTCACAGCTTACTCTGGGGACCTGTATGTGACAACGGGCAGGACTGTAATGTCAACGTCACCACTGTCTTGGTTCTCTTAGAAGGAGAAGGGCAGATTGGATGGGATGGAGTAGTCAGCTCTGTTTACACTTTGTGCATCATTTCTACACCTAGTGATGTCTCTGCTCACATGATCAGAAAGAACTGGGATCGTGTGTTTTTCACAGCTGAAGCAGTGGCAGCAGACTTCTCCAGAACGTTTGAGACTGGCCCTCAATCAGAGGCCAGTGGCAGTGTTGTTTTGAGGATTGCAGTATGTTTTGCCCTTGGTGGTCCATGTTTATTTCCTGTCATAATCCCAGCTGCTGCAGGAGAGTTTGAGTTTGGCTTCCGTTGTGTGTGAATTTCCCAGAGTTTCATCAGCTCTCCCAAAAATACTGTGAAGTACATGATTTCATTTTTAGCCCGCTCCCCGTTCCCCTCAGCCCCACTGATCTCAAATCAGCAAGCGAGAATTTAAGCTCTCCCTCGGGCCATGCTTTCTGATCAGGGATCAGTGTTTGTATACAGTTGAGTGCATGGTTTTATTTCATTGGTAAAAATGAGGCGAATTCCCCTCTCTCAACCCCCGTCTCTCCAGGCTATGGGGATCAATGACTTGCTGTCGTTCGACTTCATGGACGCGCCCCCTATGGAGACCCTGATCACGGCCATGGAGCAGCTCTACACCCTGGGGGCTCTGGATGACGAGGGGCTGCTCACTCGACTGGGCCGCAGGGTGAGGCTCCGCCTGCTGTCTCTCATTGTTAAAGGGCAGCCATGTGGCAAATGGAAAATGAAGCTTCTCCGATCCGTTCATTGGTTTCCCATCCTCTCTAATTAATTTCAAGATCTATTCAAACAGTCGTATACATACAGCATTGTAAAAGTGTTGTGTATATGTAGCATGCATAGTTACTGAACCAGACCAGGATAAAGAAAAAGATGTTTCATGACTCAGTTCACCATCCAATACAAATTCTTCTCATCACCCTTGGGTGCTGGATTAGGGTATCTGCTGTCAACATATAAATGCATTGAGTGTGTAGAATTTGTTTTGTGATTTGGCAATATTTTAACTGACGTGTTGCAACTGTTTTATTCTGTTGTATGTAAGATGTTCACATTTATTTACCTTTATTTACGTTTATTGTACTTTTAAATATCACTCCTCTATTCCTGTTTATACCATCAACTGCATTTGTATAGTTGTTTTTTGGTGTGAAATATTCATTAACAGCAGAAATCTAAACCTGTCTCACCCCTTTCTGCTCCCTGTCCTCCTCCTCACCACATTCATGTCTCTCTCAGATGGCTGAGTTCCCACTGGAGCCCATGCTGTGTAAGATGCTGATCATGTCCGTCCACCTGGGCTGCAGTGAGGAGATGCTGACCATCGTCTCTATGCTGTCCGTGCAGAACGTCTTCTACAGGCCCAAGGTACGGCAGGCTAGAACAGCTCACTTGTTCTTATTGATGCTTGCGTGCACACTAACTCAGGCCTCAAAAAGAAACCATTGTGAATTGGCGGTCTCTTCAGATGCAAGTCCTACGATATCGATTCGCTTTAGTAGACAAAAGAAAATGCTTGATGTTTAAGCTGTCAGTGAGCAGACCTCTTCTATATTGCTGTTGTCCCTGTTTTTATGACCTTTTAAAATAGGATTGAATTTTTGGTTGCACTGCAAATATTTTCAGAGTAAAGTATGAATTATGTGTTTAAAGGGTAGGATATACAGTGTTGATAGATTGTGGTAATCAAAGCTGGAGAAAAATTCAGCCTTTCCAGGTTAGTTCAAGAAGGAGGAGCATGCAATTCATATGAGAACCATTGGATGGTGCTGTTTCACGTTTCAGGACAAGCAGGCCCTAGCTGACCAGAAGAAGGCCAAGTTCCACCAGCCAGAGGGTGACCACCTCACTCTGCTGGCTGTCTACAACTCCTGGAAGAACAACAAGTTCTCCAACCCCTGGTGCTATGAAAATTTCATCCAGGCGCGGTCCCTGCGCCGCGCCCAGGACATCCGCAAGCAGATGCTGGGCATCATGGACCGGTGAGGAGGCTGGCTTGGCATTACCATTACCAACACGGGGGATTCTATTGCCCTAAATTCCTAGACAACCAAAACTATTCATTGTAGACTTTATTATAAATGATGTGTCTCTGCATTTGTCCTGGTCATGTATTTTGTGCAAGAACAGCCACAGTGTATATCTGAACAAGGAAAATAAGTCTGTAGACCCCACTATCATCTTTTACTTAAGTCCAGTAAAACATAATTGAAATATTGCTGTTGTGACAGTCGTCATTTTGCTGTAATTACAGTGGAGAAAATCCCTGGTGTGCTGAATTTTGATCATCTATGTTATTATGAATATGGGTAGGAAAATTGCCGAAAATAGTCACACTGGGTTTCCAATGAAAATTGCTTAATACGAAAAACTACATAGGGTGCTTTTCTCCCCTTGAAAGGAATGTGTAATAATTGTGTAATTTGTGCACTTTATACAATTTTGTACAGTGCAGTAATTTCACATGATGTTACAGTCATTATGCAGAGAACTCACTGCCAGCTCTTCTATAGGAATGAAACGCCTCCCCTCCCACCTTTTATATTAAAACATTCTTTATTTGCATACGAGATCCATTGTCCAGGGCCACGGCAGGTTTGGGATTTAATCTTACGATACCTCTTTAATTATACAAGTCTCATGGATTTTCGCTGGATTACTGTAGGTTGTAGTCAAACCCCTAATCTTTCAGCCGCAGAGTGTCGTGCTCTGACCCCCTCATGTCGCGCTGTCCACACGCTGCCCTGGGTGTGTTCGTTTCCCCCGTCCCACACTGATCCAGCCCCCTCTCTGTTTGCAGGCACAAGCTGGACGTGGTGTCGTGCGGCAAGGCCACGGTGCGCGTGCAGAAGGCCATCTGCAGCGGCTTCTTCCGCAACGCTGCCAAGAAAGACCCGCAGGAGGGCTACCGCACCCTCATCGACCAGCAGGTGGTGTACATCCACCCCTCCAGCGCCCTCTTCAACCGCCAGCCCGAGTGGTGAGTCCGCGCTCCTCCCCCTCCCCCTCGCCCTGGCCCCGCCCACGCTGCCCCGCTTAAAGGGCCGGACCGCGCACGTGTGCCAAACAGATCGATGGAACAGCCATTGTGGGCGTGTCCCACTGTTCAACCAGCCAAACATCTTTTAAACAGCAAAAAATAAATTGCCTGGCATTTCTCCTGTGGTATGAGGCTGGGAGTGCCTGCCAGAGAAGTGGCTGCAGTTGGATCCCTGCATGATTGGTAGAAATAATTGGGTAACAGTGCAAATTGGCTGACGGTAGAATGGTTCTCATGAGCTGAATGTCAGTGCAGCAGTCTGTCGGTTTCCCACTGATTGCCTTGTATGGAAAAAAAATCTTCATAAGTGAAGTATGAACGTGAAAATGCTTTTAAGGGCTCTTTGTGATACAGAAAAGTACCTTCATGTTGCTCTGACTACTCTGTTACTCTGGCTAAACATGATCAGTGTTGCGTAAGTATGTAAGACAATACGGACTGATAAGAATTCTGGAAGGGTGTGGGTGATGTATCCACTTGAAGTTAAAATGCAGACTTGTAATGATAAAAACATAACTCAGAATGATAGGAATTGTGGTACCTTTGCAGGCAATGGTTGTGAGGGTTACTCAACAACTGTATTTTGTTTCAAAATATTGATTACTTTCCTCATAATAAGTTTCTCAGATATGTTTTTTAAACATATGTAATGAGATTGAGGATGCTTGGATCATTTGTTGAACCTTGTCTTGTAGTTCTCAAGCTATGATGTAAACCTGTCTCTAGGCTGATAATTGTATGCCAGTCGCATTGCCATATAAACCTCAGGCATTTCAGTAAATTGTTTAATGCTGCCTAGTTTAGGCTTTTTCTGATCTTAAACAGCGCAGCCTACTGTAATTGTAAAACTTACAGACTTATCATCAAAGCTTTTTTTTTAGCTTAAACACTATTCATTCAAGTAAAACCCATGATTGTGAAGAAATAAGCTTAGAACATGCTTTAACTACTATGTGTGAAGAATAAAATGCGCTGCACTTACAGAAAACAGAGTGCTGCATGATTAACTTGGAGCTTGAAGCTCAATCTGAAATCAACAAAAATCCTCAGAAAATCTGTAGGCCAGCACTACAGAGTGAAGACAGTTGTTCAGGGACCAGTGTGAATTTAACATTCATTGGGTACATGTGTAATACCATGTGGAGTGTATTGCTGTATCATGTGGATATGGGATGTGGTAAAGTCTCTGCTGTTTATCAGATGTGAGTAACCCCTCCTCCATGTGCCTCTCCCTCTCTCCCTCAGGGTGGTGTACCACGAGCTGGTGCTGACCACCAAAGAGTACATGCGGGAGGTGACCACCATCGACCCGCGCTGGCTGGTGGAGTTCGCCCCGGCTTTCTTCAAGGTGTCGGACCCCACCAGGCTCAGCAAGCAGAAGAAGCAGCAGCGCCTGGAGCCCCTGTACAACCGCTACGAGGAGCCCAACGCCTGGAGGATCTCGCGGGCCTTCCGTCGCCGCTAACCCCCCGGAGTGCACCCCCAGCCCCCTCAGCGGACCCCTCCCAAATCTGCCAGCTCTGCTCACTATCTGAGCCAGCTTTCTCAGCTGGAGCTTTCGACCCCCTCTTCGAAACCTATCAGTTTCATTCTCTCATGTGTTACAGGTGTTTTCTGCTTACTTAGGGTGGCAGTTTACGGTGCTCAGTGAATACTGGAACTGATATGTGAGCGGACATTGTTGCATGCCTTGCATTTATATCACCGATACAGGCTAGAGCTCACTTCAGGGTTGGGGTTTGGATAAGGGCTTATTTTGGGTTTGAGGGTGGAGAGGTAATGGTAGGACCAGGATTCTTCTGATAATGGTAATTACAAAACTGCCTCCTTTTTTCCACATTACTGTGTGACTATGTACATACGTGGTTGTTATACATTAGGTATAATGTAAGACAGTTGTTACTGTTGTTTTTTTTTTAACTCCATTTAAAAAAGGTTTAATTTACTACTCTTTACTTGTACTGTGATCGTACAAGTAGTTGCCAAGACTGACTGTAGGTCATGGCTTTTCCCCCTATAAAGAAGGGGAGATCTGTTCTGTCAGTAGGATGCTTTCTGTTGTTTGAGCAGTTGTCATATGTGTGCCGGCTGCTTGAAATAGATCTGTTTGAGGGGGACGTAGAAATGATCGAGCGCAAACTGAATGGCGGGGAAGTGGACATAACTGAACTGAGCAAAATTGCCAGTAAAATCATCCAGCGAGGTCAGTGCAAGGTGAAAATGATCCCCATCCTCTGATATGGCTGATATTACATTAACAGGCTAGAATTACATGACCTCGAACTGAAAGGGAGATGCTTCTCTAGAAGCGAGACGTTTATCCCAAGAAGCAGTGCAGGATGTCAGTTAATCCTCTCAAGCCAACAAAAAAATCTTTAATTTCCTTTTTTTTCCCCTTTTGGTTTTCAGCATTTGTCTCTAACTGGTTCCTGTTTCTCAGGCAAGAACTTGTCTCTGACGCCCCCTATGGGCCAGGCAGCGCCAAACCCGAAAACAAGCGGGCGAGGCTGGAGAGACGAGCGTGGTGAAACGCCTAGAATAAGGGATAATGTGAAGGGAGCTGGCAGCCAGCTGAATTACCTGCTCTTTGTACGCGGCGTGGACTGTTTTGGAAAGGTTTTTCGGGATCTGACAGACCCCTACCTCTCAAGGCTTGGCAGAACCTGCAGAGGACGTAGAAGAGTTCCAGAGCCTCACTTTAAACAAACAGAACCACAGAGCCCATGAGTCACGGCTGGCAGCCACCTCCCCCTCTCTACACAGTCCAGGGGTGCAGCGGCCAGAAAATGCCTTTTATATTTGTATCATATATTTTTAAAATAAAAGAAATTGTAAGAGCTGTGTACATACTCCGACACACGATTGGGTCTCTTTTTCTGTTGAACAGTGCTTTGCTTTATTAGTGGAAGCTTCTCCGTGTTCATTAAAAATTCTGTCCCTTTAACAATGTGGTGTGTGATTGTAATCTGTTCAGTTGTTTGTCTTGTTTCAGATTTCTAAGTACGAAACAGTTGGCTAGTGGTTATGTTAGACATCACTGTTATAACAAATGATGAAACCGTTGCTTCAAATAAAATTTCTATGAAATTCCAGCTTCGTGGCATCAGGGACTCTGTTTTATGTCGTGGTGCTTGGTGCTTATGTCGTGGTCATCGTTGGTGAGGATTTGATTTGCAGGTGCCGTGTTGCTGTTGCCCTTTGGAATGGCACTGTGTTTGAAGGCTGTAGTAAAAATGTTTTGCAGATGTTTAAATGGCCTTTTGTAAAATGGAAAAAAAATTGTTTTCTTGTGTGACACTCTAGGCATTCAAATGTGACAAGTGTACCCCCTCCCCAAACACAAAGAAAAATAAGCACATTCATTTTCTGTGACACACACAATCTGTCACACCATCCTGTGTTTTTGTGTTTTTTTGGTCTCTGACGCTAAGAGGCGCAGGAAGCGTTTGAAAGCCATTTTACCTTTTCTCCATACAGCCAAAATTTTGTGTTTTTCTTCCTGTGTTCAACACGCATGTCCTCTTCTCAGAAAATCTGTTTCCCTGTATCAAATTTGTGTGGGCCTGAATATTTTTTTGCCTTTTTTGTTTCTATAATTAGAGAAAGAGCAGTACATCATTTTTCCATTGTGTGATTTGTGAAGACAAGGGAGCGTGGAGCGGTGTCGTTCAAGTCGCTACGTCCAGAGTGACCTTTACTACTGCATCTGTGCCTGGTCCGCACTGAGAGGTTTGCAACGTCTTTCCGCCACACTCACAGTGGCCTTTGTCACCACGTTACTTAATGTCCAAACAGGGGTGGCCCTGCTCCAGTTTTCTGCCTGAGCAGTTTGCTTCAAATAATTACCGTGTTAACTGAGCCAATTTAACCTGCTCCTAGTTATGAGGTTTAAAGAGAGCTGAAAATCCCATTTGAGGGTAGGCTTATTGTAGTATTCAGGCAAGCTTTCAGTCCTGTCCTTATGTGAAGCTGAAAGAGTAAAAAGAGTCTAGTGACTTTTTTATTATGGTTACTCAATAAATTGGGAAGACAATGCTGTTGATGGTGATGTTTCTTGGTTGACCAATCGATGATATTCTTGCAAATATTATCGATTGTATCCATAGATAAGATATATATCTTAGAGGAATTAAGAGTAGAATATGTTCTGTGAAATGAGATGGTAGTTTCTAGTTTAATACACTTACATCTGTGGTTGGCTGTGACCTACTGATGATGTCTAAAGTCTTTAAATTGTGCCTATGGATTGTAAACTAGAAAATTAACTTCATTAAAGGCATTGGTTCTTCTTCAGTCATATTATGGTTGATGAAATCCTTATTCATAGAGTGGCCCGCTTATTAGTCATATTCGGATGTGTGAATTTCATTGCCTTCCGCCCGTGACCTTTTGAAGTCATAATAATTCTGGAATTTTAAAGTGCAAAGCTCTATTTTTGATGTAAGGGGAAAGCTTTAGAACATGGCGCTAAATTAGAGGGGATAAAAGCGGGGAAATGGTTAGAAGACCCACATCAAACAGTGATTGATACAGGGCCCCTGGAGTTGCCCCTGGAGGGGGAGGGGCGGAGGGGGAGTGTGTCTCAGCCTGCACAGGGGACCAGGTGTGCTGGGCCGATGTCTCCCGGCTGATGATGTCACCGTCTGCGCAATCCCATTCAAAGAGTAGAGTTTCACTACTCTAACCTCGCACCGCAATCAATCATGCATGTCACTCCATACTGAGCTTTACGCCATCCACTGTGGGTTTCCTTTGCGATCAACCGGCCAGTGTTGTGTTGGGAGTGCAGTGTTGGAGAACCGGCGCATCCAAGTTTTTGAGCAGAGTCATTTTCCAACTTTATCTTCCTTCACTTGGGGTTTGAAATATCCAACAATTTCCAAGCATTACTCAAAGGATAAACAGAAAACTAGCTTGCTTGGAGACTTGCTGTTGCTGGCCTGGGTCCCAGAGCTTGACCAATGAGACTGGTAAAACACATTAGTCCCTTGCATATCCTCTTAGATTTAGCAAAATTTGCTTTTACATAGTGGTGGAAATGTTGTTACTAACCAGACCTCACTTCCTTACACACTTCTCAAGCAGCTCGGCAACACAGCAGCCATGACACGATCCAGACAGAGACAGACCCCAGACCAGCGCCCGTCCTGAGCACCCGGCCCCCTCCAGGCCGGCGCGGGAAGGATCTGTCGGCAGGCGGGCGGCGTGCTGACGGCGGCCCAATTAGAGGGCGAGGACTCCCGCGGTTCTTTTCTCTGGCAGAGAGTCCGGCCCAGCCGCACCTCCATCCGAGGGCCTTCTGGCCCTCCACATGCCGCGCTGCGGTCAGCCCCCCTCTCCCCCCGTCACCTCAGACCGGTGCGGACCGAACGGGGGCTGCCGCCCCCATGCCAACCCCCACACTGCCCGGTGCAGGCTGGGAAGCTGGATCCCAGCGGTCTGTGTGCTCTTCCCTCTGCGGAATGTGCAGCCCAGCGGGATCACCTCCGAACAGCACAACATGAGGTGAGGCAGCTGTGAGCATGCAGGTTTACAATCAAATGTTTATGACTAAACATACTGTAAAGGTGTTGATGTACATCCAAAGAATTGTACTGGGTGCAGTGAGAAATTCAGTCAAGTAAATAAAAAATACCTGCACACTGTTACAATGCTATCTGCAATACAAACGCGTTTTGAGTATTGTCAGTTTTTTTCTATTTTAAGATGGCAATAATTGTCAAGTGTTGCCACCTGTCACCAGTCAAAGAGCCCAAGCATAATAAGCAGATTGTACCGGTTATATTTAATAACCCTTTGCTTTACATTGCAGTCTTCTTTACATTGTGACCTTTTGAATGGATTTGCCCGTTGTTCCAGTTACTGTTATATGAATAATGCAAATATCAGAATGGAAAACTGTATCAGCATCACACAAAAAAGCACAGTCTCTGTGTAGTATTAATATTGGGTCTTTATTAAGTGATCAGTTTAACCACTGTCATGTGTTTTTGATAGAATAGGCCTCCGAAGTGAGAAGAATACAGCTTTTAAAACCGAGTCCCTAACAGGATTCATTTAAACAAAACACCATAGCCATATATATACAAGGGGTAGGGCGAGCGTGTGCAAGGGGGCCAGGAGTGTTAGTACATGTAGCCTTTGGAGTAGGACTGGGGGCCCATGTTGGGGCCGGACTGCTCAGGGAGGTAGGGCGCGCCCTCGTCCAGGTGGGACAGGGGCACGGTGTCCTCCTCGTTGACGTAGCGCTCGAACTCGGCCTTGAGGCTGGGCCGCTGATTGTCGGGGAAGGCCAGGGAGATGAGCGCCTCCGGCTCGCACACGAACTTGTACACGTAGCGCTCACCCGCTACCTGCAGCGCAAACACAGAGGGACAGGGTCAGCGTGGGCGTGAATCACACCACAATATCAATTCCATGCAGAAGACTTTACATTACATTATTGGCAATTAGTAGATTATCTTATCCAGAGCAACTTACATAGGTTACGATTTTTACATGTTATCCATTTATACAGCTGGATATTTACTGAGGCAATTTTGGGTGAAGTACCTTGCCCAAGGGTACAGCAGCAATGCCCCAGCAGGGAATCAAACCGGTAACCTTTCGATTATGTGTCCTGCTCCTTAACCACTAGGCTACACTGTCGCCAGAAGACTGACTCACAAAACTGACTAATCACTCATTGCTGTTTGTGTCCAGATTAGGTGCCCATGGAGTATATGCATCTGCCAAGCTGTGCCATTCTCCCAAGAGTTATTGTGTCCGGTTATGAATGGAGCCATGCGGCCCAATTGATCAGTTCTACTGTATTGGTCCTGTGTATAGGTGGAAGGTGTTTTTATTTAATTATAAATACGCAGATGAAAGGCAGTCCGGAGCTGACTCGCATTATAATGAAGGGAGTGCCCTAAAAGCTTTGATCTGGCAGCAAATACGTTCAGTACAGCTCTTGGCAGATGGAGCGTTTGGCTTTTCAAACAATGGCGTTGTCCAAGGGCTTTAAGAAATTAAAAGAGGAAAGTGGGGGCTGTGTCCTACGATGGCTGTGGGAGACGGACAGGGTTAGTGTGCGGGTTTGGGTTGACCGGCTACCTTCTGCATGATGCCCTTCTCGTAGTAGTAACGCAGGGAGCGGCTCAGCTTGTCGTAGTTCATGGCCGGCCGGTTCTTCTGCATCCCCCACAGCCTGGCCACCTGACAGAGAGGAGCGAGAGGAGACATGCTGTGAGCGGCCAACAGAGTCCCGTCCCTCAGCAGGAGAACAGATGGAAGCTTTCTCCACATGTTCCGATTGGAATCCTGATACAATAAGGACTTCTACATGCACCATTTTGGCTCTTTTGTTTCACATTATTACACTGATTACTGGGCAGGCAAACATCTCCATCCAAGGGAGAATTTGCTGCGCTTGGTTTTACAGCTTGCATAGCAGTATTATTACGTAACCATTAAGAACTACACGATTTTTCTGGAGAAATTAAGGTGAAGCATGATTAAACCAGCAACGTCCCACATGGAAGGACCAGAATATAGTGCTCTGACCACCATACTAAACAGTGTCTCTTCTTTATTTGATTTTTAACCTTGGTGGCCTCCCAGGACTGGACATACTCTGATGTGCACCTGAGAGAATGACCCACGCCAGCGTCACATTCGTGATTGGATTTGTTATTATGTATGCCGTTTGAATTGCGACCAAAATACCACATCTCATGAAGTTAAAAATACCCCCGCGGCAGGTTGTCATACCGCGCGTATCAGATGCCACCCCCTCAGACATTATAGGCTTAACCTCCAGCTGAACTCAGGGAGAGAACTCGGGGCCAGTGCCAAAGGAATCTCTGCGTTGTGCCTCTCGCCCAAACACGAGCAATATCCCGGGACAACACTGGCAAGGCACAGCATTAATCCGCTGAGGTATGCTCGCAGACAAAGCAGAGGGATTCCTGCTATTCCCCCTTGGCACTAGCGCCGGTGTCTATGGTGAAGGGTGGCTCGGCGAGCTGAGCGGCGGTTAGGGCATGGGACCGGCCCAGAGGATTGTGGGTTGGCACTCCCAGTGAGATACTGCTGCTCCGCCCGAGCACGGCACAGCAACCACTGCAGTAAACATTTTACCCCATCAATTTGTAGAATTTTATGAGTGAGCAAACTGAAATGCTTGGACAAGAGCAGCTACTAACGAAGTTAGTTTTCACCACCATATTCAGCCTACAGAAACTTGGGATTTGTACCAAAGGGCTAAATACATGAGGGTAGCAGTTTAATCGGAAAATGTTTAGGCTACGGCTATTCCTGTCCCAGTGAGCTTAACCTCAAAGGTGTTTAAGTTGGCAGACAGAACTATGATGTGAGGAGGAGGTGTGTTTGTCCAGGACAGGACAGTCTATTGCTCCCTCCTCACACTGAATATACAGTAATGAGTAATCCATGGACTCTAATGGAGTATCAGCACATTTCAGATCAGTGCCAAGGCCACAGGGCACTTCCAGAGGCTACTAGGGGCAGTTCTCTCTGTTGATGACTTTTCCAGGCTTGGAAAGTTCAGTAAAGTGTTATCCCATTATTACTGAGCTGCTACAGCATAGGGTTCTGAAAGATCTGCTGTCTGTGGCTGAAGCCTTACTATGAGATTGGGGCTATGGAGATAGCTTAGCATGCAACCTTCCGTTTTATTATGTTTGAATGTTCCTCCACAGGTAAAAAATACTGGTGCATTTTAATTTTGCAATAATTTAATGGGATGTCAAGGCTGGCGTGGTGCAGACAGCAGCCACAATGGGCACTGCAGTCACATGGTGATGAGATGCATCCTTCCCAGTGAACTCCACCGGCCTGTCCAGAGGCAACACTCTGCAGCCCAGCATTTTAAAGCCTTTTAAGGGCCGTTTCTGGGCTGTTTTGCACGAGGCAAAATCTGACTTCCCCTGTTTTCTCACCATGAGATCATGCATCTCAAAAACGAGTATGTAGGAGTTCAATTTTCTTAAATGTTTTCTTGCTGCGAGACATTTTCTTATGCGACTCCCCTTGTTTTTCCTGCTAAAAAAAACCAGATAAGAATGGTGTGTTCTTTTGAAATGACTCACAAAGGACATTTCTTGAGAAATGCCAAAAACACGAAAAGTCAGAACATCTTAAACATCCCTTTTTAGGACATAACAATCTTGTAGTAAGAAAATATTCTATCATAAATCATATTTTCAAGAAATGTTGTAACCCATGGACTAAGTTATTCTGTGGCAATTGTGACCTGGTGGTCATCCTGAATTGGCTAAAAGAAACACTCAAGGGAAGAGGTCAAACAGGAAGTGGGGGACTCTCACCTCCTCGGGCTCGATGAGTTTGAACTCCATGCCACGGCCAGTCCAGGCGATGAAGTGGGCGTTTGCAGGGTCGTCCAGCAGGGCCACCAGGAACTGCCACAGCTGCAGGGAGCCGCGGCGCTGGTAGGGGGCGCCCTCGCGGAACGCAGTGCCCGCTTCCTGCTTCACCTCACCTGTCACAGAGGAAAAAGGCTACTAGTTAATGTCCATATACCATTTTCAACACCTCTCTTCTTTCTACAGTGTCTATTTAAGTTGTAAAGTAACTGTACTAGTTCACTACCTCTGTATGAGGCATTGTTATGATGGTATTCATGTTGAAGTGGCAAGACAAACAACATGGGTACTGATTCAATGGATATGGAGAACTGCATTAGCAATGGGTTCACCTGTCCCTGATAATGTAGCCCAAAGCCCAAGAGTTCTAGAATATGGTACAGTTTTAACAGTTTTTATAGAAAAAAACATAAGAACATAATAGCACACTAGTTACTGATGCTCTGATTTTGAATAGTTATGTTCCTGAATAAATTAACACAAATAAGTATTCACAAGTTCATTCATTCATTACAAAAACAGTGTGAAGTTGTCAAAGCACTTGAGATCACATGACATGTCAGTCTTTAACTGGCTATTGAGTATGCAGTGAGTTCAGCCATTATCACTTGCATCTCACAGCAAGCAGATAAATCACAGGGCGCTCTAGGACAATGGCACACCTGCCTCAGTGATGTCATAAGAGCTTAAATGCTCCTTCCAGCTGAGGAAACCCAAGCCACTTAGGTTTGAGTGCCTATCACGTAAAAGCTCAGAGTTATTGTTTTCTGACAGCATCTGATACTTTATGCACCATGAGACTTGAACAAGGAGCGGATAGTGATACAAGTAATGAGAAGGCAGTTCAGTGATTCTATCTTGGCAACGCATGGGCAAACAGATTCTGTTTCCATGTCTGAAGTACCCATTTGGACCCTCTGAGCTGAAGGCTAGCAATACTTGACCTCACAGTTACCATTAAAATATGTATCAAACTAGGTCTTTATATTGAGTATAAGGTTTTAGAAAATACATCCAGTGATGGATTTTGTCTGGATTTAACATGCACGCCCTAAAGGTGTTTGACAAATGATTGCTATGCCCGACCACTTTCCCCAAGTATATCATTTCTTCTTCCACAGAACCATTTCAGGTGCATTATGGGAATGCAGACAGAAAATAATGTTTTGATCTGTCTTGCTGAAGGAAAAGAACTTGGACCAGTGCTAGACATTTAACATGCCAAACATTAAGCCTAAACCTGGCAAATCACAACATCTGATGTGAGATACAAGAATTTTGATACAAGATGAGATGATTAACTCTCCTTTGCTTTTACGGTGAAAGGCTCTAACCCTCCCCCTACAGAAACAACGCTCTCAGCAAATGTTGGCATAAAGCCATATGGAAAGCTGACTTTGATCAAATCCGGAACTAGCGTAAGTCCAGTGTTTCTCAGGGAGTAGATCTGAAGCTCCAATTTTACCTTCAAACTTCTCTGGAACAACCCGGGAGTCATTCTCAAAGGGAAAGCCTAGGAAATAAAATAGAAAGGGACTTGGTTAAACACAGTCATCAGTTTATTTTTCTAAATGTTAATGAAATCTGCTTGCATTAGGAAAAGCAGATTTTACCATCTCTCATTTCAACAAACAAGAGCTACTGGGATGATGGCTGTCCACAAGGAAGAGTGTATTACAAGCCTGCAGTTTGGACTACAGCTCTGGAGTGACTAAATGACTTATTAATAAATAAAATTAAGTGGTTGTAACTGTTGCTCTTCGAGGTCTGTGATGCTATGGTTTATTTTGAAAAACGAAAGTGGTGCTCTGGTGTTCCTCATCTGTGACACGCGGGCCCAGGCGTTGTGGACTTTGGGCCTGCATGAAAAGGCCTCTCTCCGTCTGTCGCTTCCAGTCTGTGGAGCTTAGCTCCCTCGCTGGGAGCGGGGATAATAAGGCAGCCTGCGCGAGACATGAGAAAAAGCCGAGGGCCGGGTCGTCCTCTCCAGGAAAAACAGTCCCCTTTCCCAGCAGTAACGTTTACCCCGGAATGCTCCAAGGCTGGGGAGACATTGTCTTTGCCAATGGAAACACAGAAACTCCTGGACTGGGTTAGCCAATAGCCACAGGGTTGAAGCCAGCCCAGATGCACTGGCTGGTTTGATGCAGCTTCCACTGACGTTTCCAACAGCAGCAAGCATCACCATGGGGGGTGGGGGGTGGAATTGAGTCCTCTAGCACCTTTGCTCTTCTTCCATGTGGCCAAATGACGAAGAGGAAAACTGAGACCATTCATGTCCTGCTCTACCTTAAAAACACCCCAGACACCTATTAACCCTTTCAACATTTGAACATTTAAGATATGGTGGAACGGGCTAGTCTTACGCTGAGTGTGACTGAGATGTGGGCTGTTAAAAAAAAAAAAAAAAGTTTTATTTATAGAGCTAGATGTTGACAGAACATTTAAATTGCATGTCAGCGGCAGACTGATTTTCAAGGACTACCGTCTTCTTGATCTCTGGGAGACAAGGCTCAAGGATGTTCTCAAGCTCTGTTATTTAGTGCAATGGAAAAGACACAAAAGAAGGCAAAGGTGAATGGAGGAGTTCTAAGACTCTAAGAACATGCTGGCGTGAGGTCTCAGCTGAAATACAGAAGGCTGGTGCTCACCCTCGTTGCTGTGCAGGGGGTTGGGGTAGCCCTCGTTGTGGAGGTACATCGAAGGGCAGCCAGGCACGTCTGTAAAACACATTAACAAAATCCAACCTTTACTCCTTGGCTTGATAACAACATTCACAACAAATCACTGCTTGGTAAATACCCTTGGAATCTTATCATTATGAATGTATGGTGTGATGAGAAAAGTGATGAGAAAAGCACTTTTAGGTGTATTGCATTTAGTGAATGTTGTTTTTCTTTCACTTGCCTTTTTCTGGTATTGTATTCTGGTATTTGGTATTATTTTGGGTAACCAGAATCTGACTGAAGCCCACGCTTGTTCTGGAGTAAATATTATGGGATTCCCTTTATGAGACTTCCATTCATCATAATGTTTTGTTTTGGTGTCAAGAGCGAGCACTTGGTTCCTAACCACAGTTATGTGGCCCATTCGCATGCAGGGGCGCTCATCCCTGGAGAGCCCAGCCATAAGGCATGACTAATCAACATGCAGAACCATTTCAATGTGTCGGCCCGGGACTGAGAATGCGCAGGGATGGAATAAAAACAGGAAAATGTGCTGCGGGCTTGCCACAGCCCTCTAGGAATCAGTGGATCTGAGTGGATTTTACATACACTTACACATCCTACGCACACACGCACTCTCACATGCTCACGCACACACACACACACACACACACACACACACTCTCACACTCACATACATACACGCACACACACACACACACACACACACATACAGACAGACAGACAGACGGGCAGACAGACAGGCAGACAGACAGGCAGACACACAAAAACACGCACATGGTTGCAAACAGCCCTATGTGGTGTGTGAGTGGAGTGCACACCGCAGCACAGAGCAGGCGAGAAGGCTCAGCTCCACTGCCTCTCTCTCCCACAGTGACTCACATTTGGAGAATGCAATGATCTGGCTGTGATTAGCCGCCATTGAGGAAAATGAAACATCTGACACCAGTATGCCCCTCGGTTTCTCTGCTGCACCGACGAGGGGACGTGACCGATTGTGAAATTTATTGTCGTCGCCCTTTGTTACTAAGGAGAGAAAAGATTGCTGTTTCCTTGGCTTGACTGGCTTGGCTCATGCCATGCTGCTATGAATAGCTTGGTTACATTTTGCTACAGTCGGTACTGAATAAATCGCGCTGGTGACACTGCTATTGTGTGAGCAAAAATAATACAGGGATCACAGACATCAACTTGGCTGGCAGGCTTTTCTCAGGACAGCGCTGTCAGGGCAGGCAAATCCAGGCGAGAGGAGCTCAGACCGAACCGTCGGTCCAAATCAAACACGCCTGCCAGCCAACTGATAACACAAATACACAGCCAGCCTGTGCCCCGCCTCTGATAAGACTGTTTATCCGGAAATCAAACATCCTTTCCTCCCCCCGGTCATCCTTCTTCGTCTGGCTCCCCGGGCCTGTGTGAGCCGCGGCGCGATGGGAAAGGGCCGCACGTACACGTCAGAATGTGGCGGCTGTCGTGTCGGGTCAAAACAACAAGGGAAAAACAAACTGATCTCGAGCGAACGCGCGCACGCTGCCCGCTTTGCTTCAAAGGAGATGCGATCTCGTTTCCCAGGGACAGCGGGTGCCCTCCTCTGTGATGCTCCTGATATGCGTGAAGATTGCTGCTCTGCACCGTACGGCCAGGACGGAGAACCGCCGGCATCTGGGCATCAGCGTTTTTGGGCTGTGTCTCCGGTCCCTGCCTGCAGGAACACCGTGAGCCGCGGTGGAGCCGCCGGGAGCCCTTGCCCTATCCTCGCCGCCGCAGGCTCTCTCTGTCCCTTCCCCCCCCCGCCCTGCCCCCCTTCCCCCGGTCGCTGCTCAGCGGCAGAGGCCGCTGCTCGGGTTACCGCGATCGCGGTCCTTTTTCCGCGATGATTTCATCGCTCTGCAGAAGAGGAGCCCGCCGCAGCAACCCGACACCCGGGAGGGGCCGGGGATACAAGCCTTCCCAGCGGCCTCCATTTTCTCAATGAAATTCCCTGCCCTTTTTTTCCAGAGCAGGAGGGGACGGGGAGAAGAGTGGAGAGGAGGGGGGGCTTGTGTCAAAAGGCACAATTGAGACTTCTGCGGTTTGTCGTGAGCTTGAAAGAGGGGAAGGACGGAGGGAGGGGGAGGGCTGGGGAGAGTGAAGGGGAGGCTCAACAAGGTCATGGATTTTTAAACCTCTCTGGGACTTCTCTCTCTCTGAAAAACCACTGGCATCGTACAGAAAGCAGACCCACTTTTAGACACCACCTCCAAACACTCAGGCTGAACCATTAGTTTCAGCTGCCTGCAAAACTGGGGTCCTGGACAGACATACTACCCTTCAGTTTCATCCACATTTTGGTTTCATCCAAGGTTTATATTACTGGAGCCAAACGTCAGACCTGATTATGGCTTCGGTGGTTGAAGCCAAATTAATGACTGTGCGTTGTTGATGTTTAAAATTGTTCGTACTTAATTTTAAACTGCGTGTTCTTGCTCTTGTTTTGGTAAGATTTTAAACTGATTTTTGCTGTATTGTAAAAGCACGTTCAGACACATACAGTGAAACTAATACAAACAATGTGCTTAATTAAAGAAAATATGTCTTTTTTTTACTTAATAGCTTGTAATAGATTTGTATCATTTGATATAATAACCATATAATAGATATTTCTTGGACATAAAGCCACCTCATTCAGACTGATCTATGTCCTGCCATGCCGCACCATGACACTCCGGGTCTTACCTGGCTCATAGGAGTAGTCGGTGGGCTCCTGCTTGACCATCATGTGGGCCGGGGGGTACCTCTGGGGGTGCACGCCTGACATGTGGCCGGCCCGGCTGTAGTGGGGGTCCACATACTCCTGCTTGAAGCTCTGCTGCAGGTAGGGCATGCAGGGGTCGGAATGCTGCCGCTGGTATCCCCCTCCTCCCCCTCCTCCTCCTCCTCCTCCTCCTCCACCTGCTCGTCCCCTCCCACCTCCGCCTCCTCCTCCGCCCGGGGCGGGGTGGGGGTGCTGCAAGGCCCGGCCCTGCGGCGGGTACGAGTGGCACATCTCCGTAGAGGGCTGGGAGTACCTGGAGCTGGGAGAGCAGAAAAGCCACAGATCCTGTGACGATCAGCCCGCTACTGTCGTGTGGCCAAGCCTGAGATTTCCCTCTGCATGGGAAGCATCTCCATTTACATGGAAAAACAGCACTAAATGCTGCCATAGGGTTCTGCGCTAGTGGAAAGCAGGTTAGACGTCATGCAGAGGGAAAACAACAACATTGTTGTGAGAGAACTAGTAATATTTTTGAACTGAAGATTACAGAAAAGAAGCCCCGCTTCATATATTTTCATATATTTACAATTCAGAGGGGCCTCCGATTGAACGTGTATGTATGTGTATGTTTATGCATGTGTGTGTCTATGCTTCCAGTGTGAGTATGTATGTGTGTGTGTGTGTGTGTGTGTGTGTGTGTGCGCATGCATGCATGTGATAGCCTGTGTGTGCTGCCCCTTACCTGTGGTCCATGGGGTAGCCGTGGCTGGATAGTGGCTGGGACGCAGCAGGGGGGTTCATGTACCCCGATTCTGGCTGGGAGATCAGGGGGGGTTTGGCGGGGTAATGCTGCATGGGAGACATGGGGGTCCCTGGGTTCGAGGTCTTGGGTCCCACTGCTCTCTTCTGCTCATAGGCACTGCAGCGGAAAACAGAGGAGTGCAGTACAGTTACCGCCATTGCTGCAATAACCGCCACCGGGCTGCTTGTGACTGACGGAAGATGACCGGAAACTGGTGGTGGTAGATCGCACGGTCGATGGAAAGTTGGCGTTGCGTTAGCGGGTTGGTGGGACACGGCTCCTGGAGCTAGGGAGGCCTGGCTGCTGTCTCACCTGGCGTAAAGGCACTGCTCCCCATGTGGGTAGGTGAAGGTCTGCTTGTGGCTGCAAGACTGGCTGGGATCGGAGCCGGGACTCTGGGGCTCCTTCTTGATCTTCACTGGGGGGCTGTGGAACGCTACTGCTGTGGGGTGGGGTGGGGGGTGTTGGGGGGGAAGGGGGTTTGAGAGGAAGAGAGAGAGAGATTACATTCTATACCCTGGTCACCAACATTTTACAAGTTACTGGCTGCATGCCTTCATCCTTGGACTCAAATTGAACAAAACTGAGCGACTCCTTTTTGTTTTTTTTTTCCCGTGACTGGGGCTTCCACAGAGTGTATGGTAGAGGAAGTTTCTAAGGTGCCTGCAGGTGTAAACAGCAGCGGCTGCTCTTCTACAGCTGTGCGGAGCTGCGTTCGTGTGCCAACTGCAGTGGGCGGCAGACTGGCCAGAACAGGAACAGCCAAAATACGACTCAGGGATAATTACACCCTTAATTCACAAGCTTAAGGAGAGCTCCTCGTACGAGAGCTTTGCATGGCCCTGTTTTCGCGCCCCCCCCCCCGCGTCTGAGGCGCTGTGAAGACGAAAGGAAGCGTTGCCTTTCCAGTCAGATTAAAGGGATGAGAAAATATTTTAACAAGATTTTGAGAGAGAAGAGGAGATTAAAGACTCATCCTCCCCCTTCTACACATTCAGACGCTACACAGAGAATAATGGGATTTGAAATCGGATGCCAAGGTGTCACAATAAAGAAGCGTGTGTGTGTGTGTGTGTGTGTGTGTGTGTGTGTGTGTGTGTGTGTGTGTGTGTGTGTGTGTGAGAGAGAGAGAGAGAGAGAGAGAGAGAGAGAGAGAGAGAGAGAGAGAGAGAGAGAGAGAGAGAGAGAGAGAGAGAGAGTGTTTAGTGAAGTTTAGTGGTGTATGCTGCTTTGCTACATGTATTGTGTCTTTTCCTCTCTTTCCTACTTGTGGCTTGAGTGTAAGTATTAGGGTGTGGGGCTCTTAACACAATAACTGAATAGTGTCATTCCCATCCAGGCAATTCAGTCTCTCTATACCCTTCTTTGAATCCATCTCCTCATCTGTTCGAATGGAATCCTCATTAAAGAGAATATCAGGAAGCTTTGTTTTAGGTTGCAAATCTACACTCCCATCTGAGTTCTGTAGATATGTGAAGATGAAGCCATTTACTAACAGATCAAAGCACATTGACTACAAATATAAAGGAGATCAAAACAGGGAACTACAGGCAAAGGATCAATCAATCACACTTTGGGCAAGAACAAAGATGGAAGACATCAGACCTGCTGGGTTTCAGGCTACGTTCTCACAAACTTCAGTTGAGAAGATGCGCTCGCCACAGCTCCCAGGATCCCAACAGGCGTAATCATTGTAGGATGGCTCATTAACATCAACATAAATTACATGCATACTGTGTCTGAGGCCTCTCTTCTTCTAAACCCAACCGACTGGTCAACGGGGACGAAGGAGAACACTCGGCCTCAATTAGTGGGAGACGTCTGCCTCTCAACTAAGCAATACTCAGGGAGTCACCCAATTAATGAAGCAGAGGTACAATGAAGGATACAGTGGGAACGTTTAACCAGATTATGTACGGGTCTGTGACTGAGGATAAGAACAAATTTAAATTACATGTAAATGGCCCTTAAAAAGTGACGGCTGATCGACAACGAGAGAAGGGAAAACAGGAATTAGACTGCATAGAAAGAGAAGAAATGAAAGATAAAAAATGCCGTTATTAAATTACTCATTGTTAAGTAATGACCAGCCTGAATACCTTCGAAAACTGCAATCAGCGTAGGGCAAACAATATTGGAAAAATAGAAGCGTAGATTTTTCAACGTGACGCTCTAAATTGAACTTGACCCGGCATTATACATCCAGTGCTGGCCTTACAAAAAAGTACTTGGGAAACAAGTCTCAGCTGCTTCTGATTCTTTCTTTTCCTTTTAGGCTGTTTTCACACTGTGTTTTGCAGTAACATCACTCACTGTCTTCTTGACTCATATGTCCTTTTTTTCCCTGAAATGAGAGGGTCACGAACTCCAACACGGAGCATAACAGCCGCTCAGTGTTTGGATGTTCTGGGACAGATATTGTACACATCCCGTACGCAATGTTACGTCATGGAACATTCTGAGGGGTCAGCTAGCCTCCAGATTTGGCAGCGGGAGTGCAAAAAAATTAGCATATTCCACAGCGGTTATTTCAAGATCGGATGAATAAACGTTTTTGTCCAATTTTTCTTCCTAAGAATAGCAAACGCTCTCAACCCGCTTTCTGGGTGCTCGGGGTGTGGCGCTTGAGCCTTGGCATGCCGTCTTTGTTTTATGGTCCTCAATAAAGCTAGAAAGCCTTTTACACATGGAAATAAAAAATGCGTTCATAAAAACAGCAAAAGGATTTTCATTTTATTTAAAGGCTCAACTTCCTGTCCTTGGCATTGTTTTCCAAATTTTTTTCCGCTGCAACAGGAAGTGAATTTGTTTAAAAAAAAAAAAAAAAGTCACCCCAAGGTCAATTTGGCTTGACAGTACAAATTGACAGGTTTGACAGAATTATTGGAAAAAGCAAATCAACAACAATGAAAGGCCAAAGATGGTCCTTTTTTTGCCTGTGTAAATAGTTGAGGAGGTGGCGGGGGGTGAGAGGTGATGGTCATGGCTGAGTGCTTTAGGAAGAGGAGCCCCCATTGTGCCGGACGATGGCCGCCCCTCATCGACACCCACTCCAAAGGCACTCATTGTGTCAGCTCTGAAACAAAGCTTGCCCCCCCCCCCCTCCCGCGGCCCGGCGTCAAACACGGTGCCTTTCTCATTCAGATGGTCAGCCTTCCTCCCCCCACCCCCGCCAGTGACAACGTGACCAATAACTGTGCCCTCCGGGGATTTCCATTTGAGGGGGGAAAAAAAGTCTGTCAACGATGAGTGTTGGAGAAATCCTCACAAAGACTTAACCGGAAACAACCAAAATTGTCTTTGTTTGTGATTGACAACAACAGTAACAACAAACAATTTGAGCAAATCTAATGCTCTAGTGAATATTTGCATATTATCAGTCTTGACAGAAACACAAGACTCGAATGATATAAACAGAGAGGTATTGATTAAAAAAAAAAAAGATTTACATGTGAAAAGCCTTCAATAGCCAAAGCCATATGTCTGAATGCGTGGCCCGTTTGTTAAGTAAAGGTTGACCAGTGTGATGACGCCACAGAACAGAATCATAACAGCTGATATGAACAGACCTGTGAAAAGCATACAATGCATAAACATCAGCCATGACTGACTTGTAATTGAGACCCATGTACGCTCGGTCGGCGTGGGCCAGGCAGTGCACTCCTGCTGGGAGATTCCTACTGCTAAATAACCATCTGGTCCTTCTGTCACTTATCAGCTGTGTATGTGCGCTCCTTGGGGTGGTACCGCTGTCCCACGTCTACCCCGTGGTGAAGGCAGGTGACTCAGTGGATGGGCGGCTATGGGTACAATTAAAACAAGTCGCTAATTTAGGTTCACAATCATAGGTGTTTTGACTTGCGCTCCAATTATCCAATTGCCACTTGTAGGGCTTTCACTTTTAGTCATTCAGTTAATTCATCTGAGATTGAGATAAAGAGATCAGACTTTATTTATACTGCAACTCCAGGAGCGCCACACCGTATGTGTGTCAGTTCCCATTCTAGACAAATTCTGCAACAGGTCAGCAGTTCTTCAATAGTGAAACCATCCCACCAGATCAGTAAATAAAAATGTATCCACACCTCAAAATGTGTTAAGAAGGATTCCTTCTACACCACATGGATGAAAGCGTGTGTGTATTGTTCAGAGGAAGTGAATGACAGCACTTAGACAGTAAGTGGGAGGCCCCGTGTCAGGGTAATCACTCCGGTAAAAGGGAAACCTGGTGCATTAGTGGTGTAGCGGTGGCACATCAACAGAGACAGCAGACGTAACAATTGCATATCACTGGATTTATATGTGACAATGGAGAGCACTGGTTTCTGGGATACTGCTTAACACTTCCCTGACAACTGGCTTCTTCTTTTTGTGAGCAAGACACTTGTTATTTTAGCCTGGGTGAGAAAACACCTTTGCCAATTTGTGTGAAAAACACAAAGGATGATGTAAAACATCTCAGGGAGACATCTCCTGCCTGTACTGATTTAGAATGAGATCCCACTTTACATGTTTCAGGATACCATGTGCAAGATACTTTGAGTTGCTTATAGCAAGCTGTTGTTATAAAAGTTACTGAACCACTCAAAAGCAGCTTGTATTGAGCCCCTATCCTGTCATTATGAGCAGTACTAGAATCTCTTATTAGACTGTTCAATACACTGATCTAGGTATTAAAATTTGACAGTTTGAAAGCTGAAAAGGCCATTAAATTTCTTGGTGATAAGATTTCGCAGAGGACAAATTCACAGAGGAGAGGAAAACGAGGGAATTCCCTTGTTACCGAAGCAGAGCAGATAGATCTGGATCTTCTTTCTGCAGCAGCAATAATCCCATAATTTGGCCGTTACATCTGGGATGAAAGCAGGAAAACATGTGCGGAACATATGGATTACAGGAAAAGGCACAGTTATGGGGAGGGATGGTATTCAAGGCTGTTCGGCACAAAGGCAGGACAGAGGATTCACTAATCGCTGCCTGCAGGGTGTTCCTGCATCATTTCCACCTAAAGGCTCACGTAGGCTGCGTTCAGGACACTGGACACACAACACAACACCGCGCCTCACAAAAGATCACGCACGTGGCCCCGTCGTGTCCACGTCCCGACCGCCTGTCAGGCCTGCCACTGATAGCTGAGGAATTTGCCGCTTTTTTTTTTCCAGCGAGGCAACATAGCCAGGGAGTCACTGTCAGGGCTGGTTTCAATTTGGGGCGTGCTCAGGAAACGTGGAGCCGCGGGTCACCCCCGTGAACGGGGAGCGACAGATTGCGACGCACGCAAAGGCTCCGAGTTCCTCTTTCCTGTCCCGAGACCCTGTTGCGTAACGGCCTCCGAGCAGGCAGGGAAGCGGGGGGGGGGTGGGGGGACACGCGGGCAGCTCGTGCAGAAGGTTCTGCTTCTCCGAGCCCTGTACTTGTTTTTTCCTGTGGAACACACTGCATGACCCCGCAACTAAACGATCAATGTTTTTGCAGTGTGGAATGTGACATCATTAGTGTGATTGTGGTGGCTACGTCTGAACCGAGGGCTGGCAGTGAGTCTTTTAGACCCGAAGCCAGACTCCTTTCTGCTCCGTTTAACGCAGTCGTGCTATGGGCTCATTTCTATGAAACAAGGGTGACAAGGAGAGGAGTTGGGTGTTATTAATCTTGCGCAATATTGACTCCCTGTTCCAGTTCCTCTGGGCCCGAATATAGCTTTTCCCTTTTAATGTTTAAATGTTTAATGCTCCTATCGATTTCTCAGCTGCTGTTGAGATTATATAATGAGCGATGTGCTGATATGAGTCCAGGAGAAATGAAGTGAGGAGGAGTTTTATCCCTCACTTTATTGCCAGTGAGGGATAAAACAGCTGCCCAGGCATTCAATCAAACCACTCAAAGCTCTCTCCATTCTCTTTGCCATGAATGAAGACAAACCCAGCCTATGCCTGATACCGACGTAACATCGAAATATTAAGTCATCTTTAAAGTAGTGCACTGTAGTGATTGCAGTTATTGTACTTCTCTGATCAACTCTGGCCATCTCCTCCACTGTTTCTGGGCCATTTGTTTGTCCTACAGCACGTCCCACGTCAGTGTGTATTGGTGAGCCTCCAAGACCTTTTACTACCTTATCAAGTGCAGATGTGAGTAGCTAGAAGCGGGCCGTCCCGACTGGGTCCAGCACACCAAAACAGGCATAGCAAGCGCCCCGTGACTGTAGACGGTGTCGGAGCTGTGCCGATCACTCTCACTCCTGCCTGCAATAACGGGCAGCATTCATTGGTTTCCTATAGGCTCCCCCTGTTTTAACCTAGGGCCTCCCACGTCCCATCTGCCGTCTCTTGTACTGTGCTGGGCTTACAGGGGGGGGAAGAAAACCTCCTTCTGATGGGAAGATTTATGGGCAGACGTCCCTGGCTGGTTTGCATTAAGAGCAGCCTCTTCCCTCCCCCTCTCCTCCGCCCCTCTCAGCATGCGCCCCGTCCCCTGGGCTCTCGCTCCCCCCGTAATAAAACACACACTGCCGCCCTTTCAGCGTTACCGCTCGAAGGCCCTCCAGCTCATGAATGGAGATTCCCCAATGCCCAATGTGCTGCCTCAGCCAGGCCCTCACAACCAGCCCATTCATAAAAACAGGGGGAAAAAAAAAATAAATACAGCCGTGTGTGTGTGTGGAGGTTGGGGGGGGGGCTGGTGGAAGTACGGAGCATGTGGCGAGAGAGAGACGGAGAGAGACAGAGGGAGAGGGTGCCAGGGAGAGAGAGAGAGAGAGAGAGTGTGCCTGACAGAAGTGTGCTTTTTTATGGGATTCTACAATGGTAAAGAAAAACAACCTCCCTTTCAACAAATGAAAGAGGGTTAAAGAGAAAAAGGCACACCATACCAAAAATGTATGAATAAATGCATCATTCCACATTGGTATCTGTGCAATTTTCAGCTTGAGCCAGGTCGGTCTGTGCGCGCTGCACGAATGTTTACAGTAGCCCTACGCTGCATCGGCCCTGTCGTGTGCATCTGCAGATCTGTTGCCGAGCACCTGTATTTTGGAAAGTTGAGGCAACCAGGGACACATTTTTTTGTGCTGGGGGTTTCTGTGGAAGCAAAGCAAACAGAGCCAGTAACAGCAAGTGAACAAGGGAGGAACAGCCTGACAAAAACAAAATACGAGGGTCACATAATTCACGCAGTACACAAGGGACCGCAAAGCAATACAGCAGACTCTAATCGCAAGCTCGGGTCCGCTACGAGCGCTGCCGCCAACTGGAGGCTGAAATTCATAGCCACATCCTGTATAATTACTGCAGGGCCGAGTGCTAAACAATTGGTCCGAACCGCGATGCCTGGACAAAACTACATATTGGAGCATTCAGGGCACCATTCATGCAGAAAGAGGGACAAAGTATCCAAACTGACATCATAAACAGGGGACGTCCACGCATCAGCTCAGGGGAGGGAGATGGCCTAAACAGTGTGGTAAAGAAAGAGAGAAGGGGGGATGTGTCTGCATAGCATATCACAGAGCAATCATACTCGGCCCCAGTCCTGTCGGGCTGCAGTCCCATCAGGTTTTCAAGCTCTCTTTAGCCCACCGACACTCTCACAGCTGGGGAGAGAAGCGTGATTGGCACTCCTAAGCCTGTGATTAGCTGCATCAGGTGGTTAAGTGACTGGCTCGGACGAAAGACTGCAGACGCCACGGCCCTCCAGGACCGGCACTCTGATGCACCATAATGGAAAGGAAGAGGGGAGGAAAACCACAGTGGCATCTCTCATTGTGCAGGTAGAGATAGAACGAGGGGTGAGAGAGCGGCAGGCAGAGGCAGAATGCATATTTTCAGAGTTCTCTTTTCATGTGAAGCAGGACTGGACAATATAGTCCTCCTTTCCTCATCAGTTAGGACAATGACACTTTCTGACTCCCCAAACTTTGCAGAGACGGCCTAGCCATGCAATCACTCTGGAACTGAAAGGTACAACTTCATGAATAATACTAATAATAAATACTGAAAAATAAAAATAATAATAATAAAACTAAAGAAAAGATAAAAAGCCTGAAATTCCTTTGAAAGTCTACATTGTACCCTACATTTCTCACCAAACCTTGAAATTGCCCCGTTTTGGCTTTTGCCTTTCGTATCAAGTAAAAAACAAGATTTATGTCCTCCAAAATGCACTATGTATAATAACAAGATTAGCCATTCAAAGCACCTTATGGATTATGCACATTTAAAAAAAATGTTATGGAGCAGAGGTCCTCAGGAAGGCTGTAAGCCGCGCTCTGCGTGTTAACAGTGTTGAACACAAATAAGCGCCCTTTCTGGGAAAAAAGGAAATGGGCCTAGATGGGTTTGCCAGACCTGGAGGTGTTGCACAACAGCATGCACCGCCCTTCCCCCTCTCCTCGCCCCCCCCCCTCTGGCTCTTGCCCGGAGCTGACATTCCTGACTGTCCAGCTGCTCTCTTGCAGTTTCACCCAGCTCCTTCAGCGTTCCCACGTGTGTGCCACGCAGAGACCGATAGGTATCCGATCTGATGCAGCCTGCGGCTCTTGACATTGCATCACCAGCTTTGCCTGCGTCTGGATTATACTGGATGAGGGTGAGGATGCCGTTGACATACTTTGCCAGCAGGTCCGGGCCTCTAAGTGGCCTGACCCACCTGCTTTGCCGTTAAAAAAACTGAAGGGCTTTTTGCATAAGTTATTTGAGGGCAAACCTACCGAGGGGACCAGACAGTTTTCACCTGCTAACTGTTGGGTTGCATAAGAAGCAGTGACATGAACATCTCAGTGAGAGCTGATGCTCTGCAAGGATTCCCTGCCGCTTCCACACCCCTTTGTTTCAAATTTGTCCCTCTTAAAGGAGCTCTTAATGGACGCTTATGATTGAGGCAATGTGTTCTATAGCGACATTCTGAAAAAATTACCTTATAAGGCCAAACTGAAAGGCTGGCCTGCCTAACGGTACATAATGTGCTTATAATTCTACAATTTTGTGCTCACTCCAAAATGTCATGTACTAATTTGCTGCTGTTGTCGTCCGCATAGCACTTGATGACACACAGAAAAGGGAAAATATAGGGAAATAAAAGATCCAAACCAAAGGAGCTACAAAGGAGGAATCAAATGTTTGAAGCATCCAGAAAAGCGGTTTACAGTTTTTAAGGAAATGGAAAGAGGGAACCAAACGATTGAGGGACCTTGCTGGTCTTTCCCAGCGTTCAAGCAGTGGCATTTCAGTATGAACTGGCAGACCCAGCATAAATACCATTCAGAGGGCTGCTCCCCAAAGTAAGGCCAAAAGGGGCCGTCATACTAAATTACCATTTAAAATCCGGCTTCACCCACCCAGGCCCAGCTGGTGAATGGGTAGAATGTGTCAGATTGATCTAAGGTCTGTCAGACAGGGTTAAGTAGGCCCGACCTCTACTACCCCCTCCCCTGCCCTGGGGCTCATCTCCACTTCCTCTCCCTGTCACACACCAGACGGGAACAATGCCTTTAAGGGAGCATCTGTCAATGTCACCCTGTGGAGAAATGGCCTTGCGTCTGAATGTTTACACAGGAAACCACGGTGGGGTGAAAAATCATACGCTCCCTGGCTTAGGACCTGGGAGGCAGAAGAATGCAGTGCTTGAGAACTTGGCTTGAGAAAAGACTTGATTGGCAAGCTCTTGTCTTCCTTCAGGACGGGCACTTTGACTTTTGACTTGCTTTTTTATGACACCCCTTCACAAAAAAATAACAGCTGTTACCATGACACCAAAACTCCTTTAACAGGTCGATAAACACCCATATCAAGTCAAAATAAATTGCAATTTAAACTGTGTTTGACATAGTCTCTGTATATCTTCAGATGTTTATTGATCATGAGACCAAGAACTAGATCCAGTCTTTGTGACAGAAATCAATGAAATCTACCGTCCAGTCTGTAAAAGAACAACTACTGTAGTCTACAGCACCAGAACCACAACAGCAAAAGAGAATGCTGTCTGTAGAATGTGCCAATCCAGCCAGTGTCTGGAAGACCAATGTTGTTGACTTTCAAAAACAGGAAACCTCATTTCCAAGGCAACCCTTGTTGTGGCACTGTGTGAGAATCGGCCTTTTCATTCAACCCCCTTCAGACACACACACACCGGAGACAAAGGTGGCTTCTTTGAACCAAGCAATCTTGAATTGTCTCTCACCAGCGTGCTGGGTTGTTGGATGGAGCTTTTCCAAAACATGCAAATTGACGGGAAGAACGACGTGTGTAAATTCTTGTTCTTTGGAAAAACTGTAAATAATGGTTTGAGTATTATGTGCTTCTTCCACGAAAATTTTTACCTTGGAGATTTCTATTGATAAAAACATTACAGATATTGCTGCATGTAATGCAGTTACTCTCTCTTTCACAGACACAGACACAGACACACACACACCCACACACACACATCAAAGTAGGACCTCTACTCACAGTTTTCTGAATGGAAGTCGGGGACAAACTGCTCGTCGCTGTCGGGAACCTGAGCTGCAATCAGAAAAAAAACAGACAAATTATCAGTTTGGCTGTGTGAGCAGTGTCATTAAAACAGGAAAATGGCTAAAATTAGGCTCACAAGTGCCACCATCCTGGTCCTCGCTGCTTGCAATAGTACTGCGCACTAATGCCAAGGCAATTGGGTTAAGCAGCTCGGCGGGATCAGAGAAAGCCACTTCATTTGTGGAATTCCCTCTAAGCCCATTTGATTTTCAGATGCCGTCGCTCTTTGATGTCTGAAGTGAATTACAGAATGGGTCCACTAGGCAGATTGTTTCTGACAACAGGTTCTGCGGACTGGACTGGGATCAGTGCAGCAGCACGCCACCCCACTACCGTTTTGCCAAAATCTCAGGGCTAGAGAAGTGCTGCTCTTTGCCATTCATGAAACATTTCTCAGATTTTTCAGGCAACCAACCCCAACTCTTTTTCCAGTCCATATTTCATCATGTGACAGGAATGACTGACTGAATATTATCCCCTTGGTGTTCCAGGTGTTTACTGTCTGATGGGCATCTTTAAGAAGGGGGGGCACCCAGGCCCAGCGCTATGGGGGTGCTTAGGGGTGCATTGCACCTCCAGAAGGACCTTGGTGCATCCGCAGTTGGCTCTTTATATTCCGATGTCTACGTAGTGTTTATGACTTTTTGTGCACCCTCGTGAATTGCAATTGCACCCCTCTGTATTTTCTCCTGGTACCAAACCTGGGGGCACCACTGCCACAGAGGGTCCTGGTAGAAGCAGCTGCTTGACAGGCTGCCCAGGTTGGGACAAGCCCCATCACTGCTCTTTCACCTCTTCTGAGCCATCCTGCCCTTACGCATTGCATTATTAATTATTATGATAGATCATAATATGCTTACACAGTACTCAGTTTTACAGCAGGATCCCAACTGGACTAATGCTATCAGAGTATCTTTATTATTTCAACACAGGATGAGTGCCAAAGCCGAACACTGCTGCCCCGATGGCTAGCTGTCTGACTCTGACGCATTGAGCTGGCACATTCCATTTGATAAAGGTTTCAGCCACACCTTAAATAATTGCTCCCTGTGAGTTTCCAGTGACATTCCAGGTTCATTCATACAAATACAAACACAAAAACACACACAGACACAGACACACAGACACAGACACACAAAGAGACACACACACAAAGAGACACACACGCAAAGACACACACACACACAGAGCCACACACAGGTACACAGAGAGAGAGAGAGACACACACGAAGCAAGATTGAGAGTATACAGGGAAAAGGCCCTTGGAATAAAGTTCATTTGTGCACAATATCACACTGTTCTGTGCAGTGCTATAAAGATTAAAGTATAACACATACACACACTATATATACATAACATATATACATCCCTCATGGTTCCTAAACCACAGTAATGTAACGCAATGGCTGAATTGAGCTCCCTGTGGTGCTGGAATAGGAGCCTAGTCCTCCCTGCCATTGTACAGGGAGACGGTGTGCTCTCTCATAGCTGCACAATGCCGCTGCTCTTTATCACACTGAAACCTGAGCACATCGGACTGACCTTCCCCCTGCCCTTCCAGCAAGCCAGCACTTTACCATATACGCATGATCAATATCACAGAGAAGGGAGGGAGATGGGGGTGGGGGTGGGGGAGAGAAGGGGAATAGAGGGTGTGGCTTGGTGGCTTCTATAGTGCCTGTCGCCCGCGGTTGCACCCGTTCAGCCCGGCGAATGAAAAGGCCACATTTGACTCCAGGAGAACAAAATGCAAAATCTCCTGTGCGGGGTGTGTTTCAGATCTCGGTGTGCGGGACGCCGGTTTGCCCTTTCAAGGCAGAGATTAGGGCCCTGCTCCTGGGAGATTTAAAGGCCTTCAAAAGCACACTGTGTGGATCAGCACTGGAATCTAAGGCATCTAGCTGCTTTATTGAACCAAAGGGACGGTCGATCAATGGACCGGTCGAAGGGGGGGCCGGACGCGCTCGAGTGGAACGCTGGGAAAGGGCGGGGCGGAGATTCGAGAGCGCGGGCCCTTGCACTTGAACTTTTTACCTTCCGTTCGCCACAGTGGCTTAGACGTTTGAATTAATTGCGGCCGCCACCTGGGCTTACAATAAGCAACGGTGCAAAACAACTGGGTGCGAAGCGCAGGCCACGCCCCAGTCCTCAAAGGAGGTTGGCTTCTTTTCAGAGGCTGCTTTTTGGGCTGAAGAATGTTTACAAATCCATCTAAAGGCTAAAGGTTCCATAATCACATCATTTCTGGCAGGAAAAAACAAGGGCCTACTAAGTGCAAACAGAGTAAAGCAAAAAGAAACCCAGGCCACAGAACCTGTGTGTTTATTGCCTTGCTCATAATGCCCTGCCCTCAGGGCTGCAGCGGGGCTGGACATGGACCCTTGGCGGGTTCTGAGATGCTCACTGAAACATCTGAAAGCATCACCTGTTTTGAGGCCTTTGAAGAGCAGACATAATGGCCAGGGAGGCGAGGGAGGTGGAGTCAGAGAAACAAAAGCAGGACATTGAGTAGTGGCAGTTGGCTGGCTATCACGGAGAGGATCTGGCTCAGGTAGACCAGAGAGAGACAAGCTCGGGTACATATTGCACAGCTCTGGTATTCACTTATAAACAGCAAAGGTAAACAGCCTGATCCCTTCTTACTTCCCCTTTTTCAGTGCAAACACTTTGCAGCTGTTTTCAGATCTGATCCCACCACTGCAACACACATACACACGCTCGCACACACACACACACGCATACATATATTTGCACACACCTTTTCTTTGAGGGAGCCTGGTTGTAATGACAGGTATATTCTGTAACTTGCTCTTTGGTTTCCAGCACAAGAATTTCATATGGCTGACAGAAATTTTGCACTAAAATGACATCAATTCACTAATGTAAAAACAACATGGAGCAGCCTCATGTAGTCAAAGACACTGAAATACAATGCTTTGTAGTACTGTGCAGTAGGGTCATCTCAGTCAGTGGGACTTGACTGTAAGCAGTGACTCCTAAACACAGAACAATATGGCTCAAAGGATGGAGCCATTCATCTACTCAGAAAGTCTCGTTGGCCAGCGCTGGTGCTGCAGCTGCTTTGATTTACGTTTATGGCTGTTTTCAGGTCAGGCCGCTTTTTGCAAAGTCTTTCTTGCAAACGGGCCAACGAAACAGGATCAATAATCAAAGTGGAGCGCCCTCCTCGGAAGTGCGGGAGCTCCTGGAAGCGCCGGTGCTCCGGAGGCCCGGCGATGAGGGCTCGGAGAAAGGAGACGCGCATTAAGCCCAATTAGCCGACACTCGAGCGCGGTTAAGGCGAGGATTACCCCGCCAGCCGCAGGCCCTGCACCACACTCCGCCCGGGTCTCGTGTTTACGATCACCGAGCGAGTCCTCCGAGCTGAACACGCCAGCACTCCCTCTCTGAGCGAGCAAGCTAAGGGCTTAGCACTGCTGCGGAGAAACAAGCGCTGCGAGGTGTCCCTGATGGCCGTTCAGGGAAGGGCCACAGACACTTCACCCTTCAAAATGTTTTTTTTGCAGTATCATCAAGCAGCTGATTGTCCTCAACTTTCAGTGGAGTATTTAAGGCAATATTACAGTTTACTACTTCTGTGTTTTAATATATAATCAAAGAATGCTGTGCAAGTGAAGGGAGGCCTTAAGTTCAATATTGAACATCAAGCACAAACCTGTTTGTGCTTTGATTGAATTGGCCCTTAAATTGTGACATGAGCATGAACTCCCCAACTATCTCTGCTTCATAGCTGTAGATTGCACACTACATTTCATTTTGCTAAACAGGGGATGCACAGTTTGTGTGCCAGCCCTGTTAATATCTGGATAGGCGATGCATTGCAGCATTGATCCACATTGAATATTTAGTTAACAACCTCCCTTGCCCAGAGTGACTTACTGAGATTTTTGTGTTTCTACATAATGTCCATTTATTCAGCTGGATAATATAATTTAAGCAATTCTTTATTTCCTTGCTGGGGTACAACATTACTGCCCTGCTGGAGTTTCGTAATGTGCAACCCTACAATTACTAGTGAAGGTCCTGTACTGATACTTCTCACCGCTGTCCTGATAATCCTTTCCCCAACCCTTTTTAGTAAAAATATGAAACTGATCCAAGGTCAGGGACTGGGAGCATGATCTACCCACACACCTCCCCCTCCCATCAGCTTATTACAGGCAGATGAGCAGTAACCTGACCCAGTGTGGTAATCTCACCTCTCACTGGCCCTGTCAGCATCCCTGGTCCATCTGAAACCCAATTACAACAATGGGAGCTTTTATGTGCCAGGGCGGTGTCCCAGGCCCGTGGGACGTGGTGACCCAACCACAGCCAGGCCTCTCTGAAATTCGCCTCCCCAGCTAATTCCCCTCATGGGGGGGTGACAGCGGGCCTGGATGGATCTTCTCGCTCTCGCTCTCTCAAATTGAGTCAAGAGGAAGAGATTATTTATGATCCACCCTTCCTTTGAAGTTTAACTTCCCTTTTTACAGGCTGGGGCATTTGGTTCAAGCCCTTTCCTACCAGTTTCTAAACAGGTCACAGGATATTGCTCAGCTTTTTTTAAAGGCCACAAATGAACTTAGAAGAAATGTAATACTGTTTATGGGAAGGTGCATGCAGAATGGCTGACATGTGCAGGGGACATGTACTCTAAAAATATGCATTGAGAATCTCTAGGAGGTCAACTCATATGCAGGTATACTGCAATTTGCAGTCCGCAAGACCTCCAAAAAATGATGAAATTCTGTGATATTTCTACCCATAGCAAAACTGAATATTTTGTTATGAGTAAGACATTGGCATTATTTCTATTATTAAATGCCAATTTTAAAATTGTGATCCAATTTAAACGGATTAAGTGTTAAAAGATTAGAGGGATCTCATTTGTCTCATGTGGTATTTTTAAAATATAATTAAAATTTGAAAGGCATACCATTATGGCAGAGACGACACAGTCCCACTTTTCCCAACAGCAAACAGTACATTATATTCCATGGCAACCCTACAGTAACCGCCTGTACTGTGCTCAGTTCTTTGGTTATGTCCCTAACCAAACTCCTCTCTGCTCTCTCCCAGAATGCACTGCAAATGGCATGCTTGCAGGCTCCACAGTCAGTGTCTGGAGCCTGTGACATCACATAGCCCTGTAAGTGTTGCCCAGCTCCCAGCCTCACTACATTCTTCTGTCTTTGTCTACCAGCTGCCAGTTTTAATGCAATCCTTGCAGCCAACAGCAGACATTTTGGAGGCAAGAGCCAACCAAATCTTTGAATCTTTCTTTCATTCTTGCTCTGAATTCTGCACAGAGGAAATGGTGCATCATGTTTCTTGCTATACATGTTCAGATTCATTACATCGACCTCATAAATACTGTCCTGCTCTGCTGATATTTGCCAATAGCATTAGCTTTCTTTCCTTCACCACTTTTTGAAGTTTACCCTGAGGGACAGACTGAAGCCGGGACAGGTTAATGAGAAGGAAGTCGGTGTTTTGGTGTGCCACATCTCTAAAGCAACAAATCACGTCTGCTAGTTTCAACTTGCCTGAAACAGACCACATCCGATTTGCTTTAGAAAAATATTAATGACAGTGTAGTACTGAGCAGCCTTTGCTAGCTGACTGGGAAGCAACCCCTGTGCTTAATCCAGGCCGTCTGTGCATGTTTGTGGTCGGATTCCAGCAGTAGCGTCTCCAGGGCTTTGAGACTCAAGTCAGCGCAAGATGGGTGTGTGCATGTGTGTGTGTGTGTGTGTCTGTGTGTGGGTGTGTTTATTCTTTTTATAAAGAAGTGTACCTTGAATGATTTTTTTTTTCCAGGGGATATCCTGGGAGGAGCTTAGAAGCCCCAGTCATGCAAACGAGAGAAAATGGCAAGATGAGACAGGCTCATGGGACCTCATTGAGAAGTTTTTTCTTGTCCTTCAAAAAAAATATAAAAAGATTCCAACCCCCATATTTTACTGTTTGTTTGCAGAGAGGCCTCCAGAGTTGTTCTGTTTACACCGCTGGTGAATCACCCATAGCTGCAATTGCCCAATGACTAGATCTTTAATTAAACCCACAGGAAACAGAGGCTCGACTCCTAAACCATTCACAGCCTAGCTCAACCCGACAGTTATTTTAATATCCCTTTAAAGATTACCAGTATGCCAGAAATATATGCCAGAGCAGGCCAGGGCTCAGAGTAGCCTATATATGCCAAGGATTCAACTGCGACAGATGTTTGTAGGCTGTCGGTTGCTTGATGTTATTTTGGCCTGTGCCATTTTATGTCCTTTCTTAATGACATGCAATGTTAAAAAAAGAATAGTTTAAAACGATTTGGCCACCACTACCAAACACTGTCATTAGCCTAATATGTTTGTGCCAGCCTTTGTGGTGTTGCAAGAAAGAATTGACACAGTAGGTGGTTCAATGTGAAAAAAACCCAGGGAAAGCATGTGGATTGACATACCCAGCAGTTATCATCTTGTGTCAAGGCCCATTGACTTGGTGTGCCTGGCATGCCCAAATGAACATATGCTCTCTCTAGATTTTGTTTTCAAAATCTTAGGTACTTTGTCAAATTACATATAGGTTCAAGTACAGTTCTAAGATCTAAACTACAGATCATCTTTCAGTAAACCTTTACAGGTTCCCTTCAAAGGACATTTTACAACTGAAGCCTCTATCTACACAGAGAGTTCTAATGAAGTTCAGGACTTGAGGAGACAGTTTCACTACAGCCATTTTTATAACCATTGGCTTGCCCTCTGCCTACAGTGCCATATGTGGACTTCGCTGCTCTTTGAGGGAGGGTTGAGACGCAGAAGCCAAAATCATGGAAAATGGAAAATGGCCTTCTCTCCTTAGACAAAATGTAAACCTTCCTAAAGGGCCAATTTGACACTGTTTCTTGGACATGACTGGGCCTGCTCAGAGGCTGTGATTTAATGTAGATCCCGCCATGGTATTTCCTATGCTTCACTTGATAAACACGCTCCCACCTACGCATGCTCAAGGTGGCGGCTGCAGGCTGAGGGTAATCACATGCTAGCTTCTCCATCCCTTATCTGAGCATTGGATCAACCAGCTTTATCACTGAAGAACTGAGGACTTCAGATTCAATGAAGTAGATTTGACAATCCTTTACTACCTAAACAATCTCATATATTCATCATCTGAAGGCACAGACATCTCTCATTGAAGAGCAGCATCTATGGCTGTAATATGATCCATTCTCAGCATGTGCTATTATTGCTGAGCTCTCTGTGTGGCTTTATATGGTTTTATGCATTTATGCATATACGCACAGAAACTATACAATTCAAAGATCACAAAGCAGGAAGAAATGCTTTTGATTCCTATTTATTTGGGTTATGCAACCCTCTTTGAGGATTTAGAGAGGATCTTGTGATATTCTTTGAAGCACAGCTAAAAGCTTTTCTCAGACATACTCAAGGAATAATAGGCTTTACTCTATGTGGAGGGGCACTTTAAGGATTGTAGGCTATGTTATTATACAAGAACCCTCTGCTATTTATTTTCCCTAATAGTAATTTGAAAATGTATCACCATTATTAAATTTATTGATAATTACAGTTCTTGTGGAAAATGTGTACATTGCTGAGCTCCTCCCATCTGACTCTGACACTGCGCTATACTACATAATATCAGGGAAATAACAGTGAATCATTCATCAGACAGACTATCAAAGCCTGTGATCTGATTGCTCAATGGGACTGGCTATCTTGTTTGTGTATCCATTCATAAAGGTGCTTAATGACTCTTTTGGTCTCCCACATTAACAAATTCTTCCAAAAACAAGAAGCATTAACATTCCTTCCCACATAACAGAATGAATAACAATATTACATCCAAGTTGCAATTTGGTCAGACTGCATAAATGAATTGATATAATTATAATATGTACTCAGGGAGTTTTAAAAAAATATTTTCAATACATGTTGAAGCAATTTTATAAATCAGACCTGCATGCCACATAAGGAGGTGTCCAGAATAAGTCATCTCTGGAATTTAAACAAAGACCAGAACGCCACCATGTTATATACATATAAATGTATGCATTGGGGTTATATAACTGATTATTTGGGTTTTAAGTGCTAAAGAGTAAATGCAGATGCCCTGAAAATGCAAATCTAAAATGATTACATCTTCAAAGTCTTAGTTCATCAACACCTGAGGTTCATGGTCATATTGGCAAGATGCACACATGTACAGTTTGGGATTCTGTTTGCACATTAAGAATGTGCTTATTTGGTGGACCTCCGGCAACTTCCCCATTTTATATTTCACCAGGCAATGATTCAGATTAGGCAAATACATGCCCCACCAAGCTAGACTGGCTGGGAGCCTACTGATTTTTTGGCTTCCAGGCTGAATGCAACAACAACCTATTGTTTCTTAGGCTTCTTCCCTTCTTTTGGCTTTTAAACCAAACACAACAGCAGTCTTTGTCCTTTTGAAATAATTTTTAAGCTTTCAAGCCAATAGTACACAAGCCGTGTTATAGATATATACACATACATATGATATGCAAAACTCTAAATTTTGTTGGTAGTTCCATAAGCCTCACACATTTGAATTTCAGTCAGTTGAGTAAAATGCTTTGACAGTCAAACAAAATTACAGCTGTAACTACTAGAATCAAAGTCTGGATTTCCATGAGACTAGTAGTTCTAGTAGTTAACAACTAGTAGTTGTTAATTACAGAATTATAAGAATTTCAAATTTACTGCTTTAGCAGAAAAGGCTCTTCTCTGGATTCCCATTTTAGTAAAGCGAAGGACCAACACATATGTGTCTAAAATTAAGTTACACAACACAACTGCTGAATGCACAACCTATCCACTGAAGTTGCTTTAGCTAATGGCACCACCTTTAGCCACTTTTTATTAGTATATTTGAGCAGTCTGTAAACAGGGTAAAATTAATTTTTAAAACGAATATGCTAGGACAAAACCCCACTTTATAAGTAGGCCAATATAGTCATTTTCATGCCTAGCATTTTGGCTTGGATGTCTATGAGGGTGCAAAAAATTTTACCCATTCAATCACCCATCATTTTTCTTTAACTTGGACTCAAAACCACATTTAGCTGATTAGTCGGTAAAAATTGTGGATTTATTAGTAAAAAAAAAAACTTTGTATTTACAATAAATACTGACTGAATGCAGGGGCAGGTTTCACTTCATATTCTTTGTTCCAACCCCTGCAGTTTCAAATTAGCATCAGCAGATCCTAAAGAGATTAATCTGTTTGGCCAAATCAAAGATCAAACACTACCTGCATTTCCATTACATCTTTGTAAAGTTCTGATGCCATCTACAGCAGCTACTGCTACATCAATGTAAAATCAGCCAACATATAGACTGTTTTAGCTGTGTGAAGCTATAGTTGCACAGCTGGGCTTGTGACTGCAATTTTGTAGGTTAGAATCCTCCAAGGCCATTGTAGACTTGTGGACCAAGGTAAACCCCTCAGAAATGCTTCTGTAAATACCTAGCTGTGTGGGGGTAATAAATTAAATGCTGGCCATGTAAGTCTGCTGTGGTAATGAATAATAAGAACATGGTGATAATACTGCAAAATCAGTCACTGTCCAACCTGAGAGTAACACAGCCCCTCATGGCGGTGCAACAGCACAGATTCAAACCTCACTGATGTGCTAGGGTGTAAACTCTGACTTTTCTTCCCTGGCAAACTGCCCTGTGTGGTATCCCATCAACACCAAGGTTGAGGGCTTAGGCAAACCTTGTGCATCGCAAAGACCATGGAAGCAGAAATCAGTGATACATCTGGCCTGACAGCTGCCACTGCTGAGTTATTCTTGTCTTTTGTGTCATTTATTGTAAAGTGGTGCCATTTTGCAAGCTCTTGCCTTGTCAACACTCTCATAGCTTTGCTGTGTCACTAAAATTGACCATCTGATACAAGTGTCATTTCCCATAATGGTCTTTTAAGCAGTTTTTTCCCAAAGGTATTTTCAACTGCTTCTAGTGGTTGCTATGTGCAGTGCCTCCATTATCATAACCATAATCATCATCATCATCATCATCATCACAACCACCAGTAACACCCACATTTGTAGCACAAATACAGGCATCATTTGACATTTATTCTGATGATTCACTCATTAAAATCCTCCTTTTGAAGACATGCGTCAATGAGTGTAAATACATGAACTGTGTAAACACATATAATGAAGTGCAGCCTCACCTTCTGTAAGCCACGTCTCCTGAAGTTGGCTTAAATCCTGAAAGAGATCTGCAAGGGGGGAGAACAGAAAGCCAAATGAATACGACTTGTGGCGCGAGATCAAAGATCACTTACAGTACCACAGAAAGGCCCGGTCTGAGTGCTGGCGCAGTTTATTCCTGGCGCTAACGTCGAGGCTGTGGTGTTTGGTGAACCAGCGGCGCAAAACGGTAGAAGTGTAACGTTGCCAGAACACTTTTTCCAGTTTCCTCCACAATACGGTCACCTTCTTACCTTCAGATTCCTGAGGGGGTAATTCCGTGTCCATATATTTCCTTTTTGTCGCCATCAATAGTCTATTTAAGGGCCCATTTCCGTGCGATTTCTGCACAAGAACAATATATTGAAACGAAAATTACACAAATCCATAACCAGGCAAACATTCGTATAATTACTTGTTATAACTTAAGTTTTATTATTCGGTAGTACAATTAGCTATCACAAACATCCGTGTTTCATTACATAAATACGCTGAAATTGTCTATTACATTGAAAGATTAGACCCACTCCAGTATCACTTTGAAGTAGCCCTCTGGGTTATCATGCGCTAAGCTATTTATCAGACTTCGAGTATTACCATAAATTGTCTCGACTTAATGCGTACATGGAATTTTGTTATATATCAAAGAGTGTAAAGCGCACTCGGTCTACAGAAGCGAAAGCCTATGTGCTTTTACAGTTGCAGTTCATACTGCGCCTGGGTCATATCTGAAATAATTCCGTAGACAATGCTTATAAAACAAGGAGTTGTGTTCAATTTTTCAAATTCAAGATACAAGAGAGCTGTGTATAACTCTACCTTGCCTAGGCACTTGTGTAGCGTATTGGACAGAATGTGGAAAACAAAACAGAAAATAGTTTGGATGATCGCAGCAGCGGTCGCTCCAAATCAGCCCCGTGCAAGGACAAGCCCGAGAAAAGCGAATGAAACACGAACTACCAGAAAGCATTATCATAAAATGAAATTGTGAATACTTACGTTTGCTAAAGTATAAGGCACTTGCTGGTCCAAATACCCATCCATTTTGTAATTCCGGACGTTAACCGTTTGTGGTCATTTAGGCTGCGTTGCATGAAATCCAGGCAGCCTGAAACAGGGGGAGAGAGCGGAGCAACAGAGGCAGGAGTTGTGAATGGAAGGCGAGAAAGCTGCATGCATAATGAGCTCCATTCACAAAAAATGCAGAAAAGGCATCGCGAGTGATTACCCAGCGGGCGTCTGTCCCCGTTTGCTGCTAGACCGCGTTTTGTGTGTTCAGATAGACAGCGAACAGAAACAAATGCGAATAATAATTGTTTTCCTGTCTGAACGCGCGCATGTGCTTTAAAACTGCGCGCACTGCAACGATTACTTACAAAGTTCGAAGTGAAATAAATCTTACTTAAAATCCAGTTTTAAAAGAGCGGTAACTTTGTATGTTCTTTGGCAATCGTGACTTTTGAAGAGAAATTAAAATGTTTCCTGCAATTAAGTGTGCATTAGTGTTTGCATTCTCTCTTTTTAACAACCCACACCATTTTAAAAACGCCTTATAACAACGCCCACAGACTTCCCCCACCACAAAATGGAAACCACTAGCTTCTCCTTAAAATCAGCTCGATTTTGTCTCACTTTAAGTGGAAATTAAACATTTGGAATATCTTTTAAGTAGAAGGTATGATTAGTTTCTAACCATGCCCAGAGGAACAAGGTTGGCAAGAAAACTTCCCTTCAGTAAAAAGATTGGATAATCAAATTAACACTAAATACATCTAGCACGAACGACTTGGAACGACTAGAGAACAGATTTCACCCATTTCTTTATACGCTGAGTTTTATATCCAGCGTATACGTTATGTCTAAACTGTTCTACTTTTAGATAATCATGTTGAAATATATCCTTGCCAGACTCGAGTGTTGATTTGGACAGGACCTGTTTTTCTTGCCCTTAGACAGTTGTTTGCCCAGGGGAACTGATGATTGGTGAATTTCCTCTTTCAAGAGCTCGAGTTTCTGCTTTTGTTTTAATGAATGACCTGACTTTGTGAATGAAATCTCAGCTCCCCGTTCCAACCAATCGTTTTCGAGATACTCAGGGACCATAGCAACTGTGGGTGGAGTTGGAATATCTGAGACCAATAAGAGACTGAGACCCTCGGAGCTTTTATCCGAGTTTTTCCAGTTGTTTTTCATTCACAAAAAAGAGAAAAACCTTCATTCATAAAAACTTGGAACGAATCACACAAATCCAGTTTGGACATTCTGTTTATTAAATTAAACTTAGTTTGGCAGTCACTAGCAATAATTTTATTTGAGCTGACGCATTATGAAAGTGAAATATTTCTGTTCGTTGGAAAAAAGTAATGCATTTCCAGCTGGTGTATACACAACGGCTGGAAAAAGCAAATTCGAACTAACGACATTGTACGTATCTGTGTTATGTTGGTGGATGGACTAGTCCCTGCAGAAAGCAATACAGGGAATTGGACTATAGTATTGTGGGACAACAACCTTCCACAGTTTCATTGCCAAATCCATTATTCAGTGATCATTGCCACTTCATGAGGTCATCTTTTGGATGAGTCGTGTTACACTGTCAGCATTCAGGAGGCTACTGGCACCGCGCTGAGATCATTATTGAGAAATTTATTGTGAGGAGATCATCTTTTCGTGGGGCTGATGGATAATGTTCTTGTTTGCTTCGATTTGATGTCAGTATTCACAAATTTCCCTTATTTTCTTCAGGGCATTGTTTTACTAGATGAGTAATCACGACTCCAGTTTAGGCCCAAATGTCTATATAAATGAGCTAATCAACAACATGAATTAAATGTCATTCGATAACAACAACACTAATAATAATAATAATAATAATAATAATAATAATAATAATAATAATAATAGCAACGTTGAGCTAATAAGCTAAAGCTGTAATTATGTTGGAACGATAATTTGCTGTAAAATACAACTCCGTGCCAGTTAGGATTATAGCCCTGTCGCGCTGTCCATTTGCAGCACTTAAAACAAGCTCACTGTAAAGCAGGCTTTCTCCCTGGGGTATTGTAATCCAAGACGGCGGATACATGGCAAGCCCTCGCGAGACAGGATCTGCTGCACGATGTGGGTTTGTGAGCAATGAGGCAACGTGACTTCTGAAAACCATACAGTAGGCGCTCAGACTGGTATATGTCAATATCGTTTATACATTTCAATATCGTTTATGCATTTCCAGATACTGAGAGTATTTTATATGCAATTGATTGAGCACACGAACGTCATTATAGTTTTTAAAATAATGACCAATTTGTCCTCGTTCCTTGATTAAGTTAGAGCTGATGCAACAGACGTAGGAGTTCTGCCAATGCTCAGTGTATGGGGTAAACATCGGTTTTAAAAAGGACTAGGTTAAGTTGGACGTAATGGGCGCTTTTTTCTGCAGCCGTCTGTCAGCTTGAAGAGTGGCCAAAGGTCAGAATTGCCAGAATAGGCAAGTGAATGAAAGGTTGAATAAGCTTGCTTAACGCTTCTTGTTTAATGCTACATCGCTCATGAACAGTGGACTGTACGTCCCGTGCGCAGTTCTCATCCATCTGCCGCGAGCGCTGGGACACATTCCTGCGCAAGTTGCAGCCAGTGAATAAACAGCGTCCTGTCTAGACAGACATATTTCATGGAGAAAGCAAAAGATGTATTGAGTATACTTCTCAGAGCACGACTGGGGATACTGCACGCTTTCACACACACACACGCGCTCACACACATCAATACCCCAACACTTAGCTGGGACGGGCCGGCTGCATTAGCAGCCCAGTTGGCCGTATATCATATTCATTTCTCGTGATTTCTCCGTTGGCATTGAGTTGTTTGATGCTGGGGTTATGCTGATAGGTGCATTTACGAGACATTCCATCGATCTCTGGTACTGCGCACTTCATAAAAAGGTCCATGTGCTCACCAGCTTACATTCTATGAAAAAAAATTTAACAAAGCAACAGAAACTAACAGATGGTATCACGGGACTTGAAAGAACATCCTGTTGATAGATTTCTTATCTTCTGGTAAGGGCGGTGCTTGGCTTTTCTGACAGCTCTGACGTTGGCCTTTGTACATCAGACACTCGGGCCGTTGCGCGAAGGCTTCTTCGCCTCGCTGCGGTAATTTTCATCACCATAGTTTCCCGCGGTATGGATCTCGCTTTATCACCCATCATTTCCCGTCAGGGCATTTAGACCGTGACCAAAGTCTAATGATATTATTGCATTATTTGTTTACCCAGCAGGCACACTTGCCCAGAGCCACATTAAAGTATTTGCTTTTTCAGTCAATCTGGAACCTATTAAGACAGCTGGATTTCTACTGGAGCAAATCAGTGTCCAAGCAGAATACAACAGCACTGGTTTTAACCCAAGGACAGCCTGTTGAGAACTGAACACCCTACCCGGTTGCACTTGAGTGTGATAGCTCTCTGCTGGAAGGACCAGCTAGGGCACTGGCTGCACTGCACTTTTGCCTGCAAGCACACCAAATTGTATAACCGGCTTGCATAATATGCAAAGGGTGAAATTCTCTGCATTGTAATTTGACCTGACAAAGCCCATCTGGTAAGTCAATGATAGTAAGTGTATCTGTCATACTAAGGAGTTCAGAGAGCCTGTATGGCTTGCTTTGATTGCATCAGTTCATTTGCTTTTCCCTCCTTTGTATAATTTTTTCCACGGGTGACTTGTCTAAGAACAGCTTCAGCTTGGAAAGCAAACCACTGCTTTCTAAAAAGCTTTTACAGTACTTAGTCCCATGGCAACCTATGCTACGCATTAGAGGAAATCAATGCGGGCTGATAGGCTAGTGGGGGCAGGGGGACAAGGGTTGGGGGGGGGGTGGATTCCATTTGCTGGATCTGAGGGTGGATTTGTCTGTTTGACAGGCCTTCCCTTTCACTCACCTCTGCCTCACTGTCAGTTGGGAGAGTGCTCAGCTGCCCTGAGTAGCTCAAGGGGCGGGGAAGATTTCTGGGGCCTTGCGCTCATTGGTCAGGGCCAGGGGTGGGGTTGGATGGAGTTGAGGGTCGATCTTTCAAGAGGTGCTTGAAGCGTACGTTCATATAGACGGCTCAAATTCAAACGGAACCGCAAGCAGCGCTCCCTCTTAGTGGGAGCAATAGCCCCAGAGGTGGACTGCAAGCATGAGAGTTGCCTACTTGCTCACAGACATAACTGTAGGTTTTAGAGCTCGCACTGCGATCTTTATGTCACGTGGAGGCATTAATCTACTTCTCCGTCCATTACCATTCCATCCCAACGACATGACGGTCAGTTGGCTGGCACAGCGTCTGCTCTGAGCTGACACCGTGAATGAGCCTCCTGTGTCATTAGAACAACAGCCTTTTAAAAGGGCGGTGTGGAGCGCAAGAGGGACCAGCGCAGTCCTTGAAACTTGGTCAAGCAAGAAATTGACAAGATACAATAGAGAGATTGTTGGTCGGATCAGCGGGGTATCGCTCCTGCAGGTCTGTGGCGTCTGATGTGTGAGGAAATTGCATCACAAGTGACACGCATCCATCATGATTTTAACCGAGATCATGCACAGGACGAGATTTGAATTCACGCCCTTAATTTCAGAACACAAAGACGACCTTGAATTTTCATACTTGAACATGACCGATATTCAATTAACTTTGATTTACAGATAAATGCATTCATCTTTTTTTACAATATGACTGTTTGGCAACTTTAACAATCACCATATTTTGTGAAAAGATTGTGTTTGTGTTGCAAGAAAGAACACATTTATTTACAGGTCAGAGTTTAGCACAAATGCTGATTGTAATCCAGGGATGAGTTGTGCTGGCAACAGAGACATGATCAGTTCCACACTTTCCAGTTCACATCCATTCATTGAAATCACTCTTCCTGTTTTAATTTCAATTCACTGGCCACAATCCTATGATTTGTTGGTGGACAATGGTGCTTGAGTTGGATTTCTGCATATAAAATGTCATGGAGTCTGTGCTGTGATTTTGTCTGATTAATCAGTTCTTGCCCTGTCAAAGCACTTGACAAAGCAACTTAATCAACAGTCTCTTGTGCAAATGTCCCAAAGGATAGTCTTGTCCACTATAAGATGTTCAGTAGCCCCAGTGAACATTTCTATGAGGGACTGACAGTCCTGGACAGAGGACCTTCGTGTGAGTATGTGTGAATGTAGCACAATGGATAGATCAACATTTGGGCCCCTCTTGGCTTCATTTCTAAATACCAGCACACTAACATTCCTCACCCAACAGCACTGCCCAAGTTTGTCACTGGCTGTATTTAACAAGCTGCTAACTAACAACAAATGGGAATCTGGGTAAGGAAAAATGAGAGATATTAAAAACATAAGATGGAAAAATCTCTTACTTAGTATACCAAATTAAATACATTTTGTTTCATAAATATATATTTTTTTATTCACTAGAGATATTGTGATGAGGTGGTATTAAAATGAAATGAGAGCTCCTCTATTTTTTGACAAAAGGTTATTTGGGTACATTTGATGTCAGAACTTTGCTTAGACCAGGTCCTGGTTGGTGTGTTTAAGAAAGACCTACAGCCTTGTAAACCTGGTTATAAGCTGTTGTAAGACCTGAAAAATCTCTTAGTAGCTTAGTTTAATGGCTTCCACAGGAAAATACAAAGGATTACACTTCAGTAAACAAACAATAATAGTAACATATTAATGTCAGGTGTAAAGCTTCTTGGTAGCAGCAATAGCTTGGAAGTTGGCTCTTGGACAATTCAAAAATGGCATTCACAATAGAGAACACTGGAAAAGCACAAAGACAAAAATACCCAAGTTATTTCTGGGGCTCTATTTTTTCCTTTGTGACATTAAGCAGCCTTATGTTTTGACCAGAAGGTGTTACTCAGACTGGAAGGGAGTGGGTCTACTGCCTTCTGACCATCTCTCTGGCTGCTTGATTTGACAATGTGAAGTTTAACTGTTATTTTATTAGTTTAAATTATATATGACTTCATTGTCTGTTTTTACAGAAAATTGCTGTATCCTACAAGTTGCTTATTGTTAGCTGTGTGTTATGAACGGCTGTGAAGGATGCCTGCTTTTTAAGTAGTCCCTTTCCTGGGGTGTAGGGGTCAGTTATACCTGTGAGATTAATAACATGCCCCTCTTCACAGAGAGAGGCTTCAGATGTGTCTTTCTGCTTATCTGTGCTTCTCAGCCTCCTTTGCCCACATTCCACGCACAGTCCTCATGTAAATGCTGACAGGAGCAGCACTCGGGCTGTTACACTCACTGAGATGTGCACAGAGTGACAGCTCCAATCCTCAGGATGATCATTAAACTTGAAGTGCTCACAGCGCGTCTTCACTGTAATGCCGGGGGCACCTCCCTACTGCTGAAATTCCAGCCCTGGAACTGAACAAGCGCTTGCTCCAGATTACGCTGTCACTAACATGGTCTCATCCACTGAAAAGGCTCAGGTTTTTATCATGGAGCCAATAGATCCAGCAGATACCAAAGGAAAACATGGCTGTAATGCAATCAATAGTTCTTTAGTAGATAGAAACTGTATTTTTTCAAGGAGTTGACTCCTTATAATGGTCAAATGTGTCTCATTGGTGTTGGGGGGGGGGGCAATCTGACTTCAGGAGGCTGATCGCCAGAGAGCACGACGAGGCCAATCCAAGCATTCATCGACCGCATGGGGCACCCGTGAACAGAGGCAGTTTGTGGTCACATGCCTCGTGAACAAGACAGTGACTCCACTTACTGAGAGGTGCTGTTTGACAGGAAGGCCAGTGAACGCTGAGCTTTAGATATTGCAAGTGTTTTGCAATGCAGAGGATAAGTACAGAGATTAGTAAGTGGATGCACACGAATGGTGGCCCCCACATCACACAGGCTCCGCGCACAGCTGCCCAGTTCAGACTCAGCGTTGCTCTGTGTCATGAACTGTGATCAAAGTGCCCGTGCAAAACAGTGCGCACTATCTCCACATTCCCAAATAACTCTCACCTGAGGCAACAGAGCTTGTGCGGTCTGCTTTGGCTGAGTGGAGGATCAATTAATGTCTGGATATGTGACAATTTCGAGAATTAGTCAACCTTTTTATCTCATGTTAATTTTATTTGCCAGTAAAGCATTAACATGTCATTTGGATCTCAATTGTTCAAGGGCCTATTTTATAATTATAAAACACATTTTTATGATTTATGCATACAAGTGATAGAATTTATGAGTTTGATGATGAGATTTACTTATTAGTAAGATGAGATTTAAGTTAAAAGCCGCCTATATGCTATACACATGAATCATCCGCAGATTTTTGTTATTTCTCTAACAAGCTTAAAACTGTTCACTGAAATTGTGCAGGCAAGCAAGGGTGGGACGCTAAGAAAAAGACAGAGACCAATATCCTCATTCTGACGTGAGTCTGCTTTTCAGAACGCAGCTTTTTGCTGGAGCGGGTGTTTGGTGGAAAAATCTCTTAAAAGCACAAAGGGCTGTTTTTAAAATGAGGCAAAAGGTATGACCGGCTTCCTTCCTTTCTGACATATTTACAAGCCCCTTTCCAGTTATGAAAACAGGGGGTCTGAATAGCGGGCAGGCTGCAGCTCTCGGCGACGGCACTAGGATTTGAAATTTCGCAGCCGCGGTGGACTGTAACTCACATAGCGGCGCAGTCACACGGCCCGTGATTTACTGCCTCTGGCTTCAGGCTTTACCGTTGGACTGTCACTGCCCGCAGGCCTGCGCCATAGCCCAATAAATTATCCCCCCCCTCCCCTGGGAATGCTTGGCACCACAGCCCCTGCTGACACAGGAGAGACTCGAGCTCCAGGACACAGCAGCAGCTCTGAGCGCCTAAAGCACAGGCCTGAGAGTGCTCTGGGACAACACTTATTTGTTACGTGACATGTTTTCAAGCCTTCCTCTCATCCGGAGCAGCGTATGGTTTAAGACACCGCTGATAATTGGGGAAAGTGACTTTTGTGTCATCTTTAGTAGACAATGGTGTCTGTTTTTGTAGTCTAACACATCTAGCTCTGGATTAGAATACAGTAAGGCTTTTCACACTGCACTTAGCCCAGGGCTAAAAGCATTCTTAGAACCTTCTTAGCCCCGGGCTAAGGGAGCTGTTAGCCCCAGGCTAAGAAAGGTTTCACACTGGCACAATCTTGGCACATTCGAAAGTGGGCTAACCCCAGCTTTAGCCCCGAGTTTGCGGGGTTGTCCCCTGAAAATCGACTAAACACAGGGCTAAAAGGTGCCAGTGTGAAATGGGGCTAAAGTAACCAATGGACTTTGCATCAAGTTTTTGCAGTTGTTTAAGGTGAATGACGGCGGTGGTTGAGCCATCTCACTGATCAGGCCTTTGTAAGAGAATGGTGGGAGTGAGTGGTGCGTTTTATTACAGGGCGGGGGTGAGGGGGGACAGACAGCTGGGGGAGGGCCCGCACTGGCATAAACTGGAACTGAAACTCACTGAAGTGGTGCACGAAGCTGGAACACTAGGCCCAAACATCCCCGCTCGTTTCCTGAGTCTCACTCGCACCTAAGCTAGAATTAATCATGTATTAAACGTCTTGCACTCGAAAGCTCAAAGTTCACGACTCCATTGTCCACTCTGAAGACTTATTTCTCACAGCTGGTAGGGACTGGGTCAAACGATTGATGGATATCTTTGGTCTTGGTCATATTTTCCCAATAAGAGTGGCTTTGACTGTGTTTTGTCAGAATTCACAATGTTGCCATGGTTAAATTATTTGTGATGGCACCAACAGCATGTAAGCCGTTGTAAAACTTGTGGATCTAGATCTGGGCTCACAACCAGATGGTTGTTGATTCAAATCCCAGGTGAGACGCTGCCTGAGCAAGGTCCACAACCTGCATTGCCTCAGTAAATATCCAGCTGTATAAATGGATAATGTAAAAAATGCAGTCTGCAAAACCGCACCGGATAAGAGTGTCTGCTAAGCTAATAAATAATGTAATGCAACCACATCGTTTCAGATTCAATTTTACCTTGAAAGCTGCTCATTCACTCAGTGTTGGCTGATCCACAAGAGTCTTAAAAAAGACCCTTTTAAGTACTTTTTCAGCATTTTCAGGACACGTTGGCCAAAGCCTCTTTCTGTTTGGTTTGTGGACAGAACTGATGTTCCTCCTCAACGTGATCACATTTGTGGGTCCACAGGGTTCTCTTGACCCTTGCCACCTTGGTCCACCCCATCCGCCGACAGCAGAGGCTGCGGAGCTCTACTGATGTAACCTCGGGTTTGGCGCCGAGACCTCGGCGCTCCTCTGCCTGGGCATTCTCAGACAGGGGCACGAGGCGCTCCCAGCCACATCAAACGATCTGACTCATTAGAAGTGGTAAAAGAGCAGGAACAGGCTGAGACAGCAGAGAGCGAGCGACGGGGAGGTGAAGAACCGGAACGCCCGCCGACGTCCTCCAGGGAAAAACGCGCCTCTGGGGTGACGTTCCTGGATTCGCTTTCACTTGACGCCGACGCTAAACCGAAACGACATGCGCGCAGGTGGCGCAGCTTTCCCCAGGGAAAGTATTGGGCTCTGAATGAGTGCCTTCCAGGTTTATGTTGGGAACTGCCTACCTACGGCCAAACCATCCACTTCCTTGCTGCACTGACTGTGGGAGGACCTGATTTCAAAGCACTTTCAGTGTGTTGCCCACAGTGCACCCACTACTGCGCGGCCGTTCCCATGACCCAGCCCCTGCAGCTGCGAGATGCCAAGGCCTCAGCCCAGCTCCTTTCAGTAATTAAATTAGGCAGCATCTGATACTTGGCCTCGCTGAAAGAATTTGCACAGAGGCACGAGAGATGGAAGGGTGTACGGGAACCATGTAGAAACAGGTGTGTGTGCCACCCTGCGGTCCCACAAATGATGCGTCATCCCAAATAATGTTTTCCCTAAATGCATCTGAAACAACCATGTGAAAGTCTCCATCTGTTGGCTGACAATGTAGTCTGGAGTGTGTGCGCACGCATGTGTGTGTGTGTGTGTGTGTGTGTGTGTGTGGTCTTCACTAAAGTAGGCAATAGCTGCAAGCAAAGTCAGTTTACCAGTATTGCCAAAAAGATGTCAACATTTGAAAGATTCATTTAGACAAAAATAATAAATGTGAGAGAGATTATATTTTAAAGAAATCTATGGGATTTTTAATTTATAATTTTGAATAGTAATTTTTTTCAGTCTCTAATATTGTTTGACAGCTAAAATAATTAAAAAATAAAGCTGTTTTAATACGTAACTGCAAAAATTAGCTTGAAGAAATATCACAATATTGACAGCAATTGCCACATCTGTAAGAGTTTTGTAGAATTTGTATCTGTATGTAGAAGGATGTACATTTAGTTGTCGAATTGATTGCAGTCTCTTTTTCCTGTTTATCTTCCAGGATCTATTTTGTAATGTTATGTTGTAGTTAGCAGGATAAAGATAACTAATTTTATTTTAAGGGTAATATCATTAATTAATTCTCTTTTACATTTGAAGAGGACTCCCAAATTTCTAGCCAAAATGTGGGTCTGGGGCTCATGGATGAACACACTCTTGATTTGTGGAGCGGCCCCAGGCACATGCCATGAAGGCGGTGCACTCTGGGAGCTGACGGCGAAGGCAGGCCTCAGTGCGTGCCAGACCGCAGCAGCGTCACGCCGGCCCGCACCGGACCAGCGCCGGCGTCTCGGGGAAATCACTGCCATGTGGAGCGCTCCGCCGCTTTATTGGAAGCAGACGCTCGGAGCGGGGAGTTGTGACGCGCGCTGGGTGTCAGACAGCACCCCCACCCCCACCCCCACCCCCGTCCCGTTCTCCTTTCCAAACCTGCATGCGTCACGCGAGTGTTTACGCTCCGCTCTCCGCCCCGAGGAAGGGAGAGGGAGGACGGCCGAATGCCGCCGGTGTCCCTACTGCCGCGACAGGACGAGACGGTGCAGCTGGCCTAAAAAGGCAATGAGATCCAGGGGTGTCTGGGCTGGACCCTCACGTTTTGCTTGGAAAAGGGGGGGTGGTTGGCGTGTTGAGATGAGATATTGCAGCCCTGAATAGTGCTATCTGCCAGGACAGACCAATGACACGGCACAGCTGTGCTTGCACAATAAAAAGTGCTCTTTCAGTTTTTTCTCTGCAAATTATGTATTAGCATAACACAGTTTGCCATTAATTTAATGCATTAACTGATTCTCTGATGTCTGTGAAAGCCCCTGCCAAAACCGCAGAACAACATCAGCGATGGGCTTTTGGTTGGCTAATTCTATGGACAAAAGCAAAGGTTAAACACTGAAGAGGAAGTGTTCTAGATGCTTTTGTCATGAGTTATACATCTGAAGTGCTAATGATCGGTGGATTGACAGATTAATGATTGACAAGCCGCTTGCACACATGAGAGTGTGCTCAAAAAAGAAGATAAGAACTGACATAAAGCATGAATGATGCCAGCTAAGGATGCAGTGTGTGTTTACCGGGAAACTGCAACATCATCTCACTTGTGACTTGATTGCGAACAGACTGAGCGGATTGCAACACACGTGAAAGTGCTGACGGCCACAACTCCGAGCAGAGCATAAACACCCGACACTCGCTACCCCGTGTAGGCACCTAGCCCATTTCAAAACTTCAGTTCGATTTCTGTGACCCTGCCTCCAAAGTGCTATAATACAACTGTTTAGGTTCTGCTTGGTATCCTGCATCCACATCTCAGAAAATGAAGATTGTCACTGCAGTAGCTTTTGTATGCAACAAAACTGGCTTGTCCTGGCATGTCCTTGTTAGTATTAAAAATAGGACATAATAAATAGCAGCAGCGGATTATCATGAAATGAGAAATTATAGCTGACAGCTGGTAAGCTATCATGGATATGCATTGAGCTCATTGGGAGCTTCATAACAGAGGCTTCAATGTAACTCATAAGACAAAGCACTGCTCGATCCAGTATAGTCCCATTGATAAAAGATTTTTTTTTACAGAAGTTATTATGGCTACTTAGTACATGCCTGTATTGTCAAGTCAAGAGCTATGCATTGTGAATATTTGTCTTTCACACATCACAGCATGTGTGGTCACGGATATCAAAGGCCTTCATCATTCAGGGCAAATCTCTGGTGCTTTAGAATGGTGAGGTCATCTGTTAGCCTGTTTTGGAGGATGAAGTCAAAGCGTGAGCTCATCACATCATTAACTGACATGGAGACAATTGTATGACAATGGATGAGACTACTTTCTCCATCATTGGAGAGATCCATTAAGGTTTACTTAGATCATCATACCCTCCCAACGTCTTTGTAACTGTACCACCAGCCTCCCTGCATACCATCAACCAGCAGAGAAAGAGCTGCCACAACTGGCCCGCTCATATGGATTCTACCTCAACAAGCACATTTCATCCACTTTGCACTTCCAAAACTGTACGTCTGGAATTACCAGATCAGATTTTACAAGCTGAGCCCCAATACAATGTGGCATCCTGAATGGACCAAGACAAAGTTCTAGAATGCACAATGTTGTAGAATCTTTCCACCAAAGGCACCGCGGCTCGGTGACTCGCATGCGTTCGACCGCCCCTTTTAACAAGTGGAACCCTTCCAGTAATTCCATTTCCAGGTCCCACCCCCCCCTCCGTGACCTCAGCGCTGTCTCAATTACCCCCCCCCCCCCCATTTTCAGATCACCCAAGATAAGCCGCTGACATGCCACTAGCAGAGGCATGCAGAATAGAATTTTTTCCTGTGTAAACTCTGGAACCTGGAAAGGGAGAGGACGCAATAACCTGAGTTTCAACAGAGGGTAAATAACTAGACAGTGATAAGAGAGGGAGACCACAGATGATATGCCTATCTATGGGTTTTACAGTGGTGTTACCTTAATGCTCTTCCATTCTTTTTTAAAAATCAATTCCCACAACAATGAATTAAATAAAATAAAATCTTTTACTGTCTCTTAGTTCTTTTGAATCAAAATGAAATTACATCAAATAAAATATATGAAATTATACTGTCTTTTTCTTACCTTTGTTACTCAAATTTTACAATGTTTTTAAACAGAAATGGGTTCCTTGAACCTCAGACCTTCTTTTAAACACAAAAATCCAAAATCCCCTTTCAATAGGAAATTGACATATTGCTCCTTTAACTACAAGCAAATAGGCTATAGCGCCTTTGAAATAAAACAAGCGCACTCGCGCACCAAATGCAAACCACACTTTTGCGTTGTAGCACAATTCAAACAGTTCAAAAGACAGTTCAAACCCGTTCAAACAGTTCAACATAAACCCCTATGCCGGCAGGTTAATGAACTAAACCCTTGTTGCAGGCCTGGTTTCGGTGCTTGTGAGCGGTGAGACCAAAAACATGAGCGGTCGCTTCACTCACTGAGCAGAAATAAAACGTAGCCGGCTACCTGAATTCAGCAAGAAGACTGTCTCCTCACAGACTCGCGCTGGCGTCAACCTCCAATCGTCCAGCTTTGCCAGGTGAACATGGGGTTCTCCGTCGTCTTAGCGAAGCAGTAAGTCTCTGTGCACCGAGACCTCTGAAGCTGGAATGTGCATGGCGCTCACTGCTAAGATGGCTGCCAGGCGTCTTCTTCAGGCAGGCTGTCGTTACATTGAACTTGGATATCACTCGACATACACGGTCACTAAACATACAGTTATCAGTCCGACAACTATTACAAGTGACTCTCCACTTCTAAAACCTAGATGCGGAAAATAACCGTGCAATTCTAAGGTTAGCGGTCAGGAGCTCAGACTAGCCGTCTGCTCGTCGCCATCCTCTCTCTTCTTCTTCCCATAATCCCCCTGCTTCCTGCACTCACCAGTCAGGGTTCAAAGTTCACAATAAAGTTTTAACAAATCAAAATACAGAAAATAACATTTAAACATTCAAAATTCAAATAAAATACAGACCTTAAGAAATAAATGCATGTCGGCATAGTATAAACACAATTTACATTTCTTAGTATTTTACCAAAGAAACAAAATAAAAGAAGTATATAGCACAGGGCTACACTCTCCCCCCCTTAAACGGTTTCCATGTCCCCATGAAACCCATCTCATGAACATGAGACATGTACCATTAAGTGTCTAACCAATCTTTATGACTACACCCCTATGAACTATAGTCAAAGGCTGGTCTTTAGGTCTTCCGGCCTCATCATAAGTTAGCCTTATAACAGGTTTAATAGACCTCTTCTCACGTCTAGGGGAAATTCTCTGAGGTTGAACTTCTTCATTAGCTAATACTGGAGAATTTCTCTCAGATACAGTACCATCTCTTTGTTCCACAGGTGCATCTGCATCATTAACAGTATTCCCAACATCATCATTCATGTCTGAAAGGACATTTTCAGTATCTGAAATCACATCAGGCTCCTCATCACTTTCAGAATGTTCAGACACACTGTCATGTTCATCAGCAGTATCCACTGCTGGTAACACATTTTCACGGATCCTCTCAGTGACATGATCTCTAAGATCATCAAGCTCCCAACTGAATATGGGTCGAACCTCGGACTCAGATTCACTCGTCTCATCATCCACTAAGTGACTTGTGTTCTCTCGTGATTCCAGGCTACCTGGCCTGTGAGACACAGACTTCTTCCGCATCCTAGTTACAGGTCTCTTGGCAGTCTGTTGAACATCTGACTCCTCAGATATCCTAACCAAATTCCCAATTGGCAAAATGTTGTCTCTGTGAATGGTTCTCAGCTTCCCCATACCACTCTCTGGTTTCACCCTATAGACAGGCAAATCAGGGAGCTTTTCCATCACCACATAAGGTAAAGAGTTCCATCTACTCTGCAACTTATGCTTCCCTTTTAACCCCAAGTTCTTCAAAAGCACTCGATCACCCTTGGCTAAGACTTGGTTACGCAAAACTCTTTCATAGTTCTTTTTGTTTCTCAAATGAACCTGTGTTGCAGACTTTGCAGCAAGTTCATAGGCATTCTGTAAATCCTTTTTCAGTTCCTCCACATAACGTGAATGACTGACTGCTTCTTGTCCATCAGTTCCAAAGCACACATCAATAGGCAATCTAGCCTCTCTGCCAAACATGATGTAATAAGGTGAAAACCCTGTGGCATCGTTCTTGGTGCTATTGTACGCATGTACAAGCTGGCTCACATGGCGACTCCACTGACGCTTATGCGTGTCCCTCAAGGTCCCCAGCATAGAGAGCAGAGTTCTGTTAAAACGCTCTGGTTGCGGGTCGCCTTGGGGGTGGTAAGGAGTCGTCCGTGACTTACGGATTCCCAAAGTTCTCAGAAGCTCTTTAATCAATCGGCTTTCAAAATCACGGCCCTGGTCCGAATGAATTCGGGCCGGGAGACCATAATGAACAAAAAACCTTTCGACTAAGACCTTAGCGACTGTCACAGCTCTTTGGTCTTTAGTAGGGTATGCTTGCGCATAGCGACTAAAATGATCTGTGACCACCAGTATGTTTGAGACTCCACTAGAGTCTGGCTCCAATGACAAAAAATCTATACACACCAGCTCCATAGGACCACTGGAAGTGATCTGGTGTAACGGAGCGGCTCGTGGACAAGGACTCTTCCACGTTACACACTTCCCACAGTTACCTATGTAGTTCTCCACATACTGAGCCATTTTCGGCCAGTAAAACCTGTCCCTTATCAGGTCTACCGTCCTCTCTACCCCCAAGTGTCCCATGTCATCATGCAAAGCATTACACACCTGCATTCTGAACTTCTTGGGTAGTAGCAGCTGACGTTCTTTTCCAGAAGCTTTACGTGTTACTCTGTACAACAGTCCATCTTCAATTCTCAATTTCTGACTCTCACGTTTCAACAAAGCTACATCAGGATCAGACTGGTTAGAGTTAGACGGCCACTGACCAGTGTTCAAGGCCTCTCTAACTACTCTGAGAACGTTGTCCTCTAGCTGGGCCTTTTGCAAGTCCTCTCGGGTGAACTGTTCTAGTTGACCCAAATTAAGATGGGTTGCAAAAGCATACAGCTCAGGGACACCTTCTGCAGGAACTCCCAATCGGTCTGCCACACGCACATCACCCTCAAGTGACTCCTGCACGCGCGCACACACACACGACCACAAATAGCCTTCACATCACCCTGAGAAAGTTTCTTCCAGGGTTCAGTTTCTTCGTCAATCCAGTTGCGGGAAAGCAAATCAGCGTCCACATTCACCTTTCCAGGGCGATATCTGATCTCAAAATCATACGTGGCCAGAGCAGCTAGCCATCTATGCCCTGTAGCATTGAGCTTCCCAGTTGTCAACACATAGGTGAGCGGATTATTGTCCGTCATCACAGTGAATCTCACCCCATACAGATAATCGTGGAATTTGTCCACTACAGCCCACTTGAGAGCTAGAAACTCAAGCTGGTGTATGTGATACTTCTGTTCAGCATTATTTAAACCTCGACTGGCAAACGCGACGGGCCTAAGGCCCTCGGGATGCACCTGATTCAACACAGCACCTAGCCCCCTAAGGCTGGCATCAATGTGCAACACATAAGGCCTGTTTGGGTCAGCAAAGGCCAACACCGCGCATTGGTAAGGCGCTTGATGATTTCATGGAATGCCTTTGTACATGCATCCGTCCATCGCGGGCCAAATGGTTCAGACTCCTTGTAATAAGTCTGGTCTTTCACGACACTCAGCTTTTTGCCTTTCCTCACAGGAGGATAACCCTTAGTGAGGTCAGTCAGCGGCTTTACAATGGAGGAATAATTGGCGACAAATCTGCGGTAATAACCACAAAACCCGAGGAATGACCTCAATGACTTCAAGTCAGTGGGCTGTGGCCACTGTGTTACAGCTTCCACTTTAGATGGGTCAGTGGCAATCCCGTCAGCCGACACTATATGACCCACATATTTTACTTTGGGCTGACAGAACTGGCACTTGTCCAGCGATACTTTTAGACCCACTTCTTCGAGGCGATCTAAGACCTTCATGAGCCTCTCCTCGTGTTCCTCCAGCGTTGCACCAAACACAATCAAGTCGTCCAAATAAACAAGGACTTGTAGCAGGTTCATGTCCCCTACGGCCTTCTCCATTAAGCGTTGAAATGTCGCAGGGGCCCCCATAACTCCCTGCGGCATTCGCTTGAATTGGTAGAAGCCGAGTGGACAAATAAACGCGGTCTTCTCCTTGTCTTCCTCCGCCATGGCTATTTGGTAATAACCACTACGGAGGTCTAACACAGAGAACCAGCGACTTCCAGCTAAACAATCCAACGCATCGTCGATGCGCGGCGTCAAGTACTGATCGGGTATTGTCTTACTATTCAGAGTCCGATAGTCGATGCACATACGCACGCTACCATTCTTTTTCCTCGCGATCACTATAGGTGATGCGTACGGACTCCGAGACTCTTTTATCACTCCTGCAGCTAGCAGGTCTTGGAGGTGTTTTCGCACATCCTCTATGTCAGCAGGCGCCAGACGTCTGGACCTCTCCCGAAATGGTCGGGGGTCAGACAGACGAATGTGGTGTTCCACTCCCTTGGCTAAGCCAACCTCCCATTCATGGAGTGAAAACACGTTACGCCGACAACACAGCTTCCTCTTAAGTCTCTCTTTCCATTCCATAGGAATAGGTGAATCGCCAAAATCAATCACTGATGGGTCCACCTCTTCACATGTCTTACTTTCCACCAGTGGACTTGCCAATTCAGCAGTCTGGACTTTACCCAGAGGTGTGCCCCGAGGTAGGCTAACCTCCTTCTTTGTCTCATTCTGTATTAACAGGTTGAAACAATTTGGGTCAATGGCACTAACAGGGGCTACTACGGGCTGAACCATAACACCTTGAGGCAATGGCGTGGCATCACTTGCCTCCACTATAACAATGCCTTTAGGAGTTGACTGGCAAAAATCCACTTGACATGGCACACAACGACTCTCTTGTGGCGGAAGAGTCAACTGATCAGGGCCCATCCATCTCACTAAACCCACCACGTCATCTGGGTTCACACCACTAGAGCTATCCAAGTCAGGCTCCTTCTTAGGCCCCACACTACTGATATTCAATGCACGAGCCAGAGCTTCACTCTTTGAATGACCACATAGAGCAGCAAGCCTATGAAACAAACTGGCATTTGTGCCCAGGATCACTGGGACCTGGTCTGGAGTGTTAGGCCCAGGGCAAATCAACGCCAACACAGACAATGTCTCTGGTCTACCAACAAGCTCTTTTGGGAACTGCATGTCAACCACAACATATCCTAAGTATGGGTAACTTGTATCACTAAGCCCCCATATGGCTAAGCCAGACACGGGTTGGATGGGCACACCCGACAAGTGTTTCTCATACCATTTCTCAAAAATTATGGTCACTTGTGACCCACTATCCAATATCGCTGTACAGGGGTGACCATTCACCTTCACCTGCACAGCAGACGGGGGACCGATAAGACCCTCAGGAAACGTGGCAGCTGTCTTAGCATGCACCGCCTGTTTCTTAGAAAAGCAGTGAGTGGTCTCACTCTTAGAGTCACCTTCAGGGACACGCCCGTCTTTAGCTTTCTTAAGTGAAGCTATAAGCCTTCTAATCACTTTCTTCTCATTCTCATCAGACGAGCACTTAGTGGCGATATGGCCGTCTTCCCCACATCTGTAGCAGAAGCGGTCATCGTCACCTCTATGGCTCTGCACTTGCCTACGAGAACCACAACCAGTAGACTTAGTTCCAACAGCGGCAACTGTAGCTGCTGGTTCAGTCACTTTAGCTTCCTTAGCCTTTAATTTGTTGTTTAATCTTCTAACTTTCTTACTTAAAGCAACAGCTTCAGACCTACTGTTGCCAGACTGGGCTGTCTGGACTGTTGATACTGAAGCAACAGCTCCCTCAATAGGAGACTGTTTCTTACTCATCTCAATCACTTGGGTTCTTAAGGCTTTAAAATCAGCCTTTAGCCCCTCAATGTCCGCATCTGTCTCTGCAGACTCATCTTGAGTAGCAACATTCTGAACACGAGCATTGACCCTTTGTCGTGTTCGCTGGTGCTCTTCTTCTGTTCTAATCTCAGAGAGCAGACCAAGGAAATTAGGAGGATCACTCCGTCTCTCCTTCAGCCGTAGCTGCAATAACATTAAGTCTGAATCAATCGCTCCACGAAGCAGCTGTTCGACTCTCACTCTGTCTTTATCTTGTGCTGAAATCCCACCTTTCTTTACCACTTTGGCCAGAAAAGGTTCAAGTCTCCGAACATAGTTCGACAGTTTCTCACCAGCCTTCTGCTGAATGAGGCGAAAGGAGAAATAAAGGTCTTCAGCTGACTCTGCCGAACCAAATGCACTATCCAGTGCATCAAGAAACTCTTCAGCAGTGGAACCTTGCTTACTAAGGCGTAAGGACTTTACAACCTCTAAAGCAGGACCTCTCAGACACTCTAGTATTCGACGTCTCTTTTCCGGCTCAGTTAATTCACTCTCTTGAACCATTAAAGTGGCCTGTTCAAGCCAATACTCCATAGACTCCTCCCCAGCAGGAGTAGGGGTAATGCCTGAAAAGATTCGAAGACGACGATAGCCATAGCTTTCAGTCTGGCTTTTGCTAGTTCGGCTGACTACATCAACCATGGCACGTAAAACTGACTCGTCAGGCTCTTGAGGAGGGACAGAGGGACTACACAACCCTTGTAAGTCAGCTAACGTCTTACCCTCAGTCGTTAGAAAGTGACTCAACTTGGCTGAGAAATCATCAGGGGCAGCAGGAATTTGATCAGCTGTCACTATTTTCCACACAGCATCACTATTCTCAGGCCTTACCTCAGGGGGAGCCAAACGGAGATTGACTACTTCTTTGCATTCACAAAGAACTAAAAGGCCATCAGCATCACTGCTAAATCTTCTACCCCTTACTCTAACCCGTCCCCAACACCTTACAGTATGCAGGATGTCTTCGATCTGGCCTACTGCTAGATCCTCGCTTACACCAACCACCAATATGGCATGGCTGACATCAATACTTTCCCCCCTGCACCACTGAATTAACTCAGTTTGAGGATCCATTCTCATAAGAATGTAAAAAGTAGCAAGAAAGAAAATAAAAATGTCACTAAATAGCAGACTTTAGCTTAAGGCAGACAAACCCTCTCAAAACACTAGAGCAACAGAAAAGGCTTTAAAGCACTTAAAACCCGCATCCCAGCGGTGCCTCCATTTTGTGTAGCGCCCCCATGCCACTAGCAGAGGCATGCAGAATAGAATTTTGGGTGTAAACTCTATGGGCGCCCTGAGTTCGTATACTACAGTGATAACGCAATATATGCCTATCTATGGGTTTTACAGTGGTGTTACCTTAATGCTCTTCCTTTTTTAAAAAATCAATTCCCACAACAATGAATTAAATAAAATAAAATCTTTTACTGTCTCTTAGTTCTTTTGAATCAAAATGAAATTACATCAAATAAAATATATGAAATTATACTCTTTTGTTACCTTTGTTACTCAAATTTTACAATGTTTTTAAACAGAAATGGGTTCCTTGAACCTCAGACCTTCTTTTAAACACAAAAATCCAAAATCCCCTTTCAATAGGAAATTGACATATTGCTCCTTTAACTACAAGCAAATAGGCTATAGCGCCTTTGAAATAAAACAAGCGCACTCGCGCACCAAATGCAAACCACACTTTTGCGTTGTAGCACAATTCAAACAGTTCAAAAGACAGTTCAAACCCGTTCAAACAGTTCAACATAAACCCCTATGCCGGCAGGTTACTGAACTAAACCCTTGTTGCAGGCCTGGTTTCGGTGCTTGTGAGCGGTGAGACCAAAAACATGAGCGGTCGCTTCACTCACTGAGCAGAAATAAAACGTGCAGGCTACCTGAATTCAGCAAGAAGACTGTCTCCTCACAGACTCGCGCTGGCGTCAACCTCCAATCGTCCAGCTTTGCCAGGTGAACATGGGGTTCTCCGTCGTCTTAGCGAAGCAGTAAGTCTCTGTGCACCGAGACCTCTGAAGCTGGAATGTGCATGGCGCTCACTGCTAAGATGGCTGCCAGGCGTCTTCTTCAGGCAGGCTGTCGTTACATTGAACTTGGATATCACTCGACATACACGGTCACTAAACATACAGTTATCAGTCCGACAACTATTACAAGTGACTCTCCACTTCTAAAACCTAGATGCGGAAAATAACCGTGCAATTCTAAGGTTAGCGGTCAGGAGCTCAGACTAGCCGTCTGCTCGTCGCCATCCTCTCTCTTCTTCTTCCCATAATCCCCCTGCTTCCTGCACTCACCAGTCAGGGTTCAAAGTTCACAATAAAGTTTTAACAAATCAAAATACAGAAAATAACATTTAAACATTCAAAATTCAAATAAAATACAGACCTTAAGAAATAAATGCATGTCGGCATAGTATAAACACAATTTACATTTCTTAGTATTTTACCAAAGAAACAAAATAAAAGAAGTATATAGCACAGGGCTACATTCACCAATGCTAAAGAAGGTGGTGACCAATTGACATGAAACAGCATTCATCTATAATAATACTGGTCCAAGTGTATGACAAGTTTAGATGAACAGTGGATAAATGTTAGAATGTCCATTCACTCTGTCAGACAATAAACTATTATATGCCTCAGTAAAATATTTCCAAATGTGGCTCACCTGCATGTGTTGAAAATTAAAAATAACGCAGGGGAGTCGCTAGCCTGTTAACTCCCAACAGTGCCGCATTAAGGCAAACAGGGAAGAGCAATTCTGTTTAATTTAGTGGGACATTTTAGAGCGGTCGTGAGAGATAAACACATAAAGGGAACATTATAAATGGCTGGTCCGGTGGCCTAACTGCCCTGGCAGATGGGCCATTTATAAATGTGAGGGGTCACCTGACCAGGGCTGAAATAATACAGATGCAGCCGTTATTAATGGTACCGCTCTCCATGAGATTATTCCAGTGCTGTGTTTTAGGTGCCTCATTAGTCCACAGAGTGCCTCGCTGGAATCCAAAACTACAGAAAAGAAGAGTTGTCCTTTATTTATTTGAGAGACACACTCTTTGTGTATGTGTGTATCTTTATGTGTGTGTGTCTGTGTGAGCATGTTGGAGATAATCTTTATACAGAACATCAGGTACCCTTTATCTTAGATTGGTACTCCACTATACTGTCCCTGGTCTAACAGTCGGTGAAATTGAAAATCTTTTACAACAAAAAGTTCAAAAGCAACTGAATGGAAGTCGCAAAAGAAGGATGAGTGTGTGTGCGGATATGTGCCTGCTTGTCCTAAAAGGACACGACATCGTGTTTGGGTGAAAGCAGTAGAGTGAGTTCAGGTGCCAGGTGGGATATGACTGTTATACCATTAAACGAGAGGCTTTACCTGGAAAACACGTGAGGCATTGTAACCAACTCCATATAAAGTCAGAGCAATGCTGCAGCACCTGGAGATGCCCTCTGGCAGCTGTAACCCTAAAAGCTATATTTAGAATGCACATATATACATATATAGTCACCAAAAAATAATTTACTGTTGTACAGTCCTGCTGCAGCAACTGTGTGGGAGCCAATTTGAGGTTAGCCTGGGTAAGCACCAGTAATTTTGTGACGCATGCACTGTGCGTGTGCGTGTGTGTGTGTGTGTGTGTGTGTGTGTGTGTGTGTGTGTGTGTGTGTGTGTGTGTGTGTGTGTGTGCGCGCTCATGTCTGCGTGTGTGAGATAAGCAACAGATAAGCTAAAAGTGACGAGGAATAAAAAAGCTGTTATCGGCCACAGAGAACCCGATTCGGTTTTCACGCGCTGCCAAATGTGGGCAAACACATGAAATGAGGCGGTCACTGATCCTGTCGTCCAGGTAAGAGAACAGGGGTGGTCGCAGATTGAGGTGACTTTGTCCACTTGTTCTCTTCCTGGAACACTTACCTGTTTAGAATCCTTTTTAAAGTCCTGGGTTGCCACTGCAGGAATTCCCCGGAGGGACAGTATAACAGGTCCTGCTGCAGTTAACAGGCTTTGGTATGTGCTGGCTTTCAGCGTTCAGAAAAAGAAAGAATGTCAGGACAAGGGAGTTTTCTCTTCCATTTCATCTCACTAACCCTTTTAGCCACAGATGGGGACCTAATGAGAGCAGAGTTAATTTGATTTCTCATTTCCACTGACCTTTCAGAGAAATATTCGACCTGAATGTTTCCTGAACAAACAGATTATTTCCATACGATCTACAGTTCATTTTCTGCTGCTGTAGTTTGATGTTACAGATAGTCACACATCTTTGGAATTTTCTGTCTTTGAAAAACAGAAATGGTAATTATACGAGTCAGCCCCGCTAACTGGCATGTAAAATTCTCTAAACAAGTTATCTTTAAGTGGTCTGTGAGTCGGAATTAGCCAGGCTTTCGGCCACTCCCTTGGCATACATCTACATCAAATTCCATCCCAACTCCTCAAACGCCTCAGAACAAAACCATGTCTCCATTACTGTAGACTTAGCCCCACCCTAAACTCCCAATGCTCCAATCACATGCCCCCTCTCTCCCAGTGACAGATACAAAAACCGTACCTGGCTATAAGGACAGATGGACATTTGGCCAAAAAAGCACTCATGATTCTAAACCTGATTTCTCTTCAACTTTGGCCCTGACACACCCAAATTCACACAACGCATCCTCACACCAAATAACAGTTAACAGTTACCATACAGTTCTACTTTAAATGGAAAAAGGAATCCCCCAACTCACACATAGGATTCAGCACAGTACATAATTCTTAGCGCTTGTGAAATGAACAAAGGTGTGGAACCAACAAGTTTGCATCATGCCATCCGAATGTGTCTTTGATCAGTCACTTTGCTTGGTTGCTGCTCAGCTATTTCTGACACCATGGCCACATAGCAACAATATGTCAAAACAGCAGGGGGGAGAGGAGAAGAGCTGAGAAATTTAACAGAAGATTAACAAACGAAGGCCTTGTGAGTCATCATTCTTGTCATTACAAATAATTGAAAATGATCTGGCAGCAGAGGTAAGAATGATCAAAATCAGAGGAAGGCTAAATGTACTACACTTCCCACATTTCCCATTGTCTTTTCATTATTTCATATTCAGCAGTCTGGATATAGAGTGCAGTTTTACATATTCAAATGATTTCCATGCATCTACCAGGAAGCAATTGACCAAAAAAAAAAAAACAATATAGTGAAAATCTACAAATTAGCGTTTTTAAAAGATAACTGTATACAGAAATTTGAGTATAAGATCAAAAGCGTTCATAGCATCCCATATTATCTCACTGTATGTTACATTGATATGATAATATTGTTTCATTGCGTATCACAGAAGGATTCAATTCATTGAAAACTTCTGAAGTAAAATCTGCACATTCTGACCATTCTACAAAAATGTTTACTTTCTGTTGTTTTTCTATCACACAGTGTTATTTCCTCATTGTTCACATTTTTGCTATGTCTTGGCAATCATGTTTCAGTGTGTATTGACACAGACAGAGCTCTGTGACAAACTCATTGCACAGGGTGTTAATCCAAAATAAAATCCGGGTTGATCCAAGCGCACTATTGACATACGCAACACTGACATACAAACAACGTCATTCCATCCTTTCCCCTTTTGTTGTCGGGGCTTTCAACTCCATCAGCGTTTTAGGCGCTCCAGCGTTTCCCAGGAAAGACCTCTGTCAGCCTTTTCGTCTTGCGAACGCCCATAGCCAGAGGGGGTTTCATGGACAGCTCGTTCGCGGTGAGGTATCAGGTGTGCGGGGATCCTGTTACCCAAAAGCCCAAGGGAAGGGATCGGTCCCGCCCAAAGCCGCATCTTTACCCACAGTTCCTTACTTTTAGAGGACAGGTGCTCCTGTTTTTACCTCTCCCGAGCCGTTTTGGAGGCCTGTTCTGACGTGTAGGCAAAAACCTGGTCCTAACTCAGCTTAAGTGAGGTTTTCTCCTGGGTGACAGTACATTTGAAATACAGTTTTCCTGTCCCTCCAGAGCATGTTCTATGAGCAGGCATGTCAATGACAGGTTTGTTTGACTGCCTTTCACCTCTCCCTGTGTTTTGATTCTTTACTGCAATATGGTTGTAAGGCTCTCCCAGGAGAGTTCCATTAGCTGTCTTGGCAAGGCTTGTACTCCATTATCAATCGCATTTGGTCAGCTACACACATATCAGCTGAACACTGCAATGCCAGCATGGATCAGAACTGAAAAAATGCAGTCTTGACTTTACCACCACCATGTAGCTGCAACTACAGAGACATTTATCTAGCAAAGAGTAACACCCTAATGTCAAGGTCACAGAATATGCAATACAACCACTGCATATCAAATGCCTTTTCAGACCAGTTTATCTTAATTAAATAATTATCCGCTATAGTCAGGTATCACAATCCTTACTGATTAAAAATCTCAGTAAGTAATAGTGAGGTTTCTCTCTCTCTCTGTTGTGTCCCCACTTTTTGGACACCTTGTGTTCCTTCAGCCTCACCCTTTATCCAGTTATTATCTAGTTACACTTGCCATTGCGTAATCATGTACTGTTGAAAGGAAAGACACTTAAGCTACATATGTTACTTGGTGTTTGCAATGTAACTCGGTCCCTTCTGTGCCTTCTTTGCTCAAAAATGTGATATGGGTTGGGCTGGGGCTAATATCAGTTTCAGACTGAAAATAAAGCCAATGACTCTTTTCCTGTTCAATTCTGCAAATGAAATTACACTTTTACATGTATAATTATATGCAGTAGGTAACCAGAGTTGGTATTGACTACAGTGAATTGATATGAATTATAAATCTGATCACACCAAAACTCCAGCCTAAAGACTTTTCACCAAATAAACACGAAGAAAAGTGGTTGGATGTTTAACTGCAAACTGAAGGTACTTCCATGTTTTTGTCATGACATTTTCAACGTTATATTAAGCTGAAATAGGGTACTAGAAAATACTAGAAAAAATAGAAAAAACTAGAAAAAAGAGAGTTGCCCAGATTTTTTTTCTTTGATTAACTCATTCCTGGAAGTATACGTCAATGGCCATAGACAAAACAAACAACACAAGGCAGTCTCAGACAAACAAAATGCTCTCCCTTCCTCCTCTGTCCAGTGCAATGGATCCCAAGACACAGCTGTGGTGAAACATGTGGGAGCATGTGAGTGTATCACACTGCATGTATTTCCCACTGTAGTCCCTCCTCCACCCCCCAGCTGTTATTCCCACTCCACTCCTTGTCCATGCTGGTGGCCAGAAGCCACAACCATGGAGTCTGCCAGGTAATAAAAATACAATTTACAAACAGTTTTTCATATTCTTTCCATATACAAAAGAAAAAAGTAAATAGGTTATAATAAGGCATTGAGAGAGAGAGAGAAAGAAAGAAAGAAGGAGAGAGGTGGAGAGAGGGGCAAAGCAACTAACTCTAAAATGTAAAAAAAGTACAGTTGTGCTCGAATAGTAACATATGTGAAAGTAATACTTGAATAAGTCAGTAAAAGAAAAATGACAATAGTAAATTCAATTTAAAAAACAGGCAAGAACAACAAAAATAGCATATGCCTCGTGTATTCGAAGAGAAGGAGAGGTTTTTAAAGTATAAGACGAATGGCTGCCAGACTCCACGCAGAGAGCTTTTGAAGCTAGATAACATTTATGGCCATGTTTCCTGGCAACACGGACAGGTCTATATAAACCCAGGCTGTTGTGTTCAGCGAGCAAATATTTGTCATGGTAGAGCCAGTGTTTGGCATGAAGCCCTCGATAGCTTGACATTCTGCTTACTACAGCAGTAGATTTATGTGCAATAGGAGGCAATAGAGCTCCCTGATTGTGGGTGTCAATGCAGATGGACCCACTGGGGTTGGCATGCTTTAAAGTGGCCAGAGAGGCTGACTGAAGCGGAGCAGGCCTTATTTCATTTGACCGGCTCACACAAGCCCTGACTGGAGCCGTTGCTCTGCACAAATATACACATACTCACATCTTATGGGCCAGTGCTGCTGCAGCTTTTTTACAGTGGTGTGAAAAACCTACTCCCATAAAAGCCTTTTTTCATGAATTTTCTCTAACAATTTTCTCTAAAATTGTAAATAGTTGTTAGACATTGTGATTAATTAGGTGACCATGTGGATATTGGAGGTTGGGCTATGCTACATATGCACAAGTAACACACAAGTATGCATGAACACCTGTATAACGTGTCAAAGCAATTATATATATATATGTTTATACATACATTGTAGAATTGAATTAATAATGCATTTCCTTTCAGACCATAGCTAAAATGTGTTTGCAATATTACATTATAGTCTCAAATAACATATATCTTATAATATATTCTATATTTTGACATATTGTAGAGTTTAGGGGCTGAGCGGCAATGGTTGTTAAGTAGTAGGGAAATGGCTCCATCTGCTGGAAGCAGGCTGAATTGCAGTCTTGTGGATAAGTAGACAAACGGCACACCTGAGCCAAGCCTAATCAGGACTCTCTATTAATGTCTCATTACCGCTCCCACAACGGCGGCCAGCACGTCATGGTTGGGTTGTTGGTGTAAGAGACAAAGGCAAAGTGGTAATTTGCTTTGGGCGGAGAACTGCATTGGTAACTAATAAGTGCAATGCTAATAATATTTGGTGCCACTCAACCAGGCTGACACCCACACGCACGCACCTTGACACTGGTACAACATATTTACTATTTCATGTCAGCACTAGCTTTCCCCAAGGACATGGCAGAGGAACAAGTCTGCAGCATGGCTGTTTGTTTTCTCAACAGCTTAATAGCTAATGACTGTACCATGTGTGGTAAGAAAAAAACAGCTACTTCCTCTCTGCTTTATCACCACTTCATGTCCTGAAAATGTGTGTGTGTAGTCTGCGCAGTGAGACATGAAGGGAGGCCAAGTGAGGTTCCCCTGACAGAGAATTTTATGCCACATAGCTGTAATCCAAACTCTTCTGATAGTTCTTTGAAGTTGTGTTTTTACTATACTGTGTCCCTGCTGCAACAAAACAAAGAATCCTAAATTCAAGCCAGCAATGCATTCAAGTAATGCTTTATAGGGTTGTTTTGACTCTTGGAACACTTTGTTTGAAAGGGCTTCGCCTCTTCGGTCTCTAGCCTCTGGTCCCCATTAAGCCCTCTTAACACAGGCCTACAAGCGTGAGTGGAATGCATTAAATTGCACAGCAGTCCGTCCCGTCTAATGGAGGTGAACCGCAAATGGTTTGGAGTCAGCTGCTCAGCGATGAGGTATGGCTGACGTCACGGAACCAGCGACTCCGCCGCCTGGTTTGTCTATGGGGAGAGCTACCGCGTGACCACCAAGAAAGAAATCGCCCTGGAACCGATTTGTGACGCTCCTCTGTTTTGCCATTCCGTTCCCCTTTGCAAAAACTCGCATCCATACAAAATGAATGAACCCTTTTGAGTTCCGTGGCCACGCTCTGTTGTTGTAAGTGTACAGTTCAATAATAGTGTCATGCAGCGGTTTGGGATGGTGATTTATCTTTAAGGCACCATCCCTCAAAACCCCTCCATGCAGTCATACTACCTACTGTAATAGCCTTCCCATATGAATAAGCTATGTGCTGCTGGGCTGGTTAGTGCTTGGGTGGGAGACCTTATATGGAAGCTAGGCTGCTGTTGGAAGTGGTGCTGGTTGGATAGTAGGCAGCAGTCCTACATCAAAGCCAAGCATGAAGAACAATGCCCCAGCGCAGTGATGGGGATACTGTGATGTATGGGAAGGCCACTTTGGATGAGATGAGTTCCTGACTCACTGTGGTCATCAAGAAGCCAAAGACTCTTGCTAGAAAGAGCAATGGGTTCCATAGTGTCCTGGCCAAATTCCAAATCTGGCCATTTTATTATATTCCAGTTTAAGTGGCTAAATACATTCCAACCCTGACCCTAACTCTTACCCTAACCCAGATGGGTGCTACATATTGGAAGTGATTGGGTATCACTACGTCACTGTAAAGTGCTTTGAGCTCTTTGAAGGGTATAAAAAATAATTACTTCATTACTACTTTGTAGGAAACGGATGGTAGAAGTCACAAAGACAAAAGACACTGTACAATCTCAATACAGCTGTGCTCACCAAATATGTTTTACATTTAAAGCAGTCTTGATGAAATTTGAACCTAAACCAACAGGGAATGTCCTGTTCAACTTGAAACAAAGCCTCTTAGTTTGCAGGATGCCTCAAAGGGATCCTGTGACATAGGTGTGTATCATGAGGCTGGATAACGTTGGAGATGATGGAAGGAGAGACAGGTGTAGGTGACCATCATTCACAAATAACCCATGTGCTCTGCAACGAGGGAAAAATTATTCTGAACCACCAATAACATTGATCTCATGTAATTGGTTCCGCCTGAGTTTACAGTCTGATGCAAGACCTGTGCTGCATGGTGCTGTTGAGTGCCGTTTTACTTCCATTTCTTCAGCGGCCATGTCAGAGACGTTCACAAATACATCTTGTCATTAAGCACATGTTCTTTTTCACAGCAACACAAAGAGTAGGCGCTCAAAGTGCATCAAATAAATTTGCAAGAATGATGGAATGTACTGAACACAAAAGAGTTTGACACTTTACCAGTCAACTGAACATGGCCACAAGATGGCAGTAGAGTAGCTCATGTTGGAAGAATTGAATGTGATTGTGTATGGCGTGGTCTATTCTTGCTGCACAATGGCTGACCTGATAAGTGTTACTAAAGCAAACCAGGCCTGCCCTCCACCCCCGGAAGGGAGAGCAACCGCATCCCATCGGAAACACAAACGGGCATGAAATTGACCCGTCTGCTCGTCAGAGTGCTGGAGATATCAGCCCTGTCTCCAGCTCTTGTGCTGCTTTTTTTCTCAGTTTTGTGCAGGAAAGGTTTGTACGGAATGTGGTTGATCACAATGTAGCACAAGAGTTTCCAGCGAGAGAGGCTTGTGGTTAAGCCAATGTGAGCTCATGTGTAAGGAAGCCTATGTCTGTTTACAAATCTAGCTGCAGCCCCAAGCAAATGGCCCAACAAAACATAAGGGGCCATTTTTTCTTCTTGAGCTAATAAAGGCTGTTTATGTTCTTAGTGAACGGCTTTTGAAGGATTTTACAGCTAATTCTTTCAGATATGGTCCGTTCAAAAATTAAAGTGCTGATCAGTATGCATATTTGAGAGGAACAAAATTCTGCCTGAGAAGAATTAGCACATGGAAACATAGCCAGGATGGGCCGTTTTTCTTTGGCTTGGCAAAATGTGCTTGAGCCAACAAGCTGAAAGCCATACAGCTGAACATGTTAAACTTTCCAGAAGACAAACTTGTTGAATTTGATTCATAATTTTTTTAACAATTTCCTTTTTTATTGCGAATGAGTGAGAAAAAAGTTTAAAACAAAGCAGGCAAACTGCTGATAGAGCGCGCTTCCAGGCAAGGCAAAATGAACAGCATTGGCTGAAATGGCCTGGTAACATTACAGGATTAGTTACTAAATGTTCTCCAAGTGGTTGAAAGTGATTTTGCCACCTTGGTGAGTTTTCCTCCTGGGCAATGTCTATTCAATCAAAATCAAACAATTTATGATTTAAAATTGCTGCTCTGAATGAAGACAAAGCGAAGAGAAAGACGGAGAAAGAAAAGATGCTTGTGTGCATGTGTGTGCACGTGAGTGCTTGCGTGCATGTGCTCGTGCAAGCAACGTGTTTGTGTTCGTGTGTGTTTGGGTGTACAGAAGCACTCATTTGGCATGGCATCCCTCACATATCTCTGCCTGGTTGCTTGAGTCTGGGCAGTTTTGTTTTTTTCACCTTCCCCCCACCGCCCAAAAGTCAGACATGACTTAGTTTGAAAAACTCAGCCATGGGCGTGGTGGCGGGGCGGAGACGGGGGCGGGTGGAGCTTGGGCACTGGTCAAAGCTGACCTGTCAGATCCACTTTGGTGAACGTGCTTGGTGGAAAAATGCCTTACTGGGATGGCCACCGTTCTGCATTGCAATAATCGCGCTGAACCCGCGCCCGGGTCCTGCGGCCGAGCAGGCCTCGTGGCTCTGGTTCCCGGGGCAGTTTGGGCGGCTAAATATAACTGCAATTGCATTTTATTACCATTTTGGCCGTTTAGCGCTGGCTCATGGGCAACCCAGCGAGCCTCCAGGAGTTCTAGGTTTTCGCCACGCCTTGCGTATCAGACGTCTCCGAGTTCACGAGTGTGGCGGATCCTGTAAAGCGTGAATGATTGCTTTAAGAGAAGACGTGGTCATAATCACACGGTGCGTTCAGGTTCAACCTCCCTGGGTGTGCCAGGGTTTGTTCCGGACGTATGGAGGCCTGCAGTGTGTGTGTGTGTGTGTGTGTGTGCATGTGTGTGTGCCTCTGCATGTGCACATGTATGGATGTGTGAACAGTGTATGTGCGCTGTACGTTTGTGCTGCAAATATGATACTAGCAACTTATGTGATACACCTAGAAAACATTACAAATAATCATCCAAAATCCACTATTTCAGAATTAGAACTATTACAGGTTAATGTCAAAAAGAAAGATTAGCAGAACTAGAGAGCAAACTTCAGTTATATATATAATGGATTCACAAACTTAAAAAATAACCTGAAGGCAGGTCTGGTGGATTTTTTTCTTTAGTATCCCACAGGAGAAATTTGGACAATGCTTCAAACCTTGGAGCAATGGACACAACAAATTCTGAACACCATTAAATATTCAGGACTCAGATTTCACAGTAAAATATATTGGCTGAGTGATTTATTTCCTGAATAAATAGCTGGATATCTGGACACCCCGTGATATCGGCTACAGATTCTTCATCAAAGAAATGGGAGGAGAATTGGATTTGACTGTTTGAGTATTCTCTTCCAAACTACCAAAGAAAGAAAGAATAAAACAGAATGAAAAAATGCATGCATGTAAGCAATTAGTAGTTTCTTGTACATTTTGCAAAACCAATGTAGTATTCAAAACATACAATAAAATGATTGTGGCAGTACCTTATACATTTTCAATGACTGAACCACAAACGAATAGGCAAGGATTCTTTTAGCATTAAATGTATGTATATAAATAAATGTACTCTTTCCAATAATTTGTTACATATAGTTGCAGATATGTACATATGCATGTGTATAGCTAAGAGATAGAAAGTGGGACTGACTGAAAAAGTCCGTCGTGGTGCCACGGGTCGGACCACATGCGGTCCGTGAGCCCCGGGGGTCCCCGGGCCCCTGCGGTGTGGACGGTCCCCCAGCACCCCCCTCTGGGCCGGGCCCTGTTTACCTCTTCCGAAGCCACCGTGATTAATGAGGCCCCCGGCACATCCTCTTTCCCCTGGACCCGGGGAGCGCCGCAGCTGAGTAAACAGCTGCCGTTATTCCAGCACAGCCGGACCACGGGGACGGGGGGTGGTGGGGGAACGGGGGGACGGGAGGGGCTTCAGGTAGCCAGAAACAGACCCCAAGACACACGCTTGTCTCAGGGCCCTCCCCCCCTCACTTCCTCTCTTCCTCTTTCCACGTCGGAAAATTTGGTCGGGAGACAGGACACGCCCCTCGCAAACCATACTAGGTGAAGGTCCTCCCAGGAATCCCCTCCTCAAAAAAAGCTTTTCTAATTCCAATCATCATGTGCATAGCCATTGCCATTGTTCAGGATGTCTTCCATATGCTGTACTTCATCCTTACAGCTGGCCAGTTATTATTGCAACTGGACAGTAATCAGTGCAAAGTACCTCGCAAGTAACCTCAGCAGTAAAATAACCTGTTTTAATTTGATCCCAAGGCTAGGGTTCATTGCTCCTCTGCTCCACTGCAAATGTTTTATTCCTGTTTGACCTCAACCCCTCCCCTGAAGTCACAGATGCTAAGAGCTTGGGCCTGTGTGACTGTCTGTACTTTTCATATTGGAACAATTCAACCAATAACTCTTCTGCCTGCTCTTTTCTACCTTTTGCTTTTGGTTGTCCCGTGCTAAAAGTGCCCAGCCTTCCCAGCTTGCAGACACTTTTGGTTTCCTTGTTTGGTGTGTGTTTCGTCACCTCAGATGACAGATGGAGGTCTGCACCTATTGAAGAGTGTTGTGGGAACCAAACAGAGAGGTGTGGATTGTTTATATTAGCTGGTGAAGGGCACAGGAATAAGATTTTGATGGAATAAGATGTTTGGTTTAAGTAGATTACACATCCATTTTGATTTCAGTACAGTAGGGTATGTTGACCTCTCTGTGATGTCTCTGGATAATTCTTGTGGCAAATGTGTTTTAAAGCTTTAATTTGAATAAGTCATTTGAATATGTCAGTGAGCTTCATAGCTAACTGTTCATTTCTGCAGTTTGGCATCAGTGTTTAAGAAAGCTCATATAGTAAAAGGTAAGGTGACAAGACAAGTTGCTGCATAACACAAAGGATTCAACTTCTGTGACATAGACAAGGAATTGCATACTTGCCAGGTTTAGTGTAGTTTTGGTATACTGAATAAAGGGAAAACTAAGGACAGATCTCTTCTGTGTGTGTGTATGTGTGTGTGTGTATTGCATGCATCTCATCATCCATTAACTACTCTATCCATCTTCCTTTTTGTGAGGTGTCTTATCTAAACTAAACACAACAGCGTTTGAGGGATTATTGTTTATTGTTGCAAGTTGTAGGGAGTCTAATGGATTGGTAAGGGTAGACACAGGTGCCAAATGTTGCTGGTTTCCCATTTGGGGGGCTAAGGGTGCTACCCAACATTTTGGCCAAAACTAATTTAATGTTACTCATGCCTGTCTTCAGTTCAGGTCAGGGAGTTTGAAATTCCTGTTTAGAGCGTTGTGCTGTCTTTGGATACTCTACAAACAAGTCTATATGCGAGGTGCCTCTGAGAACGTTTAGCTAGGACGTTGTATATCAGGATCACCCCTTTAAATGGTTTGTCTGTGGTGTCAGGTATGGAGGAATCCAAATGCCCCCAAACCTTCACCCAGCTCAATTTCATCAAGATTTTGAAAGAAGAAAATAAAGATGATCTCGATAGATGGAATCATCCACTGCTTTTCACTAAAGGAATGAATATTATCATGTCTATCCATCATCAAATTGATTTTCCACTCTTGGCAGCATAACCAACAGGGTCTATTAGAAAAGAGAATAATATGTTCAGAATTAAATGGACCAGACTGCAAAAGTTGAAAATGTTTGGTGGAACAGCACTAAATCTCCACAATCACTTTCTTATGACACAACTTCAATTTATCATGAAATGGACTGACACCAACACCACATGTGGCCCAGAGAAATGGATGAACATTTAACAAACGTGACTTGGCTGTGACTTCTTTCCCCCTTCTGATAGAATCCATCATTGCTTTAATACTCCAACAGCTATGACACTAAAAATCTATTAAAAAGCCAACAAAGTCAGAAAACATGACCCTTCACCTTGTATTTTAACCCCCATCACCCTCCTCAAATAGACCTCCTATACAGACTGCTGTCCTCTCAAGATGGCGGTCCTCACATAACCATACCTTCTGGAAAAAGAGCTGTAATTTTTTTTTCCTCTGTCCTACAACTCAAAACTGTTATTGCAATACTTTAAAGTCATTCACAGAGTGCTCATCACTAAACGCATACTCTTTCAAATTAGCTTCTCAGATTCAAGCAATGTCTCAATGTAACACAATGTAACTATACCACCTCAGACACCTACTCACATGCCATGTGGTTCTGTTGCCCATGCAAACATTTCTGGAAATCTGCTGTTGACAGGCCGGGTTCTTTCATGGGTGTAATGTGCCTTTCTCCCTATCCTGCTGCCTGACTGGTGATTTATCTGCGCTGAACACACCCACCAAACACGACAGACTTGCACAAACACCCGTGACCGCCGTCAAAAAGAAAATTATTCAAAGCTGGCAAAGACAGATGCAAACGGTTAGAACTCATTATCAGTCACTGCACTTAGGAATGCCTTACAGCCTCTAAGCAGAAGTGCACAGAAACACTTAACAGCATATAAAATGACTTTCTCACCTGCGCTGAAGCACAGGAAACCCCATAATCCCCAAGAAGTAGCCATTGCTATTCTCTTCAAACTAAACCTTTCTGTACTAATGTTCAGGTTGAGTCGAACATATGACAATAACCAAAGGGCACCTTTGGAATCCCCCCTCCTCCTCATGGTCTTTATTTCTAAATGCATCTCTGAAATGGTCTCTCTCTGTTTACTGTCTGGCTTTATTTGTCTTCAAAACAGTTGTCATCCTTTTGGAACCGTTTTTGTTTGAACAATAAAATGAAGAAAAGAATGAGTCATTTAATTATTTAAAATGCAAATGCTTGTTCTCTGTGATTTTGTGGGGTATTGCCTGAGGATTCTGAAAAGGCTGTTGTAACTGGGTGCTGGGTTGTGCTGGGTTGTCACAGGCACATTTGGTGCCTCTGAAGGTGTAGTTGAATGCATTGAAGGCATTGAAGGAGGAGGTGATATAGTCCTTTATGGGGTTATATGTAGAGAAAAAATGTCTCCAGCCACAACTATTAAAACGTAAAGTGTAAGTGCTGACGCTATGAAAAGAACATTGCAGATTATAGTCATATAAATCAGTAGCCAGTACTCAGCAGCTGCTTTGGAAAATCAGAACATCAGTGGTGTGTGCTGGGGGACGTGCATTTCAGTTGTGTGGATTTTGTACCAAAATGGATTTTAAGCAAAGGTTCCAATTGATAGCTTAGCCACTGCCTGTAGCTGTCCTCACAACTAACAACCTAACAGTGAAGCATTAAGAGCAGAACAATTCGAGGGGCAGTATGCAATTCAAAAAGAGTGGCTGAGGTATAGATTGATTAATTTTGGAGCAAACGTACATTCTCTTACATTTGGTCTCAGTAGGTCATGAGGGTGAAAGTGAAAACGGCTGTCTGAATTTTTGCCAAGGTGAAGTTTATTTGACAGCTGAAGGCAAGTTCAGCAGAAGAACAGAGAATGGGAGGGAGGGAAAGAGAGTGTGTATGTGTTATTGTGTGGGCTATCATGTATGTCACTGCATACGGGCAGGTCCAATGGTAGGCCAGCTGTCTGGGGTGTCTCTCAGGGCCCCTCGGGCAAACGACGGCAAAACCGCTTCGACTCTTTCTCCTCCACTGCAGCGGTGCTCTTGCATCAACCACAGGACGGGGAATGTGAACAGAGTGGGTGTGCAGAGCAAAAAAAATCCACACTTCCTCTGAAACCTCCAGCCTCCTTTTTTTTCCTGTCTAAATTCCACAGCTATTCTGCTTTCCCTGGCTAGCGCTCAGAAAACAGCAGAACCAGCTCACCTCCTCTGCAGATATCACAGATCTGTGGTCTGGCTCTTTAAAGAACAATCTTACTTCATACTTCATGCTCTTTTTTTTTCACGGATTGAATTCCCCTGAAAGTGTCGGCTGGTTTTCAGAGAGGGTCAAAAGGTGGCGCGGGTGAAAGCGGGGCTACCTTTCTGTCTATTTAGTCTCCAGCTAAATCTCGCTGACTCTGGCACTTATGCGTTTAAAGGTGATATAAAACACGGATGGATTAGTGCAATGTAAATAGTCTAACAGGGCTGTGATTTCAAGGTTGTTTTATTGGCATTCCCTTTGCTCACTGACAAGTACTGGAAGCACTCCAATGGCTGTCAAGGAGCTTCTGTGCTGATGATTTTTTTGAAAAATGTGCTTTCTGTTGAAATCCATGGGCATTAAAAGGGGGAATTCTGTTCTTTTGTTTTAAAAGAAGTAAGACACACATCTGAAAACCATGCAGAGAATACACTGATCATAACCGTCATGGTGCAATTTGTATTTAATTGTCAAGTATCCAACTACAAAGAGTGAAACAGATGAAAGTTACAACTGCGAGTAAAGATTTTATTACACAATAAAAAATCCAGTCAGGGGTCAAATATACGTTGTAATAAATACAGCCAATTTAAAAACCTTTGATGAAAGCTATAAGAATTGCATTAGGTGCATATACTGTATTTCTGTAACTAGTACTAATTACATTTTTGACAATGGCATTTCCTCCAGTGCAACAACTGTACCCCTAAACATGAGGCCTGTTTCTGCAGTGTTTGTTTATAATGCCACTTGGTATGTTGTTTCATGCATCCGTACTGCCTGTTACCCACAGCCAGAAAGGACGTCTAAACTCACCAATCTGGATTTACAATTTGGACTCTGGATCTCCTGCTCTCCTGAGTCTGTGACGTTTACTAGGTACAGGTCATGGATTGTTCACCCCTCCTTTTTCCCCTTCACTCTCATCCTTATGCTTTCTGTCTCAGTGTCTCTTTTTCCACACACAAAACTCCCACTTCCCAACTCTTTTGTGTGGTTTTTCTGCATTTGAGATGAAAAAGAGGCCTAGCTATTTTCAGAATGAATGATAGACACTCCTATGTAAGTGACAAACTTCTGTCATATATCTAAGACAGGTACTTCTAATGCACTCATACTATAATGCGCCAGTTTCTACATGGAGGAGACTGGCTGGAAAAAGAAGCGGCGACTGAAATGACCTCTCAGCAGTCCAGAACGTTAGAACCATCTTCGTTAGGAGAAGACAGGCTTGCTTCTAAAAGGAAGAATGAAGATATTTACAATGGAGTAGTAGCATCCTGAAAAAAAAAATTCCCCCACTTTCCCTCTACCGGTCAGTGCAGGCCTTATCTGTCTGACAATTCCCCTTCCCGAGGGGATTCGCTTATCAAGCCAGCTGCTTAAACTTGTGAAAAAGGAGGATGGAGGGAAGGAGGCCGGAGCAAGCCCTCTGTGGGATAAAAGCAGACCTTTACGGATAAATAAGAACAATCTGGAGCTGCTTGTGAGCCAGATCTCTCGCCGAGGGTGGGGAGTCTGGGAATTACCACACTCCTCAAAAAAAAAGGAAGGAAAAAAAGAGAAGAATGACAGGGGAGAGAATAAAAATGGTCAGACACCTGCGCGGGCTGCGACCGGGTCTGGAGCGCGGCGCTGTGACAGAGCAGCTCTGCAATAACTCATGCGTCTGACTTGAAAGCGGATAGCCTGGCAGGGACTGGGCCTGGGCCAGCCGGCGGGGCTCCCAGGCCGGCCCAGAGCTGGGACTTCCCGTCAGGCAGAGGCAATTTCAGTGTAATCGCTGCGAGGGGGGATTTCCTGACTTTTATAGGGATGAATTAAGGGGGGGGGGGTGAGAACGAGCCTCACAGGAGCGGTGGTGGAGGTGGCGAGGAAGGCGAGCGAGGTGGAGGTGGTGAGGAGAAGGAGTGAGGTGAAGGTGGAGGTGGTCCTGCTTTTGCATTGGATTCTGGGTGTCCCTTCCATAAACATATAATGATCTTACAGCTTCACTCTCGATTTGAATGGTAAGCACCAGATAGCCATACATGCAACTATACTCATGTTTGCAGTGATGTTTGTCAGTATTCACTATTCTCATTTTATTGGCTACAAACACTTTTATCAATAGCAGAAAAAAGCACTGTAAACTTCCTATTATGGCTGTTAGGGTAGCATTTGTCTTTGAACCAAAACTTGAATACTATAAATTAGTCTGTATGTTCCTTTTTTTACTAAAAAATGAATTGTCTCTCAACACATGGTCATTAGTGGAGATGATGTTACGGCTAACTTGAGTTCTGTATATTTGCTGTCCTCATTTGGGGGTCCCTTTTAACACCCCCTTGGTTCACTGCAAAAGTGAAGCTGGGACTCCATTGCAAATTTTCCCATGGGACCCGTAAATGAAGTAACTCAACTCTGCTTGGGAGAAGTCTATATGGAGGATATATCCCAACTGTGAATGTTGTTCCATGTTGTAATGTTCTGGCCAAAAAATGTTCAAGCAGTTTTGCTTCACAGTCTTACAGAACAGTAGTCACCAGTCAAGAGGACCTTGTGACCATGCATATTGTGACAAAATGTAATGAAACATGGTGCACTAGTCAAATCCGATGTCTTTGGTATGAGTATCATATCAATTACTCCTTGATTCACAAAGACAGACTTGTATAAACGGTGTTAATAACGTAATATTGTAACTGAAAAATGAGGTCAATAGAAAAATAATATAAAGGCTAACACAATATAATGTGATTGCTTCCTTATTGTGTTAAGCCCATTTTGCCATTGGGGTCATTTTCACCTCACTTTCTGCTGAGAAGACATGCAGATTAGCTACTAACTCTGGTGTAACTGATGTGTTATGCATGGTCCCTGTTAAATAAACTAATAAACTAAACTAATCTAAGACATGCCTGTAGTATTTAGATATTCATTTCATAAAGGCACAGCTATACTTTGTGGTCATAAAGTTATTTTGCCATGCTTTAAAGTTCAGAAACCCACAAGAGGGATGAGATGACATGACATGGAAATGTTACATATTAGAAGGGATTTCATCATTTTTGTTTCGGAAGGAACTGTGTAAGGGAAGGTCTGTGGTCACTCAGCCATTAACTTGCAGAAAGAAGCGGATAAAGGATATTCACATCTCCTCCTTGGCCTGTGATTTTTGAAGCCAATCCAGCAATAACGGACACTGAGTGCTGCTTTAGTGATTTACAAATGCTGCGTAGCCCCCACTCCAGCTAAGATGTCCCATGCAACAGCGAGCTCCCCAAGGAGGAGATCTGCAGTGAGTTATATTGAGCATGGCAGGTGGGCAGTCTCACTGTAAATACTATATCCCCGCTAACAATGGTCCATGCGTATTGTTACCTCTTGGCTCCCACGGCGTTGCTGTGATAAACGACTCTCCTCGCTCCACTTGACTGTTTGGCTCTGCTCCTCGGACCCCTGTGAGCGAATGTTCCGTGACCTCCTGGGGGCTCCAAACCCACCCGCTTCCTCCACCAGACCACTGCCTCGGCAGCAGAACCTACTATGAAATTTCAGCCCCTTCTGGTTTCTCTTTTTTTTTCACGTGTTGTTTTTCTTGCTTCATACGCTGGCAGGCACCGTCCGTTGTGGATTTTTGCAGAAGAGTGAAGTGGGAAGAGGAATATGGATGTCCCCGTCGAGCCGAGGAGAGAAGAGAAGAGAAGAAGGCGAAGCTCAGCAAATTTGTAAGAAGTTGTATTGCAGCAAAACGTAACAGCAGCGTCACGCGGCTGTTCGGTGTCAGCTGGGAGGCTGGCGGGTTGGCCTTACGGCGAGCTGTGCTCTGCGAGTGCGCTGATGGGATACAGCCGGACCCTAATTAGATTTGTTCAGTTGTGTCTCAGGTTCTTCTCCTTCCTCTGCAGGATCTCCGGGACGTGTACGATCCCCCCCGTCTGTTGCCTTTGGCACCGTTGTGCTAAAACAGCAATTTAGCCAATTGAAAGACGCTTGACCCGTGGCTGTCTGCAAGTTCTCTTACAGCCTGCGGAGAGTGCAGGCCTCATATTATGATAACGAGTGGCTGAAATAATAGTGTCAGTGTCATTGTTGTTCTTGTTAGTAATGTGTTCCCTGTGTAGACGTTTCTGGGCTGGGGATTCAAGCCATAGGTTTTTGACTGCTCCTGTTTTCGAGCCCGTCTACTGTATGCATTGCATGCTGACCCTAGAGGACCGTCAAAGACAAAACAGAAGAGAATGATACCATCAGAGAGCTGCCTCACAGGCTTCTGAGCTCTGCAGTATAGGAAAGGCTTGTATGTACAGTATGTCAGGGTTAGGGCTATATCCTGTGGATGGTAGGCCACTGTTTATGCTGGGCTTCTCTCAAACAGTGGCATAGGCCAAGAAAAATGATCTGAGCTCAGCAGCACATGACTCCATATTCTCAATCAAACCCTGATGAGAAAGCAATATATGTTAATATATGTAAGAATAAGAATTAACAAAAAATCAGGGCAAACATTTCAGATTCAGATTTCAAAATCAAAAAGCCCAGCTTAGTTTTGCAACTACATTTCTGAATGTAACAGAAAAGTATGCAATACTAATTACAATAAATGGTTGTTTTTCTTCAATATTTGTAATAACTACTGGATTGCTCAACAGGTAGGTTAGTATTTACAGAAAGCTCCCAACAGAAGTGAGGTTTTACAATGTTTATTTGAATGGTTATGAGACATGGAGGAGGAGCATACCAAATGTAGTTTCCTGGAGGGTCACAACCCTGGCAGTTAGCTGTGTGGTTCAATCCGCAGGGATATCCTATGACATGAAGACTGCTGGGAGCCCCGGGGAGTGGAGAAAAATGGAGAGATTTAGGAAACAACAAGGGACACGACGTGCCTAGGCTTTCATTGATAGCTTGAAAATTAGTCAACAAGAACAAATCATTATGTCATTGCTCATTTACATAATTTTAGCACCACTTCTCAAGGCTATTTTACCTCTATCCCTACAATCACACATTCTGATTCATTCATGTTATGTTTAAGTTGGCAGGAATCACATGTAATTTGCATTCAAGTGAAGCTTGATACTAATTTTGTTTGACAGGTGTTTAAATCTGCTCGCTGCAGCAGCTCAAGGGTTTAATGCAGGGTAATTTACTACATCAATACTGTAGTGAATGCCTCTCCCTGATCTTGTGAGAATGTACATCATAGCTGCACAGAATTCCCCCACATCATTTGTCCTCAGCTCAGTTCTCTGGCTGCAGGAGGAGCTCACCAACATCAGCAATCTGTTTAAATCAGTATCTCCACTGAATGCAGGTAGTAACGGAGCATTGGGTTTTCTCACACATTTGGTGAAATACTGTTCATTACAATACCACCCTGGATTAATACATTACATTACAATATTGTCATTTAGCAGACTCTCTTAACCAGAGCGACTTCCATAGGTTACAGTTTTTACATGTTATCCATTTATACAGACGGCAATTCTGGGTTAAGTACCTTGCCCAAGGGTACAACAGCAGTGCCCCAGCGGGGAATCGAACCTGCAACCTTTTTGGTTACAATCCCTGCTCCTTACCACTACGCCACACTGCCACCCCAGTATAAAAATTAGAGAAGCATTTTCAGAATTTTCAGCAACAGAATATTAAAAGCAAGCGCCTTTCTGTTTATTATCAGGTAACGTATGCGAACGAAGCTATCCCAATTCCTCATTCGGCAACTTTGCAAAAGGTACACTAACTTTAGCCTCTAGTCTCTACGTCATGTTGAATACGATATTGGAAAGTGAGCTGAGAAAGACCTGTCCTGGCCTGAACTGGGGTATATGTGGAGCAGACACAGACATGTTGAAGTATAACCAAATCTGGGCTAGTTTAAACCTCCTCATGGTGACCCTCACTGAAGTCAATGGACTCTCGACCTTGCCTTGTCACTTTTACGAGTAGGACTTCAAGTGGAAGTGAAATAACACTGTGGTGTCAAATCATTGCTCCGCGCTGCTTTGAAGCCCCCGTGGCTCTATTACAGAGGCTAATCGCTCTGGTGCAGAGGCCCTTACAGGGAGAGCATGGACTTCTTGGAACTAGTGAGAGGACTAAGGAAGTACCAGCATAGTATGGATTCAGCTCTCAAACTGTGCAAGCTCACACAGAGCAACGCTTGCACAGTCACTTGCTGCAACCACAAATTACATGCCAATATTTAGCCGTATCATTTTGTACTGTTAAATTTTAATGTCTGTACTGTGTGATATCAAATTGTTACATATCACGTTCTATTTTGCTGTGGTAGCAAAATTTGGAGAGGGAGGAAAATCGAGAATTCACTGTTTGTGTCACTGTATCCATCTCTCAGGCCGCAGGGAATCCCCTCAGGATGAAAGAGCTTGTTTTGCACAGTTGGGCTGGCAGCGGAGAGCCTGCAGATGACAGGTGTTAATAGGAACTGAGAGTACAAGAAGTCGGGCATCCGAGGTGTGACATCACTCCCCGCTTCCTGCTGGGAGTGGGGGGGGGCGCTCACAGGCCTTCCATTGTTGTCGGGGGAGAAGAAGGGGATACATGTGTTTGACATCACCCTCCCACACGCCGCCGCGGGAGACACGGAGCGAAACCCTACACCGGGCCCGTCTCCTGGAGACGTCCGACTCGATGACAGACAATGCGGGACATGACATAACGCAGCCGAGGATCCAGAGGTTGTGCTCCGGCCCGGGCCTTCTTTCATTACCCTATCTGGGGGGGCTGACTGATGGCTGGAGCGTGGGGGTGGGGTAGGTGGTGACCGATGATGGGACGTGTGTAGGGTCTATCTGACTCACCCTCAGCCCAGGACCAGGCGGGGTGAGTACTAAGATATCTCTGCCAAATCAATGACTGTCTGTTGGAGAGAATTTGTGACTCAAAACTTGTGGGTTCCAGTGATGGGTCAGTATTTTGTTGCTACTCTCACTTGTTCTTATGGAACCTGAACTGCATTCTACAGAAAATTGTAATAGTGGAAAATTGTAACTTTCCTTGAATGAAGGTACTTCATAAGGAAATGGTGTGTTTCCTAGTATTTGGCAGAAATACACCTTCTGACGATAAGGTGGTTCTGAATTTAAGGGGAGTCCCTTTTCAAATAAGAGGATATTAACATTTTACATCATGCACTTTATCAAACCAAAACAAGAAAAAAAGAGCGTTATTAATGGGGTGAAAAATTAAAGTGAGGTACATGTAATATTCCATATGTACTGCTCCCCTGCACCTAATTGCTATTTTATACACACACAGTGCACTCTAGAGGAATGTACTACAAGAATGTAGTACTGTGAGAGCAATGCTGAAGAACATTCATGTACCTGCTGGATATGGCACCTCCATACAATCTGCAAATCCTCTCCATATCTTTGATAGGGAATAGAGCCGTTCTCATAAAGAGCACAAACAGAGCTCACCGGCATGTCAGAGCCCGGGCCAGTGTGCGTGTTTACGACCCCCGGACCCTCTGCATCCTGGGTCTTCTCCGAAAGCACTCTTCCATGACCCCTGCTTCCCCTCTTCCCGAGCGTTCCCATGGCTATGCCGTGCGGTGCCTAATTTGCTGACCCATAACGTGAAATGCTCCGGTGCCGGGGTCCTGACTCCCATCTGCAGCACAGAAGATGGAGCTTCCGGTTCAGCACCCCTTGCGTGATGTGTCGGAAACAGTCTGTTGTGCCATTTCTTCAGTGGTCATCTGAAGTTTTCATGCTCACTATTTTTTTTTATCACTCCTGGGTATCTTGTAAAAGGCCTCTTGGAAAATCCTCCCAGATACAGTTATTGTAAATGAATGGATTTATCAGCTTTTGCAGTGGTCAGTCATTTGACTAGATGCAGAGGATTCTGGGTAATTTGGGAGGCATGTGATGGAATTTTGATTCATAGAATTGGTGGCACTGAAGTGGGACAACATACTCAAGTGCACACCCAGGGATTTAATTTTCACATAGGTATGGGAAAGATAGAGGTTTTAACAAAAAACAGAATTACTTTTTTTTTTTTACAATTACAAATAACAATACTTTTCCAATCACTAGATGGCTCATAGTCCAATTCTAAAACAACCAATGAAGTTATATAAGAACCAAAATCATCCTCAGCATCTTTTACATCATCAGGATGCTGAAGAACACCATCAACAAAACTATCTACACATTGAGTTACGCTAAAGAATTTGGTTTAACTTTGCACATCGTAAATTGCAATGAAATGTACAATTGAGAAAAAAAAAATCAAGTCAAATGTATATGCTAGCAGTTACAATAATTAGTACCACTGAATGAAGTTTATAATGGAGCAATACAGCATCCTGAATCTATGCACATACTGATGCAAATTTCAGGGCTTGTCTTCCTTGCGTCTGATTCACAACATAATCTTCACTGATCCAAGATAATCTTCACTGGATTCAAGGCCCCTGGAACCATTGGCCTTTGTTCAGCGAGAATCATTTTCATTAGAAATATCAAATAAAACACTGTAGACCATTTACAAAGGCAGGTTTTTTAGAGTTCATGTGAGAATGGAGGACTCGGTCTGTTACAGGGCAATAAAAAGGCTAGTGTGAATAAGTGAGAGGGAGTGACATGCAGTTTACGTACTGGTATTTACAGTGAGGAAGTTTCCTTTCAGGTCAGTGTGAAGTCACTGACAGGCTCTAGTGCTGTGAAACCCCTCCAGGAGACCTGCCTTTAACTCCCCGTCCCCCCCAAAAAAAAACTGTCAGAGCGCGGTGGCGCGGGCGTTAAACTGCCATTGCAGATCTTGGGTTTGGCCGCGGCCGGATTCCTGAGCCCGCATCCGGGACAGGGCCTGGGCCGGGGCCAGGAAGGCACGGCGCACAAAGGGGTTCCTGTGCGGGGCGGAAGGTTCCGTCTGCGGGGCCGTGACACCTTTACGACAGGGAGGGACTCCCCGGGGTCAGCGGGAGGCGCTGATGGACGGCCCCTTCGGCGCTTGAGCGCTCGGCCCCAGGCAAGGTGTCCCTGCCAACATCAATCCGCCTCCAGCATTAGGCCTGGAGGAATGAGGGAGAGGGAGGGAGCTGATAGATCTCTAGGCTTGCGTCTGCTCGGTCTACCGACAGTGAAGGACACGGTGCATTCTTACTTATAATTGCCGCTCCTAATTTGTGCCAAGTCCCCAGCAAAAAAATAAACATTCATAAATAAGTGACTCGAGACATTTCAACGCGGAAAATGCTGGATTATTGCTCCTCGGCTGTGATGTGATTTACACCCAGATTGTTCATCAGAAACACACCAATGTAACCCTTAGTGCACTGTAGCTGTTAAAAGAATATTTAAAGAACATATTCATCAGTAATATACTGTATGTTCAAATTATAATTTGACCTGTACATATAACCATGTTTCAGGAAAAAAAAAAGCCTAAATAAAATTTGAAAATGGACCCTGGGGTATTTTGTTACTTGGAACAGCACACTTGAACAGCATGCTTCTGAGTATCCTTTTAAGAATCAGTTATAAACATGTGATATGCCCAATCAAGAACTAGATTTTTTTATTTCTCCTTACAATCCTAACTGCATTTCAAGCAAATGCAACTTGTTTGTTACTGCATAATTTTCATTTAATTACCCATATCAAAATGACAGTCATGACACTGACACTGACACTGAATATTTATGTATAGTATATTATATAAGAAAATATTAATTGCATTACTTACATTTTTGGTAATATATTTTAACATGTTTTGTTTTAGCAGGGGTATTCACTCAATGTATGATGCAAGTGTGCCACATCAAAATTAAAAAAAAAAAAAAAACATAACTTCTGAGTGAGATTTACGGCACTAGACAGTGGAAGACCTTAAATACAACTTCTGTAACTGGAAGAGTTGTGCCTCTGGACAACCAACTGGTTAGAGGCTAAAGATGGATGTCTCACAATAACTGTGGCATGAATCAGCTCACCCCCTTGGAGTGTAGCCTAACATGTGCTTACTCACTGTAGACCAGGTAGTCGACACCAATTTGCCATTAGAACAAACTTTCCAACCAGCAATTACATACAACACAAAAGTGGCTGAATCATTAAAACAATACCCATCCCAGGCAGGACTGAGTCACTGATCTGATGGTGATTTGCACTGGGGTCTCCCTCATGTGTCAGTTTGAGGGACCAAGAACAAACAGACGTTCTTTACGGGTGACCCACAGTGCCCTGCCAGAGCAGGTTGAGAGTAGTGCTATATGGAAAACACTGACTAATTTCCCTTCTCTGAGCTGGAGATGTGGAGAATGGCCCAGATACACCCAGCAAGAAAGGAAGATATTGTCCACTGGGGCCACGGTCCCGCGGTACCACCATGCATTCGGCTAAATAAACCGTCAAAGGAACCGCTTACAGGAAGGCCGGGTGATTTGATTTTGTGCTCCATGACTGTGCCCCATCCAGGCTGATTGGGAGACGGGGGAAGTGGGTGATTTATCGTTCCCTGCAGAGCCACTTTTCATGGGAGGGGGAGAGGAGAGGTGAACACACTGCTCTCTGCGTGCAGGCATCTCCTGCGGGCCTGCTTGTCTTCTTAGCTTACCCATCCCCCTACCCACACACAGACATACACACACATGCACACACCCACATACACACACACACACACACACACACACACACATTCACCATTCACCTCTTTCACCTAGTTCCTGGTCTTCTCTCTCTCTCATTGTGTCTCTAACTGTTGACTTCTCATTGTTAAAGTGAGTCTCACTATGTAAAGGTGCACTGAGGAAATTAACGGAGCAACAGCAGTGCAGGTGGCCCAGGTTTCTCCTCAGCCCATCACAGGAGGAGGGGTCTGAAATGTTCAGCTTCTCCCTGGCCCATTTCCTTGATGAAATGCAGTCCGGTTCTGAGCAGGATGAAGTATGGATGTTTGGGTTGGAGAGGCTCGGGTTGAAAGACGTGGGCGACAACGACTGATGGCGAGAAATCTACGCTCCCCGCTTGTTAAGCACTCCAGAAGGGAGCTGGCTGTCGTTGACTCGCTGAAGGCTGGCTGTTTATACCTCGTCTGATTTAAAGGAGCTTTCCAGTCTTCCAGAATCCCAGAGAGATGCCCAGGAGTCCTGTCCTCTCCAAGCGATCCGCCTTTAATCCCCCTCCTACACAAACTCCACACACTGAAAGGAGACAGAGAGACTACTTGGGACATGAAAGACGCAGTCAAAGCCAAACAATATTTATGAATGCTTTGAAAAATTCCTGGTCAAAATGTTTCCCTTCTCAACAAGGGTAAAAGGCATAAAAGAAAAATGTACCTGGACATATGGACAATGTTGTGCAATATTCATAGCAAGTCAAGTCATAGCAAAGTTTTTTTATGAATGCAAAAGAAACAAATTTTATCTTTTTTATCTTCAAATTTTATATTATCTTAAATAGTGTACTGCATCTTTGCAAGATGGCACTCTCTTTTATGATCTCCTTGCTTATTCTCCATACTGGAAACTTCTAGACTTGCGGATGTTTTAAGTATGTAGGAATGTCCTGAAATGCAGGGTTGTTTCTCACCCACATTTCCCAACACCATCTTACCTCAACGCCCAGGTTCAAAGGTCAGGGGCCTTTGAAGTCAGCAGTGAAATGTTGCCTCAGTAAACAATAACATACAGTGTGGCCCCATGCAGATGGGTCTCCCAGCAGAGACCGTCCTGAAGGACACGCTGTAATTTCAATGGCCGCTTCTCAGCTGTGACCTCCGCACCCCAGGCCATTCATCAAACCCACCTTCCCCTCCCGGGTTCCGCCTCAACTGGGAAGCTTCAAAATAAAAGTCCTCACTCAGGCCACTGAAAAGTTACCCATTTTAATCGAGTTTGAAAATTCAAATCCCATCCCACAGAATCATAAAAAATACATGCCAGCATTTGACTTTGAATATCACTCTGCTTTAAACAAGAAATGTTAAAGCCCTCCTTTCTAATATTTGTTAGAGGTAACTGCATTAGGATTATGGCTACTATGGTGATTTTATGTACTACTACAAAAACACAACTACTCATTGAAAATGCTCATTTTGAATGTACAGTAACACTGAGGTCACACTTAATTAATCATATTTTCCCAGCAGATTACCTTGGTTGGTTACCTTTGTTGGCTGTCTGCAGAGTTGCACTTTGTTGTTTTTAATCAATTATTTGCTGTATTTCCCCTCAACTCTTTAACCTTAGCCTTGGAATCTCACTTGGTTTACCTGTAAGGTTAGCCACCAGCTGCTGAGCCAATTCTAATTGTAATGACACCGTGTTTGTTTTGGAGAATCCTGATGAGGGGTTGCCATGTGTGTCGTTTACCGTGCGTCATTTTGCGTCTGCTGTGAGAACACATGGTTGGCGCACTCAGTGAACTGGACATGCGGGGTTGAAGGAGCACTCTGGATCAGCAGGGGGTAGAGAGGGGCCGCCTCTGCACCCCCGGCACCCAGGAATGCGGCTTGGTTCTCATATCTTGGGCCTGGCATTGAATTGGGAACTTTGACCGTCCCCAAAAAGTACTGATGCAGAAGTGATTCATGTCTTTTTTTCATCAATTTCACTTTCTCAAATGTAAGATGATCGTTTCTTACATTTAAGAAACTGATTTATTTACTCAGATTTTACATCTGGTTGAATAAGACATTTCTGCAGATCTAAGTGTAAATGATTTTACAGCCAAAAGGACAAGCATCACCCTGTTTGAAACAACCCTCATGAATAGCATTATAGCTACATGTACATCATGTTCTTATATAAGAGGGAAACATCTCTGATAAGCTAGTGTGCATTGGTCATAAACCGCTAGGCTGCGGAACGCATATTACAGGCACACGGGCAAGGCCTGCTAAGAAGAAAGCAGTGATCGTTTTCCTGTTTCACAGTTTGTGAAATTGAATCCACGGTATTATTTTTTATTTTCTCCTTCACAGAAAGGTCCTGAGTTAGCGTGTATAGAACTGGGTAGCTCTGACTGCTGTTTGCCTCAAAGCTGTAGCCTGACCTATTACTCATGGTATCATGGTCCTGGTGTTTGTGCTATGGGGTCAAGTGCTGGACTTTTTTTTTGTATATTCCTGCTCATTCAAGTTCTTGCAAAAGGTGCTCCGTGATAGCTTTGGAGCTAATGAGTCTGGACCAACCAGTTGAATGGATGTCAGTTGGGGATCTCTGTTCTGAAGATAGCACCATTGGTCCATGTGTTCACGAAAGGGATTTCCTCATATTTCCACACTGTTATTACTGCGGGTTCATCAATGCCTCCCAATGTCTAACTTTTCCCTCTGTGTCGCTCTTTGGTCCACCCAGCTCCTCCCCCTGACCTTTAGGAATTCTTGGGGGCCTTGAGGCCTTGCTGTGTACCTGCTTGCACCAGACAGCATTATGATTCCCTACCTTGTGTGGTTTCTCTGTAGAACTTACACAAAGCAAGTTAGCATGTTTGTTCATGTTTCTCCTCTTATGTGTTCGAAAATTATATACAGAAAGGACTCAAATTACAACGAAAAGAGTACTTTTACGCCGATTACCGTTCCCATGACAGTCACAGTTTTCACAGGGTAGTGCCTCCTCCTTGTGTCCAAATTGTCTCACATCAGATTTTCATTTGTTACGGCTGAAAACGGATATGCGGCCGTGCGTCTCCATGTCTCAAGGTTTGCTCCCGTGTATGCATGAGGAGGGAAAGGGGAGGGTTAAAGGGGCTGTGCTGAAATGTCAGCTACCCCTCCTGGGCACCCTGTCCCAACACCGCAGGACGAATGGAAAGGGAAAGGAAAACACATTCGCCGTGAGTGAAAGCTGAGCTGCTGTTGGGCTACGGGGCTCTGAGCGTGGCTTCACATGTGGCCTGAGGGTGCTGTCAGATGTGCGTGAGAGACCCAGAGGAGGAAAGGCAAGCTGCCGCCTCAAAACCAGGCTCCAGCTTTTGCTTAAAACACAGCTGGGAAGGTTTTTGAGAAGGGTGTACATCTCAGAGTGACTGAATACATAGTTAACATGGTAAACTTTGAGAGAATGGTTAGGCTTCAGTTATTTCTCACTCATCAATAGAAACTTAAATACATTAAATTGTACATGCAGCTTTGTTCATGCTATATTTTCAGTGATCTCAAATTTGCAAATTTAATCCAACAAGGATTTTTCTTATGTGCTGTAGCAGTAATAATGACGCTATAACAGGTAATATCACTAGCACTGGTACTGTTACTACTACAACTAATTACAGAGTTTCAGCATGGAGCGATCAACCAACAGCAGGTCAGACCTAGATCACAAGTCAGTGCTAATGGAGAAGGGGAAATGCAACACACAATGTGCGTGTGTGTGTGTGTGTGTGTGTGTGTGTGTGTGCGTGTGTGTGTGTGTGGAGAACATGCACGGCTGGTGCCTTCATAACCTTGACAGAAAAACAAGGTGGTGGGGGGGCTTCGTCCAGCAGGCCCAGTAGCGCATAGGCCAGCCATTGTCTTTCTCCCCGAGCGCCAAGCTTTACCAGTGTTTTCTTTGGGAAGCAGGAAATTTGATGACTGGCTACCTGCTACAACAACATCCTGTGCTGGAGAAGGCCGATTTACCTATTATGTCTCCTTTCCGTCATGTGTAATTGGCTTGCCACCAGCACCGGTGTGGGTTATCCCAGACCATCCATTCTGAAACCCATCTATTCTTCTGAGCTATGACGCTTCCCCTGTTACACACTATACAATTTCATATTTTCAATCCACAGAGAAAGTTGTACTAAATGATGGAAACACCATGCACATTTGTTACCAGCAGATGCTGTCTTTTCAAAAGTCATGTAGAAGTTACAACTGTTTGTGCATCTTATTCCCATGTGCATATGTCATACAGCAATCATCTGTCATGTTTGTCATGTTTTGATTTAAATACATAGCTCAACCCATGTTTATTTTAAATAGTGCCCTTCATGATGGGTTTTCATGGAGCGCTGCTGTAAAAATGATCCTCCTTTAAGACTACAGAGGAAGCATTCAAAATGTCCATGTGCTGGATACAGGATAACAACCTCCAGTCTCACCCACAACACGTCCACAGGTAATATGGAAGACCTGGACACCATTAAATAAAAACAGAAGACATATGCTCTAACAATACAGTTGACCAGTTGAGTTAGTTTGACCAACAACTACATAAATAACTACATAAATTGTATGAGCAGTCGCTCAATGCTGGCCAGTACACTGTAATACATAATATTTACATACCTTATCAACTGAAAGAAATGTTCAAGGTCTGAATTTTCCATTTGTCTAAGAATATTTATTCAAGATTTCAACTGCCATTTTTTAATACTCCATGTTTTATTTAATATTACCTGTAACAATATAAAAATTGAGAAAAATTAGAAAAAAAAAAATAGTCTGACGAGGAAAAGTAAAACAACAACAAAGTTATAGAAACAATCAAACAGTCTGACACATTTGAGCTGAAAAGAAATTCTGTCATTTGTTTTTTTTTTTTTTTTTTTTTGAGTGATGTGGTTTTCATCAAAGCACTGTTTTCCAGGTCATGGACGGTAAGGTTTCACAGGCTGACACAGCTCACGTCTCCAGTAAAACGTCCCGAGGAAAACGCACTGGGACTTTGTTCAAACACAATCCTCAAGCAACATTTGCGCAACATTTCCAGGGTGGAAGGGAAGCCGTAGTCTGTCGGCATAGGTTCTGGGATGGCCCTGAAGGTGTCACAGGAAGTATGTATCACTTTGAAGTGAATTTGAAGTATTCTGCCAGCTCTTCCAAGCACCCAAACCTATGTCCTTATTCCATGTAGGAAAAGCATGCCGGAGACTGGAAGTGTGGAACTGTCACAGCTGGATGCAGAAGTCTCTGTGCCCTGAGCCCTGCTCGGATGCGCACAAGTCCAGTTTTGTGCTCTTGTGTTGGGTTGGAGCACCTGTGGGCATCCAGCAGGCACGGATGGGTGTCTGTTCGCTCACTCTGAGCTGGGCGAGGCCGCGGAGTCTACCTCGTCGGCCTCCAGGTCCTGGGGGGAGGCGGGCTGTCCTCCTTTCACTCTCTTCCACTTCATCCTTCGGTTCTGGAACCACACCTTCACCTGGGCGGGACATGGAAGCAGGGGGTCATTCAACACCACCAAAGACACTGCGTCACTCTTAATCAAATGGAAAAATTAAACTCAGAGCGACTGCCTTCCTCATTGTAACCCTACTAATAAAAATTTACTTCCTGGGCTTTATAACCTTCATTAATTTATCATAATACACTTTATAACCTAAATTTATGTGGTACTGATAAGCCATTAATTGTATAATCAAAGCAAGGCACAACACTACGCTGTTATCTTGGACATAATGTCACACTTTTGGTCTTGTATACTGAATTCATTTTCAGTTCACTTGGAAGTTTCCAGTCCCATAAAATATTAATTACACATGGAACAGCTGCTTTTGTAATGGATATGATTGGGTAATACTGTTACAATTGACACGCCAGCAGATAACAAGTCTACAAGGCCTAACATGAGAGAATAATTAGGGTGCCGATTAGCTATAGGGCCAATGCTCTGAGCCCATCCTGACATCATTTCCTGCCTCTGTCCTGCGTGGCGTGGGCTCTGGGGAGACCAGACAAGACCTCTGCGCATCCTTTTCTCTACACACTCCAACAACACGGGAGCTCAAACGTTTGGTTCCCACACTATTTTAGGTGCTTCTCCTTGTCCAAAGCTTCTGCCCATCATCTGTGTGAGAGCAGGGCCATCGCCTGCCAGAGCAGAGGAGTCGTGTCGGAAAAACACAGAGCAGAGACCGAGGGGGGAGCCCAGGATGGGGCCGGCGCCTGGCTTGCGTTCAGAACGCGGGCCTGGGAAATGAATCTGAGCTCGACCGAGGCCATGTGCGGTCATTCAGAGACCCACTGCCTTGCTGAGAGGAATGGAGGGAGGGAGGGAGGGGGGAAATTCTGCGGTCTTTGTTGCTCCTCTTAATGCACAATGTCAAGCAAAGACACCTCCAAGGTTGGGAAATTTGTGGAGACTGCGGATAACTCAGTTGCTTTTGCCACGAGAGGCACTGCTTTCCAGTAAATTATTCTGCACTGCTGCAGAGTCTCTGTAGACATGTCTCAACATGTCCAGCGGTCAGATACAGATCGACACATGGAGCAGATTCACAGTATAACAGCAGCAGGAATAGCAACAGATGAGATGCCATATTTATGTGTGGACTTCAAACACCATCTTTGAGTAACCATTGACCAGAAGGCCAGGGTGGAGATTTATCTGAAGTGTAATGATTCTCAGTTTGAGTGATATTTAAGAGAAAACACTGTTGTGTAAAAGCACTGGCTGATGAAGCTGTGAGGTGAAATGCTCTCCTGAGCTGGTGCAGTGATCTCACAGACATGGAGTGCGAGGAGTGTGGAGTAGAGTTAAGTCACTAGTCTCTGGATCTCAGAGTTTGTGGATTCAAATATCAGACATCTATGGGGCTCGACTGTTGTTTTCTTGAGCAAGGTACGTTCCTCCAGCAAAAGCCCAGCCTAATGGTCACTTGCTTGTCAGAGCAAAAGCAGATGGGGCTTTCTCTAAAGACATGAAAACTTGGACATGCAGTGCATAAAACAGAGAGTGCATGCTGAGGACCGTCCCCAGAGGAGAATACAACCTGCCGCTCGGTGAGGTCCAGGTTGACGGCGATCTCGTAGCGACGCAGCCTGGTCAGGTAGTTATGGTGGGAGAACTCCGCCTCCAGCTCCCGGAGCTGCTCCTTAGTGAAGGCCGTGCGCTCCTTCCGTGCCTTGCAGCCGGAGTCCGCCTTGAAGCCGGAGTCCTGGCTTTCTGGAAGGCCAAGAGGAAGAACCGAGAACTGAGATGGAACCCTTAATGACTGTGGGCCTTGCCCCTTCATATGAACACACTGTACATTTTTCTGTCAATATTGACAGATCATAGGATGATGGATTTAAATCTTACAATAGTCTTCAACACACTGCAAGACCTGATTCAACACTAATGATTTTTGGTGTTTAACTTTGAATGCTGGAATTTTGTTTTTAGATTGATGTATTTTTGTCTACATCTGCACATATGTTGTTTCAGGTCTCGTGCATTGGAGGCTGTCCTGAATTAGAAGGCCTCAACAGCTTGATTCAACTGCTGCTGGTAAAATTTTACTGGGACACACACAGGCTACATAAAACACACCTAGCCTCACATACACAGCTTTTAGCTCCAAAAGCAATGGTACTCTTGATTGCGAACAGAGGACATGTGTTAAAGAATGTACTGGCACATTTAAAAATTTGAAGAAAAACCCAGCAAGACCAAGAAGGAAACTGGTTTAACTGTAGCTATGTACAGATTTGCCATTCTGAACCTCATCTATGTAATCATATGGTGATGATAACTAGTGTTTGGCTGTGGTGTGGAGAATGGTTTTGTATGGACTATACAAATACTGCCCTGATACCATCATCATCATTGTGGTTAAGTGCAATGTTACAATCAACTATTGTGTTCGTACTTCCACATGTACCTTTTGAATTATGGCAAAAGAATGAAAGAAGAGGGAGTCGGGCTTCTTAATTTCCAAAATATGCCATTGCATAATCGTAGCTGTTCTCGTGTCAAGTTAAAGCCAGTGTAAAAAAAGGCAGAACAAGCTCACACATGTTCTGTGTGAACACTGTTATTTAAAATAACACTGACATTAATAGTGTATTCAGTAAAAAGAAAACGATAACGATTTCCTAAGTGAATAATGTTTTTATAACGAGGGACTGCAATGAATTTAAAGTGTAATACTGCCTCATTTTGCTAAAAAAGGGACGCGACGTAATCCCTATGAAATGGTGGTAATTTGTTACATTAGGATCGTCTTCATGTGATGCTTTCTGAATTTTGAGGCCTGGCAGCAAGACGGTTCCTAATGGCAAGGCCAGATGTGAATCGGGCAACCCAGACTGCGTGCTGACAAAAAAAAAAAAAAAAAAAAAAACGGTTTCGACATCAGACTTCAGGAAAGCAGCTTGCGGCTTTGGTCTCGTGTCGAGAGTGTGTTATTGTTATTATTATTTCTCTTTTTCCCCTATTCAAAACTGCATGAACTCAACCCGACCGCTTTCACAATGTACCCGTCTGGACTGTAAATGGAGATGAGGGTGCGTTTTTTTGGGGGGATGAGGGGGCGCCATCCAAAGCAGGCTCTCCTTTAGTTGTGCACACAGGTCTGTCTCACAAAGTGGGTCCCAATAAATATCCCAGCTGAAGCCCTGTTAAATTTTAGGGAGCTGCCACTGCGCACACATGGAGGGGAGGGGTGGGGAGGGTGGGGGGATCCTTGAGGCAGACAGCATTTGGCAGAAGTTGAGAAAATGTGGTGAAGTAATTCTTCTTTGTCGACACTAACGTGGCCCTGCTGTTGGGCCAGCCGTAAAGAGGTAGTTGCTTTATAAAGGAGACAAAAAAGCACAGATGTGTGCTGTCTGTTTGCTCCTGCTGTAAAATATTTAATATAAAGAGTCACACTGTTACAATGTGAGATGAAAAATATCTGGGGTGCATTATTATTGGGAAGTATATACCCTGCTGCCATTTTCAAAGGTATTACACTTACGTTGTAAACATATTATAATCTTGTTTCTTCTATAATATTGACATGCTAATAGTACATTTTTGTATACAAGAATCACTATTTTTCTAATCATTTTCTTTAGTATTTTAATTTTCTTTTAGTAGTTGTCATTATTTAAATTTGTCAAAAGTATCCCGTGTCAAGTCTTTATGAAAACCCGTTGTTTGTATTTTACTGCATACTTTTATTAAGAACACATCTATTTTCACAGCTAAAAAAAAAAGCTATAAAACGCCTCACGCACAAAGGGTTCAACTGGAGAACACAAATGTGTCACACTAGATGACGTTCGAATCAGTGTCATATCTGTTAATAATAATTTAAGTGCCCTTTTAACATTGCGTATTCATATTACTGGGCGAATATAAGCTTCACTTCTGCACGTGCACAGCTCCATTTCATTTCCAAGTCAACCTTCTGGATCTTCACGTATCACCAGCACCTGAACCATCTTAAGGTAGAATATACAGTACTTTCCTGGGAAATATGCATGTAAATTCATTATTCTACCTGTATAAAGGTTAGGCAGAATTGAATTTCTTTTAATCAACACATTATTTGGATAGACGATTGTACTACACATGGACACTGGTCTGTAATGCAATCCGTGCAATGACAGAGTTGCGTTACGCGTTTTCCCTAACAACAGAGAAAAGTGTTTTTTACGAATCCTAAAAGGGGATCGCTAGCAAGTTAATTGACCAGACATGGTCTGGCAAGCGTCTTCCGTAATGCTTGAAGGCAGCCGAGAGAGCCAGAACACACAGTTGTCGCACGGTATCTTTTCAGTCGACAAAAAACGTCTTGCTTACTTTTGGCGTCAGGTAATATTAGCCTTTGTGTAATTGATTTTATTGTTCACCTTTCATACAGATAAATTAATGTGGGGTTTAATAGGGTATTAATGTCAAAAGTTATTATATTTTATGATGCTTAATGAAGTATTTAATGATGCATTAATTGTGCAACTCTTTTGAAAATGTCTTGCTGCAGCATATGGACTTAAATGGAAAACATACATTTGCAAGAGATGAATGAGGTGCATGTACTGTCTCCCCCTTTTTAATAATAAAAAAGAACAGTACCAGTACATCTGGATGGTGATTAAAGAGCTCTGGCTTTTACTGATTTAGTTTACCAGTTATCTACTGATTGTAGTGATTCAGTTTTTCTGAATTCTCTTGATTCAATGTTTCCTTGTTTGCCACGGAGTTCTATGGCCTAAGCTTACCCCAATCCTTCCTAATTAAATTGCTCAACTGTGTGGGCCACAAAACAAAATGGATGGTTAATTGGAAATTTAACACCGGGAGTTTGGGAATTCCAATTCTTTAGTTGTGGGGACACAACTGGTCACTAGAGCCTACAAAAATGAGGTTTAGATTTTTTCCAGAAGACTCTTGTGTCCAGATCCTCATTGTAATGTTCCTTTCTCCACAGTATGCACATTAAAATGTTCATATTGCAATGCCTGGTTCCAAGTTTTGTTTTGCTGTGACAGAAATGTTTTGTAATGGTTATAATGTCACAGTTACAGACATGCTCACTTCTAAAATATCCAACTACTGCCAATTTAAAGCCTATGAACAATCCTTACTATAAACAATAGTTTTTGATCCTGATAACCGATTTTGAATGCCTCAAGTCTGGAAAAATGATGATAGTGATAATGATGAAAACAGTGATAATGAAGTATGACTGTTGAAATGAAACTATTGTTTATTATCAGTGCACTGCAGGTTCTGTCCAGGAAGGGTTTACCAGTAGGAAGCTGTCACATCTGATACTTCCACTCTGGGTGAGAATGTGATTGATATGGTCATGGTGATTTGGCTAAATGACGGTAGTATAATGATATCAGTGCTGTAGAGTATAATTTTGATATTATAGTATATCAAGAAGTTATTGATAAGGCCTTGCAACTATATTTGGTCATCACAGCAAAGATGATATGATGATTTCAGGACCAGCATACTGTTTTGCCTACAAATACTGCAGTTAGATTTTTAATCAAAAACACTGAGACAGAAATGCCTACGCACACCTTGTAGTGTAAATTTTAAACAAAAGAACCATGAAAATTGAGATCTGGATCTGGATCTCAAACTGCCTCAACTATTATACAAAATCCATTTTGCCAGTGAGGTCACTTTTACCTCTGTTCCTGTTGAGCAGCATTGAGTGCAAAAATCAGTCTTGGAAGTTAAGATTAACTATTGCGGTGATAATGCACGTCGATCAGCTAATAATATTAAGTTATATTCGCATATTAAAGTTTCAACATAGCATTCATACAGTTGCTTAAGATGAACCAAGGACTACCAATGTCTGGACACTCCCCATAGTGCAGAGACCTGTTTGACAGTAGACCAGTCTGCCCAAAGTTACTGTCTGTAAGACTCTGCCTTCCTGTGATCTGATTCTCCTAGTTTGTGGAACACTGGTCCAGAGAGTTTTATTTCATGACTACATTATGACCGTAATTATTACATTATGAGTTGATCTCACAATATAGAGGACGTTAATAAACAGCCATGGCTGTCACTGAAGGCCTGAACCAATGCTTCCCCACCCCCCAAAAGGAACATGAAAACAATATAGGGAAGGAACTGTTTGGAAAGCATTCATGTTGGATACATACATACATATATATATATCCATGTGAAACTCTGAAACTCAACTGAATAGATGCAAAGGTCATAAATAATTATAAAATAGTATATTCCTAATATATTCCTAATAACAGCACAAAGCAACCTTGGGTTTGAATGTCTCCTTTGGCCTGTGAAACATCGTGTCTGTACATGTATCTGTGTATACAGTATTAAAAGTATACTATAAGCAACAGTGTTTAGAATGGTCCATATTCTAGTCATTTATGTGGTCATGATATAAAAATAGTCACAAATAAGCTATAAACAAGAGTGATATACTGGCACCAGGTAGTTTAGTGTTGTGAGGTTTCTTCAGATATTACAGTTTAACAGGTGTAGTGTATAATGTACAGGCTAGCGTTGCCCATTTGAGCCAATTGATGGCTGGCGCTAGCACTCCCTCAGAACCCGTTACAAACCACTTCAACCCACCTGCAAGTTCTCTCTTCCTCTTTGATGCCTTTTTCTCAGTTTCTGTGGGTATTGAGCTGTGGGTGGAGTACTCTCCCTCCAGACACCTGGCCACAGCCCCGGGCAACCTGTCGCCCCCGACGCTGTCCATCTCCCCCCCTGCCCCGCCCACCGCCGCGCCCGTGCAGGGCTCCTGCCCTCGGCTCTGGGGCTCTCCGCCGGGGAACTGCCAGTCCGCCCGCTGGTACCCGCCGTGCTGCTCCGGGTAGAGCCGCTCCTCGCGGGGGTACGCCCCCGACGCCAGGCAGGAGCCGGGGAAGTCCGTGTAGGCCAGGAACTCTGGCTTCTGGTGCAGGGAGAAGGGCATCTGCTGGTAGGGGGGCAGGCCCGCGCCCGGGATCCCCGAGTGCGGGTTCCGCGCGCACCCCCAGACGGGGCCGCCCGCGTGGGCGCTCCTCATGCAGCTGCTGGCGGGCTGCTCCATGGCGACGCGCAGCCGGCGGGTCTCTTCAGAGCGGTGGGGCAGGTCGGCCTGGCGTGTCGAGGCTCAAAAGATGAGGGGTCAGTATCCACCGGTTCTCCTAAAGGCTCATCGATTCTAAGCCGCGTCCGCCTATCTGAATACCCTCTCAAAGCGGTTTTAAAATCCTCCTGTGGGCAGCCGAGGAGATGCAGTTGTGAGAGACCGCCCGAGTGCTTTCCCTGCTCTGTGAGTCACGCAGCTGGTGGGCCAGGGCGAGCGATCTGACCGGCGGTGCAGCGCTGCGTCCTCTCCCAGCTCCAGGGCCTGCCTTCACGCCTCTGAGGCATTCCTGACCGGCGAGCCCTCCTCTCTTTTTAAACACTCAGGTGGAGAAAGAGGGGAGAGTTTATGGAGTGTAACGCGAGCCGGCGGGGGCAGAGCCCTGCAGCCCACAGCGCCGTCCCCCCTCCAACCAACCCCAGTCTCATCACCTATTAATCACAGGGGGAAATTTTATACGCCAACATAATGGGATTTCCAGGCGCTGGCTTTTTTTAAAGGAACACTGTGTAAAATGTGAAACGAACACCAGCATTGGTGAAGGGGGCTCTGAACTCTTCTTATTGTATTTTTTATTTCTTGGGAGGGGGATGCAGTCCAACCTCCAGTTAACTACATCCGAAAAACAGCACCAGCCCATCCTTACAAAAAAAAAAGTTGTGCTTCCCCCCTTTTAGTGCCCCCACACTTCTACTGTGATTCATTTCCTTAGACCGTGCTGGTTTCTCACAGGCTGGAAAAGTGTCCTCATGTGCCATTGTGTTAGAATATAATTCCCATGATTCCTCTCACAGTCTTCTGCTCATCAAACAGCCTTTCCTTTGCCAGCTCTTAGTGCTTTATCATTTATGACATGCAGATACAAGTCTGCAGAACCAAAATGCCAGAGGAAACATTTTTTGAGAACAATACAGAAATGTACATGTTAACTACCAAGGATTGTCTGATACGTTTTATAAATATACTTTTAAACTTGGAGAGTTTCAATGACATCCTCTTCATCCAGTTGATATTAATGTGCTATATCATCAATGGCTTGTTAACCCAGAATTTCAGTATTGTTCTGCTAGGTCTTGTAAAGAGCATGTTCATTTAAATGTCCTGATATGTAATTGCACAGTGTTTTATTATTATTGCTGTCCCCTGTGTGCTCTTTTACGATGACTGCATGTTGACGCTCAGAGAGTGATGTCATTCGCATCAGAAGACAGTGAATCATTTCTCGCTCCTGCTTCAGAGCGCAGGGCCCGGTTCGATCCCTTAGTTCCATGGTTGGGGGGGCGTGGCCTGTGAAGCTCCCATTCACGCATCTGCCATTCGTTTAGAGCCTGGCTTTCTGAAGCAGGAGTCTGCCTTTGGGCAGGTGGAGCAGGCCTTCACCTCATGAATTGTGAGGGGCTCAGCCAATCAATGCAGGCTGAGAGCCAAGTCTGGAAAACTGTGCCCTAGCTCCTGTACGGTCTCCACACCGGACCAGTGCGGCCTCCAGAGCCACTCGCCATGCACACTAAGGATGGCCATGTTGCCACCATTTCAGGACAAACTCAGCTTTTGAAATTTGAAAATAAAGATTTACAACACAAAGTCTCTCAGTTTTCCTTGTTAAAAATGGTTAAGTAGTTAACAGATAAAAGTAATTTTGTTCATGGTATGATATTTGCTTTCCTGGAGCACACAGGATTTAGCCAGACCTATACAGTGTTCTGCCTGTCTCTCATGAAGACGTTACAGTGCACAACACGCTGGATCCAGGTATTAATAGAGGCACAGAAAGTGAATGTTTGTGTTGCTTGCTTGTGTGTCTTAGAGCACATAATTGGCTTGATGTGATCATTTAGACCTCCGAGCACCTTTGTCTGAGTGCCAAAATGCTGCTTTTGTGTCACGAAAAATTACAGTATATTTCAGGGGTAAGAAACACATGCAACATTTTAACTTCTCCTGCTTCATTCATTTTCTTTACAGTTTGTACCGCAATGCTTAAAGTGTGCATTTTACTCTCTCTCTCCTCAGAAGACAGAGACCAGAAATACACAGAAAATACTAACCATTTGTGCAGAGGTCAATGAGCAGAGTGAAATAAAAAGTTACAGGCTAGCGCTTCCTCCAGCCTCAGCTTCACCAAATGGTGCACCAGATGTGTCAGAGGTGAGACCGCCGCGGCCTGTGTGGTGTCTTGTAACGACAAAGCGAGCTGTTCGGCGTCCCACGGCAGGGGATCAAAGCGCGGCCTGGGGTGTTAGCCCTCGGTGCGCACCCCCCCCCAGACGGCTGACGGCCGCTCCTCCCCCCCCCCCCGCCCCGGCAGCGGTCAGCGGCGTTGCGTCAGCGAGGGTGAAAGTGTCTGTGGTCAGACAGAGATTGTTTCCAGTGATGGGGCGAATAGCTGAGCCATGAGGCAGCCCCCTTTTATGCGCACTCTGCGCTGGACTCTTACCGCAGTGTGACTGGGCTAGCGTGTGGGGGGAGAAAGGGGGTTGTGTGTATGTACGAAATAGAAGTGTGTGTGTGTGTGTGAGAGAGAGAGAGAGAGAGAGAGAGAGAGCGAAGGAGAGAGAGAGAGAGCATTCTTGTGTTTATTTGTAAGTTTATCCAGAAGACCACGCTTCTGGTGATCTCCTTCCCCACCCACATGAAGTGTTATTTAACCATACCTCAGCTCTCAACAGCTATGAGTTTTAATGAGAGTCATTGGATATCCACGTGCATATACCCTTGTATGATTGCTGAGGACTGTGAGCCAGCAAGACATGTACCACAGGTTTCATCACTGGTTATACCAAATGTGTGCTGCCTGCATATTTTGTTGTAGGTTCTCTGTATTTAAACTTTTGTTGTTATGATATATAGAAGATTAAAGCCTTTATTCAAAACATGCTATTCAGAATCAAGATGTATGCTGCCTGTGGTAATGTGTTGGGATTCTGTTCTTCAAGTGAGTGAATTTGTACCAGTGTATATGTATTGGTTTGAGTGGTGTTTTGTGTGTATGTGTGTGTGTGTCTGTGTGTGAGAGATGGAGGGATAGGGAAAGAAAGTGTGGGCGGTGTATTGTGTGTATGTGTTAGTTTAATGATTTAATGAGTGTGTGTGTTTGTGTGTGAGAGAGAAATTAGTGTGTGAGCGAGTGAGTTTACGTGTTTATATGTATAATTTATGCGTGAAAGTGAGTGTGAGGGCAGTATGAGTGTGTGCGCATGTGGGTGTGTGAAATGTGAGTGTTTGTGTGTCTTAGCATAACGAATGTGTGTATGTGAGAATGTGCCATGGTGTTGCCACAGTCTCCTGAAACCTGTTCTTGTCACTCAGAGCCCCAGGTTAAATGAAGGGGGTGGGAGTGGGGTGGGGGGTTGTTTTCATTTGATCCATCCCCATACTCCCAGGATCACCGGCATCACCGACTACCCAAATCTCATGTCTGTCCAGGACTGTTCTGGGGTCAGAGGGCCGTGGGGCCAGAGTCCACAGCACATGCCTTTGCCCCATTGTGAGAACTGACCCCAGGATCTCTCTCATGCATCACTCCTCTGTTACAGACAGCCAGGTTGGATTACTCATTCACTCCCTAGTTTGGTTCACTTGCCCACTCATTCTGTAATCACGTGGAATAAAGCACATTTTTACAGGAAAAAAGTATGAAAGTCATGGTTTCTTGTATGTTCTACTCCCACTGTAGGGACTTGAAGTTGGGTTTTGCATTGTGTGTTTGGCATAGAAAACAGATTGTGACATTTCTGAAAAGGCCTTCAGCACGTTAGTCATTCAATGATCTCATAACACCCACAATGGAAAATGACATGGAAAGCCAGACCTTTATGTTAGTCTCCCGTAAAGAGAAGATCCTTATTGGGAAGAAGAGGGATGTCAGTAATATTGTGAGTGATCAGCAGGGCAGGACTACATCATAGCATGCTGGGTCTCTAGGATCACATGGATAATGAATTACTTGATGGTTTAATTTGTGCAAAACATCCTGTAATTTGTTGTTCAGTCAGGGAATAACTAGAGTGACATTCTGTAATCATGTCAATTTATGAGAAGAGTTAGTCTCTGAATATAAAATTTATGATATGGCTGGTCAGCTGTTGCATACATGTGACTGTTGCTTTGAGGTAGTAGAACCAATCTAGCTTTTCTATCTCTATGGTGAGTCCATTCCTGGGACCCAGTCAGAGCAGCATGGATTGGCTTGGGTTGGTGCCCATATTCAGATGCATCGGCATGATAACAGACACTCAACAGAAAGGAGAGATGCTCTCTCCAGGAAAAAAAAAACACCAAAACAAAACAAGAACACACTGCTGCTGCCCTCTAGTGGAGAAAACACAGGAGTAGAGTATTTTTAGTGCTCTCTTACTGAGGCGATACACAAGAGAAAGTAAGCTTTCATTGAAGCGTGTCATGGTTTGTCCACCTGTCATGCTCACTGCCTTTGACTGTTGTTATGAAGTTATTACCATTCTAAGAAGTGAGCCTCATCTTGCTGGAGTTGTCGAGAACTGCTCTGATATTTTCGCACAAGACGGCTTCCATATACAGTGTTAACGTCTTATGAGCTTTAATGCTGAACTTGTCCAGCATTTGTGGTTTCTGGCATCTCACAGAGGTGGCTTGCTGTGGATGTTGTATATTTTTTAATGTTGGTGTGTTTACAGTCGGCCCACGCTTCTCATGGAGAACAGACCTCAGCGTAATCTGGCCCATATATCATAGCTGGAGGGAAACAGATGGGAGGAGGAGAGAGTACATTCATCTGGCTTGTTGTTTGACCACACAGTGTTTTTTTGCGGTGCTGTTTTTATGTTATCTGCCGTCGAAGCCTCCGATGAATAATACATTGTAGTTGTAGCGCAGAAAGTTCTGGAATCCTGGATAATTTTGGAACCGGTTTCTTCGGTTGCAGTCATGTTTTGGTTACTTTGTATCCCTTGAATCACAAGCACCTTATGTGATAAAAAACATGTCATTTAGAATGTAGAATTTTATTTTACCCTTTAAGAAAAAAACATGCACATCATGCCCATCCAATTCTTGAATGCTGTGTAAGTGAAATACTTGGGTGCATAGATGGCACATAATGTCATAAGGACATGAGTTGTATTTTAATCATACTACACCATAATTGTATTGCTTGGACCCACAGAAAGAGCAAACCTGTCATATGATGTTGACCAGAGACAAACTGTACAGCTCTGTCTTAATTTCTGTTGGACAGCTTTCAGGCTCAAGCAAAAAGCCAATAGATATTCATACAGTATTTGGGTGAATTCTGCATTCATGTAGCACTTGTAGGTTTATAAATGCCCTGATCCATTGAGCGAGCTGGTATTGTTTGGATTGAGCTAGCCGCATCATTTGGATGCACTTATGGGACACGTTGTTCCTTTTGAAAACACCTAGTTCATGAGTAGGGGCGGCAGTCTAGCATAGTGGTTAAGGAGTAGGACTCGTAATGGAAAGGTTGCCAGTTTGCTTCCTGCTGGGGCACTGCTACTGTACCCTTGGGCAAGGTACTTAACCCACAATTGCCTCAGCAAATATCCAGCTGTATAAATGGATGACATTGTAAAATACTGTATCTGATGTAAGTCGCTCTGGATAAGAGTGTCTGCTAAATGCCAATAATGTAATGTAATAATGTAATGGGTAACAACATCACTTCCTCATATAAGCCAATCTGTTTGTGACATTATGCAAACACAACCCTGAGAGAGTGTATATTACTGTCACAGTCAGGTCCCATTTCCACAGCCCTATGTGAATGGCCTCTATGGCTTACATGGATGGTTTTTTTTTTAATGATTGTCTTGTGGACATCTTCCATATCGTTGATTACAGTTTAAATGATAACAATTATAATGATGGTAATGACGATAATGATCATAATTAAGATGATGATGATAACAATGTTAATACTGGCTCTCTTGACTCATTACCAAGTTACTGTGGCCTGACCTCTCTTCCCTCGATCTCTTACTGCCTATGTTCATTTTGGGGGGCAGCAGTGTGTGTGTGTGTGTGTGTGTGGGGGGGGGTAGTGTACTGAAATGATTCAAACACAGGTTTCTCAGAGGGGAGTTTAAAAAAAGCGAAAGAGATGAAGGGAAAAAAAGAGCTGGAAATGAAAATCAGGAGCTGCAGACAGGGAGTTCGGAGAGGTGCTGGAACAGTGCCCGCTCTCAAAACGAGCTGCTCCTCAATCAGCGAAACGTCCCAGGTGCCTACAGTAAACTCCGTCTCACTCCGGCCTGTGAGAGCTGCGTGTACCCGTCCTGCTAAATCAATTACCCTCCTCCTGCTTTGGAGACCCATACATCAGGGGCAGAGGATTCCAGAGGCGGAACAGTTGGCCAGCGCTCATCTCCCTGTTCTGCTGCACTTGGCTGCTTTAAACCACACAATGAACATGGCAAGATGGTACCTTCAGGTATATGTCTGAAATAAGCCACCTCTGACTGGCGATAATAACCTCATGACTGGTGCGTGATGCTGTGCTGTGAGACTGTGCTGTGTGACGTCCCATCAAACATTCAACCCTATTAAAAGTTATCTAGAATCATGTGAAAAACAAAGAAGCCATTATGCACCATGGATTTATCTGTTATGCTGTAAGGAATATCTACTGGTTGAGTGCTTGTGTCTTAATATGCACAGGCTTTTAAGTGACATTCACTTTGAAAATTGTAGCTTTCATGAAAACCAAAGCAGCTCCAAAGAATCCATGCAGTCTACTAGGTGCAATGTATTTTGTAGTCCGGTATATGGCTTAGGTATATGAATTCTAAGAGTACCAAGGGATCAGTGGAAGCTTTAAACTTCTGCATGTGAAATCATTAAAAGCTGCTCTGTTTCAGGCCCAATGCTTGAAGTCACTTCATGTCTGCCAGTGACATTCAAGCCTTGGGTCACTGTTGCTATGGAGGAGTGTTTCGTATTTTCGCCCCATCCAAGGGACCAGGAGAGAGGATGGGACCTCTTCTCTCTGAGGATCAGAGTGTGTGCTGAAGGCTGCAGCCTAATGCCAGTGTTTCACCGTCTCTCTCACAGTTGGCAGGAGTTAGCATCCTTATCTGCAGGGGCAGAGTATTATGAGGTTTACAAGAAGTCACTTTGCTGGCACATTTATAAGGGCACAGTAAAGGCAAAAAGTGCAATCTAATAGTGACATGAATGGTACATACAGAAAAGAACAATCGGCAGTAATGAACGTGATATGTCAGTCCTTCACACTGTGCACCGTAATAGCCAGTGCATGAACCCCAAAATTCCCCAGCACACCACAGTATACAGATCAGCCCCCCTATGCAGTTCACGGTGGGCCACCTGCGTGCGTGCATGCGCAGCAAATCGCCATTCTGGGCCTCAGCCCCCAGCGTGCACACCGCTGGCACACCGGGCCTCCGTTCTGCATGCCTCCCCTGTTTTTAGTGGACATAGATGATGCGGTGCGTGGGAGCCAAGAGAAATTGATTTCATTTGGCCCACTGTGGTATCGCTTTCAGGCCTGTTGGACTGAACAGCCCGGGAGCTGGACCCCTAACAAGGCGTCCTGCCTAGAAGGCAGAACTAATCAACAAAAGAGCAAAGGAAAGGTGACTTAATGGAGCTTGAAAATCAATACGTACCTGTTGAATTTAAACATCTCCGGGGCTTTGTGCTGACTGCTTCTTGGCACCCCATTTCTGCTGTGGAGCGTATTCACTTCCCAAAACAATTTCAGAATTTAAGCATTCCCATTTGCTATAATTATTTCCTTTGTGTTCAGCAGTTACACAGTGCAAGTTGAGACACTGCATATCTCTTTGATAATCAATATTCAGTCATTAGTTATAATTGATGTTTCTTTTATAAGCAACCAAAAGTTGTAATTAAGAACTGTTTGTAATTTTTTTTTTTCTGTAGACATGGGGTATTTGTTGAAAGTTAAAGACTGACTTCCGTTCTAGAATCATTTTGAATGTACAGTTTGTTCTGCTGGATTTGATTCAGCATGCTGAATGGACTTTCATGCAGCGTTTTACAGAAAGAATGGAAATGTCTCCCTCTAGTGGGCTTGATTTTTACACACAAGGCATTTCACAAGGCACGGCAATCATTTTGATCGCTGTACTTTTCGGTGACCAGACAGACGCAAACAGCAGATTAGCCACATGTCCATATGCCCTGCACAGAGACACAGCTGACAGTGAGTATTTATTACCTCGAAGAACAGATAGATGTCCTCTAACCAATCACTGACATGTGCTTATCCAGTCACGCAAGGCTAACAGACCGCATCAGGTTTCTAACAAGTGTGCTTACACGGAGTAAACACTGTGCTTCTGAGCAGCTATTAAAATAGAGATGAATTCTCCTTTACTGTAATCACAGCACACCTGTAATCACAGCACGCCTGTAATCACAGCACACCTGTAATCACAGCACGCCTGTAATCACAGCACGCCTCTTCAGTAGTGAAGTGTATCCTCCAAGCCCTGTCACACACTGACTCAGTCAGAATGTCAAGCTCCAAAAGGAAGATGGGCGGTTCTGTTTGTTTGGGAGTAATTTCCTCCCTTTTTCTGCGAGGCACAAGGGGCACAGCAGAGGACCTGACACTGCACCGAGGGTCCTCTCATCAGAGCTCAGGAGCAATTATCCACTCGTATCACCATGGTAATCACCCAAACATGCCTTGCACCCAGCGATATTCAAGCGCTGGCCTGGTGCGTTCAGCAGACCTTGCTGGTGCTGTCAGTCAGCGTGGCAGGTGCAAAGGAACCCGCGCCAGCCGTCCACCCTCTCACCATCAGTATTAATGGAAGCTGTCGGTCTGTAGAAACGGGGTCTTTTTCCAAGCACACCTGAAGCGTATGGAAGCTGACTTTCAGCCATATTGACAGGATGTAGGAGGGAGGGTGTCAGCTTGCTATGCATATGCATGCGACAGGCACCTCAAATGCTCCACCCAAACAGCGATGGCTGCCTCAGTGACAGCAAGTTCTCTGCCTTTTTAAAGATGCAAATCACAGTTCCTAGACAGCAGCGTCATGTTTATCGTACCCTCTGTGCGTAGTTTCAAAGCCTTGAGCTAAGCAAATCTCTTGCCTATTAACAATAAAAGGAGAAAAGCTCTTAATGCCACATAATCATTCCAGGTAATGCTGTAGGTCTGCTTTCAGTGCCTGCAACCAAATCCCCTCCCAGAAATTGACAGTATTTAAAAATCAGCGCCGCTGTCCAACACCAGGGGGCACTCCAGGACTGTAACCAGGCACATGAATCATTTATCTGCAGATTGGTCCACTGATAACCATTTTGACACATTTCCTAAGTGAATGGACTCATTCCATTATACCTCTTGTCATAAAAAATATGATACATTTGGAATAAATTCATTTTATGTGTGCTGGTCTGATCTGAATTTGAGTTGATGGTTGAAATCAACACATCACATCAGATCAGCCCATCGCACCCCTGCTGATGTTCCAGTACATTAGCTTTTTATATCACATTACAATGTAGTAAACACACCATTATTCACATTAAGGTTTTGTGGAATTGTTATCATACGGTGCTGTTTATGCAGTGCCTACGAACTACAAAAAGCCCTGGAGAGAGAGCCCATGTGCATTTTTACAGCCTCTGGTCTGGCACATTGTTCTCTGAGCCGGGCTCTCGTTGAGATCACCACAATCAATGCTGATAAATAGGAGCCTCATTTTCCCCTCATTTTGTGTGGTCTGTCCGGAACTGCTGCTGATCCGGCCTAATTATGAGGTCTGGCGCTCCTGGCAGAGGCTGGACACTGCAGCACTGCTGTGGGTCGGGTCCATCTGGGGCAGCAGGAAGGGTGCAGACACGTGGCATGTTGTTTACTTGAGTTGTCCTTCGTTGACCATCACTTCCTCTGCTGGATGTCTTCAGATGCTCTCGTTACATTATTTACTCGCTGATCTGATGACTTCTTGTACAGGCATACGTGCGATTCGCTTTTAGGTGTGTTTTTTTATTCCCGCATGCATTACTGTGGCTGGAACTTTATTGGTGGTGCACTATGTTCATGGGTGTGACACGGAAAGGCCTTTCGTGTCACTTGAAGCCATGACACTCAGTAGAAGACTTCCTTTCCCATAAGATCTCTCTGCATGTACCAGAATACTGTTGCCATATTTTAACTGCTGTGAGCTGGGGAGGGGAAGGGGTCAGAAGGTCAAAACTGAGCCATGTCTAATGCGAGTGTGGCCAGTCCAGGTTTGCAAGGAAAACAAGTCTTTTAGAAACAGGAGTCTTAGAGAGAAGATTAGATGCATCAAAATAAAGAAAAGTTTTGCTTTGTAACACTATAGTCATTGCAGACACACTCTACATGTAGTAAGACAAGTACTTCACTAGGGAGCAGGTGACATGTATGGCTACACTTACATCTAATACCCAGGAAGTATCAGAAAATATTGAAATAAGGGAGAGCAAAGTGCAAATAACCCTGCAGGCTGTGATAATATATACCCAAAAGTACTTAAAGTATCAAACTAGTTTTGAAAATCAAAAAAACGTTTTGAATCGTTTATTCAATTTCCATCAACTATTTCCCGATGGAAATAAAGCAGTGTAATATCAGTACGTGAGGTCCAGAGAACTACAGGTCAGTTAGTTTAAGTTACATCAGATTTTGGAATCGATCACAGCAGATAATATAGAATTACACCTGTGAAAAAATAGTATCACAAGGGAGACTAAATGCAATTTTCACAGAGGGAGGCTGTACAATTTTCCTGGACATCTACAAGGAAATTAGGAATCACTGTTACTATATTACATTTTTGGATTTTCCAAAAGCATTCAATAAAGTACCACATGCCTGACTCATCCAACTGAAATCAACAGAAGTGAATGGACTTGGATGGCGAAGTGGATTAAAAATCGTTTTCTGGACAGAATGCAAAGAGCAATGAGAGGAATCGCATATCAGCAAGGAGTTGTGGGAAGTGGAGTGCATTGGAGACTGGCGTTAGGATGTCTCCTGTTCATTATTTCTGTAAACGAGATACATTTGTGAATGACACTAAACTCAAAGGTGAAGCAATCTGTTTGGAAGCTGCAAAAATAATTGAAGACGATATAAAAACAATCCAGAACTGGGCGTATACCTGACACATGAAAATTAACATAGCCAAATACAAAGTTCTGCAGGTGTGCAAAAACAAACTTAAGGCAGGAATATTTTATGGGAGGTGTTAAATTAGAGAGTGCACAATATGGAAAAGATTTGGGTGTAATAGCTGATGAGGTCTGTATGGATCTAGATGTTGCCCCAAAGCAATACAAAAGGCAAATAGGGTGCTGGGATGTATAGCTAAAAGTATTGACCACCAATCAATGGAGATTATATTAATGTAATACAATTCCTTTGTCAGATCACACTGTTCCTAGTTCAGGCACTTAGACATTCAGGCTCTTGAAAAGGTAAAGAGAAGGGCAACAGGGCTCGTTCCAGGTATCAAACATGCACTTTCTGAAAAGAGACTACAGAAGCTATTTCAATCTAGCTGTCAGTAGAACAAGAGGATGTAGACAGAAATTACTCCCAGTTTCAAATTGACTCTGAGAGTAATCAATGCTTGGAATAGTGTACCCAGATTTACAGCAGAAATAAAGATCCTTGCAACGCTCAAGACTAAGCTTGACACAGCGCTTGACACACTCTTGACATATAGCAAAATGATGAGCCTAGTTATGCTGAATGGTCTGTTGCCATCATTACACTTATGCTGTTACTGTTTGCTCTTATTGCACGTCCCTGCTCTGCCCCTGCAGAAGGAGGCCTCTGTACAGAGCATTCCCCTGAGACTCCAGAGGATAAGGGTGAAGAGGCTCCAACAGAGCCTCAGACACAGACAGTTTGTGTTAATAAGCGATGGCCAAACATCTAGCTATGTTCAGAACAGTGCCCCCTAAACAACGGGGAACAGATGAAGCTGAACTTGAGCTAACTCTACTAGAGAATGCAATGCATACAAGCAATGTATGAAGTGTGGTGAAGCAGGGAATAGCTTAAGAATGATACAGAGAGGTCCTTATCAGTACATAGTTTCAGATGACTGATGTTGAATGGTAGTTGTGGTATGGGCGTTTAAATGATCTGAGTTTCTATTGGCACATTCTTACTTCTGCCTGAGCACCTCCCCACCCCCCCCCCCGAACTCTCATGGAATGTAAACAAAACAAGCCATCAGAATGCTGCCCCGGACTGAATAATTGCTGCCATTATGCTAATATTTTTCAGCTGAAATTGGCCTTTTCCCCTTCCTCTCTCTTTGCTTGGTTTCCCTCGCTCCCCTCTCCTGCTCATTGCGCTCTCCATTAGGGCCTATTAAGGGTGATTAGCTGGCAGACGGTTGCCCTGGTATTCCGGATGGGCAGCGGGCTGCACAAGGGCTCACTCAGGGCCGGAGGCTCAGATCCCAGCAGCCCCTGCTCTCGGAATGCCCCGTGCTGCCGGGGCGGTCACTCTGTGGTGCCCGGGAGCGGAGGGGCAGGCGGAGAGGTGGGGGAGATCCTCCCTCTTCCTTCAGCCTGTTACAGGACACTGTTTGTCTCTAGTCAAGTTTCACATCCTCTGTGCCCTTGAGCAGCATGTGATCTTAGCCCTAATGCACTCACTTTCATTCAACGTGTGCCGTGTGTGTGTGTGTGTGTGTGTGTGTGTGTGTGTGTGTGTGTGTGTGTGTGTGTGTGTGTGTGTGTGTGTGTGTGTTTGTCGGTGTGTGTATTTCAGCAGATGTATGTGCAGCCTGTCTGTGTGTGCCGTCCACACCTGTGTCTGTGCAGGTTTTTTTGTTTGCTTGCATCTGTGGCTGTAACGATGCCTTTGTGCATCTTGCCTAATTTATCTGTGTGTGTGTGTGTATGCATGTGAGAGTGTGTGTGTATGTGTGTGTGTTTATCCTCACCACTGTGTTTCCGCTTGCTATCAGTTCCAGCTCTGAGGTCCCGGGAGGTCAGTGCAGTAGCGGAGCGGCTCTGTGCGTTCGGAGGGCTTCGGATGAAGAGGGTCCTGGCCGCTTGGTAAGAGGAGGGGGCAGCTTCTCGCTTCTGGCACTGACCCCCACTCTGTTCCGAACTGGGGGGGAAATAGAAAACATGTGTGCACCCAACAGCCCTGAGAGAAAGGTGTTGTGTAAATAGGAAACATGAGGCAGAAAACATTTGGACACTTGCTGCAGGCAATCAGATGTCAGTTTTACTGTCACGGCCCATGCCTTTTGATATTTTAAGATGTGTGAAGACGTGGCATTAAATCCCATAAATGTAATTGGTATTTATGAACAGTAAATCTGCCCTCCTTTTTATGACAGCTATTAATGGTCTTATTTTCAGAGAGCTTAATCCAATATAGACGATTCCACCCCAAGCATATGGTCTTTTAACCTCTGAGGGACAGTTAAAGACTACGTCCTATAATTATCTGCATTCAGGTCTCCTGCTGCCATTGCATTACAGGTTTCGACCATCCCTGTCATTGTTTCATATCAAAACAAAACAGAACTATCACGAAAGTAGTCAGTTCAATGAGCTTGTTCAGTGTACTCCAATAAATTATACATTTGATGCAGTATGTTGAAAGCAATGCACTTCAACATCCGAGCCATTGCATTACATTACATTAATTTAGAAGACACTCTTATCCAGAGCGAATTCCAGCACAAAAGAATTTTATCCATTCAAGCTTAATGAGCAACGTTGTCAGATCAGGCTAACAACACTCCCAGACCCGTGAGTGTGAGCATAACAATATTCAAGCACTTCCACAAGTTAACTTCTGCAACCTAACCAGACAGCCTAGAAACTAAGGGAAGCCAAGCACATACACTTTCATACATAACAGTCACTAGATCACAGAATCCAAAACACATTGCAATACTACACATAAAATAGAAGTAATACAAGTAGCAGGTCTTTGACAATAGGTGCAATAGCCCTGTTTCCAAGGAACCGTCACTTTTGGCTTTTGTTCTTTGTTAACACAAGTCCAGAGCCTTTCTTTGGTCTCTGCGGATTTGTGTAATTGGGTTTAAACCCGAGGAGAGGATGGGCGTGTAAGTGAGCGAGCTCGGACGGATCGAGCGCGGGCCCGCAGGCGGGGCGGGGCGGGAAGGTGCACGGTGCGAGGCAAGCCGCCAACAGAAACTTTCTCTCCCTCCGTCTATTTGTTCACTGGGTCTCCGGGAGAACGCTTCGTTAAATAAACAGCGGGCTGTTCGCCTCGTCAGCAAGCGTAAATATTTGAAGTGCTGGCATGGCGGCCCCCGCCAGACCTGACAAGGTTAAGCTGTGGTGCCTGGTTGGCTGGGTAGACTTTGGATTGGTCACAGCGTGGTCCTACGCTGGGCCCGGTGAGATCTATTTACCTGCCAGGCTTGTACCTCACAAATGGGATATAGTTTTCTTCTTGTACTATTCTTACTTACTTATCCAGAGCAGCTTACTCAGTTTCACATCTCATCCATTTATGCAGCTGGATATTCAATGAAGCAATCTGGGTACCTTCCTCAAAGGAACAACAGCAGAACCTTTGGGGGAGAAGCCCTGCCTGACACTTTGCCACAATGGCCGCGCCAAACGTCCAGGCAGCCTAGGCGGGTTGAAATCCCACCAAGCTGGGAAGAACCAATGCTGCTTAATTGTGCTGGCGGTCATTAGCACCGCCATTAGGCCTGTAAATATTTTTGTGATTGGATTGGATCTCGACCAGCTGGCCATGAGGTGCTCTGGGCTTGTCCACTGTCCCACATCAATTCATACTGTGTGTATATAGCTGTGTATAAATATGCCTGGGAGGCACTCTGTGTTTGAAACAATCACTGTCGGGTGATTGCTATCGCGTTTCTTGTCGTGGAGATTATAATAGGAGCTAACATTCACAAATGATACATCAACACCGGTTGCGCGGTGACACCGTTGTTATTAAATATTTTGCTCAGAGATTTATTAGCATGTTCATTTTCCTTGCGTATTAACTAAAACAAAGCGCTCTCCAGATACTGTTTGAATCAGTTGTCCAGTACTGAGAGAATGCAATCTGCATTCGTACATGTTACAGCCCAAAAGTCTCTCACGTTCTGATAAAGAGGAGACAAAACCTAAAACCGTAACATAAGAAAAGATATGCCACCAAACCAGAGAGTTACTGGAAAAGGTTTTATTAAACACAATTATGTGGTACTGGATAGCCGCAAATTAACAGCAAGAAGAGGGGAAAGTCTGGGCCACCCTGCAATAGGGCATAGGACCCAGGATCTTTCCCACCTAAGCACAAAAAAGTACAACATAGTAAACTAAAACAACAAACCAAGAAAAAGACGCCACCCACCAGAGTGCCATATACAAAAAAGACAGCAAAGGATAACTACAAGAAGCAAACAAATGCTGGATAGAGTTTAGCTGGAGTGCTAGGAGCTAGAAGGAGAGGAGGAGAGCCATCCTTCTACAGGTAACCACCTCTTAAGAAGGCACAACACATGTGACAGGAATCAGCACCAAACTGCAGGAAAGCTTCCAGCTGTCTGGTAGGCGGAGCAGCCACAGGTAGAGAACCTAGCACGGATATCACACACATGTCAGTGAATATTGTGATCTAATACAATCACAGCCCCTCCTTCCTCCTCTCAAAATGGACAGTGTTTTGCTGATAACCCAGGTTTCTGGACTGAAACTGTGACTTTGAAAGATAGGTCTCTGATAGTTGGTCTTTGTGACTCTATAACAGGCTGTGTTGCCAATGGTTGTGATTGGGCCAAAAAATGGCCTGTGTTACAGTCCGACCCATAATGCCTTGCTGCACACTGTTGCAGGAATTGTGCCTCTTTTTTTAGGCATAGGTTAGATGTTAGATTTAACATTTTAATCCATTCTTAAAGTACTCTCTTCCAGTCGTATAATCTAAATGTACAGTTCAACATCTGTACTGTATGCCGTAGTTAATTTGAACACATCCACATGCAACAGAAAAATAGCTTTTTTGGCTGCTTTTGCTCTATGATTAATGTATGCATGCAGAGCAGCAATCCACATGTTTAAAAACAAAACAAAAAACTATGCAGTGATAGGCTGTGGGATGTCCTAGACTGTAAGAGATGCCAATCATACTCAACACGTCAGAGTATATGTTTAAGAACATGCTGTGCTTGGCACTGTATCTCAGATTTCAGTTTTCACCTAATGTTGCAAAACCACACTGCTGGCTTTTAATGTGATTTAAAGCAAAAATGTGAAGTCTTGGTTAACCGCACAAATGCTGATTTTCATAAAAGCCATATCTTGGCCCAAATTATTAATTTAATTTTTTTCCAGGCTGGAATTGCCATGAAATGTTTGTATACAATCAAAACAGAATTACAGCCATAGCTCTGTTTCAAAATACTTGTGTTCCCATGAAAAATAATTAACTGACCAGAAAATTTGGACTAAATGATAATTAAAATCAGCTGTTTACGTCAGTTTGATGGTATGTGGCTACAGATCATCGCATCTTTCATTTATAGATACTTCTTTTTTGTCAAGACCTTTGCAGCACCTTGAGCAATAACCTTTTGTCCCCATAACAAAATGATTGGTGCTCAAAATATCATTTGTCTAATTTTGGTCAAGGGTTGACAAATTACTTGGGGGCAAAATAATCTTCTGGGCTGGGGTTGTCTTGGCATGTGAGTTCAGTGTAAATGTGACCCATGCCTCTGGACAGAATATGCTGACCATAGAGATTAAACAGCGTGTTGACTAACAGACCTTGTGTGGGCCTTGTGTGTGTTTAAGTCTGTAGCTATGCTTAATCACAGCTGAGTGAGAGCTGCCCTGCACGTGTTTAAACAGCCAAGCATGGCTTTAATGGAAACATGCATTAATAATTGGCTTTTTTTTTACTCAAAAAGCCAGAACTCAGCAAGAATTGAACACGCTCAACCTCCCAGAATGGGGTTCAGCGCTGAGAAAATGTCATTTTTTTCCCCGGCGCACAGCAGAAAATCTGCCTTTGCTGCTTCTTTGACTCAGCAGATCAGCAGTGCTCATTAACAGTCTACCAGATTGTGTGCCGTGGTTAACCAAGCCTCTGCCCTTTCAAAAGAGGCTAAATAAATGCGAACCACGTTGGGCTTTCCCTCCTGTGCTGGAACCTGCACGGAATTGCTGGCTGGACTGATTACATTGCAGTGGACCTGATCTATTTAACCCGGCCTCTTCTCCGGTGGGGCTTGCAGCCTGTATGTATCAGAAAGAACAAGAAACATAAAACCAAGATTGGACCTTATTTACTGGGTGAGCCTGAGGCAAGACTCTAGTTTGAAAGAGTACATCTGGCTCCCGTGCGTCCGATGCAGGGAAAAAGTGTTGTTTTGTGGAAAAGAAGGTGGCAGATTTAGGGCTAGAAGACTGGCACGTGCGGGCTCACTGTTACTGTTGGACGGTTAGTCTGCCCGGATGAGACAAGCTCCCATGAGCCCAGAGCCCCTGTCTCCGATCCGCTCGGAGAGCGAGATGGAACAACGGCGTGATGTGGAGCCCGTCCGTCTGCCTGCCACTCAGGCTGAAAGACGAAACGATGTGGTACCCGTTGCCATGGTTTCGGAGCCGGGGACGGAAACAAACAGAAGGGTCTCGGCGCAGCGGCGGAGTCCCCACACAAGACTCAGGGATTGTCACGTCCCGCCGTGTCGCCTCGCACCGCGGCGAGTTTCCACAACGCAAGCCGAGAGGGAATTTCACATAGGCCTCGGGCGGTTCACGCGAGTTGAGAGACTTTGAGGCACTAGATAATATCTAAACATACTGTCTCGATGTCATAATGGAGAAGAGACTTCGCAGCACTCAGGAAATTAACTCTGACTGTCTGTCATGGCTAACGTGGAAAAACGCTGACAGAAAAATACATCTTTAAGGTCATATGTGGTCTTCCTCTGCAGGCAGCTCAGAGAGATCTGTAAATGAACAGTACGCTGAATCATTGAATGACCATTCATGTGTCATTATGTCATAGAAAAATGTAAAAAATAACAAGATTATGGGTTGGTTATATTTAGCATATTCATGCAACAGGTAAAAGGCTCTATGAGGACTGTTCAGCTGGAGGCACTGGGCTTTTATATGTGAACACAATGACATATGATTCCCTCCCAAAGTGATACCACATTTTGAACAAGAAGTGTTCAGTCCATTTTGCATTCCCTATGCTTTTTATATTTAAGTTTAATCATTTCCGTAGTGCACTTACAGCAGATGAATAGTTATACAACAATCATTCAAAGCACAATTGAAACTGTGTCATCATTGTGTCACATAGTATTTTTACAGGTAAGGAAAATGGGGCAGCATATTTTGCTTTGGGCTAGAGGCTAACCTTGTTTGAAATTCCTACTCTAAAGTCTCTTCATTTTGGCCGAGTTCATTGTGTGTGTCCTAGAGACCACAAGGTCAGAGATGGGACTCCCATAGGGATGGAGTGCGCAAAGCGGGCCTGGGTACAGGAGACCAGAGGAGCTCACTAACAATGTCTCATCTACTCCCTCTGCCCGACTCCTCCAGCATTGAATGCCTCTCAAGCATTTCATTTGTTTTCTGTCCAGTCCTGAGAGATTACACAGCATTCAATTATCCAGAGACCACTTCCTTTCTCTGTTCCTCAGAGGAAACCATTCAGTTAATTAGGACAAAAAAAACTGCAGTCAGACATTATTTAGACTGTCTTTTTGCTCGGCAAAGCACCGCGTCATAGAAACAAGGGAAGCAGCTGTTTTTTAGATGGTGTATTAAACACAGACAGGAAAATGAAAATGGTTTTGGTAAATTCTCAATGGCACATGTCCCCTCCCTGCCAGCCGTCACAGTGGTTGTTGTGTGGTTGAAGGGTGACCTTTCACTGGTAGCCATGGTGGCTCCAGATCATATCCTTTCAGTGGCAGAAGAGGGGAGACCTGTGTATAGCTTTGCTTTTGTTCTGAAACGCAGCAGAATTTTTAAAATCAAGTCAAACCCACCTGAACATCAAGCTCGCCCCGCAACAATCACCAACTGCACCCACCAGGAATGCAGGGCAAGGCACATGTAATCCTCCAGCACCAATGAAAACTCCCATGGTGCACGTAAACACGTTTCTCTGGCACAATCTGAGTTACAGGCTCTCAAGCAAGTCACAAGGTGCTCCGCAAGTGTGACAAGCAAACGCTGGCCTACCCGCCATGTTGTAGGGCTTGGCCTGTGCTGACAGCAAGTGCCTTTCCTGTATGAGCCACTCGGGATCCATCACAGGTTTTAATGATTCTCCTGTGTGTGAAATGTTAATGGTACCTGAACAGGTCAAAAACGATCCAGAACGCGTCACAGACCAGCTACCTGTACAACCATGAGCTCAACTTCAATATGGAGACTACAGTGAGAGGTACTGTGAGTGCGTGATGCTACATTGAGCATTTTGAGAGGTAGTGCTGCTAGATGGTTCTGCTAGAAATGCTGTCCATTGCAACTTGTGGGGAATTTCTTGTGATTAGACTTTCCAACACCTCAAAAAGGACATGATCACTCAAGTATGTAGTTTACAAACTATGCCATGAAACAGTGCAGTGATGCATGTTCCCCGGCGTCAGTGGAGCCATGGTATCAGCACAGCCTGGCCTAACAGTCGAAAAGGTAAGATAAGATCAGGAGCATGTCTGCGTTTTATACCAAACAAGCCGTGATGAATGGTAAAGGATATTTACTCAGTGCTGCAGACATCAACAGCATCTCGGGGAAGTATCAAGGTAATTTGGGGGTATGCCGCCGTCATTATTTCAATTAGGGCTCAGTGCCTGTGAATCCATGGGGGATTCCCTGTTGTGTGGGAAGGAAAGCCAAAAGAATGCGGCGAACGGTGCTGGCTAAAGAAGCTAAGATTGAATTAGCGCAACATCCTTGGGTTTGGAGCCAGCAGGATTCTTTGTAATCAGTGGCGAGCCAATGAGGTACAGTTACGTCTTCACCTCAGCCCACTTCAGGTACAGAGATATTGAAATCTTCCCATCCTTCATTGTTTGTTACAGATGACTCCATATAACGGTATTTCATAGACAGGGTTTTATCCATCAACAATGTAACCAGTTGTTTGCTGAGGTGTCTGTGGCTAAGGTCAGGTCGTGAACCAAATGAGTGGATTTAGGGACTGAGCTGAGGCTATAAATTTATGTTGAGCTATGATCGTAAGGGCCATTTTTTATGTACTTTGGTGGACAAGACAAGGATTCTTAAAAATGAGTTATGGTCCTTAGTATTTCCACTGAAATCCACCCCGCAGTAACATGGAGGAATAAAATGATTTCTGCCGTTTTGGGTCTGAAAAAAAGGGTTCGGTGGGGAAGTGTATGAGTCATGGGGTCCTGTTTCCCCCTCTTCACGTAACAGACTTACGACATTCCTTTCAGATGAATTTCAACTGGCCTCAGAGGAGGCGCGAGTTAGCATGTCAAGAAATGAGACAAACTCAGTGGCCGTCCAGAAGCACAGAGAGCATTTCGCCCTCGAAGGAGCCGGTCTCAACGCATGGAACGCCTCTCGCCACAAACCGTTTACGACCAGAAACACAGACTGAGAAGGAATAATTAAGGGGGCAGGAACACCGCAATCCCTGAGGTCAAACCGACAAATTCCATGAACACAAGCTAAGAAAACTGTTATGACACATTAACCCCCCGCCAAATCCTCTGAGTGATTAAAAAGGGGTCACTCCAGATGCGGTCAGAGTTCGTTCACGCTCTCCTGAGGCTTTTCTGCCTGACAGGAAGTGTGGGTGGTGACATGAGCTGAGTGGCATTGGTCACCAAGAGCTATTAAATGCTGACCTGGTGCTGAAAGGTGGGGGCCACAAGAGATGGGCTGCCCTTTCTCACAGCCGTCAGCAAGGAACATGTGTGGAGGCGTGTTTCTGCCTAAAGAAATGTTTTGGAAACAGAAGGTGGATTTCTCCCTCTGAATCTATTGTTGGGACTGTCATTGCATTAAATGATCCGGCATGAAGTTTAGACTTCATGCTGGATCATTTCAGGCTTAAACTGGCTAGGATCATTACATTATTGGCATTTAGCAGATGCTCTTATCCAGAGCGACTTACTTTGGTCACAGTTTTTTACAATATTATCCATTTATACAGCTGGATATTTACTTAGGCAATTGTGGATTATGTACCTTAACCAAGGGTACAGCAGCAGCACCCCACCTTGGAATCTAGCTGGCAACCTTTAGGTCACGAGTCCTACTCCTTAACCGCTATGCTACACTGCCGCCTGTCACTGAAGTCACAGACACCTCCCAGTTTGCTCACGCACTCCATTGCTTGTGTGCATGCTGTGGTCCGCTTGTGAATAACCAGAAGGGCATGTTACAGTCTCAGGCTACACACCAGGGACAACGGTTACTGTGTCGGTTTGTCTTCTGAAGGCACAGGCATGGGCTCACACACAAACGCACGCGCTCACGCATGCACACAGAAACACATGCTGTACCAAAAAGTACTGCGAACAGTGTAATTCAAGCGATCCAAATCTTAGCAACATGACAAAAAGTTTATCCACAATCCTGAATTTGAAATTTGTAATAGTTTAATACCTTATACAGTGGTGTATTGTGTGCAGTCACCCACAGAATGTATTTATGACTGTTTGTGACACAGGCATCATGACTGTGTTCCTGATTTCCTGATAAATGTGGCAGAATACATGCTTCAGCTTTAAGTCCAGGTTTTTAACAACATCTATACTATGATCTACACTGTGCTGTGTATTACTATGGGGTCAAGTAAGCCTTGACGTGCATTTACATGCAGAAAAGTAATTCATACAGTGTATTTAAATACCAGAAAGTGATCCATATATTGTATTTCAGTGCAGCAACGTTATCCATGCAGTGCCTTTTGGGCTCTAGCCTCTCCACTTGCTTTCCGTTTGTTTGGTAATGCCAACAGAGAGAATGTCATTCAAATGTCCTCCCTCCGTGCCCAGGCTAATGAGAAAAGCCCACACTGGAGGCGGCAGAGAACAATGACGTCTGTGCCGTGCTCGACCGCACTTTAAGCACGGAGCAGGGAGCATCAGCACGCCATCCCCATCGCAAACTGCTTTGATTAAGGGGGGAGCTGAGGCTAACCACTGACCAAACCACTTTCCATGGAGCCATAAACTAATGCTGGACCGCATAGCAGTGCAATTTCACAGCAGCCGCTAGACACAGCAGGGGAGCACCCTGCAAGAAGTTTGATTGATGGCTCCATCTTTGCATGTGTACATCTGTCTATGTACAGTGCCCTCCATATTTATTCATACCTGTAACTGAATAGGAACAACAACATTTCCATTGTTTTTTAGCAGGCATTAAAAACACGTATATATTCTTTCATAATAATGAAGACATTAATGTTAACAGCGTTGCACAGAACTAAATAGTTCACAAATAATGAATTTCATTCCAGAAAACACAAGGATCACATTTATTCAAATCCCTGTAATTAGTATTTTGTTCTTCTGGCATGGATTGCACTTTTAAGACACTTCCTGAAGTGATTTATGAGATTCCTAAACTTCTCAAAGGGATTTTTACCATTATTTCCCCCGGTAAAATTGCTGTAGATCCTTCAGATGCTTTGGTTATTGTTTGTTTCATCAAAGCCTTTGGATGCCTGTATAGTTCCAGAAGACTCCAGAGAACTTCTAATAAGGAGAATGCACATTTGTTTTATCAAATGTTTTTTGAAAGATTACTTGGCAGTGTAAATAAATGTGGACTTGAATAAAATTCATTATGTGATATTGCTTTGCTATAAATAAAGCAGATAAAATGGTCCAATGTGTATATATAGAATATTTCTTGTTCCTATTTAGTCAGGGGTTTGAATAAATATATAGAGTGTGTATCTAAGCACGTGTGTGTGTGTGTGTGTGTGTGTGTGTGTGTGTGTGTGTGTGTGTGTGTGTCCTTCTGTGTTAGTGCTGGACTTAAACTGAACAAGGTTATTTTGAGATGTGTATCTGAGCTCTGTGCAGCTCCAGTGCAGTTATCAGGGATCTGTATATAGTAACCTCAAAAGAAAGTGAAAGAAAGCTACCCTTGCGCAGCCAGCCCCATCGGTGGGCCCATTTACAATGGCTCTCTAAAATAGCACAACTGCTGTTTTGAACACCCACAACTTTGTAAATGATGACTTGCACTTGTGTATTTTTAGAGCTCAGCATTAAAGATTTTTGTCATAGTCTGCACACTAAGGTATCATAAAGAGTTGGATGGAAGTTTGTGATATTTTTAATGGTGTGTGCAAATCACTGTTTTTGGGCTGTGGTCACACATTATTAATAATTTTTTTGTCATATTAATTATGGTTCTTTAGGCATCCAAGACATCTTTGGCTGTGCTAGCCTCTGGCTGAGTGTTGTACAAGATGATGCCTTAGCTTATGGGAAAGAGAGGCCTTAAGTTTGAAGACTTGATTAAACTGTAACACATGACTGAATGCTCATCATCCCCACAGCACAGTACTAAACTACTACACTAGTGGATGACACAAAACCAGGGTTACAGTAACTATACTGCATTCCTCTTTGAATTCTCTTTAAAAATGTGGGCTCACAAGCAAAGGTGACAGCAATGAAGCTGCTGTACTGCTGCAGTTTGGTGTGGCTCAGTATTAAGCGACATCACGGTGGGATGTTCTACCTCCACCAAGCTGTAAGCTTTAAAGGACAGGAGCCTGTTGAAAGCAGGTCCTTCTCCACACCTGCACCACTGTGTCTGGTGGCAAACGAGTTTCAAGATCCTGGAAAGAACAGGTCCCGGGCCGCCAGCTCCTCTGTCCTGGATCTCACAGAGTGGAACCTGTTCCACAGCAGATTGACCTCTCAGCCCTGGGCTTCCTTGCGAGACACACCACGCCCCGGCCCCCCTGCCCAACCAATCCACAGCTCTCGCAGCTGTCAAACCTGCCAGTGGCGCTGGCAACCTTGTGGGAACAAGAGTCTGTTATTGTACATGTAATAAATTGCTCATTAAATGTTTGTTTATGCGCTTGCTCCAATAATGGGAAAATTAAATATTTGGGCCGCATGATAATAATCCATTTCCCCTTGCTAAAAATGATGAAATCATACAAAAAATGAGCAAAGTAAACAGTGGCAGGGGCTCCATTTTGTGGTTCTGATAAAGATCAGCCTGCACACCCATTTCTTTGCAAACATTTGCTTCGAGATTGTATACGAGGCTCCAAACAGTCTTGACTGGACAGCTACCAACCATTATATGTATGTGTTTCCGTGCTAGATCACAATGGGATGCAAGCAATGCATGACAATAATACCATTGTTTGACGAGATTGTTTAGAGCACCAGAACTGCCACTGAAAAAAATGACCAAACCAAGCTGCAAAAGAGTAATGTTCCAAACAGTTTCATTCATTTTCATATCCATTCAGTTAGAGCTATGAAAACTGAGTAAGAATTTTAAATTAAAGTGGGTTTTTTGTCTCGTTTATTGTGAAGTGTTTATCATTCATTTCTACAATGCCCAAACTTTGTAATTATAAATTATGTAAATATCACTTAAGTACATCACTTAATGGACAAATCACATTGTGGCCAGACAGAAAAGATTTCAGCCTTGGTCAAAAGTTTCATAGTTGTCTGTTCCTGAGTTGGAACTGCCCTAATCTGAAGCTGGTGAAAGACATAAGTGAACTCTGGCTCCTGAAGGGAGCGTACTCTCCATATTGTTCATGACATTGGAGAGAAACCTCAGCGCTGCGGTTTCCCGCAGAAATGAAGATTCGTCCTCCAGAAGCAGCAAGACGTGGAAGTGACAGACAGCTGATGAGAGCATGTGGTGTGTTGCGCTGAAGGCCTCTCCATGTTTACCCATGGAACAGGCTTGGCTGGAATGGGTGGGAAAAGGGGAGAGAGTTTGTGAACATTTTCGCAGCAGCAGATGAGGGGGTGGGCTTGAGAGGGCGGGACAAATTCTGTTTTTCAAAGTGTCAAGATGAGCCTCGGAGACTGTTGGTTTCCAGATCTGACAGTGGAATAAGAGGATGATGGGCCCCACGTGGAGGCCTCTCCTCTGGCCCTCACTCTATCAGCCTGGGCCTGACCAGAGACATCCCCGTCCCTCTTAGATCCCCCACAACAGGACAGACAAGTGTCTCAGCAAGGGTTTGTCTCTCCATTTAGCTCATTATTGTGGGATTTTTTGGAGTGTGGCTTTTCTCTCTCTGAGGTCTCTATAGAGTCTCTAAAAACTAAAGAGACCCTCTGCCACCACAAATCCAAGATGCTGAGTGTCCAACGATGATTGTAATTTATCTACCACGTGTTGGATTGACTTAAGGGTCAGAATACACTTTGGTCAGTTTCCCCTGCTGTCACGCACTGTCTTTACTTCTTTTTCAGCTTAAAGTTAGGCAATTTTGGAACAGCACCTTTTGGGATGATTTTTTGATTTGTATGCAAAGACACATCTGTATGGACAGTCCTAGCACAGAGCATTACCTAATGCCTTATCTTCTGCCTGTCTGTCTATCCACATCCCGCCGTTTCCCCCAAACAGTCAATTTAGGCAGAGGAAACAGGATAAACAGAATGTCAAAAACCATGCAGCTTGAATGGGCCTTTCCTGTTCAGAGCCATAACTGTTAAGGGGGTGGTCTCATTTTATTTAGTTTTAATTTTTGCGTGTGGGAGAGAGGGTAGGAAAGTGGAGACAAACACTTTCAAAGCAGATCGCAGCACATGTAGCCTGGGGAAATGTTATGCATGAGGAACGCATTATAAGAAGATTTAATCTCAAACCGCCAGCACAATAAACTATTCATATTTCGTTAATAGCAGGTTGCTGGGACATTAAGCCTCGTTTCCTATTTTGCGGTCATGATATCCCTTTTCATTTTTACCACCCCCCTCTTTTCTGCGGCCAAGCCTAGGCAGTTCCTTCCGTTCCATGACACGTTTCGCGAGAGCGGCCTTCGCTTTGTGTTTGTAAACAGAGAGGACGGGTATACAGTTCCTCAAACCCCCCTGTTAGCAGTTAAGACAAATCCTACGCAGCGCCCGCCGACAGCACCTTTCCTGAGTGGTGACCGGGCCGCGGAGTTTGGACTTTGTGTTCGTGACTGTGTGCTGTATTGTATGGCCCGTATCTGTGTGAACGCACCCCCCCCCCCCCAGCTGCTGGCACGGACAGCTGCCTTCCCCGTCGCTCCCTCATGGGTTTCCTGCTCATTGTAATGCGACAGTTTCTCAGCGCTTTGGCCGAAAAGGCGCCCCATTCCCTCTTTTTTTCGCCCAACCCCAACCCCCCCTTTTTTGAACTCTGGCCGTGCTCTTGTTGAGGGCACCCTGCACAGCGGGCTCGATTGTTCCAGAGGGGATCAGGACACTCTGCAGAACACGTGTGACACATTCATGCTGTGTCTGCCCTGCTCTTTATGGAATAGGCCTATAGGCAAAAAATATGGTGGCATTTCAGCTCATTCAACAGTAGATTAATAGTATATGAGTGTCAGCAATACATACATTTAAATTATGACATTTTGAGTTAGATACTGTATAACTCATTCATTGGGTTTCTCTTTTCACATAGTAACATACAGTGTATCAGTATGAATTACCCTTTCATGAGAACCTGCAGCAAAGCCGTGATCAGTGAACAGTCTGATCAATGAATAGAGCTGATCGTATTAAATCTATTGTTATTAAATCTTTGCTCTTTAAAACTGAGAGAATCAACTGTGGAAGAGAAACACTCAAGCTCTTATCACTGCTGTCCTGCTAGAGCCTGCTCCTGGCCACCCATATCCCACTTATCTGAATAGTTATGCTATATAAGACAAACCCTAATGACACTGATTTTTACCACATCCTGTGATATGTCTCTGGCCTGACTGATTGACTGTGTCAGCTTAGAAGAATGAGATGCACATGTTGAAAATCAACAGCTCTTTTTAAGAGATGTGTGTACTTTTTAAGAAGTGAGTCCAATCCATGCCATTTGGTTTATTGATGTTCTTTCCTGTGGTTTGCTGTTATTTGCCTTCCAGGCTGTGATAGCAATCTGACACCGGCCCATTTAAGTGAAAGATTCAAAATGTGAAACACAACTTTTTTCGATCAGCTTATTTCCTGTTCTGTGTCTTTGTTGTCGCAGATCTAAGGTAGGGATTGCGTTCACGCTGTGTTGGTGCTCTGATCTAGAGTCTATATTACATCAGTGTGCAGTGACACTCACATTTAGGAAATGAAAAAGCCATCATCTTGTTTTATGTTTCTGCCTGTACCAAAGCTTTGGTGTTTCCACCCTTCCTGCTACAGACACTGAAAACCAACTACTAACAATAGCCCTGGGACATGGATCATAGCATCTGCATTGTTGTTTTTAACTAACCTTTTGGATGCAACGGCCGTGACAAATAAATTCTCAAGGAAGTCTATTTTCAGCGGGGGTGTTGCGGCACATGATGTAAAAGACATGAAAGCAGAATGCTGCTTTGTTTTGCAAAAGGGAAAATGACCTGGGAATACATGGTCTTGAAAATGCTTCAGTGCTTGATAGGAGTCCAGATCCTCTGTGTTCATGCTGGAAATGAGCAGAGCTGATTTCCTCTATCATCTCCATCCATGGACCAGATGGAGATGGTGGGGTGAAGCGGGCGGGCGAAGGGGGGGGGGTCAGGGAGACGGGGGTTCCAGGATCTTGGCCAGCATCGCTGTCCCATAACACTCCTGGATGTACCCCTCCAAACCCGCCGCCAATGTTGGCCAGATCATCCTTTTTAGAAGATTGATGGAGAGACGGTCACCCAGACAAATCCTGCAACGGGTCTTCAATGCCGGGGTCAGGCGGATGAGTAACGGCGTGAGCATCCCGGGGGCCGCGGTGCATGCCAGGTGGGGCTCTGGAACCGCCCACTCCCGCTGGAGCCACGGATGGCCTCTCGCCCCGAGTTCACTTCCTGCCCTTCCTGATGCACTCTCGCGCATCCCACACAGGGATGAGAACATCACCCAGCTCCAGACTGAGCGATAAGGTGCCAGAAAGAGCAGCGTGTCCACATGTGATGTGCGTGTATCATGCGGAAGTGATGCCGGGGAGGGGTGAGCATGGGTGCATGACACCCACACTTTCATGGATCCTGGCAGGGGTGTGCTGATGGTGCGGGGGTGTGTGGAGGGTGGGGTAATGAGTTGGCTGCTCGTGTTGGGCAGTTTTCGGCACACAGGCCATACACAGATGATCCGCAGATGATCCGGAAAACAGAAACAGCTTGCTTCATTAATTCCACGCAGCCTGGTTTCTGGGTGCTGTGGGATTCTCTCCAGGTCCTTAAAAGCTCCTCTGTGGTTAACGCTGTTATGGCATCATACTTCTCTGACAGCTGGAACGACTAAACAAAGAAAATCTCCCTATCAATAGATCTGTCCGAGAGCTGACTTTGTAATCAGGAGGCTACAGAACTGAAACCTCAGCGGGGCCCGTCACTGCACCCTTAGACGTGGTACTAAACTTGCATTCCTTCAGTGACATTTAAAATGTTCACTGATGAAAGTGTGTAAGCCATTAATTATCTGCGCCAAATATTTCTGATAAAATTACACTGCATTAGTCACTGGCGCTGTTTGTTATATCTGAAGCTGGAGAGAGTTTCTGCTTTTTAATTTTACATTAGCAGAATTGTTTCATTAGCATTTAACTTGACCTGCATTGTGTGTAGGTGATTGAAGGTGAACCTAATAGAAGCCACATCTGCTCCCCATCCACCTTGACCGTTTGCCACCTCAATGAAAATTCACAGACATGCCATTCAGAGGCTACATCGCTTGCGCGTGTGCGTGGCCTTGAATGTGTTGGCCAACCATGACTTTTTTTAGGAACCGGGAGTGCAGCGTTTGACCAGTTCGACCTATACGCAGAAGAACGAGAAAGTTCCGAGAAAATGTTGTAAGCTGTAGAAGTTCTGCGTGAGATTTGGAGTGATGTTTCAGCAGAAAGATGGGCTCTTTTATTGTAGCGTTTGCGAGCATACATGTGTGCAAATAGGTCTGTGATTGTCATGGCAAACAGGGTCAAGTGTTGGCTTAGCCTGGCTAGCTGTGTATCTGGACCTGGAAGGCTTATGAAGGGTGTGTGCCTGGCCGTGATATGGTGATATGATCCTGTGCCACGTTTCACCCGGGGGAATAAAGAGGAGATCTGCTAAATCTCCTAAGCTGCCCTGTCAGTGGTGTCATCCCAGGTTCCTGAAACGAGTACACACCCCCAGTTCAATGGCTTAAAGAAGCGCGGCGGGAGCCAAGAGAGCAAAGCTCCCTCTCACTTTCGGGAATCTGTCATGCGGTGGCGGAGGAACGCGCTCCGCTCCGCAGATGTGTGCAGGAATGCCTCCAACATCACGGCCTCTGCTTACTCAAAATCAAGAACGCAAACAACAGGAAGTTCGCTTTACAAGAGGCTTTTTGTTGTTTGTGTTTTTTTTTTTGTATTTTTTACCATTCAAGTTCAGTTTGAGTTCTGCTAGGGTTGTATATCATTTATTCACTAACATTTTCACAACATATTTGGATTTTTGACGCTTCAATCTCCACCCCCTAACACCTGATACCTCTTGTATATGATACTTATTTTACATGTATTGTGATGTATTTTGGATTCTGTGTTCTAGGGACTGTTGCATCATAGTATACTTGGCTTCCGTCAGATTTCACAAGTTAACGTGTGGTAGGGCTTGAATAGTGTTATGCTCACACTCACTGGTTTGGGAGTGCTGTTAGCCTGGTCTGACACTGTTGCTCATTTAAATTGAATGGATGCACTTACGTTCTATTGTGCTGGAAGTTGCTCTGGATAAGAGTGTCTGATAAATGCATGTAATGTGATGTAATGTTAAATTGGCTGCAGTAATGGAGACGTAATGAATACTTTAATTTACTCATCCAGTAAGGTGATCTAAGGGTTAACATACTTTCTGTTCCTGTGCTCTATTGGCTCTTTGTGAAAAGAAAAAAGTAAGACTACAGGTCTTTGATGTACAGGACAGTAGTGGGAAAGTGATTGACAGAAACAATGCACAGTCCCAAGATTGATAGAACAAAAGTCAGTTTATCAGCAGACCACATACGTAACAAGAACTCCCCCTACATCCTCCTAACCACTCCACCATTGTCCTGCCAGGCTTATGACAAATGGCTTTAGGGGAGGAGCAAAAGGGGTGTGAATTTTGTGGTTTGGCTTGGCAGGATGGTGCCCACTGATAAGCTTAATGAAGGGGTGAAGAGAGGAGGGGGGGCAGGGGTGCATGAAATTCCAACATACTTCCCCTGAGAAAAAGCCAGCCCTGGTAACCCCTTGGTGGGCTTTGAAACCACACCCCCACAATAGCCCCCAGTGTCCTTCCACTGGCGCACCTCAGGCAAGGAGAAATAGCACCTTAATTACCTTTTGGATGCCAGTATTGAAAATGCAGACACACACTCACACTCACTCATTATTACATTATTGGCATTTTAGCAGGCACTCTTATCCAGAGCAACTTACATCAATTACAGGTTTTTTTTTTACAATGTTATACAGCTGGATATTCACTGAGGCAGTTGCGGGTTAAGTACCTTGCTCATGGGTACAGCCCTAGTGGGGAATCGAACTGGCAACTTTTTGGTTATAAGTCCTGCTTCTTAACTACTGTGCTACACTGCTGCTTTACTCATGCACTCATACACTCACACACACACTCACACGCTCATGCATGCACGCACGCAACGCACACACGCATGCACTCATACACACACATACACACACACACAAACGCACACGTGTCACTAAAGTCCTGATGTATTTTCCCACAGCTCTGTTCTTCAAGGACGCACAGACCCTCTGCGGAATATTCAGAGATTTCTCTTATGTACATCAAAGAGGACGGGAGACACAAAGAACTGAAAAAAGCTGGGACTTAACAACAACACTGAGATTATTGCAAGATGTTTTTTATTCATTCAGTACATTGTTTTCTAAATGAGCTTGAAGTTCTCAGCCTTTCATGATTTAGGACAGCAAAATAGCAAAAAGGAAACTTGTTCCTTGATTCTTTAATATTGTTGCAATTCTAACATTGTGACATGTATCTGTGATCATGTAATACCCTTGTTGTTTAGAGAGGCAATTAATTGCGCAGTTTCAATAACAATAAGCAGAACACTTCTCAAGGACATGCAGTATGGTGAGCCAATCAGGTCAATAGTTGTTCGCATGGAAACTCGCCCAGTCACAAAGCCAGATTGGCCGATCTACCTTGGGACTGGTCCAGCTGGGAAGCTCATCCAAAATTACCTTGCAAAGCAGTTAAATGTGATATTTTACTGTTTTCATGTACTGAATTCCAAATAGCATTCTTTCCAGGGATGCTTTTGACACTTTGAGTGGGGAAATCAAATCCTGATTAATTTATTTTGCCTGCTTATTTTGGGCGCGTTTCACCAATTGGATCTGCATCACAGGGTAATTTTGGACAGGCTTCCCTCTAACCACAGGTGGGCTAAATGGGCAGGCTCTATGAATGAGCATTGTCCTGATTGGCCGGCGATAGAAAACAGATCCCTTGTGACAAAAGCCACTTCATCTGATGGCATGCGCTTTGACAGCAAATCAGTGAAACCCAACTAATTTCTCCCACTGCAATGACCAATCAGTACTGAAATGTCCCTGATGCTTAGGATTTTACTGGCCTGTCAGGAATAAGCAAATGCATGACAGTTCATGCTGCAGGACATATGGCTTTCAGAATTTTTCCTTGGGTCTTTTGATCATGGACTCCAGAGCCCTGGCTACATCACACTTGAATTACCCACAGTGCTTTGGAAGCAGCATCCTTCCAGGTTACCCTAGAACCTTGGATCTTGAGAAACAAAGCAGCCTCTACCCCTTTAAAATGATAATATCACCCAGTCTGAAGCATGGGTTTTATGCGATTTTCCCCCAGCCTTTGCTGTTCCTTATGCGGGCACCAATGAATTTATTTTATGATGAAAAACAGTTTTTTGGACCTCCTTTCATGGGAGCCAGAGCAGCCGAAAGACCCGAGACGAGGAAAGTGCAAAGTACATTGTTTATGGGCAACGTTAGCCGCTCTGACATAAGCCGCCTTGCGGGCACTGTTCTTTGGTGGCTCTGCTGTCACAGATTTATTCGAAGCGTATGGACCCGAGCGGCGGTAGCGGATCGTAACAGGAGCACGCAGCTGGGAAACACCGGACTCTCTCATACCAGCAGCCTCTCTTCTAACGGACGTCATTCCGTCTGACTGCGTCCTGTCGAGAAAAACCCGTGTATTGGAATTCATGTCAGCAGTTTACAAAAAAAAAATGTTTAAAATTTATGTGAAAATAAGGAATATAATAAAGTGCAGTTCAAAGCCTTGTGTCTTGAGAGCCGTTAAAGTCCGCCAACCAATCATTTTTACGACGTCCACTGTGCCCCAACCTCAGAAAGTAAAGGCAGAGAGATTTACTGAGGCTGCCAAGATTGTAACAGATGTGGTGATCAGTAATGTATTGAATGCGAGGGGCTTTTAATAATTCTGTGATGGTTCAATGGCGCTGCTCTGCTTTTAAAACGGAGCCTCGGCGCATCTGACCGGTCCCCTGGCGGAGACGCGAGCGCCAGCTTTGCGCTGTGATAAGTAATGTGCCCTGACAGCTCCTCCCGTTTTCCGTTCTGCGAAACGCATCAAACTCTCTAATGAGGCAATCAAAACAATGCACCATTTCCAGCAACAATTATCAGTCGAACCCGTCTAGACCGGTGTGTTGCTTCACCGCGGCCCGCGGTCTGGAGAAACGGTTTGAGCTTTGGGCTTGTGCAGCCTCAGCCTTGCGTGCACTTGGGTTCTGATCCCAGATGACGCCCTGCTGATGTTCCACTAAAGCGTCTGATTCTCCTGAGAAAGATACAGCTGAGCAAACAGATCTGTGACCTGGAGGAGGTCTGTGTATACGTTTTACATTGTGTTAAATTATCTATAAATGTTGTACATTGTCTCTCCCTTGATAAGGACATTTATTATGAGAATGTATTGATAATAGTACTACCTTTCATATTGTTCTGTGTGTACGTGTCTGTGTGAGTGAGTGAGTGAGTAAATGAATGAGTGAGTGAGTTAGAATGAGAGAGGTCCAGGTGTTGCCATGTCACATCAGAGCAGCTGGTGAGGAACATAAGCGCAGAATGGGCATGGTGTTGGGCTTTCCTTTGTCGCTCATCAAAGCACCATGACTGACAGCCTCCTCCCTGAATGCAAGGGGACTGAGGGGTGTCAGGTCTCCAGCAGTCTTCCTTCGGTATATTAATTACCTAGTAAATTTCCTCCACATCTAAGCTGTAATATCCAGGGAAACTGCATGAATAGTCTTTCTGCTGCCATGAAGCTAGTGGCAATTTTTCTTTTAGGCAAACCTAAAAGATGATTGAGATGGTTGTGCAAATAAAAAAAAACTATAAAAAAAACTTGTATTAACTAGGAATACCCCTTTTCATTCATATATATGGGAATAAGTACAGGCCTAGTTGATTGAACTCATCTGACCCTGTATAAGACTGAATCAAAATCAATCACCTCTCCCCATCTGTCTACCTCTTGCTGTCTGTCTGTACACTATACAACCTTGGCATCTTCGTTTCCCAGGTTACGTGTCTCCCATGTGAGGTCAGCGCAGCTGAGAGAAGCCATACCATAGAAATAGGGGGATATGGGACATCTCACCCACATCATCACCTCAGCTCAAAACGAGAGGAAGCAGGACAATGACACCAGGCTAATCTCAAGAAGCTGCATTCCAGCACTGTCCCTGAGATCGTTTTTACCACACAGATGAGGAGGAAGGTCTCCTGTCTCTCTGCAGTAAGTATCCCCATAATCATGGTTATAAATGACTTAAAACACACCCAAGGATGTGCTGTGAGTAACTGCCAGTGGTCCATCTCGCAATTACCATACGTCATAAATTTCCAATGAAACTTCGATTTTAAGAAGTCTAATATTCGGAGGGCAGAGGGCTATATTGGCTATACCAAGCGCATGCCAAGTCAATGGCCATTACAAGGCTGATTTATAAACGCTCTGTACTTCCAACCAAACTTTTTTTTTGACATTTCATTTCATAAAAAAAAAAAACATGTGCATTTTAAATCCATCTACAAATTCCATTTTATAGGTTTTGGATGTTCCCTGTCCTTTGTGGATGGAATATATCTCTCTCTTTTGGATTTTATGTCTGGGTTTTTGAAGAACACGTGTCATATTACAGAAATTACCAAACAGACCATAAACCCTATGGACTGACTGGCTGGCTGGGAGCTGCAGAGCTATGTATACATATTTTACCAAATTCTCAAAGCAGCCAAAGACCTACAGGGGTAGATTTAGTTATCAAATGATGTATGTGCTACAATCTGGACATTTCTGGAGCTGGGACTTGAGGGTTGAAGCTCCATAAATAGTCACAGTTCTAGGGGGAGCCTTTGTTTTGGGGTTATTTATGGAAGTGTCATTCTGGGTTCCTGTTGTCCCAATGTCAGCTCAGAGGCCCAGTGTTAGAGGCCTGAGAGATACCTCTCTCTCCCTGGATCATGCATTAGGTTGGGTAAGGCTCTGATGTGCATGAAGACAAGTAGACTTTTAGTATTAGTGACATACATTCAGAGGTGTTCTCTGACTCAACACAACAAACATCTGGAGGGGGGGGGACGAGCCCTGTGGAATTAGGATTAGAGGTTGCAAACAAACTTCCCACAAAATAAATGAAAATACTTGAAATGCTCACCTGTTCTTCCAACTGATGTTAGGAGGCTGCTAGTAAGGGTGTTTCAGATCAGCATGCAGGAATGGAAGGTCCCTGCACCTCTGGATGCAGGGACTTTTGTGCTCTGGGACTAATGTACCTGAAAGGTCATGATGCATTGGATAATGTCAATCATTGATTTCTCCAGGATCAGAGAAGCTTTCCATTTGATGAGTCACAGTGATAAGCTTCAGTCTGGAAAACTGATCTGAGCCCTGTTATTTCATTACACAGGCCTTGCGCTGTGCTTTTGTGAGGATCTGTGAGCAATATGTTAGAAAATAACAACTGGCGTGCTATGACACATCAGCTTGCATTTCATGTGACCTTTCTAGTTTTCCACCGAAACCCTCTCAGTTGTTTTGTGTTTGCTGTGCTTTGTTTTTGGACTTTTTTCTGCAGTGAATGACTTTTTCACCCCGGTGATTGTTTATAAACACTTCAGGATATCATGTTTAACCGAGCCCATTAGCAAAATTACACTTAAAAGAGACCCTGAGGTACAGTATCCTTTTTGTGAGGAACAGCTCAAATACTGTCTTCTGTGGTTTTCCAGTGATTGCGTTGGAGGCTGAAGATGTGGAAATGTGCGTCTTTGAAAAGTCAAATTCTACCACCGCTGAAATATTTAATAACCGACTTCCATTGTTCTCTGCACCATGTAATGATATTCTTGCAAGGCAATCATATGTACCTGTAAAGCTTTTTTTTCCTCCCGTTCTCACACATGCTCCATATATGACTTACAAACATAAAAATTGTGTTAAAAATAATTGCAGTTCCATATACCAGCTTATACTTTCAACAGCATGTATAACTCCCAAAATGGATTATACAAGATAATTTGTCCACAACTCATCTGCACACTCTGTATCTCAGACTTGAAAGCATAGTCATCTGGGATAAGATCTGGGGCATGTTTCTGTGAGCTGACAGTGGCGAGAACCAGTCCTGACTGGATGGTTATTATGCTGTGCACTAAGGTGTTAGTTTGTGGCTAAGGAATGACAGGTTTGATATGTCTGTTTCTGGGGTCGCTTTGTTCGTTACTTTTCCCAAATGCCCCCACTGTTGCAGTTCAATCAGCCTCTGCATGTTAAGTCTGAAACTGGATACAACCCTTCAACCTCAACAAGCGGCATGGCCACAGAGGTGTTGGCTGTTAAGAGTGGAGACAGTAGCCAGGTGCCAGCAAATGTCAGCGTGACATTGAATAATGTCATTTTCCCATTTAAAGGTGGTCAGCCTGCCATCAAACGCTGTTTTTTATTCCATTCAGTGGTGGGGAATCTGTGCCAAAAATAATCATGCACTTTGCATGCGCTGAATTATCTCGTCATTTGGGGGACCGCGCTGTCTTGCGGCACGCTAGGCCCCCCGCCTTCCCCATCCACTCTCCCTGCGGAACGAGCTGTCAGCCGTCTGCCCGGCCTGTCTCTCAGGAGGCTGGACTTGTTAAACGGATTTGTCCAGACTTGGCTTTTGGAGAAAGGCAAGAGGGAGAAGCTAAGCGCGGCCCAGGCCAAAGCCGGCCAGGCAGCCGCCATCTACAGGAGGCCCCAGCCTCGCCAGGGTTGGTCTCCTCGCCTCTGAGGGCGAGCGCTTCCTTTGAAGGCTCCCGTCATTCCGCTCCATCGCCGGCCTCTCTCCTTGGTTATCCGCAGATTATCTGGCTGACTGGCGGCGGTGGAAAGTTTTCACAGAAGCTCCAGAAGTCTCAAGCAGTTGGAAACAGACAAGGATTTCACATTCGAAACTCATTCTCCCTCATAAACCCAAGATTTTTGAAGAAGAACCCAGACCCGGTCATATATTTAACAATTATCACTGAATGACCATTCTCCTGTCTCTTGTCAAGTGTCAGTATGCCATGCATATTGTTTACATTCTGCACTCTCCTTACCTGTTAGTGCAGATTTGAATGTTGCTGAGCAACAGCCATGTTTAGTATCACTTTATATAGAACAGCTGGGGGGAGGTAATGTGTCACTGTGTTTTGTATTAATTCAGCAAATTGCGCGAATGAATTGGATGGTGATGATTTGAAGTGAGGTTTAAGGTGGGAGCCGTGTTTGGTGAGAGGAGTACTAGTACAAGGCTTGATTTTTACATGACTTGTTCATCTCCACACCAAATGTCTGTTAGTATGTGTCAGCTGTTTAAACTCACTCCAGCTTGTTTGTCTGAAACTGGCATCATCGTGCAGATTCTCCAAGGTTTTTTCCAGTGTTTTTCTAGCTAAGCAGATCCCTGTCTTTGCACAGAGCCACATCAGTGCTCCAATCAGCACTGTCCATGAAAAAGGCATGTCCATATGTCTGCCTGGTCCATCCTATCTTCCTCCGGGTCATGCATCCGATCTGCCGCTGTACCAATATGACACAGGGGCCTCGGCCAGCGGTGGAGTCACGGGGCAACGGGCAGGTCCCGGGACGCCATGACTCACGGCCTCTACCTCCCCTCACAAGCGGGGAGTGCAGAAGTGTAGGGTTACCTCCAACCCAATCCACAATAAAAGGGAATTTTACAGCCGCCGCTCTCGCTTGCTGGCAGCGCGGGCCAGTGACGTGTGGCGGGAGCAGACAGCCTTGGTTCTGGTACAGGACCTAATGTGCGGCCTGAATGCCAGTCAGCAGTCTGGTTAATCCCGCTGGGCCAAGCGCTTAGGTTTAATTAGCTCCCATTAACGAGAGCCGCGGATTACAAGCCGCGCCGCCACCGCTGTAACCCCACGCTGGCCTGCCTTTCGGCTGACACAAGACTTTCCGACCTGGCAAGCGCGGCCCGCTCCAAGCCCGCGACTGAGCCATCTGCAGGAATAATTGCATCTCTCTGTGGTCGCTTTTCAAATGTCTTCAATCAGTCAGGTCATACTTGAGGTGTGAACCGAGTGGCCTTGGTTAGCCGTTAAAGTTTTACTTAGTGGGAAAGGATCCCTTATGGTGTGCGGCATAGTATGGGAGATTTTGATGGAACTGAGTTTTGAGTTACAGGATCTGCTTTTTAGAGCTTCTCTCTCTTTAGGCAAACTCCCCACCGCCACCCACCCACTGCCCTCACGAACACCCCAGACCGCAACGTTTCCTCCCAGTACAGCGGGGACCTGGCGGTCAGTGATGTCTCCACACACTTCCTGTGGATCAAGGACACACAGAATTTGTATGGCTGCTTCACGGCTTCAAGGCTTTGTACTGCCTTCACTGCTGTCCAAGAGGCTTTCAGAGGCCATTCTGCCTCAGGCTTCATTGGTTATACTTGTTTTTGCATGACATTAAATTATTAAATTATTTTATAATTATTAAAGTTATTTTGTAATAAATGAATTATATTAAATATTTTTTTTGTAATTTAAAATCTCCAGGGCAATTGAAGTGGCTTCTATTTTCCCATTAATGTATATGGACATTTACCGAAGAAGACACTGCAACTGGATACTGCAACCCTCTGGTCAGAGCCCTCTGTTCCCTGATCATTGTAGCCACACTACACTGCCGCCCCAAAGGCATTGAGAAGTTACTTAGCGTGGATTAAAAATGCAGGTGATTGAGTATGTGCTGGAGGAGCATTGTTCCCTGGGCCTTGCGGAGAGACGCCCTGTGGGGCAGTAAAAACACACTCCCCGATCCTTACACCCCATAATGAATCCCGTGAAACAGAGACGGCATGGAGGAAACATAAGCGCGGTCAAAGGTGCACAAGGCGTCCTCCGGGGGGGGAGAGCCGCGCGCACCTGGCACAGCACCTGCGAGCAGTTAGGACGCTGAACCGCGATGTCTCACGGCGCGTTCAACTCAGACAGTCGATGCTGCCGCGGACGACGAAGCGGGGGAGCCTCCACCGCCCCTCCCACGGGGGTGGCACGGGGGTCTCTGTCGTTTGGGCGGGAGTATAGCGTTACTGCTGTGCTCCTCCAGCTATTCTTGGGGGGAATACAAGGGGCTCCTCATGTCCCTGAGAGATCAGCTGGCCTGGTGCAATATACCTGGATCTCCTATGGAAGCCCAGAATTAAGGAGACAGGACTCCCCAGACTGTCTTTAGAGAGAACTCTGACTCTTGGCCGCAGCTGCTATTTTGTTTCGCATTTAGTGCAAGTGAGCCGTTTTCCCCACAGGCAGACTTCACCTTCGAGTGACCAGGAGTAGATGGGGAGCACAGTATTTTAGTTTCTTGCTTACAATGACCAAACAGCAACTAGGTTCACTGCTGGCCCTTGAATAAACCCATGTCTGCTGTTCTTTGTCCCAGATGAGATTTTGATGACTTGAATGGAAATTTACAGTTAAATTGTTTAAATGGTTCTTTCAACTACAGCTAGATGTTAAGCGATTAAAGATGTTTCAGGTAAGGATTTAATGAAGAGGTTCAGGGCCCAGCTGGAACATATTGCTGCAGGAACAGGTCCAACAAGGAACTAGGATTGACAACCTGGGCTGTAGTGGGACTGCTCCCTGGATTTTATACTGTCTCTTTGTAGAAAACTTCAGCTGCTTTGGCATTGAAACAGCAGAGACTGTCCTGTTTTTGTTGGTATATTTTCACCAAATTGAAATGGTCAGTCAGCATCTCAGAGACACCAACTTGGACTTGGTCTGGAATTTTACAGTTAATAGCTATCACAGCGCTTAGCAAGTATTCCCTCACTAGTTAGAGAACTGCACAAAAGTGAGCTGTCAAAGATGGTCAGTCAATTTACTTTCCAGTGATTGTACAATACAGATATATCACCATTTATTTGTTTTTTTTAATACAAAGCAGGCAGATGACATTGTTGAGATCCCACTCCCACTGTGACCGGTGCTGTTGTGTGTCAGTGTTCTGTGAGTGATGGGGTTCTGTTGGCATTTTCTTCAAAGCGTCAGCATGCAATGGCATTCACATCAATGAGCTCCTCAGTGTGACACCAAAGCTCTCTGGGAAAGGGCCTCGTTTTGAACCACTATTGTATATGTACCCACATGGAAAAGAAAGCCACTTCAGTGTTCTGAACATTCTGAACTTTTGCAACAAGTGCTATCAGCTGACAACTGAAATGAAACTATTTTTGTATGCAAATGTTCTCCTGCTTGATGCCCAAATCTTTTCTTTTGTTATCCCATTCTGGCCATGTAGAAAGTCCCATATGGAAGTAAATCTATATATACAGTATGATTTATGTAGTCATTAAAATGCATGTCTGGAAATATGGGTTCCAGTTCCTGCAGAAAATATATATGTAACCTATTGATCACAGCAAATTACTTCATATATACGTTTGTCTCCTCACTGGAGTGTATACTTCTGTGGAAAAAGTGCAATTCTTGGCTTAATTTCTTGCCAATAGAGAAAGAGGGGTTTGTTTGTGCAAATTTATTTCTGTGGCCCATTTTACCATATAAAAGAGTTCGAGAGGAAGACGAATGCATCGTTTCAGCACTTTACAACTTTCGCTCTTATCGGATTTTAACGCCTTGGCACCGCGGCCAGATTCCTCAGGCTGATTAATTCTTTCGCCCTCGCCTCGAGCAGAACGAGCACGTCCAGTTATTGAAGATATTTCCTCAGGCAGAGTCCAGTTACCAGCCCCTCGGGGAGGCCTTTGGAAGCATTTAATAGAAAAGCTTGAAAAACAAGAGCTGCTGGCCAAGAGCACCAAACAGAAAATGCAGTGTAGTTCCACAGCGGGTTTGACACAAGTGGCCCCGAAGAGTACTGGGCAGAGGGGTGCCCACCGGCTAACGCCCACCACCCGCCACCCAAAAGCAGCCAGCTGTTTTGGATGGCTCACAGATGCCTGTGCCCATGTGCAGTTTCACCTGTTGAGAGGAAATACTCAGTTGACCCTCTGGAGCGAAGCCACTCTCCAAGCGCTGGATTCATTCAACATGCGGTTCACTGGCACACTGGCTCACTGTGGCCTCTCAGAGTGTTTGCTGTTGTTGTTTCTACATTTTTGCAGCATTAAAAAAGCATCCCTGATGTAAGCGGAGCCCTCCCGCTATTTTTCGGCCAGCCCTGCATGTTGTGAGGCAGCTGTACCCTTTTGTTTTTCTTTTCAAATCACAACCTAGCAACCTTATAATTCGGTTGTGTTTGGAAAGACATTAAACTGGCTTTGAGAGAGGATTTCACATTTTTTTGGAGCGGTGGAAATGCTGTTATTCTTCCGACAGGACAAGTCTTGCCATAATTCATTTTACAATCCAAGTGTTTCAGGCTTTTAGAGTAACGGGTCCCGCCAAGCAGTTTTACAAAATAAATGTGTGCGAACTGTACAATGTCAGAACCGTATAAAATATAGCACTTGTTTTGAGTCACATTTATGAAAGTGCAAGCAGGTCTTCTATGGGTAGTAATATGAGTTGATGGAAAAAGAGAGTCAAGCCTTTTTATGGGGCTTATCTTACTAAGTACTAAGACTCCAACAGACGCAGCAGGCAGATAAACATTTGAGATAATCCTGGACCGTACCCATTGCCTACGTAGAGAGTGTCTCTCATCACCTGCTCTCTCTGTGTCCTGGTGGAAAAAATGTAATGATCACAGAGTTTCCCTTCTGTATGTGAAAGCCTGAAAAAAGCTTTTAGGTGCCATTAAATATTAACTAAGTTTACATTGGCATTGACTTTTATTTTTAAGTACATTTATTTAGAATCAAGTCATAGACATTTATATAACAGTAAACATGTCATTCATTTGAACGAACAGCTACCACACAAGAGTACAAACATGTGCTGGCTTGTTTTCATGGCTCTATGAAGACTGAGAGCATGGTTGGGGACGCAGAGGCTCTAGAAATTGCTCTGCGTGTCTTTCAGCTGATAAAACTTTGAGGTTTAACGTTCCAGCAGCTCAATTCGGAGCAGCTGGTGAAGATGGAGAAAGGGCATGACGTTGCAGGGACAAGTTTCCAGCATCAAGTAGGGACGGGGTTAGGGGAGAACTGAGGAAGCTGTGGGAGGATACACCTGTAGAGGATAATACCGCACCTACTGGCCGCATGTCTGTGTAGAGTTAAGGTTCTGAGTTTTACAGAGGAGCAGCACCATGTGATGTGTCCCTGCACAGCAGAAACCATCAGTGGAAAAAGTGTGAAAGACGTTGACGTAAAGATAACCATACGGTAAAACAGACTGTCTTTCCAATGTGAACATTCAGTGATGAAACGAACAGTATAACTCTGAAGCAGCTTTTTCCAAGTGGTCAGAAGACAGAACATTCACACAAGGACGGCGTCTGAACCCAGGTGCACGCAACACCTTTCAGCCTCATTCATCTTCAGGCGAAAGTGAAGCAGACCTGATTGAAAACAAGACAAACCAAGAAGTGGTGTACATTTGCATTTCAAATGCACAAGTACTGGCCTGTGTTGACTGAGTTGCATTTATGCAAGTGCAAGCAGGTTGTATACAGTGTGTGCATGCTCTTGAGGACAAGCCTTGTAATGGAGCAGTCTGAATGTCTGCAGATGCACTGGACCCTAACGAATGACCCATTGCTTATCTCGGCAGCTGCTGTAGTTGTCCCGCAGCGATGAGATGCTTGCACCTTACGAGCCGGGATCAATCCAGACACTGGTCTTTTCACAGGAATGATTTAAAGTGAGATGTTAAACCAAACAATGAGTTCGGCTGACCTTCTCGGCTGACTAAAGGTTACATAAACAACAAGGTACAGCTTTATTAACCCGTTAATTAATACCATCCACGTTCTCTGAGAAGTGGGTAGCGTGCCGTTCAAAATCCAGGGGACCTGGAGCACATTAAAGTTCATTTCTTGGCATTTTTGTTTAAGGCATTTTCCATTTTCAATTGGCAAAACAGAATGCGTAATTTGCCAGTGCATGAGTGGTCCCTGGCCTCAAAACTCAGTAAAAATAAAGTGACTCCTTTGCCCAAGGGGGGACGATTGCACTTTGTATGTCTGGTAACCCAGGCTTTGTGTAAACAGGGTATACTTTTTTTTTTTTTTTTTTTTTAATAGTCGTGTGTTGTGTTTCCAATTATGGCCAAATCAAGAGGGAAAAGATCAGGACGCCTGGTGAATGATTCTCCAAACTCCCTCTGTTTGTTATTTGAAAGTCACCTTAATCCCTGGGTGCTGAATTTATTGTCCAGATGCAGAGATTAACACGGGAGGGGGGGTTGGTGTCCACAAGTTTCAAGCGCAACACCTGTGTTCAGTGATATAACCGCACTGGCTCATTAGGGAGACAAATAGCGGGGGGATGAGAGGACAGCCACGCCTCAGTGATCTTGGCTCCAGCTCTTGGGCCGCTGATATATAATATTCTTCCGTGTCCATTGAGTTTTCCCCATTGCTAAGGTTTCCAGGGGTCATAGGGGAAAAATGCTCCCCAGACCAAATGAATGACTGAATTAGATTAAGGGGAAGTTCATTGTCATCTAAGCTTTATTTGTGTGTGAATTTAAGATAAATTAGAATACAAAGTTTTAGTCAGGTTTTTTAGTATCAGTCGTGCTACCTGTCATCTCCATGATAAAATTAGCAAAAATAAAGATGCTTATATTCTTTGAATATGCTCACATCTTCTTCATGTGAAGCCTTAACTCATGTTCAACAGAAGCTCACAGTAATGGGAGTGTGAGAGAATGTGAGTTTCTGTGGTTTCACTTAAAATTAAGCAGACATGGCATGTATGAAGGTTTGATATGGAGTTTGCAGAGATCAGCAGACTGTTCCATTTCCAAGGTTTGTCCTGAGAAGGTGTGAACTGTTTCTATCTCTGATTTACGTAAATGTTCTGAATTCTGTGTAATGAAGTGGGACACAGACATCCACTCCCAAGTTTGTAAATACAGACCTACCAAAATATTAGGCCCTGTACATTAAGTAACTTAAATCATGCATAATACATTTAGAAGCACTCCATGATAATAACATCACTGTAAATGAACATCTGTAGTTTTTTATAACATAACAGGCATAGTATGTTATAGTGCAGTTGTCTAGCGCTGCAGCGCACCTTAAAAGCAAACAATGACATCACGCAGTCTCTGGGAGCACAGCATCGATAAGGTTGCAGCAGTCAAGGAATGTCCTCAAGGACTGTGCTACAGGGTTCGATTTACACTGCTTTTGGAAAAGAAAGTCTCTCCACATCAACTGACCGAAATGGGACACAGGATGCAAGAGCTGAAACTCGAAGCTGAATAGCTGCTTTGGCGAATCTTTCGGAATTCAATATGGATGCATTAATGGAATGGTTTCCAAGTTTGATGCAAAACCTTTAGTTTAGCTTCAAACCTACATTAAAGGATAAAAAGCATGCTAGCCATCACTGAGAATGCTTGAGTCTGCTTTTATGTGGTGGCTGTGTAGTGCTTATGAATGCGGTTTGTGTACCTCACAAGCATGTATGCATTTTTAAAGTGATCTGAACCGTGTCAAACAAGTATGATCTAAAGAGTTATGGGTTTATAAATCAGGGCCATTTTCCACTGGAATCACGCTCTTCTCTTGGACAGCTAAAGACCCCTTGATTAAAGCCAAAAGCGAGATGAACCACAAGAGATATTTCAAGTTCACGCTCGTTCTAGTCTGATCCGACCAGTGCATGCTGCTTGAGTTCCTGCATAACAGCGATCTGTGGTCATTGGCACCTACAATCTGTGAATAGGACTGTGGATCTTTTTGAAAATGACAACTCTCCCATGCATTTAGCAACTAACTAACCGCACTTACCTCTGGAATCAATCAAAACCACCATGTCATCTCTAGGGAAATTGCTATTCAATCAAATACCCTACCCCACTCCACCCAAAGTGATCCATATTACAATATTACATTAAATGACCCCTGGATACAGTCAAAACCAGAGGTATTTTTATGAAAGAGGTCACACTGTTGTACATCAACCGGCAAACAGTGATTGCAAAAATTTCTAAATGTTGATTTGATTCTGTCAATGCACTATTCAAAATATACCTCTGGTTCACAAAGCCTGTCCTCACCATTTATCATTTAATACCAGTCATGGTTATCATTCCAGACGCCATTTTAACTATTAAGATGAAAGGGGAAAAACCAGTAATTTTGAAAGTTGGAAGCAAATCCATTTACATCTGAAGTGTATTTTCAAGGCTCATTACATTGCCAAATAAGGTCAAAACAACTGTGAAATACAGCAAAGTGTTGGAAATGAAAGACATGTGTTTCTTACATGCACAGCTTGAATCCCAGTTAAAGCGTAACACCAATTTATTTATATTGCTGGACCTGTTTATTGGATTTCACGAGCAGGGATAGAGCATTTTTAATTGGTGGACAAACACAATTTGAAGTGACATTCTGTAATTTTACATGCTTGAATATCCAGCCGCAGTGAACCATTTGTCTCTAAGACGGTAAATCCCTTACTAAAACAGGCTGAACACTGAGACTAAGTGTAATTCAGCAGTTCACATGGTTCAGATTGTGTGCTGACATTTCGAACCTGTGAAAAATGACCTATTTGATTATAGATGGTTACTGTACATTCCATTGTCCTTTCCCTCTTTCCCTCAGATAGGACTTTCCCTAACACAAGTTCCCCACGGAATTCTGCGCAATGTCAAATGCAACACAAAATGCATTCATTTTAATGTATTACCACCCCCAGCCCCATATTTAAGAATACCAAGAATACCACTTTCCAACCCAGCTTTAACCAAAACAACTGCATTTTTATCCTACATTTATGTGGCACATCTATACTTCAACATTTAAATAGCATAATGTGTCATCTAATGACATGTTTAGATCAAATGTGAAAAAGAAATGCACGTTAGGATATGCTTTTAATCCTGTTTGGCACTCTGTACTTCTGGGGTTCTACTAGAAGTCTGTACTCTTTCCTTTCTGCGTGGTTCAAAACATGAACTCGGAACAACCAAGGGTACAGTCCAACCCATTTCATTCATTCCCCAATCCCCTCAACAGCATTGATTTCTGATCAGTCTTTTCATGTCTGCTCATCAGATGTCCTTCCTCTGGTGTGTAAATTGCAGTACTTGTGAGTTGCACCTCTGCACAGTCATGCATTGTGTAGGGAGGACCTCATGAAAAATGGGCAGAACATGTTACATATTAGGCATCTTGCTGCAGTCATGGCTTTGGCCTTGTTTGTTGGCTTCCTTTTCCATTTGTCTCTTTGAGTCACTTGATTCCCACACTGATATTATTCCCACAAGCTGTTTCCTGCCAAGTCTTCTTATGTGTTGTTGTGGTGTGCTGTTCAGTGCCTCTTGAATCGCTTGTGTGAATTTCGGTGTTTTACTGGGTGTCCAGTGGATCTCTACTCTCTTCCACTACCCATTTCCACACTATATATGTCTACAAAAGGAAGAAGAGTTCTGTGTGTCAGGTGGGGCTGGGTTACGGTTAGGGTTAGCACCATGGAAGAGGTTTGTTCCATTAGACTGGTGGCTTAATCGTATGGAGACCCCATTCATGCCAGCCATAAGGAAGAGAGCTGTCATAATACTGATAATACAGCCTAAGCCATGGATTGGATTACCCAACTCTCCCAGTGGTAGAACTGTGTGCCATAAAATTTTCATGGACAGTCAGTCCAAAAATGAGGGCAACAGTGCAAGGTCCAGCTGGAAGCAGAGAGGAGCTGTCTTAGTGTCTCCACACAGTGGAAAGGTGGCTTTGTGCTGGTGGCAGTAGCCCCTTAACCACTGTGGAAACCAGTTTACTTTTTCCATTGTCTTGCATAGGACCATGAGCAAGTCCAGTTCACTCTCACTTGTGGCCACTCTCATACCCTTGATCCAAGAGGGGACAGAGGGGCTGCAGACAGAGTTATCGGTTTATTCAGAACCACACTGTCACTGTATTTGAATGGAATCTCAAAGTGCAGTTTGAATGTAATTTTTAGGCCTTTAGCAAATCAGCATAGACATACCATCAAAAGTAAAAAGCAGAAACAAACAGCTTACCCCAGCCCAGCCATGTCATCACTGCAGCAAGTGCCCAGATTTCGTTTCTTCCCAGGCGGGAATCTCTTCTGCATTGGCGGGATTTAGTGATGTCAGGGACAGAGGTCTCATTTTGGAAAGACAATGGGTAAACACAAGAGCTTCCTGTTTCTGCATCAGCTGCTGGCTATTGTCCCTGGTCCATAACGAGAGAAAGACACAGATTTAGGGATGGAATGTGTTGTGAGCATGGAGACTGCGCACCTGACACAGTGACCTGTACTGTCTGCCGTGACCATTAGTGCTCAGGTTCATCTGTCATTGTACCATTGTGCCACAGTTTAGTCAGCAGTAGAGATGGCAAGCTCAGATTCAGTCACAGATGCACTGATTTGGCAATCCTAATGGGTTATTGCTGTGCAATTAAACTTTGCCCTACTACTATCCTCCATTGTAACCCATGCAAAGGCCCACACGGCCTTGAAGTCATTTCTGCTGCATTCCTGTTGATTGAATTATGTTGCAGAAATGCGGGGTGGGGAGCTAAGAATGCTTTGAGTGCCTGATTAATCAGTGTAGCCCAAATATACAAATCAAAAACATGTCTGTCCATTTGAAAACTGAAAAAGCCCATAGTTTGAAATTGAACCAAAGGAAAAAAAAACAGTGTAAAGCATCAACGCAAGAGCTTGAAAATCGTATAAAAGCTCTATGGAAAAAATGAAAATGAATATCAATCTTTCAGCTGCATCCCCAGAACTGGCTTGTTTTCCGAAAATGGATATTGTTGTGATGAAAACGGCTATAAAAAGTTTCATGACTTCACACCCATCCTGCAGCGTGGCATCGCCCTGAGCTGGTGCCTGTGGGTTCCTGGGTTTCTGATGTAATTCCTGTGGCCAATTTGCGCTGGTGGATGAACCGTGCCCGAGACTAATCGACCACCATCGGTGCTGGAGTATTCAATGTTGTCATACACGCTCTTATGAGATAATACTAAGGAGGCCTATCAAAGAGTGAGAGAAAAAACATTTGTTGCCATGTGTGCACAAAACTGTGCCCGATCAAAATGAGCCATTGTTTCTGATAAAAGTGATCGTGTATGTGTTGTGCATTTCAGGGGTGAGCGTGCGGTTGGGTGTGGGGTCAGGGTGGGAAGCCTGTGATTCTGCAAGAACTGGTTCAGTGCCACACCCTCAGGAATAACACCCCAAATCCAAATCCATGCCCCTTTTGGATCTGTCAGCTCTCCATTCCATTTCCATATTAAAATTTCATGTGAATTGTTCCACTGATATAGCCTATATGTTTGTAAATCAGTTTCTCATGGAGCCAGTATCGCGAACATGCCGTGCCTTCCCCTGGCGAGCGGAGCCCAAGCGAGATGCATTGCGCTCTCAAACCCGTCCTCCTGTTTTCAATCTGCCCCAATCATCCTGCTGTGTTTAATTTGTTCTGTGGGCTTTAGATGAGGCACACACTGAAATGGATCTCCAGCGTTTCTTGGGGCTCACACAATTCTTTCTCTATTATTTGATATTGTTTCGTAAATTTGCTTTGTTTTTTTGAGACCGCTTGCCCAAGAAGTACTTATTAGCAGACCACAGGTCAATAGATTCTGTACTACAGTGAAATGGATACTCTCCAGACTTAAACTTCAGGCATCTTTGATGTGTTATCTGGACATGGCATCACTGCCATGTGGTGAGAACCACTTTTAAGGGGGCCACATTTCCAGGGTGAATTCCAAATGGAACTGACTTATAGCCAACAGTACCCCAGCCACTATTCTCTTAGCTCCCGGTGGGGAAAAGTCCAGGGCTAGGGAAGCCTCAATTTGTATGTTTGTCACCATGTGCAAAGAAGTGTGCGAGTTGGCATCCTTGACAAGGTGCCAGCAGTCCAAACTTACCCCTCTGTTAATGGGCTTTTGGTCTGTTTAAGAATACAAAGCAAAATGCCCCCCTTTCTGCACCCAGTAGGAACTTCTCTTTCCACCCTGAACCTAGATTTACACACTTCCCAGTGCCCACCAGGAAGTGCCAACTATAGAACTGTGGGGATGCAAATAGTCACAGTAGCCCCTCTTGTCACAGACATTGTCCAGCACAGATTTACTGAACTTTAAGTCATCTGAATGATTCTATTCCATTGCCCGTGACCATGCTCACTGCACCAGCTGATACACACACCTTACCATCAACATCAATAAATCTGTGCAGCCCAGCAGCACGAAATGTGACTTTTGTCTGCCAAAGGTTACTATATGTTACAGGCTGGTTACTCTGTCAGGTGATGACATGGGCGCCAGCTTGTGCAAGCCTGTTCTTGCCCGGTGTGGACTGAAACAAAACACTCCTAAGTAACCAAGGTGGCTGTTTTAATTTGATGTCTTGTATTCTTCAAACCAAACAATGTAAATTGCACGCCAGCTCCTGGGCCCCGTGCCCCACAGGCGGGCTCTGTCTCTGCACAGCTGGCTGCACGCTGCTCATTTCTTTCCTATCAGGGGCGGATTAATATTTTCTTTTTGTTGGTCATTTTATTCATTAAAATTTGTTTACACTTAAACTGAAAATGTTACCCACAATCGCCAGCAGGACGGGTGTGTTTGTTGTTATTGTTGCTGTTTGAAATAGTTGTTATTATTAATTGCATGGGTGTTTCTCTCCTTAACTCCTGGTTCTCATTCTTAATCTGGCCATGGCGGATCCAAATCTTGCCCTTTGGGTAGAGGCTCACACATGCTCCAGTCGGGCTTGCAACTGCTAGTTTATACTATTATCAATCATCCCCAATGGCCCTCACATAGCTGGACTGCTGTCAATCCCCACTTCCATCAATGTCCAGCCCTTACCTCATTGCCGAAGGCACTGCCCTGCAGTGTGGCACGTATGAATGCAATACACGCGCCTGTTGAGCCAGAACCCAAGGCTTACTCCTTCCTCCTTTCAGCAGGAACTCTCACTGAAGTTCTTCTGCTCATATGTAACACAGCCGACCCTGAAGGACGGAAGAGTTAGTTCCAGCAGAACCACGCAACCTCCACATCCTTAGCCACCAAATCCTGGGCTGGCCTGTATTTGTTTCAAACTATTAGTTGAATATTAACTGAAAAACACAACAAGAAAAACACAAACCCCCGCTGCTATAGCCCAGAAGTGAATCTAAAGAAATACGGCCCTCCCCCCTGTCACATACATTTAGAGACACTTGCTTGACAAAAAGCATGGGAGACTGCAATAGTGAGGTGAATAAAGTGTTGGCTTAGTTGAATACTAATCCTGAGAAATTCTGCAATTTTGTATTAAATTTTATCTGCCCTGTATTAAAAAAAATGTTGCCTCTCTCCAATGCAGTTGAGCAATGCTCAGGGCACTCAACCAGGAAACTTAATATCAGAGAGAGTTTAGTGGAGGATTGGCTGTGTCATTGTTACCAGGCCTTACTGCTGATGCAAGGGAGGCGTACCAAACCACATGGTCTGGTCTGTCTGTCTAGTCAACTTCACTTCTACTTGCCAGTGAGAGAGAGAGAGAGAGAGAGAGAGAGAGAGAGAGAGAGAGAAAGAGCCAACAGAGGCCAACCATTCGGGCTTTGTTTTGGAGACACACGGCTAACCGGTTGACACATAAATCATGCGAGCATCTTAAGCTGTGATATGTGATCTGTTTAATTCAGTTCTTGCATTTGCATTTGGCACAACATCAGAGCTCTCCCCGTTGACAGCCTGTCAGCGCCGAAGTGGCAGCCTCTATAGAGCAGTGTGCTGGCACGGACATGACAATGGTTTGTATGCACACGCGGTTGTAATGAGATATGACCATTTTCATTATGGCAGATCAAAGGACAATAGGGCCCTTAAACAAGCAATTCAGAGTGGAGTCTGGGGACGTTTATGTGAATTCTTACGGGTCGTAAAAGAATATGACAGTTGAGGCAATGCGGCAGATACTACAATGTTTCAACTGTGCACTGAGTCTCATGGAACTTTTCAGAGGACCAAGTCACTTCTGCCTTTGAACAAAGTGAACTTAAAGTTGACTCTGCCATCCCCATTGCACAGATGGCTTTAGTCAGCTTAGGAGGGCAAATTTCATTTTAATATGCGTAATTCATTAACTATTAACAGTTATTACAATTTTAAAGATGTCATTCTTCTTTGATGTGTGTCACCCGAAGATCCAGTCATCTCCTGCAACATCTCCAATCCCTGCCCCACTCCCTCAGTATTCTCACTGACACCATAGCAGCAACATTGCACTGACACATAGGTCCTACATACAAGACTGTCCAGACAGACAGACAGGCAGACACAGTAGTTAGACATCCAGACAGACAAACAAGCAGAGATATCGTCTGGACAGAATGGTATATGGTACAACAGTGGTCCTTTGGGGCTTACCTAGAAGGAATGTTATTAAATCTGATGACAAGTAAGAGGCATGCTGATACCTTAATGGCCAGCAGAAGTGCGTATGTTAGTTTAAGGTAAGTTTATGCATATAGACAGATTTCATGTGAACTGTGTATGTGGCTGCACATGCAGATCTGGTTTGTATAAATGTTTTGTGCGGTTGTCAGCATGGGTTTACATTGGAGTTTTCACAGGCCACGCAGTTGCTTTCTGAGTACCCGTGTTGTCATATTTGTTTGCAAACATTGCAAGGGGCAAATAGAAGCCATTATTTTGTCAGCATTTTGAAATATTACTCAGTTAGCAAGTAAAAAAAGTCTATAGCTGTTTCCTTAAAATGTCATTTCCCTTAGTGGTACTTACGTATCTACTTTGGCTCTAAATTAATTTCATATTTTCTGGAAAATGACAAAAAGTGTATGAAACTGCAACCTGGGGAAAATTATTTAGTTGGATGAACCAAGCACTCACCAAGTCAATGGGCCTCACAGGGAATGTTTTTTTTTTTTTAAATGATGGTAGCGTTGCATCCAACCAAACTCTTTCTCTGGGTTTTATTTTCTCATAGAACCATCCAAGACTTCCCAGTCCACTCATATTACAATTACAAAACCACCAATCCTCCTCTAAAGGAGTACAGAGCAAGCAACAATCAGTCTGCCATTGGTTGCGACACACAAAGACCTACAACATAGTGGTTTGCTGTGTATTATCCTTTTATGTAGTGTGCACAGAATTAAATGATTACAAAGCATTGACTGATCTGGTAAGACTGAAAAGCCACAACTGAAATATAAATACATCACTTCATAGATTTAGCCCACTAGAAATGAAATGATTTTACTGTTTAAGTATAACGTGTTATAAAAAGACCCCTGTGACCCCCGCATTAAGTTACTGGACCTTGGAATATCTGTGTATATGTTCCCTGTGGACTGTGGAGGCCCCTGGCCGGTGGGCCCGGAGCTGCGACATGTACAGGCTCTGTAACTCAGGGCAGATGCGCTGTCGCTGGCAATTTATTCAGGTCCCATTCAAGCTCTGCACTCCTGCTTTTGTTCTGGAATTAACTGGAATAACTCCCATGCCAGCAAAATGAGGGAAAGCATGCCATGTCAAGCGACTTCAGGACCCTGCTTTCGGGGACGAGAATGCGAAATTACATACTGTCCTAGATATGGGAACATACGACTTGCTTATTTTCGTTGAGATGTTTTCCATTGACCGCCTTTGCTTTCTTTGGCCGCCTCTTGCTTTTGAGCGCGTGAGGTGTCCGCTGTTTTCAAAGAAATGCATTACACTGTTGGACTGTTTGTTAGTCCAGCGCACTAAAAACAACCCCTCAGCCAGTAGATTGCAACATAAACATCTTGCTCAGTGTTGTACACCAGCGCCCAGACCCTGTTTGTTGCACGCTGGGGGGCCCTTCTCTTCCATTAGCTGGATGGACGCATCCAAGCACACATGTTTAGATGTAGTGTGGGGGATTGTGGGTTTTTGTTGAAGCCTGGAACCGGGTCACAGCACACCTTTCTTGACACTGTAAAAACAACCTCTACACAGATAGGAAAGGGGGAGTGACAGCAGACTCAAGGAAAAGCACACTATGATTTTCTCTCCTTTGTGTAAATGAACACAGACATGCTAGAGGACAGGGTGGACTCAGCTTTTCAGTTTCAGTTTAACAGTGACTGACTGAGTGGAATGACCGTGTTCAAAGGTGCAGGTGTGAAGAGAAATGACATTTTAACAGACATTTTCTCTTTTTTCAAATATATTTCCCTTTACTTTATTCATCCATTTGTTTTCCTTTATATGACATTAATAGCTATCGTAAGTACACAATGTTGCATAAATAATTCAAAAGGAGGAACAATAAATATTCATTCTTTGTAATGGTCCCTCTGGAGTCTGGAAGTGGTTTCCTTTCCTCCCTTTCGGTTAACTGCCAGGTGAGAGACCCAGTCCAGCAGACCACACAGATGGGGTATGTACAATCTATGACAAACAATCAGTGCTTAACACAGCAATTCCACTAACATGAGCAAAAAAAAGAAGCAAACACTGGCAGCACTGTTTATAAAAAACAAATCAGGAAGCTACAACGAAAAACATGTGGGAAAACGCAGGCATTCTCGATTTCCAAGGAACGGCCCCGCACACCTAAAATACAAGCAGGTCCATTGCAGGGCAGTGACATGGCACTGAGAACTGCGGCCAAAGCATCTCACTTCTCTGAGGCTCACCTTGTGTGAAATTAACAAGATCTCAGACAACTCATTTGGACTTATTTAGGCTTTTTTCCATTTCCTGGTTTTTGTGAATCAAGAAAGAAGCACTGAGCCGCAAGCAGTGGATTGGGGGCTGTGATTGGCTATGGCGGTGTTCACTGCACAGGGTCACCCAGGGAAGGCACAGAAGAACCCTGAGTGTCCATGCACCACCCCAGTCACTGAGGACTCACTTTTGTTCTTTTGTCACAAACAGGAAATGTTTAGAGGGAACGGCTTTTGATGACTCACTTCCTAAATGCTGGAATGGGATAATTTAGTTATTAAAAGGAGTCACAGTTCAGCTCCGAGTAATACTCATTGCCTCTGGCAAGGCCGGCCTTGGTGCGCTCTCGTGGGTGCGGTGCTGCGGTAACTTATTTATTCATTTGTCTAAGTGGTCCCGGCTCTGGGTCTGACCCACACTGCCTCCGACAGGAGCGCACCAGTGTGAGGCCTCCTGGGAAATCCGCCTTTCACTTCCTTATAGCCAGCCGTTGAGAAATGCCCCGCCCTGCTGTGAGGTCACACTTCCTGGAGCTTGTCCAGCCATGACACGTGAGAGATCTCACCTCCAATGGTCAGGAAATGAACAGATTGGCAGGGCAAAGATGCATTCACAATCCACTGGGCCACACACGTCAAGGGAAAAACCCTCTGCCTCTGAGGTCTTGCTGGCAGAAGTGCTCACTTGATTTCAGCCGTGACACTGGAGCTCCTCCTTCCATGATGAGATACGTTTGAACTGAGGAGGGAATTCTAAGAGTACCTTCTCAGCAGCACCACAGGCAGGATCAGAGTCCTCTCTTTCCAAAGGAACGCCCGTCCTCCTAGACTGGCCCTTTGCCCTCAACAGTCACACACTGTCCCATTCTCCACTGTAAACACGCAAGACTCAACAGATCATGCAGGTAAAGTATGAGTGAAGCTGGGGGAAAGCCCTCGGGCACGGTGAGCACCGCACGCGCCCGGAAGTCCGCCACGCGCCTCCCTTTGGCTTACGCGACTCAACTCTTCTCCCACTGAAGGAGAGGCGTCGACTGTGTGTGTGTGTGCGTGTGTGTGTGTGTGTGTGTGTGTGTGTGTGTGTGTGTGTGTGTGTGTGTGTGTGTGTGCATGTGTGTGTATGTGTGTGTGTGCGTATGTGCGTGTGTGTGTGTGTGTGCGTGTGTGTGCGTGTATGTGCGTGTGTGTGCGTGTGTGTGCGTGTGTGTTTGTGTGTGTGTGCTTGTGTGGTAGAGGCAGGGGGCACCCTCAGTAAGAGTTGGGCACCTCGGGGCTGTTGTTCCTGCCCTGGCCCTGGGGCAAACGGGCGCGCTTCCTGCCGCTGCTGCGGGGCCTGGCGGGGGGCTTGGCCTCCGACTGGTTGTGCTGCCGGGTGTAGCGCTTGCACTTGCAGGAGGTGGCCACGCGCATCTTGTAAGTCCTGCGGCGGGCGCGCGGGCACCGCAGCTGCACGCGCTGGACGCGGGTGTGAGCGGGGACGCAGCGGTACTCCGAGGTGCTGCCGCGCCACCACTTGCCCCGCAGGATGGCGTTGGGGAGCAGGTGGGAGGGCACGCACTGGCCCGAGCACACCAGCTCCTTCACCGGCTTGGCGCTGCGGCAGGACCCGTCGGTGACGTAGCGCGTGAAGCGCAGCTCCCGGCAGCTCAGTTCTGACGCACCTGGACAGCGAGGGGGGACAGCAGTTATCCACCGGGGCAACACTGCTGACGCAAAACGTTCCCACAGTGTTTCTGTAGATTTTAGTGACATTAGCGCAATGCTACACCGTTGCTGTGATGATGTGAGAATGCTACGCTGCTTGGCACTGACAATTTCAATAAGTTTAGCTGAGATGAGCTCAGGGCCACCCAGGGTACAAAAAGCAAAAACAGACCTCACCCGCCTTCTCTATTATAATGCTCACACTGCAATGAGGCTTGTTCCACTGCTATTAATATCTCTCCATTCTGGGGCGTTGCAGAATACAGTGCCAGTATTACTCATACCAAGCTTTGGGCAGCCATAAAATCTAGGCCCTGCTTATCATTATCATACACGCTGAGAAAAAGTTTTGTGGGAAGGCACTTCACTCAAGGGCTTTGTGGAAAAACTGCCCTCTGCTTCCACCTCCTTTTACAGAGGTCCTTATCTAAAAAGTCTACTCTTCCTGCCGTGTCAAACTGTGAACGGACAATATATTACATTTATAGTCCTGCATGTTCTATATAGTCTAAAAGCATACGATCTCAAGAGCAGAGAAGTGCCATCTTGTTTTTTGTTTTCAGAATAACTGTTTATTGCTCCAAGTTCTAACTGCACAAGTGGCCTCAGCCCTTCCCTTTCATGAGTACAAAGTAAGGATTTTGTTGGACCAGCTCTTAAGCACAGATCTGTTTTAAACTACACAGGGTTTTAGCTCTGGAGATGGACCAGAGGGATTTGAGAGAAAGTGCTGTCTGCAAAATCAAGTGGTTTTAATTCTTAACAGTTTTAGTAATATTACTGCTTGTTAGCGCAGCAGATGTCCCTATCTAGGGAGGCTTACTGAAACCAATTTATGACAGCTGGATCACATCAATATCGGCATATAATACAATATCCAATAGAATACAATATATGTATTACTGAAGCTATTGAGGGGACATCAATGTCCCACCTGCCTCTGTTTCTAATTTTCAATCTATAATTAAAATGGTAAATTGCTCCCAGCTGATTGCTGAGGGCTCATATATGCTGTATCATAGAATGAATGCAGTACCAATAGCAATGCCTGCAGCTCTCAGATGAGGATCTCCTTTATGAGATGTCTAAATATTTCAAACTCGATGACCTAAACAACCATTAAATGGGGATCACCTTAATGCACCACAGGTGGGAATCATCCCCAAAAGCAGCATTACAATTACACTGTAATTTAAATGATATCTCCTCTCTGAGGACAGAGTCATGTATTTCAAATACTTCTGGGCCTTGCTGCAACTAGTTTGATTTATTGTATGAAAAGGGGGAAATCAATCAATTATTAGTGGTGACTTATAATTGTACCACTTTTTTACGACTTCAAAATGAGCAACCCTAAATCCTTACCACTTCTGGAGGTGTAAGTTTCAAAGTCAAGTCAGTGGTGATCTTACCTTGTACACACTGACTTTGGACAAGATATGTCCACTGAGTAGATACTGCAGTCTTACAACTAAGATAAGCAAGCCCAAGAGAGTAATCAGAGAAAAAAATGGTCGTCTCAGAAATGCACCATTGTTCATTGTAATTATACTTTTTAAGTGGCACATTATGCGAGAGGTATTGCGTGTGAGTAAAAACAATATACAATAGGTCACAGGATCCTGAAAACGTATAACGCTGATAACGGAACCCTGATTCCCCTTTGGTATCTGTAAATAAGACACCACTCACGCTATTTGTGTCATAGCTTATACATAATTGATTCTCTCTTTCACTTCAGGATCCCATTATTTGTATGTTGACGGTTCCTTCGCTGTCAATTCGAAGAGCCTCTAGAATCAAGTTTCACAGAAGTCTGCATATATACTAACTGAAGTTTGCGTACTAACGGCTGTACAATTATCTATAACCGTGTCAAGGCGGTATTGAACGTGCATTTCTTGTAGACACCCTCTGTGTTGCTTGCCTTGTTACTCCAAGTAACTCAGAGAACGATATCCATTCTGCATAGTTTCGGGAAGCTAAGCAAATGCACTGTCCTTGCATATGAAGTCAATTTATGCGACGCGTTGACAGCTCACTTAAACTAAACCCGAATAATGACATCGACCCCCCGCTGTCGTTATGGAGTATGGTCATGCATAAACAAAATCTGCATGGTTGCCTTTTGGGGTAAAAGGCTCTGGGTTTGAGGGTTTTTTTGGGGGGGTTATTTTCAAAAGCGTTTCCCACTAAGTGAAGGCTCATGTCCAGCTCTCACACTGACGGAGCTATTTCCTGACACAGACTGCTCTTTCGTCGCTCATTAAGGCCTATAATTAATGAATTATGTGAATTAAAACACCAGCGTGTAGGCACTGACTGAACTCAAAAGCGGAGTTCCACTGCCTGTGCACTTGATGTCATGCCTTGGGAAACTAATCATGCACAATATTTAATAAACGAATGCAATTATTTAAATAAGTACAAATTTAATATAACATTATGAAATAACATAATTATTTTCATCTTACAATCAGAACATTTTGTACGTGCCCTCCCTCAGATGTTAGTACACAACTGATGCATCCCTCTATCTACCAGAAAATTTGCAAAAATTTACACATAACGCTGTTTATATTTCATAAATGCGAAAACAAATTAATTACTTTTAATCTTAGTAGATGGGTTCACTCTCCCTGGAACAAACTTAGTTACACAAAAACAACGACGCCATCGAAACCCAATTAAACTATTTTCAATATGCCACAGGAGTCTGTGTTAGCTGACCCCAGTGTACCGCCAGATCCGAAATTGCTTGCAGTCATTCTTTTCCAGGGCAGGAATAAAACGCTTACCGTAAGAGTCAGCGTTACCGGACGAACTCCTCCCTCCTTGCGACCTTCCTCCGTGTTTTGCGCGGTTCATCGTATTATTAGAAAGTTGTACCGGTTCCTCGGGCGGCTGCGTGTCCTCGGAGTAATCTGGTATGTTTTCTGTGGCATCGTTTCGGAATACTCTCCATCCTTTTACAGAAGTGAAATAGCCCTGTAGCAGCAGCAGCACAGAGCTTGAATAGACGAGCGCCAGAGACACCTGCATCGCTATGCGTATAGGTTAGACACCAGCACTGGAACGCGTCTTCCAGACGCGCACAGGGTTCAGACTGTAGAATTCCACCCACAAATTTAGCGCTCTAGCTATTTAAATACCCCTTCTTTTGGGGGAAAAAAAGGACAATTAAGCTCTTACTCAGAGTGGGAGGGATCCAGCCCGGTCGACTCATTGAGGAGCAAAGTGCTGGGGGCGCGCACTGAGGGGTGTGGGCAAATTTTGAAATACTCTAGCGAGGCAGACAGCGCTTCCACAGCTAACATCTTTGGAGAAGGGGGGTTTGTGAAAGGACTGTTCTAGTTTTTTTTTTCCTCTGGAGTTTTCAAAACGATTGCCAAGACTATTCACTGAAGTGCTTTCAAGTGTATTACTCAGTAGTGAGCACTCAAATGTGCCAGTCAAAAATGACTTTTTATGAGTTAAGCAGTTAATGTGATCACTTAAGAGTGGTAACACAGAGGTCTAGAGTTTTTACGGTGCTGAAAGGCCCCCCATCCCCAATCCCCTCTTTTTACATTGATCCCCATAGAAATCTGTCACATTTCACACTGGTACTGTTACTGTCAGTGCCACACCATGTGTACAATATTATACTGAAAGTTCATGACACACAGTATGATTTTAGCCTCAATTTACCACCAAAATAACTCCCTAAAAGTGCTGGTGAAACTCAGTGAACTCTGTAATTGTACACTGGCTTAATGACATAGATGTTATTGAGTATCAGGTGCTTATGAGTTGATATTATCTCTTGTGAGCACCCATGACCTGCAGCACAGTTCAATACTTGTCTAGTCAGAATAAATCGTAAGACATTGTTGCTAGGCTTATACAAGCAGAGTCTACGTGAATGTCTACCAATAGCAAATGACAAATGGGCATACAACGGTGGAATGTGCTTGCAATTGTGTTCAGCTGTTTTCTGTGAAATCACATCAAGAAGTAGCAAGAACTCTGGTGGAACAAAGACGTAACAAGATGCACGCTCCAAGGCAAAAACATGTAGGACAGAAGCCTAAGATAAGGGCCCGAATGAAGTGCAGCAATAACATAAATGGTTATTTGACCTATCTGCATAGATCTGGTGCTACAAATGACAGGAGCATAATAAGAGGAAAGAAGTAGCCAAGGGGCTTGGCAGAAAGGGAAGATTATATTTTGTTTTATGTCTAAGAGTTATCTGTACTAAAACTCCTGTTGCAAATCTAATGTATGTATGTCTGCCAAAACATACAGTGTGACAAATGCTGAAGAGGTCTCACAGTTTTCAAATGTCTTACTGCATATTACTGGCTTTACCTTTTTTTCCCAAAAGCAATTCGAGCAAAATACTTGGTCAAGAAATCTGCTTTTTACAGATATCCAGTTTTGAGCAAACTAAACAAATGCTTTCAAACCAGACTCAGTTCCTGCAAAATGCCTGCATTTTGAAGTAATTTCAGTTCGGTTAGAATGGGAGTAAAAGGTGTGTAATGAAACAGACTGGGATCCAAGTGCAGTCAAGAATCTTTTCTTTCTTTTAATGTACGACGACAGAAATAGTAGTCAGGGACGTAAACAGGTCGGCAACAGGGAAGCAGCAGTACAAACAGATCCAACAAACACAAGGTCCAGATAACAGGCAAGGGTCAGAATAACAGCAGTCAAACATGGTATAGCAGAGTACAGGCTTAGTAGAGTCTCAAGAACAATACCTCACACTGAGGCACAGACTGAGTCCTTAAGTAGCCAGGAACTGATTGAATCATGAGTTACAGGTGTACTTGATGAGCAGGTGAGGTTGAGCAGGGCTGAACTGGGCGTAGCTGAGCTGGATGACTGGGAGCGGATGTGACAAGGTGTGAATACCACAAATTCACCCACGGGACTTTTTAAGCTTTCAGAGTTTTTTCATGAAATTACTTTCATCTGGCCTGAATGAATTAATTCATGAATTCATTCATTTTAATCTAAGACTCTCAGGTCCACAGTCCACTGTTATACCATGTCCTGTGCTGACCTCACCCACCATGCGAGTTGGAATTTGTTTAAGGGTCCATATCAAGAATGTTAACAGTGATGTATTGTAAGACTGTATGGCAGCTTTTAGGTTGTGGTGTCTATTACTATAATTATTTTTGTTGTGTCATAGACCTTCCTGTTCTGTAAAGACTTTAAAAACAGACCCACAAAAAAATCAGATAAGGTGACACATGTAGCCCTAAATTGTTCAGGACTGATTGTATAGATTCTTAACAGTCTGAGTATTTTACAGGTAAAAAAATTGTGTATCGTATATCAACTTTGTACTGTTTACAGTACCCAAATATTTATTGAAATTTGCCAGTGAGATGCCTCAACCTCTGATTTTAACTAAAGAGTTCAGAAATCAGTTGTTTTTGTGAATTCTGCAGAACGTCTTGCTCCAGCTGAGGAACTCCCTTTGTACAAGTACTGCCCTCTAGAGTTCAGAAGCAACAAGCAAACGAGGCCAATCCTGCCTATTGACTGAAGCAAGGTTTTGATTACAATTCTCCTGGTGCCACACTCTCAGTTACTTCATAATGAGATGGAAAAGAAAAAATCAATGTGGACCGTGAGAAAATGCAATCCGAGGCTGCAGAAACTAATCGTGCCCTTTGCTTGTATTGATTTCTGAGGATTCCTGGAGGATGTTGCTTGCGCTTTCTTGTTAGTCACGTCGCGTTAATTCTGACTCGTTTTCACAAGTATTTACACCCACTCTCTGGCCCTTGTCCTCCGTGAGGAAATGGAACAGCTGGCACTTAGGTTCCCCTTCCATTCCATTCCCGTTATGAATCCCCTCAACAAAATGAGCAAAAAGTGTCAGTATGTGCTGAACCTCCACCATATAAAGCATACCATAAAGATGAACGGAAATTATTTACACCTGAGAGCTAATAGATGTACAGCGCACGTTAAGGGTGATGGACTGAGTCAGTCGTAATGTATGATGCTGCTTCACAGGCAGGTTGCTCAATTAAAGGTGGTCAATCAGTCACAGTGTAGGAACGTCCTGTAATTAATTCTCCCTGTTGTTCCCTTGGAGGCCTGCCTCTGTAGTGTGGTGTTTCAAGGGCTTCCTCACTGTCACTCACGCGTGTTGGCCCGCCTCCAGCCACACTGCCAAGCCAGCGGCTCGATCTCACCCTTTACTCCCTTCCCGAGATCCGCGGGTCCTCCCCTCTCCTCTCTCTTTTAGACTTGTTTGCGTACATGTCTTCCCACAGGACTTGGGAGTCTGGGGCCCCTTCTTTCACCATGATAGCAGAGTGGGTACATCTCTCCAAACAAATAACCATCTGATGGGATCCAGATTCTGTGGGGTTTGTCTCTTATAGAAAAACACCCTTGGGGTATTTTTTTAAAGCAAACACAATGTTAAAGCAGTACAAACAAAGCAGTTAACAATTTAGTGCTGGCACCAGGGAATGGCAGAATCCCCCTTCAGGAATGTGGTGCCCACTATACCAAACAGGTGCAGATTTAAAATGCAGTTTAGACAAAATAGGATGATAAATGAACTTCACTGGAAATGGCAAGGTGCATCAAATGACTCACAGGATCATTTTGTGTAAACTTCTCAGGGATACTTTTCCGCATTCTGTCATTTTCTCGTGCATTTGTTTACTATGTTTTTTTACTATGCTTTGTAACCCACAGCTGATGCGTTTCTGCTGCAATGCTCCAGATATTTATGTTCTTACAACCCAGTAACAGGAAAGCTCTGTTAAATTGGGGAAAATTAAATGTCCATGTTGGTTGTCCTCATAAGCTATGTGCTTGCCCATGGTTTTGCTTCTGACAAACCATGACTTTGATGTGCCCTTGTCAGCACTCAGCCATTATTCTGTGAAGTACTCTTACTTTTACTTGACAGCAATGGGTAAATTGTAGTAATTGTAAATTATAATATGTTTCACCCTAAATTCACCTTGGAGGATGTGTTGAAATATTGTGTATTGCTCTCTGCTCTATTACTTTTGTGCTCCTTGAAGTTGTCCTGGGCAAGACTGCATAAATAGACAGTAGTAATAAAATGAAATAAAATAAACAGCTCAGCCAAACCCTTGAGGCTCTCTCTGTGGAACATCCAAAGCTCACGATTTTGGGAAAGAATGTCCAGAAATCCTAAACTGCGCTGCCAGATCTGCCAAGTTGTCCTCACAGCAGGCATTTCAAGCTTTAGCAACAGGCTTGCTCAGAAGACCACACAAGCCACAGGCCCACATGTTACCCACACAGGGTTCCCCAAATTACCATCCCCCCAACCAACTGGCCACAGGTGCTATGGCCATCCTCTCCAGTGAAATGAACATATTCCACTGGGCTCTTATGAAGCACACTTACATGTTACAGCTTCCAATGGGATGGACAGGGTGGTGGCTTCCCACTACTTTGAAACATTGATCTGCCATCAAACTATTCAACAAATGCCAGAATTTGAGGGAGGGGGTAGTTACACAGGGTGCGGTTACGAAAAACAGACTTCACTGTCCCATTCCATATGACTCAGGATTGACAGATTTATTTCTGTCTGTGCTGGTTTATCTCCTCACTGCCATTGTTTGATTATTCTGTTATTATCCAGATTGCCTGTTTTGCAATGACTTAATTAGATTAACTCCAGGTTCCCAACAGAATAATGTTAGTACTGCACACAAAGAAGTGTCTGTCTGTCTGAGTTCATCTAACACTGCTGTTTTCCAAAGGAATAGTCACATGATAATGTTGAGATTAAATGCATTACTTGTCTAAGAAAGGATACAATTGAGAAACACTTATTCACAGCCATATTTTTGATATAATTTATCCCTGTAAATTGAGACTCCAGATCAATTAACAGCTCAACACTTGGGGAACAAATGCCTCCCATAACAAAAATCACCATACAAAGGGGACAAAAATTCTACACAAAAGGAATATAGGTGAATATCCTACACAGGTGAATCCTTCCTGCATCCCAACCTGCAGGTGAGACACTTGGACATCACTGTGCCTAGATCAGCTCGTATGTCCGAAGACAGTAGTTGCAGGATACAGGCACCAGAACGTACAGCACACATGTGGGCTTGCTGCTGAATAATCAGCTGGGGAAAACATGTTATTAATGGGCACACAGCATTAGCACAACGCTGTTAAGGAAAGGTTGAGAGCAGAAGGAGGGAGCATCCACACTGCCTCACGCATTACCCATTCAATGGTGGAGGTGTGATGGTATAGACCGCAGTGCAGCCTGAATTGAGAACACTGCTGGTGTTTACCAATGGCTCACTGGCTGCACAAAACTACAGCGGCAAATGTCCTGTGCCACACATTTACATCTGTCAACACTTGGCCATGTATTGCACACCTTTTAGGACTTTCCTGGCATGGAGTAGTGTGCTAGTGACAGACTGGCCGAGCTCTGTGCAGCACATTTAATTTCCCAGAGAAAAATAAACACTTTTTTTATGCCAATGCCACATCAAGTGTGAGCATTAGCTACTATAACATGGAGGAATTGCAAGATATTGAACTCATTCAAGATATTAAACCCCCCCTTCATTTGCACTAATCCCCCTTTGATCTGATAACATGTTTAAACATGAAAGTGACATAAGTGCGCCAGTCCTTTTCTCTGTTGGCAATCAATATTTTATTCTTGCTAAGTAAAAATGGTTGTGTTTTTAATGCCTAGTGTCTGATAAACTACTATCCACATATCTGCAGGAAGGTCGGGCCAACTACTGGATGCAGTGCCCTCGAATGACTGGATACAGCCGGATATGAAATATCATGACCATATGGTGCGGAACTGCAGACACTACTGTGGATTTATTAGTCTCATGGCTGATGACATTTGGAATGAGTGGAGGAAAGAGTTTGATTATAATCCTGGCTGATGTGTATCAAAAGGAACTGTGTTCTTCTAAAGGGTGGTGATTGTTTTGGTGGTCATACCTAATCATTGTATAGGATTCAGATGTGGCTCTTGGAAGGCCTGTTTTCAATTCGCACAGTATATCTGGGTGATGCACCACGTTGTTGTTGTCCATTTTGAAATTATGTACAATATATTCGTTCTTACTTTCACTGCAAGACTGGTCAACAAAAACTGATCTCATGTTAGGATTTTTTGTGCTTTTCATGGAAGAATCAAAAACCTAAAGTTCTGCAAATCATATCAGAAATGTATTGGGTGTGGTTTGAACATGTGAAATATTTGAAAGATAAAAAAAACATTACATGTTATTGAAACTACTAAACACTCATGCAAGTGCAAATCAACTGACCTCAGCCGCTGAAGTTGGAGGAATTTGTATCACTCTTTCAAAACAGTGTTTTGAAAATGGCTCACACAATTACTGTTTTATGTGTTCAGTAAACCACAGAACAAGGATTTAAAAATAAACCCCGGCTTTCACTCCAGATCCAATAAAGCCTTATAACGGCCAGGAATAACACAGGTTCCCCTGCGGCTCACCACATAAAGGCAGCTGCTGATCAGCGATAAATATGAAAAGCTGCATTCCCACCCATATCGCAGTTTCCACTCTTTTCTAATGGGCCCCGAAGTGTGAATGCAAAGGTAAAGCTAACAGTTAACACAATGCAAACCACAGTACAAACACAGTACAAACCACACTTCACGCATCCTCTGCTTGTGGTGTGTTGACAATCCTTGCCTTGCTTTCCCTTCATCATGTGCAGACCCATTGATTGAGGAGAGAGCTGACATGATGAAGGTACAGGCATGCAGTATGCAGCTGAAAACAGATTCTATTAAAGGTAAGGTAAGGGACAGCAGTGTAGCATAGTAGTAAGGAGCAGGGCTTATAACTGAAAGGTTGCTGGTTCGATTCCATGTTGGGGTACTGTTGCTACATCCTTAGGAATGGTACTTAACCCAGAACTGCTACAGTAAATATCCAGCTGTATAAATGGTTTACATGTAAAGATTGTAACCTATGTAACTCCCTCTGGATAAGAGTGTCTCCTAAATGCCAATAATGTAATGTAAGGGTTCTTGGATTTTTTTTCCTGACATTTTTGTTGTGTCAGAGTTAACATTATTTGTGTTGGGCATGTCTTTATCCTGAGCCATTTACTATGCTTACATTTTCTGCAAACCATTTACACAGCTGGATTTTTACAACCTAGCTGAAGCGCCTTGCTCAAGGGTGCAAAATCCCTGTCCCATATGGAACCAAAATCGAGGGCCCTCAAAGAGTCCAATGCACTAGTCGCTATTCACAGACAGATTGTTGGAGCCCCTGTTTTCTGAGCTTAAGGGCTGTTGGCTGGAAATCCAGATGGGATGCTGCTGTTGTAACCGTGGGCAATATACATCAATTAGTGTAGTAAAAAAGGTATGTATAAATGGGATACAGAATGCAAATTTGTTGCAGACAAGCTTTATGATGATAATAATCGGTTTATTTTGGTGGCAATATAAGTTTCTGCCCATGGTGCAGATTAATGATCTTGCTAACAGCAATGCGCTAGCCGGAATTTTTACCTGAACACACCCGGCCACTAGTCCAGTTCTAAAATCATTACACCAAACGATCACATATGTTCCCCCTATTGCTTCCTCAAGGGCTGTTTACCATAGGGCTAAATGGGTAGATACCCATGGCTCCAGATGTAGGATTCTGCATTCCATTCCAGACATGGATTTCACCACGGGATGAAATATCAGGAGAAAACAGCCAAGGATGGTAACTGCATTTAGTAAAAATGGGTTATGTTTGGGCACAGGATCCTTTTTTTCCAAGTATGGATTTGAAGATATGCCATCAGCAACGCTGAATCATTCTTACAGCTTTCTGCCTTCATATCCAAAGAATCCCCTTTTGTCTGGGAAGACATATTCTCATTTTTACATTGAAATGTTTTCATATCCAGGTGATGATTTACAGTGAGTGGTACTCTTCCCTTGGGAGAATCAAATTCATATCAGAGGTCTGTTGGATTGAGTGTGCTAGCACACCTTAGCACTGGATGTTCGCATCATCACTTTTCTGGATATCTTGGTTATTTCTCCTTTTAACAGTGATTATTTTCAGTATTAGTGGATATAGTGACAGTACAAACTATTTATATCCATGTTAGCTGCAGATAATTGGAGACCAACACATTTGATCTCCTTCTGTGAGTATGTTCTTCTAAAGTAACCATATAATTCTTAACATTGCTCAACAGCTATTTCATTATAGCTATAAACATTTTGTAACTGAAATCAAATGAAAGTGGCCGAAGGAATAACAGACAGGCTGCCAAGCTATGCTCCCCCAAAAAAGAAAAATGAATGGGGCTTTCTCTAGGAATGCTTCTGGGGTCCTAGGCTGAATCCAGAAGAGCTGGCTGTCCCAGTCGTGCCTATCCTGACACAGCGGTTTCTTAAAGAGCTTCAGTCTGTTTGGCAGAGCCGCGCGAGGACCAGCATGGCACTGTCGAAAGAGTACAGCGCTCCGGGGGACAAAACGAGCAACACTTCTCCAGGCGCAGCCGCTTTGGACGAGGATCTGAAGTGCCCTCTCCGTTCCAGATGCTCCTCTCCGACGTTTCCCGATAATTAGCGCTGCTTTGCAGATGTGCGATCGACCGCACTCCTCCCCCACCCTCCAACCTCCCAACCCCCCCATTGCTGGTGCTCCACATGGGAGCGCGACAGGGAGGAGACAGAACATTGTGTGCTTTTCATTTGACACAATCATTAAAAAGGAGGAAGAGGGTCGCATGGCGCACATGGGCCGGACTTCACCTCCGATGAGAGTCCATCCGTTTACAGTGGAAGGGAAAACGAAGCTGACGGCAAAAGGGGTCAGTCTAGGGGTCTAATTTCACGGAATAATCCAGGCTCTCAGAGGGGTTTGAAGGGTGGAACGATGGCCTTTGAAAATAAACGAGTACATCAACAACCTGACAGACGCTAAAGCACTAAAATCAGGCAGGACAGGTCAAACCACTTGCCAAGTGGTTCGAAAGAAAGGCGCTGTATTAAATTCTGGTCCTGGGGATCCACCATATTTTCATTTTTTTCCATATGAAGAGTTAATGAGGTTTGATCAAGTTGTTTACAAAATATGGATCTTTCTTTCTTTTTAATCTATCATGAATTATTTGTTAAGGAAATTGGCTGCTAGAGATGTTTTTGAGCTAATGTGAAGCTAGTTGTTTTTTCAACATAGTTTTAGAAAACCTACCTGCTGAAAATTTGTTGTCTCAGTCAAGAATACGTATTTGGATTTATTACTTTTTCTCCATGCTGCAGGCTACAAACAAAATAAAACACCTCACATTCTTCCCCTTACATCTTTAAAGAGGAATTAACAGCTGATGCATTAGGGATGTCCAGTTAAGAACAGTATTCAATGAACAGCTCAGTCAAACCCTATTAAATGTGTGCTCTGCTGCACTGAAAACCAGCATATAAAGTGGATCCCCAGGTCCAGGGTTGAGAAACACTGTGATCAATCACTAACGTGTATTATGGGATATAAAAACAGCTCCTGCCCCCCCCCGATCTGACCAGGGGTTCTGTGTCGATCACGGTCTTTCTTGCTTTCCCATGGTGATGTTATATTCAGACTATGCCCCATATGGCTGAGGAGAGGCCTGTTATTGCAATTCTTCATCACATTTACAACATTACTTCACATGTCAAACTTCCTAAGCATGGAGGACATGCACTCTTAATGTCATTATTCCAGAATATGGAGTCATCTGAACTGACAGTGTCAAGCACTTTACTGCAGTCTGTATAGGTGGCTGCTAGCCTCTGATCCTTTGCAAGATGTGACTGAAGTGGACATGCAGCTCCACTTAGAATGGATGTCTGCCATGTTGGCCCATAAAACTGGGTCAAGGGCAGGGTGGAGTCTGTTTAGGTGGACTTGGGTCAATTACCTTCATTATCACCAACATGAGTAAAGCGCCCTTTTCAGAAAGTGGTGACACTTTATGGTCACTGGGCACCTCACACAACTTGTGGATGACCTTGTGGCCTTATGGATGGTCAGTAATTACTTCTGGGAACAGCATTTTTCAAAGGTGGTGCCACCTTTCAGGCTGTGGCTGGCTTCCATTGTCTCATCAAAGGTGAACATATCGGTACTAATGCCAAGGTCAACCATTAGGTACTGATTCAGCCATAAGGTCATCTGTCCTTAGCCTTCCTCTTTGTTTTTCCTACAGTCCTGAAAGATGAGCCATGGAGACATCAAGCACCCACACCTTAGCCAAAGGATTCTCATACTTCCCTGCCAGACTGGTAAACTTCCACATGGGTAATCCAACTGTCATGCTCAGAGGCCCGAGAGAGTTCATCCAAGCCATGGGGCTTATGCGGCATCTGATGGCCAGCAAAATTAATTTAATGACATGGATGAAGCTTCAGGAACATTCTTCATTTCAACTGAATAAAAATGATCGAAATCAGTGGTGACTGGATATTCTTCTGCTGTGATGGCGGATTATGAAATTGCGTCATTCCCAGAGCCCCTGTCTGATGCCCCTATCTCATCTGAGCTGCCCTGGATGTGACTGCTTGAATTTGGCAGCAATGAGGGAGGAAGGCCCATCCCAGCTAGTGCTGCTGTCAGACAGTCAGCCTGAAGGAGCTTCTTCAGGTATACTGCATAGAGTTTTCAGATCCCTCCCAGCAAACACATGAGGAAAAAAACGTGAGTATAGTATTGTGATGTATTTTGGATTCTGTGTTCTAGTCACTGATGTATTGTAGTGTACTTGGCTTCCGTTGCCTAGTCAGGTTGCACAAGTTAACTTTTGGTTAACTTCTGGGCTTGAATAGTGTTATGCTCACACTCACTGGTCTGTGAGTGTTGTTAGCCTGGTCTGACACTGTGGCTCATTTACCTTGACTGGATACATTTCAAAGGTTGCGTTGTGCTGGAAGTTGCTCTGGATAAATGCATGTAATGTATCGAGTCCTAAATAGAGATCTGTATTTTGATATTATAGTATCAATGCAGAGAGAGAGAGAAACACTGTTTAAAAAATAAGTAACGTGTTCATCACAGGGAGGCAAAACAAAGAAATAGTCTTACAACAGAACACTATCAAGTAGGATTCATGAATCAATGACAAATAAAGCCATTTCGGACAACAAATATGAAAACCACAGCCCCACAAGTTTTGAGTGCTGGATAGACACACAGATGAGACTCATTTCCTGGGGGGTTCTGTGGGGGAGCGATAAAGAGCGATCTTGATGAAGAAAAGAAGGCGAAGCAGGAGCGGAAACGAAGTCCAGGGCCCAATCTGTTTCCCATCCATTCCTCGGTCCCGCTCCATCCATTCTCCCGCCAAGCTCCGGTGCGCGCTCTCCCCGTCTTTCCATCTCCTCGATCCCTTAAGCGGCGTGAATCATGGCTTTGATGGGGGCAGTTGCAGGGGGTGGTCGCTGATGCAGGGTTAGTGACAAGTGCACAGCTGGACCTTGGTAACTGCGGTCATCGAGAGCTCGGTCCGGCACACAGCGACTCGCGGACAACGTCGAGATCAAACTGTCAGGAACTCCACAGAGCCAGGAGCCCCCATTCCCCCTTGAAGCTCCGGAGGGACATGGTAATGGAAAAGGGTACCGCATTTTTTTTATTTCTGAAAGGAAGGATAAGTGCTTGTGATTTAAGACGTGGACTGAACCACACAACTCCCATGCTGCACTCCAGCCTCACATCCAGTCCTTTCATTTGGACGCGTACATGAGTGAGTGAGTGTTCTGCTGGAGGACAGGCAAGTGGAGGAAGCGGTGGAGTGTGCAGCGGAAAGTGTGACAGTGTGTGTCTCCACCTACTGCTCAGTTACGGTAACACAATCAGAGCAGAGGCAGCTCACACAGTGTTCACATGGCATTGTGTAATACTGTGTTTGGGTTTTTTTGAGTCCCTCAAAACATCCTTTGCAAACAGAAAGCGAGGGACCCTGATCAGATATCACTCTTCAGCTGTCAAGGTATTTATTGGGCCTATGCATATTGAACAGTCATACAGGGCTATAATGTTCTCAGATCTTTTTTTCTCCTAAAATGCAGTCTTGAACTCAGCAGCAATACATTCCTGCAACGGGACAACGAGAGCGGGACAGCACAAATTTTTGTCGGATATGAACACTCAAATAATAATATGGGCTACTGTCATGCAAATCACACCACCATTTGTAAAAAATTGACATTTTTTGCACAAATCTCTGGAAGGAACCCTAAAGAATACCATTTCATTATTACAGTGCTGCATGGGCAAAGAGCATGTTCACAAAGGAGGCCTCACATGGTTTGCTTGGTTGTGTTTGAAACTGAAAGAATCAAAATCGCAATGAATGAAACATCACACTGTATCTGTATCTGTAGTCAGAGTAGGTACCCTACCATGTTCAGCAATTGTTCACCTACATAAATAATTTAGCATATTTTCATGTAATCCTAGTTACTGGTAACTACAACACACTACACAAACCACAAGGCCTGTATTTTACATATTTATCAAATTCCTTGATGCATTATCATTGTTCCTCTTATGGTACTGCACTTGGCGCTGTCTGTAATGCATAAGGCTCTGATGATACAATAATAAAACAGGTACCTCCTGCAAGGTAACAGAATGGTAGCAGTTTTTATGGCACAGGGAGTCACTCACAACAAGTATGTTACATTACTCTTACCAACAGGAGAAGGTGGGGTGAGGGTGGCGAGGATTGACAAACAATGAGTTCAGTATTGTTTGTTTTATTGTGTCATAGACAGATGCCATCCCATTGATAATAATATAATAAATGTTAGCACTCACATTTATGAATTCAGACACAAAAAGACACTTATGATAAAGCACTATCTCCACCCAGCAAGCATAAAATCAAACTACAAACTGCAAGCAGTCTCTGCAGTATGAGTCGGTCTGGACAGAGGGAATAAAACTCTGAAAATGAGTCCAAAGACACACATGACATAATTGGTAGTAGTCAAGCTTGAGGCTTCCACACATGTAATTATATAGGAATAAAAGATAACACAAAGCTTACACTTATCAGTTTAAAAAACTAACAGTGGCCCCGTACTCCCCATATACCCAGTGAGCTGAACATAGACAGTAAAAATCACTTTTACAGTAGATGGCAGTGTCAGAACCCCCGAAACACACAAACACATTAAGAGAATGTGTTCTAATGTAAAGCAAGTGTTGCCTTTTTTACTCACACTGCATTTTTCCCCATTTCACAAAGTGCAAAACTCAAAATTGTCCTTACAATTCACAAAGTCATCGTGGTTGCATGTAACAAGAGGCCTTACAATCAAAGAGGAAAGACGGCCATCCTACGGAGGCAGTGCTGGCAAAACACACAAAGACAGTAGTGCAGGCACCTATAGCAGAATAGTTCACACAGGGACATTTGGTCACTTGGCCAGAGCGTGTGCATATACATACAAGTGTGAAAACAGCAGGTCAGAGTGCCTCTGGCAAACACTCCTTTTGCATGGTTTGTAGCCGACAGTCACGCAAGCATACCAGCTGGTAATATTGCATTTACTCCAGTATGATCAGTCAGTTTCAACCCCTTAGAAACATCATCCAGAGAGTACTGAGAATCTTACAGAGAGCTGGCCCTTCCTACATTGTGGTTACAAAAATGTTTCATGGGTATTGTCTTATTATCACCAGGTTATAAAATGCTTTACTTCAATGTAATACATAGATGAAACAGTATCTAAAACAACAGATTATCAGAAGAGGCTTCCATTGATTTGTCACCAATGAAAGGAATTCTGAACTGCATTGCATTGTTTTTTTTTTTTTTTTTGTTGAAAAACCTTAACAAGCTAACTGTTACATAAACGGTTGATTATTGATAGTTTCAAATTTCACATGTAGACAATTCTCTGGCTAATCAATCAATATATTGTTCCTAAATGTCCTAGTTTAGGAGGATTCCATTTCAGTTTTGTAAAAAAGCAAGATAGCAATACATATTGGTATCTATGTGCTGTTGTGAAGTGGTTATTATACACAAAGAAAACCTTGTCATTGTAGTAGTCACCAGCCTGTATGCTTGCCTGAGTGATCACATATTTACTACAGCAGGTCATGGAAGTCCTGGGTCCCTAAACTATTGTCTGCTTTACACAAATGTACAGTTTTTTCTCCCGTCTCATTTTCTTAAAGAAAGCTTGTGCTAATGGCCAGATCATGACCATGCAGGATCATGCAGGTGAGTGAAGAACACGAGGCCCAGTGTGAGCATGGACCAAGCTGAACAGACCAGGACCCCAATGTAGAAGGTGGGATCCAGGACTGACTAAACGTGGTGAACAGTGGCTTTTGACAAAAACAACCTTGATATCCAAGACATTCCTCCAGGAGACTCTGCTATTCTACAACTTAGTTTCTCCCTATGGAAAAGAAAAAAATGTTGACATCCCGAAAATATCATGCATCCCATGGAACTGCATGGTGTGGATAAGATCTGTGCCTGGCAAAGATATGGCGCTATTCAGTTGAGCAAGTCTTTCTAATAGTGGCTGCTCTTCTAGAAAATTTGTTTACTAGGAACACAGGTGATATTTTCTCACACTGACATATTTCAATGGGTGCACTATAAATGCTCACCGTGTATGACGTGATGGTGTGATTGACTGCTCTTTCCTACAATAATTCTTAACACTCCTAAGCTATTCCCACAGAAGCAAGTTACAGACAACACTGATGCAGCACCCTCATAGTCAACAGAACTGCAGGACAGAGTGTATCCCTCTAAGGGACAGGGGAACACAGACCATTGTTCTCATATTCCCCTGAAGGCACTGCAAGCAGAGCTTTCATCCCTTTTACATTTGTCATGGAACACATCAAAGCCCAGGGAGTTCCTCTAATACGATCATCAACCTGTTCAACATGTCTTGTGAGTAGCAGGACATCAAAATTACTAAAATGATTAAATACATTCTCAGTTATGGTGTGTGTGTGTGTGTGTGTGTCTGTGTGTGTGAATGCACTCGTGTCTGTGGATGTGAGTATTCGAGTGTGTAGAATAAAACTGTTGGAGAGTGTGACACACCAGTGGTCCTTTCTGTTTGGCACAAATATATCAATTCACACCTAAAGATCGTGCAAACTGGGCTCTGGCAGAGAAATCTGGCAGCCGTTGCATAACGATGCATGCACAAGATGGCCAGCTGGTCAAACACATTGGCAAGTTTCTGCAGTTTCTCTCTACCTCCCTCCTGCTTCCTTCTGCCATCCTGCACTTGTATGTGTGTGTGTGGGCGTGTGTAATTCTGAGGCACCCCCTTCACCTGCCTAGGGCAGAATTCTTTATCTATTCTCTCCTCCCCTCGTTTATGCAACACTTTTTACAGTCGTCAGGTGCACATTAGGCTCATCTCACCATGGCAACCTCTGCGCTCTCCCATGAGCGCAGAAGCGGGATGAATACAATCCTCTGAAACACTCGCACGCGGCCAACAGCTATTTTTGAGGCTGCGAGCCGCACGCTGCAGTGGAGGATGGATGCACCTCCACTGATGACATCTGAGCAACTCACGCACCCCTGCTGAGTGACAGGGTCCCTGACAGCAGAAAGTTGAGAAAACCCTGCAGACACACCTGCACGCACCCTCAAAGAATAAAGCCAATTCACTCCACCCCCATGGGATCCCAGGCACTCTTAGCTGATTCTACGGCTGGGATCGAACTCGAGTCAGAGGGCTAGCCCTGCGCCCGAGACCTTGCTGCCTAAGTGACTCAGGAGCCACATTTTAGGAGAATCTCTAAAACAAGCATATCTCCACCACAACAGAACTTCAGAAAGTGGTACCTCTTGTGAATGGTGCACCCTGGGACCTAGAGATCCATCCAGGTTCAGAACTGAAACACCTGGCATTGAAAAACTTCAGGGTGAAAACTTAGGGTGAAAACAGATCCTAAAAATCCAAAAATAAAGAAAGATCAGATAGTTCTTCTTGGAGGGATGTCTGGGAGGCTGGTAAGAGATCCCCTCATTAAGAAATAAGTAGAATCCAGGAGATGAGGAAAAAGTGGTTGTCAAATTACCAGTAAGGAGAAACCATAGAATGATTCAATGATTTTCTGATGAGCAGTCAGTAGACTACATTTAGCATTTTACAGCTATCCAATAGTCTAAATAGCTGTGCACTGTAGATTTCCTCAGACTCTTCTGAGTACACTATACGGCTAATGCTAAATACAATTCTATGCTTCAAAATGCCAGAAAACCACTTTCAGAGCACAAATATTCCAACACCGTTCTGTTTCTGCAATTGTGGAAGTCACATCAGATCGATATTTGTAAGCAGCAAGTTATTGTTTAGGAAATCTGCAAAAATCAAAACCTTTTCCTTTTCAGAACATTCAAAGGTCACTAAACAGAAACCCTAACAAAAACAAAAGCTTTTACTTTCAGAGACCTGGAAGAAAAGGTGGCATAAAGAAGCCTCGACCTGTGAGGTGTGGCAGTAGGAGCCTTGTGTACAAACCCACAGGAGGAAGTGTCGGGGGGTGGTTATAACGAGTCCCTCCCCTTCCTCTCTTCCCCACCCTCTTCTCACTCAGGCTCACCTATGAGCAGAGCCCTGCCAGGCCGGGAGACACAGGGGGCAGCGGTGTCATAGTGCATGCACGTGTGCGTGCGAGTGTGTCTGTGTCTGTGTCTGTGTGTGAGGAGGAGGGGCAGGTGTGCACGGTGCCTGTTGTGTGCGTGTGCGCATGTGTGCGTGTGCACTGCCTAGGTGTGTCTGCCGCCGCCGAGCCCCGGGGCTCCCCCCGTGCCCCGCTGCAGAGCGGGAGATCCCGGGGAGGGGGCTCATTTGGCCTTGATTTTGCCCTCCCGGACCAGCCGCTCGTTGAGCTGGCAGAGCTGCCGCAGGAAGCCGTCGTTGGGCCCGATCTCCCGCTTCTGCCGCACCATGGCCAGCGCCGTCCGCACGTCCATCTTGTGGCGCAGCATGAGGTAGGCGATGACCAGCGTCGGGGAGCGGCTGTACCCCTCTCGGCAGTGCACATACACCTTCCCTAAGGGGTGGCAGACAGAGACAGATGAGTCACTCTCGGATGGCGGGAGGAGGAGGGGGAGAACAGCTGCTGAGCCCAAACCTGCTGAGCGATGCACAACCTGCGCCGGGAGACCCGATCGCGGCTCCGACCTCCGCGCTAAGCAGGCGAGGTCGGCCACAGCGTGTCTCATCACCAGCCCCCTCCGGGACGCGCCTCTCCCCCCCTCGCATCCATCATGGGCCCCTCCCCTGGACCTCAGCTCAGCTCCGCAGAGCACCTGAAACTCGATGCGCTGCGGTACTCGCCCTTGGGATGACAGGTGAGCCGCCCTCTGTGTGATCATGCCCCGTTTCTGCTCTGTGCTCTGCAGCTCACTGCATCAGGGGCAGCCCAACACTGTTCCACAAACTGCTTCTCCCAGCTGCTTGCTCTCTCTCCAATCCAGTTAAATAAATCATGGAACCATAATTAATACATAAGCTATTTCAAAACAATCCCTGTATAAAAACAGGAACTGAGTAACTATATACATTAGAGACCTAAATTATAACTTTTTAAGAGCTAGAATATTAAAGGCCTAATTCTGGACTTTAAGAGAAAGAATTATGGGCTTTTAGAAGGAAAAATCAGAGCAATCAGAACAAATATGAGAGCAAAGCAAAGTGCAGGCATTGAATGTGCATAACAGTGAATTCAGAAAGCAGGGTAATGAGAATACCTCTAAAAATCAACAAAATATAATAGACATAATAGATACTGTATAAGATACTTAATTGTATCACTTGGGAACTATTACATTTATGTTTCTGTTCATTTATTCTAATGGGTACCACCATACAGTCCCCAGACAATGGCACATATTCAAGACAAGTGGCTCACATGTAAGACATACAGTTTGGCACACATATAGGCATGATGCTGGCCCTACCCTTTCCATCCTTGTACGCCAGGGCTTTCTCGATGAAGTCGGCCCCTTCCTCGAAAAAGACGCTGAGGTCGAAGTGGTCGGTGTCGCTGGCCTGCATGCCATGGTAGGTGATGCCGGAGCCAGCGTAGAACTCGGCGTTGGTGTTGACGTGCATGAAGGAGTTTCCCTCGGCAGCGTTGAGAATGTGCGTCACCCCCAGCTTCTGAAGTCGCATAATGTTCTGGGCCACGAACCTGCGGGGCAGACAGGAAGCACAGGTCAGCTGGGCCAATCACAGGTGAGCTGCTATGCTGGGGAAACTGTCTATCTGACAACTACAGGCAGATTACTTCATTCTGAGAGAAAAAAAAACACAAAACTTACAATGTGTTTTTCAACCTGGAAACTGAAAGAAAGCATTGCCTCTGTTTCCTCCCTGGAAACACGGTCCTAATTGTAAGCAGAGCTGTCTACACATTGTGTCACTGCTATTACCAGACTATTATTGACTTTAGATAAAATGTTCAGTTATTAGTTTTCTAAAATTTGTATGCATTTCTCAGATATGTGGTTGACAGGAGGATAAAATTCACAGAGACCTAAAACTCTACTGGACGCTAAATAGTCCAAAACAGAGTAGATTTAAAACTGACAGGGGAAAAAACCTACATGCTTGCTTTAATCAAACTCCACCTGAAAACTGTTCCAAACAACACTATCTTTGAATTTTGGCTTTGTCAACAGAAAATATACACATCTTACAAAGTCTACACAATGCATCTTAATTTACCCTGTCACCGCCTACATTACCCTCCTCAAACATACCCTGACATTTAGATCCAGTGGTATTCCCATTCAGGAACCATCCTTTGAAGTTATAAATGACAAACCAGCTAAGCATCTAAGGTTCCCACAGAGCCTCTGAGAGCAGAATGCTGTGATCGGCCGTGAGAACTCCACTGCATTCCTGGGAAACCATGCAGCCATGTAGATAAACATTGGCTTGGTTTGAGTTCTCCCAACACGTCTGTGCTATGCTTCTGAAACACTTCAAGTTATTACTGTGCAAGAGCCAGCTTCAAACGCAAAAGTGCGTCTTTAAACTTGAAAGTCTGACTGTGGGTTTGTGTGTGAGGCAGTTCAGAGGCCATCTCTGCTTCTGCTCTCTGCTTCCCACACACCCATTTTTCACCCCCACCCTGCCAGACCCCGCACAGTCCAGCATGCATTATGGATGGAGTTTGAGTGGAACAAATCCTTGGGCCATTTTTAGGCAGCGGAGGTGTCCGTCAAAGTTATGCTGCATGCGTGGTAGAGCAGAGCGCTCGATACATGGGGAAGATCCTGGCTGCTGCCCAGAGGCATTTAAACGGACGTGGGCACACACTATCTCAAAATAGAGCCCCGAGAGAGCAGGGGAAGAGAGGTCCATATTCCTTATGCAACACTGCTTCTTGTCTTCTTTCTGTCCCCCTGGATAAACATGACCAGCACCTGCTCATCTGTATCTACATATGAAGTGCGTCCAGTCATTGTCATCGACAATGTTACAGTTCTGACTCGTCCACTTCAACACACAGTCTTATTTGAAGGTGCACAACCAAAGTACTGTCTGGTAATTTTGCAGATATAAATCACACAGATAGCAGTGGTGTATTGCTTTCATTGGCTGTGCTGACATATCCCATCATGCTCTACAAGACCCCCCCACCGATGATGTGGCCTGGGTTCATTTCTCATCACCAATGAGTGGGCAGCGGGACCCTATCCAATACTGGATCTGTCACCATGATTTTTTATGTCTCATCTTAAGTCAGTCTCCACATCCCATTTTTTTTGTCAATGACTCGATTTGTAATCAGGCAACTGCCTACCATACATTATACATTGATCTGGGCCCATCACTTACACTAACTCAATGAAACTCTGTCCTGTGCATCAGCTGAGCATGGCACGGTTATATTTCCCAAATGCACCTGGCTGGTCAACTGTGTGTGTGTGTGTGTGTACAGTATGTATGCATTTGTGTTTACAAGTGTATGTGAGAGTGTGAGTGTAGTCTGCATGTGCCCCTTCCACTCATAACAGCTTCGCCAATGCTTGCCTGTCAATAATTCATTCCTCCATTTTCACACAGCAAGCTAACTCGCTGAAAGTACAAGGTACATTTCCCAAATGCCTACTTATGGCTATATCCCATCATGCATCTGTGACCCTGGGGTACTACAAACACATATACCATTTCACAAACCTGCACCACAGCAAAGAGTAAATAAATCATAGCCTGGGCATTTTGTTTTTTGTTGATTTCTCCAAAGTTACACATGTAGACACTGCACCATATGTAGGCTAAATTAGCTCCATTACTCCTTGGTAGATGAACATAAACACAAACCCCTTAATTAAAGCCACTGGTGTCATACATGCATTCATAATACTGTAGCACACACAAAGATACATACTTTCTGCGTACACATGGGGAAGGGGGTGCTGTTCGATAAATGGGGTGGGGAAAAAGGAGAATTTGTCACCTATGTGTTCTCAACACCTATGAGCACATATTATGTTCCATTATATTGACAAAACACCTGATATCTTCACGAGGACAGACCTGCTCAGAATTTCTTGAAGGTTCCCATGTATATTTGTGGTGTGTAGACTTTGGCATAGACACATTTTCTCATTTATATAAATTGGTTTTGCACAATTTAAGTCATCATTCTTTGCCATTTCTGTGGCGCTCCTGGAGTCTGTTCAGACATTGTGATTTGAGTCACCAGAGTAAGCCAGAGAATTGATCAATCAGATCAATGGGATTAGCAGCAGAAACCTGATGTCTGAGGTGAAAGTGCTTGAGGGAAAAAACTGCCTGGCTGTGGTAATTCAATCCTATAACAGGGGTTCACAAAGGGATTGTTCACACGACAAGAGCTAGTTAGCCAACAAAGATGTCACTTTATTTTGGAGGTGAAAAGAATTGTTATGATGACTAGTCAACTTTGCATCCCTGCCTGTCTAGATAAAGTGACTTTATGTAAAAACTTGCCATACCAGTTTCTGCAGTTTATCAACAACATAACAACATTGGCATTTCAACTCAGCTACAGGTCAAGGGGTGAATGTCTTGCTTATTATAATATGACAACCAGTGTGTCCAATTGCTTAACAATATGAATCTGCACTTAATAATAATAATAATAATAATAATAATAATAATAATAATAATAATAATAATAATTACTATTATTATTATTATTATTATTATTATTATTATTATATTCACTGACAGCTTTAATTTGCAAATTGGGTAGGGATGTCTGTCTCTCCACAAGCATCAAGGACACCCTTTGGGAGCTTCATCCTTCAGCTGATTAAAGACTGATTTTTAGCGTGTGTGTGCATGAGTGTGTGCATGTGTGTGAGCATCTGTGTGTGCATCATTGTGTGTGCACAAGGAGAGAACGGACATTCTAATAAATAAACCTGGTCCATTTGGAGTGTGTGGGAGAGAGAGGGATGCTGTAAGTGTGAAAGCAAGATGGGGGCTGTAGAAAGAGCGTGCCCTCAAAACGATTTTAATTTGATAGTTTACCAAGGGAATAAAGCCTTTTGTGCCAGAGTGCTATTTTAAATCTGTCAGTTCTATATATACACAAGATCTATATCTCCAGTTACAGATTAATAACATATACACATACAAAAAAATAAACAAAAAGTCAACCTATTAAAATTATTAACCATACAGAACAAAGAAGGTCTTGAAACCAGAAATAGGTTTTGCTTGTAGATTAATAAATACTGTAAATGTAAATAAAATTTACATTAATGCAGACAGGGTATTTCTTTAATATATCAAGATTTAGTCTGAGACATTGTATACTGTAACTCTGTAAATGGGTATTTTTTCAGAGAAAAAGCAACAATGCTAGATGTGAATCCAGATATAGATTGTAGATACAAGATCTGCTATTTCACTTGCAATGTAACAATACACCACACGACCCCTTGTATCGATTGTATTGTAAAATAATTATAAAATTGTTATTAATTGTAAAATTAAAGGTTAAAAGCATCTGCAGCTACCAAATTCAGGTGATTAATTTCAATACGCTCAATGTAGCGGTCATTCGATTAATTTACATTTTGTGTAATGAATCATTCATAAATAACAACTTAGTTATTAACAGCACGTGTAGTCAGGAAGGTGGCATGGTTGAATATTATTGTTCAGTGATTTATCCAAACCCTCATCTGTATAGATATATGGCAGTAATGAGAAGATAAAAAAAATAATAATAACAATGGGTTCGTGGTGTTCAATCCAATAGTTTTTTTTTCACTCACTTGTTTCTAAAACTGACTAATTCGTCTTCATACAAAGCATGGCGATGATTTCCTTGCTATCTTTATTTATATATTTATATTTAAAAGCCCGCACAATTACTTCCAATGTTGTTTTTCCCCCGTTGTTTTCTGTTGAACATCCAGCACCTTCCCATGTTTGGTTTGAACCAGACGGAGATGGGTTGCCAAAGACAACCAAGTCAGTCTTCAAAATAAATTCGGGGATCTACGAAGGAATACGTGAACAAATGTCATATTTCGTGAAGAAAAAAATACTTACGCGTTTCCTACGTAAATCCTGGGAAAAACCTCGTTGAAATGTTTGGTTGGCAAACAGTAAAACCCATTGCCGTCCGACAGCAGATCGTTGAGCTGTTGCACAGAAACCTCGTAGTCTGACATATTGACTTCTGCCGGAGCCGGTGCCTTGGCCGGACTGTGGTTCTTCTTCATGGTTGCGAGCTGTCTATCCAATGTGGCGAACAAGTGTCAGTTTACCGTGCGCGTCGTGGAGGTGTCAGTTGCCTACCGAGCTGCATTTCTCAGTCCTGTTTTTTTTTCAGTGTGTCTGAAGCGCTGCACACCAGACTTGTTCCCGGGCAGACCTTGCATACAGAAACTGATGGTATTAACGGTGATCTGTGGAGCAAAGTGACACGCTCGCTGGGGTGGCGACCATAAAATGACAAATGTACGGCTGCAAGAGGACGTTAAAGGGGCCGCTCCACCTTCGACGACAACGTAAATGTACAGTTTGGTAAGTATATACACGTTGAGTAACACCTTTACCAACAAAGGAACACGATGTCCCCAAACTCATGTGGTCACACACTTGTCGTCAATTGGTCCTGATGCAGACAATTCACTGCGCCTTGCAAATACTGAGACCGGCGAAATCGATGAAATGTAGGAAATAAGAGGATGGGTGTGTCAAAATAAGGAAAGTAAACTGCAGATCAATTCCAAACATTTGCATCCTGAAATTAGGTATTTTTAAAAAGCAAATACATGTAGCCTATTTCAATTAGAGTATAATTTGTGGCAGGTACATCATCCCCAATTCTTCTAACAGTAATGAATCCCTTTAGTGTCACCAAAGAGTGATTAGTGAATTAATGAAAGCATCATTACATTCTAAGAATTCTTATCCACACCTTCACCATTTCAGTAATCCAAGATATCTACAGTGACTACATTTCCTACAGTGTGGAAAATCACACTGTTTATTCAAGTTATAACTCCGTGCCCCTCAAAAATGCTGATAATAAAATACATTTTAATGTTTTATCAGCACAATTGCATCGTGCATGTAATGGAAATTGTCTGACATTAAACAGGTTTGGTTCAAGGCTTCATGACCTTGCACTGATTACAACTATTTCACTTCAATTCTTTGTCACACCTGATATTAATGCCTCATACTTTATGCAGTTTTATCATTAATGGACAAAAACATCTTCAATAACAATGAAAATCTGTCACAGGTTCTAAAACAACTTAAGCAATTTATTAATTTGATGAAAGTTTTGTATGCAATTGTAGTATGTGTGTAAGCAAAGTCATCGAAGTCATTACAAGCAAGTGTCTCAGTTTTGAAATCATTCGGTCACATGGGCATGGGCACAGATCCCTCCCACTTCAGTGTTAAAAACTTAATCCAAAATTTGTAACTGTCAGGCATATCAAAAGTTATTGAATCACAAAACATTCTATAAAAGTTCAAATATCTACAATATTAAAGACTATAACACTATAGCACTAAAGACTTTAGAATATAGTACTTTGTATTCTGGTAGCCACCTGGGCCTGTACCCTTATTGTGCTAAGCAGCTGGGCCTAAGTAGGGTTGGGGTCAGTTAGTACCAAGTCCAGCCCCTTTTTCACTGGAGTGATTTTCACAGGAATGACCCTTTATAAAAATGAGGTATAGAAATGAGGTTGCTGTTGAAAGTGGTGTTAGTGAGCCAGTAGGAGGCACTCCTCCCTCTGAACCAAATAAACCCCATGCAGTAGTGTGGTGATGGTTATTCCATTAGAATAGCATGGAATCCAGTTTCTCATCCTCTCTTGCAATTTGCACATACTCATACAATGCCAGTTAGCATGCATGATGGTGAGTTCCTTCATGCATTTCTTGTGGAAATGTGTTGAATTTTTAAAGAGGTGCTTTAACAAGTTTACTCCATTCTTCTGCCCCTCTCTCCTTCTGGGGAAAGCACATGTTAGTGGGTGCACTTCATTGCCTAGCTGTTTCTTACTGTTATTTATAGCCAGTATATGGTCTTTCCTTGGGCAGGGGAGTTTTTCACATGTCTTTTAGGCAAACAATTGTGGTGTTTTTCTGAGAAGAATCACATAAATGTGCATTTATCTGTGATAATATGCAAGATAGCATGCCTAGTGTCCGAGATTTTTTACTTTCAAGCTTAACCTCATTCCCTCCCACAAGCAAAACTGTCCTTTGCATAGCTTGAAGACATGATAGTACTTTACATTATTCTCAGATGAGTCAATATGCAGTCTGACCAGCAATGAACCATTTTGTATGTAAGAAATATTTGTCAAATGGGAGTGATTTATAGCCGTTCATAACTTCATAAATGCAGTGCAATTTTTTGTTAATTGAGACGTAAAATGATATTTAGACTGAATGTTGCCATAAACACATTTTAAAATAAATATTTTATGTTCCATTTGGTACCCCATACTTACAGTCTTAAGTTGTTTTGTAGCAGATTAGAAATGGGTGAAAGAGGCAAAACATATTACTGCCATTGTTTATGAAGTGACACAGATAGTGACAGTAGACTAGAGTTATCTGTCAAGTCTGATACACTCTGGGCTCTTGAGTGGGTCAGCAGGTTAAGGCGTGCACTCCCAGCACAGTCTGAGTCCTACAGCTCAGAACTGGTTTCAGCTGGGTAACGTGGTGTAGTGGCAAGGAGTAGGTCTCATAGTCAGAATGTGGGGTGCTGCTGTTGTGCCCTTAGCCAAGGTGTTTAACCTGTATAAATGGATAATATGTAAAAACACATATGGATAATGGATAATATGTAAAAACACAAGCTATGTAAGTCACTTTTGATAAAAGCTAAGCAAATGTAATGCGATGAGTACAATGACATCTGAATTGAATGGGACACAGGCCTGTGTTAAACAGTCTGTACCATGTGCAATAATTCTTCATAGCTTAATGTACTGACTCAATGTGACACTTTGACAGAGCAGTTCCGAGAAAGGAAGTGCAAAATTTTGTGGAGTTTTTCACAACTTGACAATGCAACAAAGGCCATTGTGCTGCCTGCTGTTGTTATTTTGGAGAAATGGATTGTTTTGATTTCTGTTATTCCCCTGAAAACATTTTGTTGCATTTGCCTTGCCAATGATAATTTGTAAACTTCATTCTTTGACGTGAGTTTCTGCCTCAGATGGCTGATTGAATTTGGACAGAAAATTGCCAGGAGGACAGTGGTGTAAGGACACAGTCAGCGATGCTGGCAACCCCTCCAAGAGGCAGTGACAGCAAGGGGGAGAGGATGTTCTGTTCCGCCACAAACAAGTTCTCCTAAATAATGAAAACCTTACGTAATCAAATGACTGTCAGCTTCGAGGGCTTCAAAAAATTCATTTCCTCTCTTTGCTTCACCCACAAAATTTACCTGAACAGTTTCCCCTCAATCTGCCCTCTCACATTCAAAAGACAAATATGGTGAGCTTTAGGTGATGTGCATTAAAAAATCCTTTACTGTCATGTGCTTTGATGGAAATTTTAAAAATGATAGCATCTAAGGGATTTGTTTTGCGCTTGTCATAACTACAAGCACTAACATTACTAACAGCAGCCACTCCCTCATCTGTAACATCAGGTGAGATCCTTTTTCTTTCAACAATTTGGCTTCTGTTGGCCCTTATTAAGGCTCTGGCCACAGACAGGGCCTGTGAATTCATGTCATCAACCTGTCCAAAACCCTTTCTGAGATCGGTTGTGAACAGCACCATGACTTCAACAGTATTTATGTGCCCTGGCTTTCAATCAGAGAAGTCAGTTTAAGTCACAGCTGACACTGAACTTTGGAGCTGTTGCCAGCTGACCGCTGAGACCCAAGGAGTCATTGCGAATGGAGTTTTCGAAATGATGTGTTAGCGTGCAATAACATACCTTGACAGGAAATGTCACCTCCAAGACATGCCATTTGTCTGCCTTAAGCTTTCTCACAAGGTCATGGTGCCTGGAATTCATTACAAGGACATTTTCCTTTGAGGGAGCATTCCACACAGGATCAATGACAAATAGTCAACAAAGCCTAATTCTCCACATCCGGCAAGTGACTGAGTCACCTCTGGGATGTCATACAAGGCCACAGCCATTTGTTTTTATGCCAAAGTTCTAATCTGAGCTTCGCAGATCAGGAAAATACACTCCTGCTGCATTATCAAAGGTGACATTGGCCAAAGAGGCAAGCAGCACAAGATCACACCCATCTGTCTTGATCAAAGAAGAATGAAATTGCACAGGCTTGTCACTTGAAACAGCCCTGCTCACTGTTCTAAACTGATGAACAGTACTGTTCTCACCAGAGGCTTTTTGCACAGTGCTGGCCCTGTCACTCTTCAGATGTCTTTAAGAAGAGTCGCACCTCCCTCGATGCTGCTTTTAACAACTATGTCAGCCGTGGTGTATCAAAAGCACACTGTGTACAGCCAGAGGCCTGCTCCCTCACACCCAAATGTTACCTCCTTCCTGCTGGCAGTGTGATCCCCTTTCAGCTTTTTAACCTGCTCAATTAATCACTTGATCTGCTCTGCTCAACCACAGTTCTGAGAATAGATGATTTAGATTGATTGCAGTTTCATCGAACAATCTTTTTTTGCTCAAGTGTGTTGAACCCAAACGTTTATGTTTGTGGCTTCAAAGTTCCTGTTCTACTGCATGACAAGCTCCATTTCAAAATGAACCCTTCAAAATCTATTACATAATGAGGCCTTTTCTCAGGTTTTCATCCTCTCTTCAGGCTTTATAGTCTCTAATAACTCAGTATTCTGCTCCAATTCAGTGTGTACCATTTTAATATCTTAATCCCTTCATTTCTGTTAACTTTCCTTGAACATTCCTGTAGGAGAATGTAATACACTAAGGAGCAAAATACAGTACCTAATTGGCAAGTCAATTGCTAATAATTTGCATTTTTTTCATTCCTTTTTTTCCAGATGGTAATAAGCAGGGGTAGTAAAGAACTAGCCAAATTATTGAGGGAAGGGGGAAAGGAAGCATACACATGGTAAAAATAGAGGGATAAGGAGTAGATGAAATAAGAGGAAAAAGGGTGACAAGAGAAGTTTTTTTATACTAATGACTGACTGATAGGTTTCAAATCAGAACTGAGATTAGAGAAATTTATTTTGTTTTCATTTAATTGTTGATCTAATTTTTTAAGTACCATGTAATTTCAAAAAAGCTAACACTTTAAACTGCATTGTTAGATGGATAACATTAGAAATTGAAAACATATTTTGTCACTTCACCCTACAAAGAAGGAAAAAGAGAAAGTATTTCCAGCTAGTATGTGACTGTCTGAAACTTGGAATACCCTAAATACCCATATATTGCCCAAGACACTGTCAAAGCTTGAACCAACAGCAAGTATACAGTATAGATTTTTTCAGCCCTGTCGAATTAAGCTTCAACCACAACATATCCTACCATTAATATGCTAATATACAATTGAATATAACAGTAATATTGCAAAATGTAGACAATGCTCCAAGCTGTGGTGACAGACTAGAAAGTAGGTATTGTTCTTTGCAAGCATGTTTTTTTTCTGTTAGCAAGAACTGAAACGTAAATCTGCTAAGAATCAATAGTTTTCTGGAATTTGCAGGTTGTGGTCACAAATGAATCATGTAACAATTTGGATTTTTGCCTTTTTCCTTTTGCAATGACACAGCACACAGTGTTTTGTGTTTATACTGCATGACCAGAGGAGGGAGCCACTGACCACTCAAACAGCTTTTGCAAATACCTGCTCACATTAGGACTGAAAAACATAGAAAAAAAAACTTAACTCTTGTACATGGGTACAAATGATGAATTGTTCTCTGTTCATCTCAGCACAGGTGTGTAATTACATCTCCTGGATGTTCAGAGGACACACTGTAAAGTGGAAGAGCACTGTTATCCATTTACCTGACTGCAGCTGTGTCACCACTGTGAGCTGCTTGCTCTCATCAACCCAGAATGTTGACTATATGGGTTTCCATTTGTTAAGGTTAGACCTTGATATTGGATGGTTCCTACAGACAACATGATCAAAAATGAGTTGGCAATATCCTCTTGTCCTTCTCTTCCATTGCATACTAAATACCTAAAGTTACCATCATAAACATGATTACATTCATAAATTTCACCCCTCTCTGTCTGAAAGCAGAGACTAAACAATCCAATCATTTAGATATGCTGTCTTCAGCAAAATGGTGCTGCTGTTGGCAACCTTTATATACTTATATGCCCTAAAAAAGTCTCCTCAGATGTTACAAATTAATTAGAGAGGAGCTGCCATTCAGTGTCTCTCCTTTCATTGAGGTCACTACCAAGCATCTTTTTGGATCTGCTCCTACTCAAGAACTCTTTAAAGGTCTCACTGATAATAGAAGCACTGATTGGCAGTCTTCCTGTATACCTGTGCTGATGTTTTATAATTGAGTAAAAAAAAGGTTCCCAACAGCATGTCACCATTTCACTGAGGAAGGAAGCATGTTAGAGTGTTTTAGTTGTATGAGTATAGCAGACTTTGTATGAATGTAGTTTGCAAAGTTCTTTTGATCTACACAACTCTGTTTTAACCTATAGGCTGACATAAGAATGTAATCAATTTCTTTTCAAATATATTCCTATTTGGATTTGCAGGCATGAGTAAGGAGCTCAATAGCCTTGTAGGTAATGGGCACTGATTGGCATTCTAGACTATGTAGCCTCTATGCCTGTTATGATGTGTTAGTTACGTATGGAAAGGAGGCCTTCATGGTTTACTGAAGTACTTTTAATATATATGCACCTTTTGCAGTGTACTCCAACTCTATTAAATTTTATGAAAGTGAAAATTATCTAACCCATTTAAAATTGGGTGTTATCTGCAACTGAGTGCTAGGTCCTTAATCTGCATTTTATGCTAGCGTTAACATAATGAACATGAAGGAAAGTATTACAGAACAGTACCAATATGTTCTGAACTGTGTATTATAGGAGCAACCCCCCCCAAAAGAAATCCTAAAATGTGCTGAGATTTTGAAGAAGGTTCAGATTTACCACTGGTTTTAATCAGAACATTCTTAGTGAAGCTGTATTATTAGTTGTAAGTTAAAAAGGTTCTATCTGCAACTGCAACCTTTAAAATATCCCACATTTGTAAATGGGAGGTCCTTAAAAATCTGTACAGCACCTGTAATGTTACAAACACTTTATAGCACTGCACCAAAAGTAGGTAGTTTATTTGGCAGAAGGGTGACATATTCAAGAGCTGTTAAGCCAGTTTTAGATGGCAGCAGGAACCAGTGTTGCCAGCCTGGTTTCACTCTACCAAAATGATAGAATCCATCAGCCAAAAAAGCCCAAACTGAGACATTATGCGGATAAAATAAAAGCCAAAATCCACACTGTTGCCCCCCTTCCCCCCCAAAAAAGGCCAAAAAGCCAACATGCCAGATGGATTTTCAATCCCAGAAGGCAGTGTCAAAACTTCATCATTGTTATAATTGCAACCATGAATTTTAAGAGGTAGAATAGGCAATATTTTATCACCTTCTGGTGGAGTATTTTATGAATTACTGACTTGTAAAATCTTTAAATGTTATAATTTGCAATAGATACAAATATGTGCAGGACAGCAAAAAATATTAAAGATGAATGCCAAGCAAAAGAGAATGGGGTCTCAGAGATACAGCAGATATAAGAAGGAGACACAGTATTGTGTTGTACAGTGTTTAGAATAATCATTGATATGAATGAGGAATAATGAACCAGACTTGAATTACACATCTGAATCTGTTCATTTGAAATGGGCTACCACTGTCACACATTTGAGGTTCTCCTTAAAGTGGTTTTGGGCCAAGTGTTTTCTGCCAAGGGCAGAAACAATGGCAGACAGCAGGGCAGAGTTAAGGCTTTCACTGCTGGCCAGAGGAAACCCATTGAGAGCTGTCAGCTGTCATTCAAACTCCAGTCAGCAGATGGCGATAAAGTCATATTTCTCTGGAACGTGCTGTGCCACTGCACTGAGTCATACGATTCTCCATTGACAGCAGTATGTAAAGGCAGTGGCAGGAGAGAGGACCAACTTTCTGTGAGGAGATGGAGTAAGAGACATGGACAAAGAGAAACAGTCTGAATTGAGAGACAAAAGAAGTGAAAAGCAAAGACAAAGGCCTGGCCACATGGTAAGAACGTGGGGGGCATGAGCAGCTAAAACAGCAGATTCAGCCTTTGGATTCAGTCCTTGCTCAAGGTTATAAAGCAAATCCTTCCAGTGTGCGGGCCAGAATGCCAATAAATTTTGCCAGCCACCCAAAACCAAACAGCTCAAGTCTACTCTATACTTTCCTCCCTAGGCTTCTTTGGTAATTGCCCCAATGGCGTACTGTCATGCATCTGTGGTCACTGACCACATGACCACAGCTTGTGTCATTTCAGGCTTAGGGATGTGTCTTAATTGGTTAAACATGGCCAGAAGGATACGGCACCCATCCCACCCACAAACTGTCCCAACCATCAGCGGGAGAGACCAAGATACCTTTAAAACAGCCCATATCTTACCCGGGGCTGTCAGACCAGATTAGATCTTATTATGTTTATATCTTCAGTTTTACTGATTTAGCTGTATTCACTCCAAAAACCCTAAGTGTTTTAGAGAGGAAGAGGTCTATTGGAGCATCTAACACCCCTGACCACACGCCCCTTCTGCAGCTGCAATGTTCATTCCTAATGGAACGGAAGCCCCGCGGGTCTCTTATGTAAGTGTACTACTGGGACACCAAATCAAGTAGATTAGACTATCCACAGATCCACTTTATTAGGAATATGGAAAACATAGCAAGAGAGATTAGGCAGATGGGCTGGCGCTAACAGGAAGTGTAATGGGAGAGCGAGCACCCGGAAGCCAGCTTTGCAGTTATGCAACTGACCACGCCGCATGCGGCAGGGCCCGCCGGTGCCTTTACCATTGCTGAAATTCACCCCAGTTCTACACGGGCCAAGCTGCTCCACTTAGCATGCTCCTCCACAAAACCATCATTTTTGGGGGGCCTATTCCCAAAAACCCTGCCCACTTGCCCAACACCACACTGTGCTGTGTTTTTCCACTGTGCTGGTGGTTTCCACTCAACATGAATATTAGAGCTTGGTCATGTCCTCCGAATTGATTTAACAGACTGTAATTCTCAGACAGGAATGCCATTATTAGCATGTGTCATTAAGTGTAGTATGGTGGTGCTGACAGAGCTCAGTGAATGTGAGGGGTGACTATATGGCGCTAAGTGGCATCTTGTAGTGTAACCCCAATTTCAGATATGTACTGTACCTGGGCAGGATATTCCTGACAATCTGTGCTGTGTGCAATTCATTGCACCTGACACACAGAGACTGCAGCCCGGTTTGGCATGCTGTTTGCTCGTTTCTATGGTGATGCAAGGAGATGCTGTGCGGTGCCATGGCAACAATCCCCATCATGAAGATATCAGCCTTGCCCCATCATGGCTCAGCACCATTGTCCATTCTTTGTTGGTTGCAGTTTGTGTGTGTGTGTGTGTGTGTGTGTGTGTGTGTGTGTGTGAGAGAGAGAGAGAGAGAGAGAGAGAGAGAGAGAGAGAGGGAGAGAGGGGAGGTAAGGAGGAAGCGAGAAAAACATAGAATAAGATCTGAGTCTTGTGTTGGTGTTTTCTTTTACTGAACACATGAAAAAACAGACCATATATCAGAAATGTGATCATACTGTATATAATTTTTATATTCCAAAAGCTTAAAACTCATATCTGAATAGCATGTGATCATATCCTATTCTTATTTCATTTATTGAGCTCTAACTTATCCAACAGGTTTTAAGAAAGAAACACCTTCACAGGGTGAATTTGCTATCTGCAGCATAGGTTTCATACAGGACATACAGTGCAGGCTCTGGCTATACCAGTCCCTGAATTATAAAAAGACTCTAACTTTTCCCAGCCAGCCACCCCAGAGAAACTAACCCAATAATCTCGGATGGATACATGCTAGCAAAATATTTATTCTGAAACAGTTTTTGCACAACTGTGGTAGCCTCCAGGAAGCTTGATTTTTTTCTGTGGCATTCTATGTTGCGCTCTTATAGGTTGTGTAGCTTGTTGTCATCTGCCCCTGATGAGTGTACAATAATCTGCCAATATGTAGACCAGTTATCCTCTCCTCAGATGTGTGTGTGTGTGTGAGAGAGAGAGAGAGAGAGAGAGAGAGGGAGAGACAGAGTGTGTTCTGATAACAACCCTGAGAGTGTAGAAGGTTATCAGTCCAGACCATCTCTATCCCTGACAATGAACCCTTAGACAGAGAACCCCACTGATGCCAACCCTTACAGCGGAGCACTTGAAGTCCTACAGATCAGGGACCTGCCGTGGGAGGAGGCTCGAGGGTGGAGGGATACCACAGGAGGAAGTCCCCTTAGGGGGAGGAAGGCAGGGAGGCAGAGACATGTGAATCACAGAAGCCCAGTTCCTCCAAAACATGGGACCTTGATCCACCACCACTACTTATACACACACACACTCACACACACACACACATACACACACTCACACAGCTCCACAGCAAACCACAGTTGCTACTCCAACAAAAATGGGGAATAGAATAACTATTTGGGTCAGTGAGTGGGTGTCACTTTCTGAAGCTCCACACTGACCATTTGCATTAATCCTGGTACTCATTTTGCAAATGGCAGTACATGGCGTATATCTCCATATCCAGCATGATTCCTTCACACCGATTATCTGTCCTTGATCCAGGCCAGTACTTTGCATCCTACTGACCCACATATGATCTAATAAGGGTATTGTCATGCATCTGAAATGGCAGCTGCACCACAATGCAGTACCTTTATATAGCTCTCTGCACCTGTCTTGATTGGAAGTGGATAGCTTATAACACTGCACCCTAAAGCGGTGTGGCAACAAAATGAGGGACTGTAATCACAGACACAAAATGCGAAGATCATCATTTGCCCTTTACGTGAGGATCTACACGGCTCGGTTAATGATTTCTGGAGAGTGTTGTATAACAGACGATGATATAACCCAGACTTGCGGGGTTTTCTGAAGATGTCAAGCGTTGCACCTATGCGGTTCTGCAAGTGCCCCATGTTGGCTTTTGGCTCAGAGAAACGTATTCTGACAGGGCCCGTTTCCAGCTCATATATCAGTAGCTCATGGCATCACAGATGAGTGTGCAGAAGGAAGCGCTAATGGAGGGTGCCAAGGGTCACCCCTCCTTCCCCCCACCCCCACCCCCACCCGCTGCCCCCAAAAATACAAAAAAGCAATACTTTCATATTAGAAGCTTTAGCTAAATGTCAGTGAACATTCCAGCCCCCATATCTCAGTCTGCCCTGGATCTTTCACTAAATGGGTACACAGAGTCATTGCACAGATATGTTTTCACTTATTATAAAAGGGAACCTGATTCCCCCTGTACTCTTTGTTTTGGAGGTGGTGAGCTCAAGTCACGCTCATGTCCAGACTTTTCTTGTTGGCCTGTAGGCTCCGTTGACATCATTCTCTTGTCAACCGAGTAGAGTGTTATACAACTATGGCAAGTACATAGCTTCGTGATTTCACGGTGTATGTAACATATATTTTCAAATGATGAGAAGTGAGAAGCACACTGAATAATGCCTTATAAGATCTCACTGCGTGTAGCTTGTAAATAGGACATTTAATAGCCCACAGTCACAGCTACAACAGGAGAAAGGGCACATTGACACCTGTGGCAACATAAAGAAAATAAAAACATTAGGAAAATAAACACAAGAAAGAAATTTTTAGATTACAGTGCTGTGAAAAGAGCTATTAAGGCTAATATGTATTGCAGTACATGTATGCCCTATGATCACAATGTTTCTGATGTTGCACATCACATACAGACTGATCATTGCACTGCACTTCTCTTTCACAGCAGATAAGCCTTTGGGTCCTATGTACAGAGCTGAAGTGTGGCCATTCATCTGATACAGGTGGTGGCAGTACACAGAGCATTAGAATCAGAATCAGAATCAGAATCAGAATTTTTTGTTCGCCAAGTACAGATGTACTGATGTTGATGATGATTAGTGAACAGATTCACTCAGTCTTGATTTCAATTATCCAGTTAATCATAATAAGAATGTTAACATTGTAGTTCATTCATTTTCAATAAACTCAATATAAAGAGGAAAAAGTCTACACAGGGAACACAAATAAAAGATCACTAGAAAATAAAGATTCGTTCATGAAAACAAACAAAGGCATTAAAATTGATCCCTGCTAAACTCAGGTGTTACCCGTCCAAATGGATAGGCACTCATTACCTCTACTGGGGTTAGGGGTCAGCTTTTTGAGGAGTGGGTCACAGGGTCAGGGCCATGTCCTCACTGGCTCTGTGAAATGTAAAAGGCTGTTGGTGGAACCCTGGGGAATATTTGGCTCATCCAAAACACTATTTCCACAAAGGGGTGTGGTGTTTTGTTGCCCCCTAAATGAATACTGGTAATGTATTCGTCGGGCCTGAGGAGAATGGGCTGGTTGGGGGTGGGGGGGGGTCTCTGAGGACACATCCCAGTGTTCCTGTTTGTACTAATTGAAAGCACTATAGCTGCACCGGGCCAGATAGTGTCAAGCAGGTAAGATTGAAATGTAAAAAAAGCTTCTCTAAACTCTCTACTGGGAGAACTTTACAGTTCTTAGCCTTTTCATACCCACAGAAGAGAAGCACATTCATTAAAGTAAGGAAATGACGGTAATAACAAAATTAATTCAGTAGCTATTGTCACAATGTTTGAGGAAGAGGACGTAATACATTTTAACTACATAATCATCATGGAAAAAATAATCGTCCATAACACACAATGCATTTTTCATGCAGATCTGATGTCTGCATGTTAATAGAACTGCAAATGGAATGTAAATAATAAATAAGGAGTGAAAGAACGTAGATAGTGGATCACACAATTAACTTTTAAACAGCGATAAAGCGCTGCTTTATTTCTGTTTGGTAGCGCAACACTTCTTTCTGCTGTGCCTTACATATGACTTTGTAGTGCTAAAAAAATACCAAAAACCACACCCAAAATCTCAAAAGTAAATGACATATTTAAAATTGTTATGTACCTACTTTGCAGCCAGGCCAGCTTTTTAACCGCCAGTGATATTCCACTGTGTGTCCCCAGCTTTGAATGAAGGAGAACAGACCCAGAAACAGTGGAGATTACAGGTTACTCAATGGAACACTGAATAATAAAAATAATAGAAATGATCACCTGTGAGGTGAAAGTATATATTGAGCTGTACTGAGGAAAGTTCAAAGCTTTCTTTATGAAGACCGCATTGCATTTGCTTAGTGATGTATGAAGCCATTTTTTTACCTGTTCCAACACTTCTTCTGAGACCACTAGTGCTGTATATCCCATTCCAAATGAAGTAAAAGGGAATGGCAAACGCAAGCCATATGCAAGCCACATCACATAACATGGCCACAACGTGACAGGAATCTTACAGCACCGGTAAGGGTAGCTCATGCTCATAATCTCAGCCTCTCCAGCAAGGCGGCGCGTCTCTCATTGTCACACCTCTTATCTGACCTGTGTCTAATGCATAATTTCAGTGGGAGCAGCGGTGCTGTTGATAAGGCCCCCTGAAGCAACGTGCAGCCATTAAGAGGAGGGACATATCAACATTCATAAGATCAGAGGGGCACAGGCGAGTAAATTAGCCTTATTAAGCTCCTGGGCCAGGTGTTAAGCGCCTAATCTTGATTTATGCTGTGCTGGAAGGGCGCGGGAGGGGGGTGGAAGAGCTTCATCTCTGCGCTCCCTGGTGCCAACTTTCGATTTTTAGCGTGAGCCGTTCCAGCCAGGAAGCTTGTCTCAGAGCGGCATTGTTCCTCTCTGACAATTGTGATATGGATGCTGTCTGGCCGTGGCCACCTGCTAGGTAGGTGCATCTTTAAATGATCCAGGCAGCGTCTATGGGGTGAATTATGCATATGGCAGTGAAGGGTATTGGAAGATCTTGTTATTGGCAGCTCCTCTCACCCCTTGAGTTCAGCCCAGGGGTAATCAGTGGATGCATGGTAGCAATGCTTATGTATGCTTGGATTGGTTTGGGCAGAGTATGCATGCATATAGGAATTTCCTGTCCTCCTGAACTTTCATTTTTGCCATTTAAAATATTTTTGTATATCCCTCGCTATATTCATTACACAAATTATATATTGTATTCTTCCAGCACAGCAGTACGTTATTGTGTATTATGCCCATGTGTGAGGGTTAGTCACAAATGACACCATTCACATGTAGAGGGGAAAAAGATGCACAACAGTAGCACTCCAGCTTAGGAGCAGACAGCGTGAAATGCTGTAGCAATGTCTCTGCTCTACAGCTCTATACTGTATAAACTGTGGTAATTTGCTGTATAAACTACAGCTGTTTCTAACAATGGGAATGAAATTTTTGCACCTATTTGAAGCAACAAAGATTTTTATTTAAAACCAGTATTGTCCTTGTTTGGAACTAAATGACCTCGGTGCATACCATTCACCCAGAGTTGCCCAGTCCGATAGATTAGGGAATGGTAGTGCAAATAAATGTAAAGAATAAAAAATAATGATGGCGCAAAAGATGTGAAGCAGAAAAGCCAGAGTGAAGTGAGGGGGCAAAGTAGATGAGGGTTGACGGAGGGTCACGTCGTGAGCGGGAGGGTTCAGTGGGCAGTCAGAGGATGCACGGATGAATCACTCGGGCCTTCACATTGACTGCTGTCCCCTTAGACCCACCAGCCGCTCTCCCATCTGTCACACACACTGGTGTGAATGTGTGCGTGACTGTGTGTCAGTGTGTATGCAGTCAAGACTGCAGTTTTTTAAAGGAGCAAGTGATAAAGAAGTGTAACTTACATGCACCACTGTAGAGAAGCATCATGCTGTGGAATTTCAAAGTTTATGTTCATGTAAGACATAACTTACTGCTTGCAATATTCTGTAAAGGTAAGACATGGATTAACAGTGCTATTGAACAAACATGTCCCTACTACCTATTACAATCCATTAAACTATATTGAAAGCTTTTTTGTTGCACCAATGACAATTATTATTGATGCTGTGAAGAAAATAAACTATACTAATTAAACTATAGTATAAGCAATAACATTTACAAACTGTTTAAAATTTACCCCTTTAATAGCTAAGATGAAGAAATGACCACAAGTTTTTTTTTCCATCCAAAAGGTGATGGCTTACTGTGAATTCAGATGAAAATAAAAGGCCATACTCTGATCGACTTGTTTTGAGCAGCAAGTAGAGGATGATAAAGTCAGAAGAAAAGAAAGAAAGGCAGTACAGAAAAGAATATAATGGGTGAGAAAGTAATACAAGTGGGAATGAAAAAGAGAAAGAGGAAAAACATTACAATGTCGCTGGAGTCTATAAAGCTCTGCTTCTCTCTCGCACGTTGGCACGTGTCAGCAGCAGTGACACGCGGATGTAATATTGCATTTGAAATGTTCCGCAGGGAGCTCCCGGCCGTCCTGCTCATTGCAGCACAGCAGCCCAACAAGAGGGTCATCATCTGGGCAAGACAGGGGGGAGGGGGGCACTGCCAGGGGCAGACACTGCGGTCAGCCCCATGGGGAACCTAGGCCTAGCGATGCGCTTTGATTGGACAGCCGTTATGTACCACACAGACAAAGGAAAATGAAGAGGCCTGCCAAAAAGCAATTCAGACACTGGGACACCTGCATGCCCTTTGAGTGTGCCCACAGCAATTCTCACAGCTCCGAGGGAACATGCACAAAACGAAATGATTTTTGTGGTCGTTCGAGTCAAATTTAGACATGCTGTGCAGATGCAATCAGTGCATGGAAAAAGTGGTATGAGGCAGTTACACTGCAGGCTTTCAAATACTTGGACAATTCTTTCCCCCGGGGTCTACAGATAAAATTTAGCTTCATAGCTAAATCTGAAGCAGTCAGGTGGTTGCCCATTGTCCCTGTTGAATGAAATAACAAATAAATTCATAATTGTATTTGACTTTCATTGCTTGTATTTTGATTTGACTAGTAAGTGGTGTTTCACAGAAGCGTTAGCAGTGTTGTTGGAAAGGCCAGGATGAAGGAAGCTGTTTTAATAGCTATACAGTGGCAGCCACTGGAAGGATAGTCATACGTGGGCGGCTAGACATCTGGGGTGGGCTTTGGTAACAGAGAGCCAGCCCTCTTGTGACATGTGTAACAGTTATACCTGTACCACTGAGTTTCTTCCTCTGTTCATACCTAAATGGTACATCAGGAGGCTATAGACTAGACATCAAATTCCAGATGTGACAGGTCCTAAAGAACATTCTGTCACTTTATCACACCAGGCGTCATGTGTGTGATGTTAGATTTTGCCTCTGAGGCCAGTATCCTCTGTTCCATCTCAGACCACAGGGAGGTGCTATTCCTCATTACATTGGCTTGTTCCTTGTTCCTTGATGTTGATTCCTGTCCAACACCTCAGCCACGGCACAGGACGCAGTCCCTGTCATTACCCATCACTGAGCATCATGTGTTTTATGAGATCTGAAATCACCACTGTTACAAATAAGAAATAAAAGAGAACCAGAGGACACTGCCCTCTGGTTACAAAAATGCATACCTCTGATGGAATCCAGTCTGCCTCCATCTACGATCGTAACTGCACTGCAGTGATGCAGCCTGTCAATCTCATGCCAAATTCTAAAGAGAGATTCAAAGGTAAAGTGATCAAGAATAGCCAACGATGTGACATAAATTTAGACCTGTCCTTCATTCTGATCTTCAGTTTAGAATTCAAAGTGTAATGTTTACATTGGAGGCACTCACATTGTGGAAGTGGTGGTGGCCTGTGTGGTTTGTTCACGAATGTCCCCTCTTGTCCCCTACATGTTTCTGTCAGAAGCATCACACACGTTCGTTTCCTTGGGCTTTTGGGAAGGGGTCATAGAGGTCAGCCTGAAATGAAGATTCTGCTACTGCTGCGGCTGATGGGGAACGTTATCTCTATCTCCCTCAACAGAAAGCTTAAATGTATAAAAAAGCGTAGATATTTCTCACAGAGCAAATGGCATTTGGACTCAGTTCTGGGCTTTATGGTGCATTTACCCATGGCCATCTTCATCCTTGAGGAGGAATGCAAGTGGATCAATACTCCCTCTAGAAGGGAATAGGTCAAGCCCAGAAGGCATTTGACATAGTTCATCCCTCCACCCTCCCTTGATATTTTCAAGGGAGTGGGGGGACATTCCTTTCCACAGCCCCATAAAAGAATGACCTCAATTTAGCTCCCTCCCACCCTTGAATCTTCCCTCTCTGTGTTCCTGAGAGAAGGGCTATTTCTGTTCATCCTAGCCCTGGGTGTAAAGAGATCGTCATGTTCAATCACAACACATGGAATGTATTTTTAGACTCGGGTTTCCCAGAACAGAGATCTAAAGCAGGCTTTTGAAGTAGTTTGCATACTGAGACGTGAGTGGTAAGAGCGAGACCACCTTATCAAGCAGGAGCTCAGAAGCGTGACGCATCCCTGCCGTTTCGACAGAATCCCTCGGTCACGGTCTGCCGGCGTATCTCCACGCCTGGCTTGACTTTGCCGGCAGACCTGGCCAATGGTACTGCCCCCTTACTGCTTTTCATAACACAACCCTCTTGTGATCTTATCTCCAAACTGTTTTTCTCCTCCACCACACGTGTGCCTATTTCTGGTAATCTTTACCCTTTAGTCATCTCTGCTTGCCTCTTCTCGTTCTCGAGGGCACTTTACCTCAGCTACAAATCTGTTGTTGCACGTACTGCTCATGGCTCTTTCAAGAGAATCATCATCAGCTTGTGTCTGTCAAAGATTGCTCACGTCGGCAACAAGCCCATCTCTTCACGGAACACTATTGTGAACACAATAATAATTTTGGACCCAAACGAGTTGTGACTTATGTTTTTTTGCCACTCAGTCTGGAATATTGTCTGAGAGCATGCTTGTATCAGCCAGTGGTGGATTTAGCAATGTCTGATATGTTTTGACCAACAATGTTTGAAAGCAGGCTATACAACATACCAGATAGGAATGCCACAGAATGTAATGAATGCAACAAAGCCTTACATTACATCTTTAACACATACCTGGAATAACAATGCTGACCACAGCAGTCCCAGCATTCTTTGAGCCTGACATAGTCACAAGCAATTGGACAAAGGGGTGGGGCAAACCTGCAAGTGTTGTTCTGCCAGTGATTTAAGGGCACATTGCAGTATAAGACAGGCACACTTAGTGAGTTCCCTGTGCTGGCAGGAGAGAAATGACTAGAGTGTGCTGATATAAAGAGATCCTCACAGATGGCACTGTGAAGAATTTGCAGGAATTGCTGTACTCATAGTCTAAAAGGTCACTTCAGGTGATTCATGTATAAAGTGTAGAAGTGCAATGGTTTTCCATGTGTTGTCATCACAATGTGAACACTCCTGGGACATTCTAAAAAAGGTGACTGTGGGCTGCAGGAAGTTGTATGCTCAAGACACATGACAATGATACAGAAGGGGAATTATGCACAAATGTGATTTTGGCTGATTGAATACGCAAATAAATTCACAGCACAAAAAAACAGGTGTAATTCCCCTCCTTGATGAGTTTCGTGCTGTAAGCATGTAAATGAAGAGCCGCAAAGAATTTGTGAGGCAAAGATGCCAGATATATTTTCATAGAATAACTGTTAACATCCCTTTAGTTCCTTTGTTTTATAACTCAGTGTTTGTAATGCCAATAGGGCATTACCACACTGAGCATGTTGCTGTCGGCTTACTTATATTGACATGGCCATGTGTGTTTTAAACTGAGCCAAACCCTACGTCCTTATTTACCATTGTGATGTCACTGCACTGTGCCTTCTGTAACACCCTCAGCCAAGCAGTTTTAGTGTTTTTTTTTCAGAGCAGACTACCTGCGCTAAATAACATTTATTTACATATACTTACTTACATTTTTGCTTTATTTGATAGGGATGTGTACAGTTAACATTGACACCATTGCTATTTCAGTATCCGTTTGACTGTAAATGTGTGTATCGCTGAAGCTAATTTCCAACACCAGTCCCATAATACTGACAAAAATTGTACTCTTTGATATAAGATATCCTTTACAAAATACCATTTTGAATGGAGGCATACATAAAGCACACAACCAGTTACCAGGACTGTGTAATTATGGCATATTTTGTCTCAGAATAAATAACATTTGAATCTGAACAAAGATTCTGATTCAGGCCAATAGAAAATGGCTACACGTGTGAATGGTTTTGGCACATATTTATCCCCAGTTTCACTAAACGGAACTGTTATAGTGATTCTATGGCTGCGCTCCCACCCACATGGCATCCCTCAGTGACATTTCCCCCCTTCAATCAATGCCAGTCTAATAAGGGCCAGATCAAACCATAAATATTCCTCCCGCCTCGTGATTGAGAGACAGGCCCTGTCTCCGCGCCCTCCCATCGCACATTACACACCAGCTGTGAAGTGTCTCAGCTGTTGTGAGCTGATCTCGGAGGGCCCTGCTGTTTAATCAAACACAGCAGACAGGCCCATAATAGGAGATGGGCCGAGGGGAGAGATGCCGCATGACCCATTAACAGATGGGTCTATTACGTCTCCCTGGCAATGTGCAAGCACCCCTTTCCCCTCCTCCCACCCCCCTCCAGTGAAAATGTTATTATTAACAATAAGAACCTTAGTGTGTGGCATGTGTTTCAAATTGGACCACACCCCCCCTGCCTTCCCTGAAATCTGCAAAACAAATACAGTTGGGCAGGACAATGCCCAGCCAGTTGGGTGCTGTCAGTGCTAAGACAGAACTGCAAGGGAAGGCCTTCTCATCTGTCCCTCCTGTAAGTAAATCATGGAGAATGAGAAGGAACAAGGAAGCGATGCAGTCCTAAGTTTACAACTTACTTGAATTCTGCAGTGTCAATATGCCCACAGTAGTGATGTCATGCAATATATCCAGTTACAAGCTCAAATAATTAAAAAAATCATTGTCGATGTCCACAGCAATATTAATAAATGCTAATCCATATGTAGGAGTGAACTGGTTTGTCAGTTTGAGGAAAATGTGACTCAAGATTCCAGTATGGCCTGTTGCCTGAATTTGTCAAAATCAGCCTTGTTGATCTGTGCAGCTGATTTTGCTGTACTCAGCATTTACAGATGGACAGTGTAATGAAGTGTTACCAAATATTTTGGGAAACCCTTTTCATCCTCTATTTTCCCTTGGAAGTGACAGCATGAAATAAGGGGGGGGGGGGCACAAACTGCAGCAGTGAGTGCACTGTGGCACAGTTATCACCTCACAGCTTTTTGCCCTGCGGACCATGATAGATGTCTCTTTCTAAATCAAGCACTGCAAGGAGAGGAGAGAGTGAACAGAGAGTGATTTCTGTATGCATGGCCAAATCAAATCCCCAAACCTCCAGAAATCCATTTACATATTCAGTCATTTTATTCAAGGAGACTTTTAACAAGTACTTCCCAATAAAGGGCTCCGCACTTAGCTTGTTTGGATCAAGAGTGCAGTTTTGGTACCTTGAATGTTCTTTGTTCATTAAATCTCGCTTCAGGGCAGAGACCACATGCAAAGGCATCTTTATTTAATTACACCTATCCACTTCTCAGTGTGTTAGCTGTTTGTTCATATGATTCAAAACCTCCATTTGGTCTATCAAAACAGGAAATAGATGGCCTTCCAGTTCTGGGAACTCACTACAAGTTTAAAAGTAAACTGATTAATAATATAACATAGTGTCACCTCATTACAAGTTTGGATGGGAATGTCTGTGGCACCTTGTGAGACAAAAATCACATCACTAAAAGTTCTGACTGACAAAGGAGGGGATTGGACAATGTGGTATGAAATGTTCAGTGTATGAACACCAACCTAAATAAAAATCTATTACCCTAAAGGCAGCTTGACCCATAACAATGTCAATTCTCTCTTTGGTTCGGCCATAAAGGACAGATCAATTAAACAACTGACGTAAGGCAGGATATTAGCAGCAGATCAACAAGGTCCAAATTAGAAAAAGCATCATCGAGTTATTGGCTCATCACTCATCATGGGAATCAATTAAGTGCTAATGATTTCCTCTGGATTCTTAATTCAAACCAATGAACAAAGACAGGGACATAAATAGAACTTAAAAGGCCCAATGACACAGGGCGCCATGCTGTGTCATAGGCATAGCAGACAGTGGAGGAAAATTTCCCCTCAATGTCATTATGCAAGCACAGCACAACGGTCCACAGCTGGGAATGTGAGGAATAGCTAGGCTCCACCGCGACAGCTCAGCAGAAAAGGCCACTTTTTCTTGGGTTTCTCAGTGGTTAATTTTTATTCACAAGGCAGCCTGGAAAAAAATAAATAAAATACCCACCTGTTTTTTTTTTTTTTTTTGCGGTGAAAGTGCTGTTCGATGAATCTTGATGAGTTCACCTTGTGAGCTTGCGGGAAAGGGCAATTCCTTTCTCACCTGGATATAAACTGGAAATAAATCAAGACAGCAATCTGCTGCTCTGACGTCAAACAGACTCAAAGTTATGGTTCATCAGCCCAACGTGTTTCCTGCAAGCTACCAATGTTCAGTTAAAAACAAGTATCTAATACATTATGCAGAAAGGTAACAGCCGGAGCAGCAAGGACACAGAGCATCACAAAGTCCATATGCGCACACACTGTGCATTAATTAAAGCAGTTGGAGGGCATGGCACTGCATGCCTAAATTGATCTCCATGTATCCTTAATATGAAGTTATGAATGATATGTATTGGAATGACTTTGTTGAAGGGTCTGAAATTCAGAAATGTGATTGGCAGTGGTACATGCTCACACATCCAGACATGAGTTTCGTTAGATATTTTAGCCATCTAGTCTGATCTGTTGTGCATTATATTCCAGTACGTGCTTTGTGTGTATTAGCCACATATTTACTCAACATTGTAGTTAACTGGCAAGTGTTTTTCTCCTTCATGCCACAACACTATATTAACATAATACGCATAAACCTACTGTCCTCTCCTGACCAAATCCACAGACCATGGTCCCCCCACCCCATACCCTGATTGTTTTTGCATCCATCTTTCTCCTTTCTTCTCTGCTAAATAGTGACCAGGGAGTTGGAGGAGAAAGGTTGCAGCTGCCTGTGACCCCAGGGTTAATTGTCAATGGTACCTTGAGGTGGAGAGAGAGGTCTGGAGAGTGGAGAGAAGGACTGCATCTAAGGCCTGGAGGGTGGAGTGGAGGACTGGATAGGATAGGGCTTGTAAGGGCTCGCATGCACCTCTGTCTCAGTGAGGGACTTCCCATTCTGTTGAATAATGCTTGATGGCTGGTGACTGCCTCACGCCTGCCTGCTGAGTGGCTGTCAGTGTCTTGGCTCTTTAATATGGTCAGGCTTGTTTCAAGAAAGAGCCTTTCACCTTGTCACCTATAGGTGGCACTGTGTAGAAATGGGCAGAACATTGCCATCCTCCTTTACAATGTGCTGTAGCTGCCTCTTTATATAACTGGCAAATTAGAACAGTCAGAAATGAAGTGGCTAGGGGATGCAAAGAAATCTACAAAGTGAAGTACAGTATAATGAGAGTGCAACCCCACCACTATTACTCTGTTGAATGAAATTTAGATGCCATAGCGCAGTTGTACAGTAGCGGCAGTCTGAAAGGAGGCAGTAGTGGAGGGCAGGGATTTTACAGTAGCAGCATGCATACCACTTCTCAGGGAACACCAGACAGAATACATCATGTGTTACCCAGTCCAGACAGTGTATTTAGCATAACCTAACACACCCATAAGAAAGCAAATTGTCATCTAGCCTTTGGGAAAGCTAAACCATAACTCATCCCATTTTATTATTCTTTGAGGGGAATATGAAAAAACATTTTTTATGGTAATTCATTGTTTTAGGCATATCCATGTGCATTCACCTGGGATCCAATGTGACAGAGGTGAGTTGCATAAACTGAGAGTTTCACAGGGGGTCAGTTGCATTCATTTGATATTGTCTTCTCTGATTGCATGTTAAGACCCAGGTCACAGGCATTGATTCACTGGGACTCATTGCACAAGTCATCGTAATTCATCTGAAAGCACCCTCCCTTCTGGCCCCAGTCCACTGCACTCTTTAATTTACTCTTGTTTGTCTGGTCCCCGGTGGCCCATCTGAAGGCCATTGGCTGTGGGATATTTGGCGATGGTGAGGAGAAACTGTCCAACACAAAAGAGCACTACCAACCCTGCCATTAAGCGATGGTAGGCCATGCATAATATAACCATTTGCTTACATATATAAAGTTCTTTTATAGCAGAGATTTTTAAACAAGCAAACTTAGGTCTTTGTGTGAAAAACACTGCTCCATAACACAGTGGTCTGTGTTATGCCATGTTATACCATCCTCCTCTTAACATCCGGCACAATTTGAGCAAAAGTGTAACAGGTGCTGTTCATGGCACTTAGACCCTAAAACTTGGCATCCACATTGCAGTTTTTGGTAAGAGGCATTTAGCCTGCCAGGAAAAAGACCCAGGCTCTCTGCTAAGAAGAGAGGGTCGTAATCATGCTCTTGTCATAAACCCATGGATTCCACCCACAGCAGACTCATACAATGAGCCCCAGTACATATACCTTCTCTTGTCGTGAGTCAAGCTTGCCTTGTTAAATGAGTTTTGTATATGTAACATGATAACTTTGTGCTTGTAACCAATTACATCCTCTGTTCTAATCATCCATTGCTTTTAACTGTTTGGCCTTGGTGCATATATTGTCTCAGTTTAGACCACTTTTATTGCCAGCCGCATTGTCACGCCTGACACATTGCTAGTAACCAGTGACATTGCTAGTAACCAGTGTTACTTTGTATACACTCAGTACTGTAACAACACAGCCTAGCAGGGTTCATAGCACTGTATAATCATAGCAGGATGGAAAACTCCTTTACCCTAGATGAGAGGTGAGAAGAGGCCAGGAAAGGCATTCTGAGAGGGAGACGGTGCATCACAGAAAGAAAATGCCAGTCTGGTGAGGGAATATGAGACACAACTGAAAGCATGACTGCTAGTGCCACGTGTCTGGCCTCCTGTCTCCCTGGCCAGGGGCACTGGCACCATCTCCCCAGTCTGCTGTCTGTGGAACGCTTATGGGAGTCACTTCCCAGATGAGGCTGATTTGTGTGTGTGTGTGTGTGTGTGTGTGTGTGTGTGTGTGAGAGAGAGAGAGAGAGAGAGAGAGAGAGAGAGATGAGAGATGGTCTGTAAGGGAAATCACAGCACTCAGACGGTGGTTAACCATGAGCTCAGAGTGCTGAGCTCCACAGACCATGTGGAGGGCATTCTACACAGCCCTGACATTAAATAACATGCCAGGAATTAAACCTGACTCTCAACAGATTGGGGCATCACTGCCTCACTGCAGGGGGATTCATCAAGTTTAAATCAGGTCAGGTTTTTGGCTGTGTTGGGGATCTGTCATTAAGCATCAAGAACTGTGAGCATTTCAGCGAAGCAATTACTCTACATCAAGCACACTGGCAACCATACAATCATTTCATGGCAATGACACTCCAGTGTTACAGACTGTAAAATCAATACAAAGTGCTTGATAGTCTTTTGAAAAATGGTACTACTGACTTATGGTCTGCATCAGCAGTTTTTCACAGTCCCTGTTCACTTAAAAATCTGTATATCAGTCAGAGACATCAGTATGTTCACCAGTACTGTCAGTAAGGCAGTTTCACCGACTACCTGTTGTGGAATGTCAATGTGTCAATGCCAGTGTGTCATATCAATGCTATTAGAGTTGTCAGATTGATATTAGTGGTATTATAAGAGCTGTTATTTTTTCTAGCCTGCGAAAGCACACAGGCATGGCACAGGGAATGATCTTTGGCTTGACTTAGTAGTCCAGTCCTCCAGGGAGTCAACACATATGAAAATCAGATATATTGAGAAGTGTGATGTTCAGTGCAAGAATATATTTCAAATATAGTCTTGACAAGCAGACATATATTGCAATATATCCAAACAGCAAAAAAGTACATATTTTCAATATCTCGATTGAGCTAAAAATCTTCTTTAAAATATGTTCTCAATATGTACTTTATTTTTGTATGGGAAGCAAGTCAGCATGGTCGTAGGATGGCTCTGAGAGGCCTCCTCAAGAGAAGCTTGTGCTCCAGACTCCGTCATACAGCTAATGTGTGTGAATCACCATTACATTATTGTGTATCTGTTGATGGAAGTAGGTCGGTTCAGTGGAGCAAGCACGTCAGCAAAGCCATAGGACAGCACTGAAAGGCCCTCCTAAGAATAGCTGGTGTCCAGAGTCAACATCCTGAGGTGAATGAGAGTGAATGACCATATCTCACAGTGATGCTAATGTTTGTAGCAGTATTGAGGTCGGAGCGGATGTAAGAATTGGAAGCAGCCGGGGTCCATCTGCCGAGATGTTTAATGAGGTGGTCAGGCATGCCTTGGTAGGTGGTTTTGTGGCTGCTGAATGAATGACCTAATTACTGGTCAGCAGGAAATCCGGATGGGTTGAGCGCTGCCTTCAACTGTTTATGGAACCAATGTTTGGGAACAGGGCAGCCGTGCTTGTCAGTGAATAGTGAACGCTAAGAATATTCCTGCTGGAAACATGACTAGATGAAAGCTGAGAGTGGTTTGCAAGGACTGATGGGAATACTGAGTTGAGACTGAAAATACTCCTTTTCATTCAGAGTTGGTTTTACCCTCCCTGCAGTATGATGGTATGACTTTGTGATTGATGATGGTGAGATCTGAGGTGCAAAGGTGTTTAGATATGTCAAAGGAGAGAGACAAAGTGGTGAATTCTGAGCATTTGAGGAAACATTAGAAGAAGTGCAGGAACAAGGTTTCTAATGTTTTATGAACAAGGTTGGAATGGTAACTGGAGAGGAGTATGGAGATGCAGGTTGATGAGTCTGTTATAATCAGTTGCTTCTCATAAGGCAGGTTGGATTTTGTATCTTGAAGTTTTTCGAGGAGGGTGATTTGTGGGTTGCAAATGGCGAGACAACTGAAACTGAAAAGGAGTGCATGGAAGAGCACTGAGGCTCACTTATAATGAAGGCACAGACATGCAGGTTATGGTGAGAAACAAAGGAGGATACAGTAATTAAATCAAAGGAGAGAAATTATATGGAAAAGAGATGGTGAAATTAGTGGAAATTATTCCATGCCAACCAGCAGGAGCTCAAGGAGGCAGGTGAGATGGCTTGGATCATGTTGTTAATGAAGATCGTGAATGCCTGGGGTGGAGTGATTTCAGGGTAGAGGAGTTTATAGTAGGGAAGGAGTTGAGCAGGATTGTCATCTGATCCCGGAACCAATTTCCTAAATTTCTGTAAATTGAAATGGGGGAATGATTCAGCAAAATTCTGAGCCTGGGTATGTGTGCAGCACGTAGGGTGCAGCACTTAAGTCAGGAGGAGGAGAAATGACGCATAACGCATTAGAATATAAACACCTGTATTGTACCTGTAACAATTTTGGCCATTAGTCTGTGTGAATGAGCTCTGACTGGGAGCATGCCCGGACCAGGACGTAAGGGGGAACCTGAGGCAGACTGATGTGAGGAGTCTTTCAATGAACAAAAAAGGGCACACAACACAGAGTGAACTCCAATCAAACCCTGCACAACAACACCCCACCCCCAAACAAATAACCAGATCACACATAAAGGAAAAACAGTCATTTGGTTCACAGTGGTGATTGGGACAAACAGAACAAATACCATCAGTGAAACAGGAAAAGGCCAGAGAAAACTGAGGGAAAGTGAGAACAGCTGAGGACAAGGGAAACTGTGACAGTCATCTGTCTGGGTAATTTGCTGTCAGAGACACCGGCTTGGAATTCCATTGTGGCAGAATGTGAGTTGCTAACGAGGCTTAGTCACAAATAGTAGTATGGGTACAAGAACAGCTGATGCAACAGAAAAAAGAGGTTAATGGGTGGGTTACATATACATTGTTTTCTGGTCTGGATTAGTTTGGGGAGAGTAGGCGTGGGTATAAAAATTTATTGTCCTCTCAAACTTCAGTTATTAAACTTTCATAAACGGCAACAAAAAGGCACCATTGAGACTTGAGAGGGAAATCAATGGGTGAACGATTGCATCATGATCATACTTAGAATCAAGGGCAAAATGACTTAAAATGACTTAGCTGCTATGTTGTTCATTCCAGTTCACTTTTGACATATTTTCTATAACATCATCAAGCCACCTCATAGTTGCCATCCAGTCTTTAAGAATTTTTTCTGTTGCTTTGCTGTACTGAGATGAGTTGAAGTTGGGCCGTGAGCATGGGGAGTTAAGCACCATGAGTAAGGCAATTTAATATTTCACTCCAAGTTGAAAAGCCAGACAAATACGTGAGTAAATGACCAGTGAAAAGCAGGCCCACATAAAGATGAATCAGGAGGCTCAGTGCTCACAAGCTGGCTGTGACTCAGATGATACCATCATCATTGGTAAAACCATCTTACCCTAATTGAAAATAGCATAGACCCCAGCATTCAGTGTGACGTCATGCACTATAGCTCTGCTTGTCAGAAAAAGAAATTCCAATTTAATAGCTATTTCATGGAACCAAGTCAGCTCCACCACCTGCTTGCCTTATACCTATATCTTCAGTGGAAAATGGTTACAGCAATGGTGATGTTTTCAAATTCGTTTGCCTCCATAGTAGCTGCTAGCACGTTAACTTTGCATGTTAAGGGATTTCATTCGATGCGGGTGGGACAGAGAGGGGCTCTGGCTTCTGGTGCTGCCCTGGGCTTTGATTAATCATGCTGATTGAACCGAACCCCCCACCCCCTCCCCTCACGTTCCCTTTTTCCGCTCATTACCGACATAAAGAGAAGCTGCGTGAGACCATCCAGCCCTCATCAAGGGGGAATTTGAAAGTCATGAGCTTCCCTTTCTTTTCTGTGTTTTTTTTTTTTTACCCACTCAGCTCTATTCATATTCTCCTCAAGACCTGACAGCAACACGCAATGGCGGAGCTGGAGGAGGTGCGGAGGTGAGAGGAAATTCTTTAGAAATCCAGACAGGTACAAAAAAAATATAATGAAAAAACTGACAAATACAGGGGGTCCAATGTGAATAATTTACACTGTATGAAGATGAAGATGGAAGAAAAACATTGTGACCTCCTGATTGGTTCCCTTCAAATCAGGTGATACCAATGGGCTGGGAGACACGTGGAGACCTATGATAAAAAGAGCATAAAATTTAATGACTGAGGCAACCACATACGCTCAGCGACACTGTTGTAAATCTTATAAAGCAAATACATGCAAAGATCAATAAATGCAGATAAAAAGTTAATGTGCTCAGTCTTAACCCTGAAAAATGCTCTCAGTGTCTCATTTTTGGCAGTTAACCTGCATACAACTTGGATACCTTCCAAGGGCAATATCACTGCTCAGTATAATTTGTGCTCTTGAGGGCTGGCGTGTGAGTGCGAGTGGATGTGGGTGTGGGTGAGCAGCTGTGCGTCCTTTCATTTTCAAACTTTTTATACATCGGCCCAATGATTCTCCAACATGGAAATTTTTTTGCTCATGTGACAACCATATGGTTTTAAAACCCTAAACAGTGGACATCCACCCAGTCAGAGCTCAGGTGTTAAGCTGCAGGGGAGTGCTCAACCAGGACATGGCCTCATCTTGACTTAACAAACATTAACTATAACAGAGTGTAGGTATCAGTTAGATTGTAGCTTGTTGAAGAAGGGCAGTTATTTCCAGGGTGTCATTGCTCATAACCCTCTGTCCTCTCCAGAGCCTAACTGCTTTCTGCATCATGATTTTGGACATGCCCCTTGAATCTTGCAGAAAGAGTGGAGATTTTCCATGAAGTGTATGTGGATGGCCTGTATTGTCCATGCATGGAAGATTGTTTTTTTTAAAGTGGGCTAATGGTGCAGGGATTTCCAGACACCCCTTCCTGGCAGTCCTCAAACCCCCAACCACAACCCCCAAAGCTTCACAAACCTGTCACAGCATCTCAGCCACAGAGCCTGTAGACCTGCCACCCCACAGCCTGACCCAGCCCGGCCCTCCAAGGGAGCTGTCACCTCACGTATGGATGGGCAGCCATACATCGCTGTCAGGATCAGGGGTACGGCCTGTCACACAAAAACCAGCCCGTCAGAGCCACTTAACCTACTATTTAGGGAACATGCGGGCAAATCTGAGCTGGCAAGGGGCTTGAAGGGCACCCCAATGCCAGTTAAACAGACCTGTTCACAGGGTCCAGAAGATTTCTGCCCTCTGCAGTGTCCTGTTTGCTACCCTGCGTTCAGAAGAAGAAATCCATTGTTCTTGCACCTCCCCACTGAGCGTGCTGTTCTAGCACCTGCACAGGTCAGTGTGACCCCTGAGAGACTGCAGTGACATTCTCAGCTTTCTCCCCATGTCACCCTGTTCCCTGAGCTAAATCATTAGTGCGACGACTCAGCACACTGAAGAAAGCCCATTAAATGTATTGGCCACAATATGTCAGATGGCTCTATTCTTCCTTGACAAAGTTTAGTTTCTTTCTGTATGCCCGCTGGCATTAGATGATGTAAGATGTAAGAGCAATTTTTCAATGTGTAAAAGTCACTGCATGTCAGTGCTGTAAATGATGGGGCTGGAGGTAATGAGCCAAGAGGGATCACAGCGCTGTTGGAACACGCTCCTCTCCACAGTGGTGCATTGCAGGCGAGCAGACTAGGAAACATACAACCAGCATAGGCGTATTTCCTAAAATGCTCTCCACTGTTTACCTCATGGGACAGGATAACCAATCAGCCAGCATGACTTGGTAATTATGGCCCTTCCCCACGTCCTGGGATACTGAATAACTTTGAAGATTACTTTGATCTGTCTGGGTAACCCCTCCCTCCCACCCTCCTTAACAACTATGAGAAGGTATCTCTAGGACTGTCAAAAGGATATGTCAACCAACGATAAACCCCAATATAACTGGCTTGCTTCAGTTACATGACAGTGTGACAGATCTTGGTAATTTCAGTTAAGGCTCCATTCTTCTGTGGAGTCGACTTGCAATGATGTTCTTTCCATACAGTATATTTGGATTTCAAATGCAAACACAAAAAAGAAAGTTGACAGCTGATTCTTGATAATGTCATCTCTTGAATGCATAACACAAGCAGGTTCTAAGAACAACTGATGTTTTTGTGACAATTGTTCAAATGACTAAGCTGCCAGCTTCCCAGTGTGATCTAGAAGATGTGCTAGAGATGAGCTAGGGGTGTCTTCTCAATAAATTTATCCCAGGACAACAGCATATTCACTAATTCAATACATTGTATTAGGCTCACTGAGAGCCCAGTCAAATCAAATGGAAGTGGGTATGTTTGACCTGTGTGTAGAACAACAAAGCATTTCAAATGTTTGCTCCTAATGAGGTCAGTATACATCATTGATGATTCATATTAGAAGGGCTCCCAAGCAGCTTAGTTATGGCAGAGATTTTAGGCACAGACTGAGCCCTGCAGCCTGGGTATAAGCACAGCTGTGGTATCAGCCAACAGTGACCAGGCCATCACAGCAGTAGATATAAGTCAGCTTCATTCCCAGTGAGGGTTGGGGTGGGAATGTTGACAGGATCCCCTCATCTTTTCACTCTCAGTCGCCCCCTATCCTCCATTTGGTAACTGTTCTCCGGGTGCATTTGAAAAAATGGTCATTGTTGGTGTGTAAGCGTTTTGGAGGAATGCACCATTTGAGTACAAGCACAGAGGGTGTCTCATAATAAAATGAGAATTCAAGCTAGAAAAAAAAGCAAATATATTTTAATTTGCATGTTGTAGGCTTGATCTGCATGTTATCAGGATCAAAAGAAGAAATACCAGAATTTCTTCCTCCTAGCAAACAAATGCAAAAATTGTGTATGCGCTCCCCTTTTTTATTTACAAACACAACACAAACAGAACTTGGGCAGCAGGTGTGTTGAATAATTCAGAATATGAACCACCATACTGGGTCACATTGGAGCGGTGCACAGACCACGAAGGTGGGAAAATGGAGACCAGGCCGCTATAAGCGAAATCCATCAATGTGCATTTCACTGCCAGCTTCTTCGTTTCCTCCTCGAGGGAATTGTCGATCTAATGAGATCTGTGTAGATGAAAGAGTTCAGCCGCAAACCTGCTCGCTTCAGCAGTGGCCTTAATTAGCCCATTCTTGTTTCCTATGATGATCTGATTCAGTCCTCGTTAGGGCTGAAGGCCTTGCAGTTGCTTCTGGTGGTCTGATAGTGGCAGTTAATATTAGCGTCACAGTTTTTGAGTCTTTTTCATTTTTGATATGAATATACTGTAACAAAAAGGTACAACTCTTTAATGGTAACTCTTTCCCAAATAAGTAAGCCCTGTTGCTTCACAATAATCAGTTTTTGAAGATGCTTTTTTTCCTACCTGACACCTCTTGTTCCATGAACATTTTCTAACTTCCAACACGTACCATTTTCTGTTCTGTTTATTCTCAGTGAACAGACTACCACTTGCATAGCACAAGAAAGTGATGTGGCAAAAGAGATCCTTTTGTTTACTTGTTTGAAAAGCTGTCACTTTAAAGGCATGTGATATAGACTGTGGTGACAGGGGGAAAGAGTCAAAAATGAATTTGAGCACTTTTTTGTTTAGCATAAACCTCCAAATAATTTTGCCTTCTCTTTGCCTGCATGACTCAAATTTGACAATGCAAGACAATGAAAGTGTTCCTAGCTGTCTTGTTTATGAATGCTGAAAATTGCTAAATTATTTGGAAACAGAAAAAAGTTAGACAAACATTAAAAAGGACAACAAAGATGATGCTCACAAATCCTTTTAATGGAGGAAGACTTGCTGAAAGACCTAACAATTTTTTCTCCATTTTCTTACAAACCACTCATTGACACACTCTCAAAGATTTCCTGCATTGTTGCTCTCTGATTGGTGCCTGGACAGGTAGTGTCTTTGTATTATCAAACAGCCATTGATTGTAAAAAAGCATAGCTCTTATGTAAACATCAAGGTGTAATTCTCTGTTCACTCCAAAGAAAAATTCTGGTTGGTAGTAAGGCTTACATTATTGACTGGAGGGCATTACTGTAGGGCATTTTTCAATTTGTTGGCATAGTTTATCTTTCAGGTGACTAAATGTAAATGTAGTTTGCAGGGCATTAACTAGGTTAGGGGCCTGTGATGCAAGGAGGATGGAAAAAGTGCTTGTTTCTCTTGAACTGCATCAGAGAGACAGAGGAGGAGAAAACCAAAAGAGACAGGGAGTGAGGATAAGGAAAAAGATATAGGAAACTACTTCAGAAAAACAACCCCCACCTAACTTTCACTCTCTCTCTCTCTCTCTCTCTCTCTCTCTCTCTCTCTCTCTCTCTCTCTCTCTCTCTCTCTCTCTCTCTCTCTCTCTCCCTCTCTCCCTCTCTGCCTCTCCAACAATAACTCTAGTGTTGCTGAAACAAACAGGTGCTGGTCAGCCCTGAGCCACAGATTACCTGGAGGCCAAATTTAGGTACCAGAACATCAGAACATTTTGCACTCCCTGTGCTGGAGTTATTAAATTACTTAGTTGAAAATTAAAATCTGTTCTTTTGATACAACAGCTTGAACGCATGGATTTCTATCCAGTACCTTGGAGACACTGTCATTCAGCTGGGTACTGAAATGGAAAGTAAATTGAAAAGTAGCAAACAGACGCACAGACAGACAATGCTGTCTTTGCACCATGGGTACCTGTGTAAAGAGGGAATAAAGCTTGAATGGAAAGAGAGACATAAGGGGAATATCTGAAAAAGGGGGTATAATCTGAAAAATAGACCAAAATGAACATGTTAAAACTGTTATTTCTTCGCCATTTTCACACCCAGCTGGGTAAAAATGTCACGTAGTCGCAAAAGACATAGCACGGAGGACACTGTTGAGCAATGGAATGTGACAATTTTGTTTTTTTTTTAAACCCTGCGACAGGCATGTAAAAGGTTTTCTTCTTAATCCCAAAAGAGCCTTTGCTGCAGCCTCTCTGACATCAGTCTGTAACAACCTCTGTGGCAATGCCCCGTCTGGTCACAAACCCAATGACCCTACTCCCACCCACAGCACTGTCCATTCCATCTAATGTCGCCCCCTCACTCAGTCCTCTCAACAGGAGGGAGGGGGCACAGGGAGGGATCCGATAGATGCCGCAGTTCGTAGTCTTAGGGAGGCATTAGCCCCACTGTAACCCACCCCCCCCCAAGGCCATTCTTTTATGGTTCTTGGAATTCAGATATCTTGCACAGCGATTACAGCAATGTGTTTTAAATCTTGTCACAAGGCATGGCAGGGAGATGTTATTACCTTTCGACCACTAGTAAGATTTACTATTTTCAGAAAAATGAAGCCAGCTGACACAGTTCTGCCTTTCCTGTTCCGAGAAATACGAGCCCCGGGCGTGTGCGCACACAAGATATGTCCGCACATTTGAAGCTTTATTTAACTCTGAGCTTTAAATAACTAAGAGTTCATGACACTGATAACTGCATCAGTTCACAATTATGCACACTGGTAAGATATGAGGGAAATAACTCAGAAGTGACATCACTAAAATGTTTGAGAAACAACGCAGATTCTCTATAGAATTTTTACTTTGAAATGTCTTTAATGCAAGACAACTTAAAAATACACAGAGAAAGGACCATAGGATATATCTATGGGGTACCAGTGTAGCATAGTGGGAAGGAGCAGGGTTTGTAACCAAAAGATTACTGGCTCAATTTCCTGCTGGGGCACTGCTGTTGTACACTTGGGCAAGGTACTTAACACACAATGGCCCCAGTAAATATCCAATTGTATAAATGGATAAAATTGTACTTGCTGGATAAGAGTGTCTGCTAAATGATGACAGTGTAATGTATCTACAATTTGCAGAGTCATCTCAAAAATGCTAGATATGTAGTGCTATGATTACAATGAATTAACTTTGATTCACAGACCATAGTCCGGTATCAGATGCACTAACTTATTGTCAAATTCAGGTTCTTCACACTGATGACCTCTTACTCAGTTGACACTTTAATGTACTTTTCAACTTGATTTATTTTAAATATTAAACATATTCCTGCATTTGCATTTCACTGACTGCACTGTACAATTGCTGTGCATTGATTTGAATATGAGAGATGGTGATGCCAATACAGATCCAAAAAAAAATGCATAGAGTCTCATTGATACATACTCTGTTCCTACCTCTCCAATATCTGCTTCTCTAGGGATTTACACCTGGGAGATGGACACCATTCTGTTTGCTCCAGCCCACTAAGGCATTCCCCTGTGAAAGACCTGGGTCACTGGGTAAGTCCCAACATGTGTGGAAGAGGTCATTTTCTGGTATCTGACACTCTTGAGGATTAAGCATTGTGTGAGACAGACAAGGGGGATAACACTCTGCCATGATCCTGTGTGTGCTCTTTATCCTGGGAAGGGTCTGGGTAAGTTTCAGTCCTGTAGCTCTTCTTCAGCTCCATTGATGGGTCTTGATCCTGCCAATCAAAGGAGACCACAAGAAGCAGTTAATTAAATTGCCTCTTCTGCCCGCAGACCATCGACTGAATGGTTGACTGGGAGGGATGACTTACTAGGGCTTTAGTCTCTTTGATGCAGCACTTACTGGGAAACAGCTCCTTCAGCCTTGTAGACCGAGAGGTGTGAATATATGAGTTTTCAATTTCAAGCAGCTGGTTTCCCTTTAAATCAGAACCAGGATCAGCCTGGCTTTTTTATTTTAAACCTACAGGCATTTATGCAAAGAGGACAAGAGGATTACATGACTGAGCGTGAAACAGAATGACACATTAACATATTATCATAATGCATAATAATGCACCAGCTGGCCAGAGTGTTTGATTTGCATTTTAAATTGAAGTGGCATATTCCTGATTGGTTTGCCTCCACCCATATCAGTGACAAACTGCAGGACATATGATAATCAGCAATGCCCCAGTGGTTCTGTTCCCTGCTGTTCCATAAGTGTTTAATCCATTATTCATGTGCAATCAAGCACTTTCTCACCTCCCACTAAAACATCAAGGAACTGCAGTAAAATTTGACATCGACCGATGCCCCCTCCTTTCAGAACTGAGAACGGCACAGCTTTAAACATGAAATACCCTTTCCAGTGCTGGAGCTGCACTCAGAGATCAGAGTTTGAGAGCTGAGGCAAAATCAAGAGTTGCAGGGAGAGTTTAAGGGCTCACAAGCCAACTAGCGCAAACTCGACAGACTGCCAGTTCGTCTGGACAAATTAACATTTTAGCATCACGTAGGAAGGACATGTTCCATCTTCTCACACAGGTCCTCTCACTGAGAACAAAGTTAACACGGTGTAACAACAGGATTAAGCTTTAAAATTAGTTCATGGTTGCATTGCTTTTATTTTTAATAGTTACCAAAGATGTATGTAATTGCCACTAATTCAAAGATGATGTTCAGTCTCAAAGCATTGGAATTTCTGTTTGAATGTTGTATAACACACAATTTTCCTTACTCTGGTTTGCAAATTCCTCTTCCTTAACAGAGGACTTGGTGAAAGGAATGCCTAACTACTGTGCTGTTGTGTGCTCTGTTTACCTCTTGGAGCAAATGCTTGAATAGCATTTGTTCCCCCAATTTGTGTCACATTGGTACCCCACTAATCCCTCTCATCTCTTATTGGCTCAGGCATGCCTGGTGTTGAACAGTCTATGGGCAATGACTCTGGGCAAAGTCAGATTCTGTGGTCTCCAGTTCCATTCTAGCTACCATATTACATCAACAGCCAAGTCCCAATGATCCCAACTTTGGTTTTAATCAGCTTGATGTAACAGAGCCCTAAGAGGGAGAGAGAATCAAAGACAGGAGCTTGTGTCTTAGTACTTAAAAGAGCTAATTGATTGACACTGTCTCCTGGGGTGCGTTGAAAATGAAAAGCAAACAGACACCCCCCTGTGTAATCTTCCAATTCCTTTGTATTTTTCTATTTTTGATCCCTCATCCAGGAAAGTTTTGTGGTCTCAAAAACTGTAATACCTTTTTTAATACAAGTCTACACCTCCCTGATCCCCTCTGTGGAAGATATGGCACACCTGCCTTTTCAGTAACCATAGTGCCCTGCTGGCAGTTCCTTGTGTGCATTGCGATTGAGGATGTGTCAGAAGTTAATATGGGCAGTAATTATGGTTATGGGTGCAATGGAGGATCTCTCATTAATTATGCAAAAACAATATAATTCATGCTATAACGGGCCAATGCATCTTTCTATATGACCCTAATTACAGCTTGCTTACATTGTACTTCATGACAGAAGCTGGTAGATGGAATTCTTAATCACCAACAGGGAGCTAATTATTGCCTACCTCTTCTTTAGCACTATAATCAGTATGGGTAGTCATTAAAACAAGGGCATTAATTCATGCTCCAGGCCTCCTTGTTCACAATGACTGTTGTATCTGGGTATGTCTGAAGAGGTGGTAGCATTGTATGTTTGAAATAATCAGGGCTTCAGATACAGTGCCATCACTCACTGCTAACACCTGCAGAATAGTAAGTATAAATTGAATACACCACATCCTACTTAGTTCCTGGAGGGCTGCAGTGTTGGCACTCACCACAACAGCTAATGCCTCTGTCACATGGTTTTATTAATAGTATACTTGCATATCTGCTCAGACCTCACATTCTGTTCTTTTTCCTCTGTTCCCCTCCTTCCCCTGACCTATTTAATCATGATGCTTTCTTCATCACTCCTAATGTATATAAGGGCATATCATCAATAATGCAAACATAAAAACACTGAAAAAGAAAAAAAATACTATTTAAAACTTCAGTTATTTCTGATTTTGGTGTTACGCTGTATATTCTTGTTTTAGTTGTAACTGGGCTGTCTTAATCTGGTTTCTTTGAACACAGGCATGGATTGCACACCACTAGACAATCATCTGCTATAAGGGTCACCATGCGTGAAATGTAAGTGTGAATAGAGCGAAAGGTATTTTTGTGCTTCTAAAAATATGAAAGTGACTTAGCATCAAGCCAGGCAATTGATTTCTTTCAGACCCTATGTCAATTTAAAAAATAGACCAACTAATTATTAACTAATTATTGGTAACCTGGATTCTCTATTACTTATTTGAGGATCAAGCTGAAGTGAACAAACATGAGATGATAAATATATATATTTTTTATTTATTACACAGTTTACAGCTACAAAAAATGTCTATTTCTGCGGGTCCAATTCTGGCTCCATCAGGCACTGTATCGGAATGTATTGGAAAATAAGCTAGCAATCTCAGCACGGACTCAGTTGTACCTCAAAGTTAATGCACAAAAAAACAAACAAACAAAAAAAGTGGACACAGATCTAGGTGAAGGCAAGTAGTTGGAAACAGCATATTACACACCCATCAAAGAGTGGGCGTGTGGATGTGCTCTGGTGTGGAGCAAACTCTGAAAAAAATTAGGTGTCTCAGACTCAGTAAAAATATATTGGTACTTGGATCAATATTACACAATAAACTGGAACAACAACAGCACAGAAATGTCAAATTACTGCACAAACTAGAAAGAGGAATTCAGGAACTCCAGTTGTTGCTTCAGCCAAAGCTACTGAAAAGTAATGAAGCTATTGAAAGTAGTGAAAACTGTGTTGTGCAGTATGCGAATATTTTCCTGATCTCAATTTCTTGCTGCTTTCTTGGCAATAATGTTACTGCAATATTTTGAAAAGACTATGAAATGTGTTTTGAGGGAGGTGGGTAAATTATCAGAGGAAGTGTGTCTCATTTCTGCATTCTAATGTATATCACATTGATAAAATCAAAAGATCATTGTTGCCTTTCGTCTTTCAGCCAAACCTATTCAATTTGAATGTGGGTGTCTTTTATTATCCAAATCACAGAGGTAGAGCTCCAAGTGAATCCCAGCAGGTTTCATCAAATTGAAGATAATTATAACACTCTCTTTTTTGGAATTAACCCCTTACCTCCCACTGGCAGGAAAACACAAGGTCTCTTAAGATAAGAAATCGAGCCAGTACTTTACCATGCTCTGCAATCAAAGATCTAAGAATAAAGTTGCCTTTTGGTCAAGAGGTCAAACAAAGCCATGTGTTCTTCCTGTTGCCTTATGATCAGCTTGCATAATTGCAAATAGAGGGCATCCAACATAAAATATTGTGTATTCTGCTGTCTATTTACAGTATACAGCAGCTGGAAGATTACAGACTAGCCCTAACATGCCCTTAGTGTTCATCCATAGTCCAAACCACAATCTATTCTTTCCCTCACGTGTCTTTGGTAATTATTAGCCATCTCATACAGCACAGATCATAGAGCAAAGATCTCTATAAGGTCTCTACAAGTAAAGTAGGAGCACATATGAATTCAAAATCCAGCCTCCTGCCCACACTGTAACCACTTCAGTTTTGAATTTTGGGCAGTTTGGATTCAAGTGCAGCTCCTTGTTGGGATAAAAATGACTTTGATGGTTATGAAAAGATTTAACAGAGAATATTGCAGAGTCAATCATTCATAGTGATGCATATTTAATTATAGTAAAATGGTAAGTTAAAAGTTTTGAATTATACAGTTTATGAACTGAAATCAGGAAAGATATATTTTCTGGCTGGACATAGTGATGATGGGACACTTGCCAGACATGGGATGTCAAAGGACACTTGGAGCTGTTCTCTTAATGATCTGTGGTTTACCTTACATTGACATTTTACATATATAGCGAGTTGTAGATTCAAATTCATTGAACACACGTCGAAAAACAACAGCAAGCATTTGAGAAGAAAATCCAGAGAGAGTACTTGGTTGAAAACACCAAACACACAGCAAGGAATGGCTCTTGCTAGGCTGATTCATAAAAGTTCAGTACATTCAAGTGTTCCAGCCAATGCCTAAATAGGTGAGACATCCCAAAAAACAAGCTGTATGACAAAGGGTAAATGAATCATTTTTTGTGATGGCAGTTTTTTTTGTGATTTCACTCACTCAGTAGGGAAACTTCTAGGGACCCTGTCCCTGGTGGTAGGGTTAGAAGTGGCATTTTTTAAATAAACTAGTTGTAAATATGCTTTAAATATGGACAAATTAATCATATGGAAACTTCTTATGTCTTAGGTCATGCATTCTGTGGCAACAAATTTTAACCAATTTACCCTTCAAACGATATTATTGTTGCTACTCAGGTGTATGTGATACAACATATAACATTTTTATGCACACTCTGAATATAGATAAATAACAAATTATTTGCAAATTTCTGCCAGCAGAGTCTGTTTGTTGTGCCTTTTCAACAGAGAGAATATAAGAAATATTTGATTACATTAATGTTATTAATTTGCTTTTGCAGATATTCTTGTCTAACTAACTTGTCATATCTTGTATTTTCATATCTTATATCTTCCATTTACACAGCTAAATATTTTGAAGCAATTCAGGTTAGTTGCAGGGCACAGTAGTAGTGTTTCCCCTGTAGCCTGAAACCCTTACTAAGATGCAATACCGCCTTTACCACATTCTTTCATTTGTGCTAGTCAATTTTTTGTATATATACTTTTAGAATGCAATATTTACTTAAATTCAATTCTGGTTCATGTCAATATACTATAGCATACATACAGTCATAGCATGACATAACTCAGACTCATTCTGCTCCACTGCGATGCTTTAAAAGAGTTCAAAGAAGCAAAATAATTTAAAGGCAGGGAAAGTGTTTGGTTGGACATTTACAAGTAATCACAAATCTGCTTTTAAGGGATATTGATTTCATCTGTGCTTGCTACACCCAACTAAAAGCTTTCCCTGGGGTTCGTTTCCGTACTTCCCGGCTTTTCCACGAAACCTCACATGACCTTCAAGCTCCAGTTATGTATGCATGATAAATTCTCTCCGTTCTAGATGAGTTTTCAGGGAACAGCCTCAGGCTGCAATTTTGTCAGGGAGGGGACCAATGCTCTCAACATCCTGACATGCAGATACTCTGTAAACCTGGCTGTGTATTCTCACTCACAGAGGACAGAGACAGTCTCCTCACTGCCTGAGGAGTCTGTTTCAGGTGGAATCAGCAGAGCGCAAAGTCCTGACTGCTCATGCACTGTGCCCTCCAGCCTCTTAGCCTCTGCTCCCCTTTCATTTTGGGAAAACTCCCTTTTCCATTCTGACCGGGGCCTCCTTCTCTGGTCGCTCTGTTGTTTTGTGAGACCTGTGTCTCGTTCTGGCTGAAAGCAGGGAGCTATCTTTAGCTCGGTGGGGAGAAGGAGCCACGCTAGCCTCCACGTCTCTCCACACGGCCCACAGCTCACGGCGCTCGGCTGTTACTGGGCAGACTCATCAGCCAAGCACGTGGCCTGCGTGTGTGCTTCTTTTCCTTTCAGAGGCAATGACTCCACTGCCGACTGCTGTAATTTATGCTGGGGGAGAGTTATATCACAAGATGGCTTCCAGGCCCGGTGACACAGCACAAGGGCTTCTATGGTCCCTGCATGTGCCTTTTGATGAGGTAACTGGTCAGCGTGCAGGAATGTGCTTCTATGCTCGCTCTCTCACAGCTAAGGAAGGAGGATCATTAAGGCTGAGCTGTGTGTGTGAGCAAAGTGTGTTTTCTGCGTTTCCATGTATGTGTTGATACAAGTGATTACTGTATTAATGGAAACAGACTTCTCCCCAAACAAAACTGGTACTGTAATGTAACATAATAACACTATAGAACTATCACAGGTACTGTAACACAAAACTGTTATGTCTGTTGAAGACCATCAAGCACAAACTTTTGCCTAATGAAGTCTCTCCAAAGCACAATGTAAATGCATTTCAAAAAGTTTCAGTTGACCCCACAGAGACATGTCAGAGTTTGAAAGAAGCAAGATGGTGTGGTTTTGGTGTGAAAGGTATCTTGTTTTCCTGCCAGTGGCAGACCAGCCAAACCAGTGGGTTTGCTCGTAGCAATCATACAAAACAAAAGCTGCAGTGTTCGGGAGATAGAAGCCCAAGAAGACCTCCACCAGCCCACGAGGGTGTGGACCTGGCATGGCTTGTGTACCCTCCCCCATCCCCAAAACACCCTAACCCTCCCCCTCACCACGTCATCCACCCCCTGACTCCAGAGCAGGACTGGAGAGAGGTTGTGGTCGCAACTGAACTGAAGGCCTCTATTCCAGACTCCTCCAGGCTCCCCCCCTTTTCTCTTTGTTTATCACCTGCTGCTCTGCTCACGTCTGCCCCTCTGTAACAGGGCTGGACTTGGCTGTGTCATCCGTTCCCTCCTCCCCCTGTGAGTCTGCAGATTAAGAACGGCCCCATTGTGTTCAAAGCAACGTGGCTTCCTTTGCTGTACTGAAGCCAGCTGAGGATTAGACTCACCTTCTACCCCCTTTATCCTGCCCTCTCCTCCCCCCTCCATCTCTCTCTCTTCCTCAGAAGGGGAGTATCTTTGGTGCTTCACTAAAACCAGTCATTATGGTAAGGTAACCTGTATTTTCGTTCTCTGGGACATCCTTTTTGAGCTACACAATACACATGAAGCAAACAGGAATTTTCAGTTTGTGTAGAAAGGTGTGAGGGGTTGGGGATTATAGAGGCTAGGTGGTAAAGTAATTCTAGAAGAAAAAAACAGATGGCATTTCCTGGAAACTGCCTGTGTATGGATGGAGATGCGATCTCCTACCTGCTTGAGGCCCTGCTGCACGTTCCAACACAATCAACAGATAATGGCAATAACACTTCTCTCTCTCATCAATAGTTAATGGAGCCTGACAAATAACTACACTGAACGCTACAGTAAATGCTGTCTCTGCCACTGACAGTGTAATAGCAGCAATAAAAAATAATGATCCTGCAATGGCCTCCAGTCCCTGCTTGTGCGAAGGATGATGCCGTCTGGACGGTTTTAATGGATGATGCTGTCAGTACTGCTGTTAATGGAACTACAAGAGACTGCTGGAGGTATAAACCTTGCCCCTTGCTGGCTTTTTTATACCTGATCTCCTTTGGGGAATGACACGATGCAGTGATGGGTGTGGAAAAAAACTAAGGCTAATGGAGACATGGGATGTTCCCTCTACAACCTCCACTTGAAGTGAGGGTGAAAATATGGTATGTCTCCTGGACTCTGTGAACAGCACCTTATCCTATTTCTCATCCTAAACTGAGCAGAAATTCATCCAACACAAACAAATGCACACACGAATGAATGCACACACACACAAGCACACACTCACTCTCCCACTCTCCCACAGAGCTGAAGCCATGCCCAGTTTGGGGGCAACTGCATTACCATGCTAGACATAGAAACTAACATCACAAGGGTGGAAATCCATCTAACACCCTCAAAGGATCAAACTGGGTCATTGGGTCTGTGATGCTAAAAGTGTCCAGGTTTACACAAAGCTGAGAGGGTCTTACATGGCTATTCATGCAATGAGGACCTGCAGAGCTGCAGCAGTAGTGGAGAACACTGACTATGTTACCGTTATCTATGGCTTATAAGATAGTCCTCTTTAGCAAGGGGACGGCTCCACTACAAACCCAGAGGTGCTAGAATTTGTGAGTTGTCAACGTATATACTGTCAGTGGCTAAGCAATTGGATGATGTCATTAAGATAGACATCAAGGCACCTACTTGTGTGCTGTGGTATAACCTTCACCTCAGTGGAGAACCAACACTAAACAAACTGAACAAGGCTGCTATTTCCACCAGAGGTAATGAGATTGGCCATGTCCCAGAGGATGTCTACAATGGAGGCTACAGAATGTGTCGTCAGAACATGGATTCCCTCAGGTGATGGGTTCACGGAATGCAGATTACGTGGCAGAGTCAAAAGCCCCTGACCTGGTCCCTTTAGACGGGGTGATTTTCTCTAGTGGCAGGGTTATGTCAGCGATGATGTTATTATTCTCAAAGGAGAGCCCACTGGGTGTGTATGAGCTCGTGTGTCCACATGAGGAAGCATTCACCATGATCCCCAGTGCACTTTGTCGCTGTGTCCATGGGAACATTTCAGATGTCTCAGTGAGGCACTTGGGAGAAAGACCAGCTGGGCCCCAAACAGACACCTCTGGGCCAAAACACACCTCATATCAATTCATTTCATGTGCGGGAACAATGAAACTTTGCTAAATTCCAACTTTATGTAATCCCAGCCATTCATTTGTCCATTTCAATTTCACTCTAAATGTATCATTTACATTTACATATTGTATTGACTCCTCATGGCTTTTTGCTTGTGTTGTACTCTACCTCACTTGTGAAACACTTTGGATAAAAGCGTCTGCCAAATGAATAAATGTAAATGTTAATAAATGTAACCATAAATGTATTATTATTAGTAGTAGTAGCAATAACAGTGGCAGTGGTTATTGATTTATTTCAGCAGCCACATTTACAGTGGATTACACAGCTAACTTATTTGGCAATTTGCTTCATTAGGTAGGTTTTTGGCACAGGTCATGCAATCCATTAGTATTAGTGGGAACTCTTATCCAATGTTGTCTGATTGTTCTTATTTTAAATGACGGGATCTAATGGATGGATTTCCTTGCCTGGCCTCACAACAGCAAAAAAGATCCTCGCTCTTTGCTGGCAACCTCATATGCTTCCTCTGCAATATTGGATTCCCTACTTTTAATATCTCATCCAATTAGAACTTTCCACAGCGAGAGCATGCAGTGCCAAAATGCAGAATGAGGGTTAGCTCCACTGCTGTCTCAGCTGTAAAGCCTGTGATTAGTTTATAAGTTTTCTTCTTCCTCTTGTTCATTTATTATTGCTTCTCTATATTTATTTCCATATACTGCCAGTTAAAGATCCTAATGTCTCCGATCAATCACAAAAAAGCCAATAGATTTGTGAGGTGTGGGAAAGGTTTTCTTAGAAATAATCAGCATTTCTTTTCCCTTAAAGTGAGAAACTAGAGACAAACTCTTTCCAAGATCAGTTTGGAGGCTTCATAAAAGTGGATATATGAAAAATGTTTGGGTGTTTTTCTGCTACATACCATGGCATTCCTTAATGTTGTGATACACATGTAATGATGACTTGGATGTCAATAAATCTCACTTTTGCTAAACTATGGTGGCTCAAGTGAGATCTAGTGACAAATACAAATACACTACTCTAAGGAGATGGAGGGATGTGTCCAGGAGTGGTATTAACCCTGTAACTATGACAGGCTTCAGGGAGGGAGGGATAGTCCTGCCATATGAAGGATAGACAAGAGATGTAATTAATGCTACTTAAATAGAAACTTAATCATATATGTGAGCACTTGACATCCATTTTATTTGTGAATAACCAGTTCAGATGATATATGCTGATTTGCCTTCTACATCACAGATTAAACATCCTATCAAGTTTGTCTGCCCAGTCTGTATTTGTTGGTCATAGCTAGCTGTTTCTGGTCTGGACTCTAAAAATAAACAGTCTAATCTAAATGGGACAAATTAAAAGCAATATATGGTGTGTTTTTACATAGCTATCCCCATGTAATGATGACAATGACATGGTCAGTGGTGCACTGTGTGTAGTGTAAGACGTAATGTAATACAGTCATTAATCTGTTATAAAAGGAACAAGGTTACTGCTTTTCATTAACATGTAGATGCAACATGGCGTATTGTGAATGCCTCTACTGGCTCTGTCAGAGCTATTCAAGTAGGGAAGAAGGTTGCCATGGCTGCAAGCCAGTCATTTGCTATTGATGCTGTTGTAACTACAAGCAACATCTAACCTGAGTGAAAGATATTCATCAGCAGATTTTTCTTCCTTATATCTATGATGTCAGATCCATCTAGACCCCACTGAGCACAGTAGGAGGGGATTTGGTCTAGACTACCAAAAGATGGTCTGCAGCTACACAGTCTGACTCACTTTTCATCTGTTCCCATCTCGCACTAACAGACAAATACACCATGATCCAGCTCCTCCCAGAGATGTGACAGGGCCTTTAGAGATCGTGCCCATCCATGTTGGAATTCTGTTTCACAGAACATGGGATTGACTTAACAGGAAAAGCAGGTGAGAACATCCCAGAAAGACAGCATACACAGGCGCAAACTGCTTCCTTTAACCGTTGATCGCCACATCTTCCACTTTATCCATTAATCCTCGGACTGCAGGAATTTTTTTCCTTCGAACACAAAGACACGTAATTGCATGCACAGGCTTGACCGTTTCAATAATTCAAGCGATGACCTGTCATTGCAAATCCTTTAGTGGACAAGAAGTGGGAAATGCGCCTTTTACTGGCAGAATATATTTGCAAGCATGAGCATATGCCTCTCTCCCCTGCAATGCAGTAAACTCTCTGAAACCATTAGGAATCTACAGCAGCAGACAGCTCTGTCTGCTCTGTTCTGTTCCCACTATGGCTTTTGAAAGGGACCCAGGAATGTTTTAGAGGGTCTCATCTAGTTTTTTTTTCTGCATTCACTCCTTTGATTACATATTCTCATCTGTCATTTAGCTGTACAGCAGAGAGCAAGCCCTGCAACAAACAGTGAGCCGCAGCAGCCCGATCACAGTGTTGCGACGTGTCTGCCCCAGCAGTGAATAGAATGAGAAATTACATACACTGCTGAGTTCAATAACTGTTTTTTTTTTTTTTTTTCCGAGAGCATTCTTGCTTTATGCATGATGATGACCTAGCTGCCGCATAGCCCATCGACGACCTACATACTCAACAGCAGACGCGAGGAAGGGAAAAAGGGGCCATTTTTATGATAAAAGCCAGAGGCGTGAGAACCATATGCAAACGACACACTGAGTACAATGTAAATATTTGGCTAGTCATCTACAAATATGTGCTCCCACCTAGAATTGTATGTTTATTTTCACCCAATTCACCCAATTTGGAATCGCTAGTTATATCACAGTAAGCTTGTCTCTTCACACACCCCGTGTGCTTGCACAGGAGCACCAGCACAAGGTGAGCGCAATCCTGTCCTATACTAGGATGCAACCAGTGGCTACTTTTTACACTACAAGTCCCACAGTGCACCACAGCAGGGTACACAGCGATTGGAGGATGAGCACACTCCTGCTGGCGTCACCAAGGAACTTTAAAGAGGCCTCATGCTGCCATTAAAAGGCACCACCGCAGAGAAGTGAGGTAACTCTGGTCATGCCCGCCACCCTATCCCCCAGCAGGAGGACGCCATTGTCAAAAAATGACACAGTTTGAAATCCACATCACAGGGATCATGTTGCACTTGAAACAAGCACCTCAATTGTCTGAGCCACTTGGGAGCCCCTAGGAGGATCAAACAAGTAGCTCATTAATCACCGATCAAAGCTATCACAGAGGCATGCTGGTTAATAAAATGGTCATTCTTTCATGGGTATCATTTTAATAGTAGTATTAAGTAGTTTGCAAATTATAAATATTTACTTATTTGTCATTTTACATGTTAGATTGTAAGATTATTTAAGATTATTTATGTAAAATGTAAGATTATGTACGATTATTTTAATTAGTAGCAAAAATACATGCGCATTTTATGCATGGATGCACCTATCCATCGGAAATAGGAGGCAAGCAGAAGAAAACATTCTCATGTCCGTCCGTAATGATAAACACTGAGGCCACAGGCTGGGAAACTGGTAACTAATTACAAGCCTGCAGTCTCACACTCTATTCAGCCCTTGACCCGGTTCCAGAAACCCACGTGTTGTTTTCCTTATGTGTTGCCGTGAGAAACATGGTGCTGCCGCCTTCAAACTTTGCGCTGTGGGTAAACAAGGGACTAACAAGGAGGACTGAACAGTCCTCTTTAGAGAACCGCGGATTCTAAAGCAAGAGCACACAAAGCTCATTAAGCCTGCCAGTGGTGGATCGGAGCACGTACACACACCGCTTATGCAGTGTGTGTCCCTCAAATAAAATGTTGCTGATTTATGGTTTATGACATGACTTCATTGTTTTATTGTTTGCGTATTTCACGCACGTCTTTTTGCGGGTCAAAGTACAGAACATAGCCCAAAATCTGATATTGCATGCATACAAATGAAAGTGTAGTGAAAGCTTTGACAGGTAATGATTGCTGAAACAATTTAACCATTACCTGCAATGCCCTAAAGCTGAAATGGCATTTGGGTCAGTTTACAATAAAGAACTAATTCAGTGTCACAGTCCATTGTCATAGTGAAAAAGTGCAGAACAGTTCCAAGGGGACCCATTTCTCAGAGGGAGGTAACACACTGACAAATAGCCAGTGGTAGATGACTGCAGGGCATGGAGAGAAGTGTGGGGAGTTAAGGTTTTATGAGTTATACTTAATCGATTTAAGATTTTTTTCTCTGCATGTGAGTGTATTTTAGGAAGTGCTAGATTCATAGAAAGAACATGAGAGAACACCCCTATCAACCATGATGTTTTCCAACATTTAATACTGAAGAGGCACACGTGGTGATCAAGATTTTGATCTGAGCATGAGATTCGTGCAATTATGATTATGATGCCACTGTACATGCATGAAATCTCACTGTCCCATTTTAGTTGTTATGCAAATATATACCCACAACATGCAGCTAGCACTGTGCCAGACAAGTTCTTAGTTCGTGCGTTGTGGGTGCAACTCAGTGGCAGCATACTTCCGTCTTACCGGAATTGTTCCAGTAAGTACAATATCCAGAGGGCTTCTAGACTGTGTACAATGCGAAATGTACACACTATAAGTGGCCCTTGAAATGGGCATCTGCTCAGCAACCAAAAACGTTTGGTTATGCAACATCATCCAAGGATATGTAAATGAGGCAGTGACTAACAATTATGTAATACAATTTACATACCGTGGGCCTGCCAAAGAGTCCCTGTTTTCATGTGCTGATTAATATTAGGATAGGAGGTCACTGTAAAGTGTATGTGGAGAATTATTCAAGGGCAAAACTAATTGAATCTTTAAAATCAGATGATTTGATCATTTAAGAGGAATACATGGTCAGGAAAATGTTTTTATTCAAGGTTTTATTTAGGTCAGCCACAACCTCCTTCATATGTCCTCCCTAAAAGGGATCAAGGAATTGCACCCAAACCTTGAATTATAAATGATATGATATCATGACCTTGTATGAGCTGTGTGAAACCCTATGACTGAACTAACAGAAATTTGAACAGAACCCTTATAAAGTACAATTTAGTCTACTGATGTCTAAATTCAACTGGAATCTGCCAGAACATTAAGGAATGTAGGCCTTATTAAGGAAAGGGGTGAGCCAGAGAGAGAGGAGAGCTCTGTCAGAAAGCTGTTTATGAGTCATGACATAGTATCATAGAGAACCAAAACATACCTTGGTATATGACCATCAGCTGACCCTAATATACTCAAACATGTGCAAACTCTGATATCATATGGCTCGGGCTTCACAGCTTATTGACTGGAGGATCAGCTGTCAGAGACACTTCTGCATAGTGAGCAACCAACATCAACACCACCCTGGCAGTCAACACCAACACTGCGCTGCAACTTGTCTCCCCAGCACGCCCCAGGCCCAAGCTCTCGCTGACACATTAACTGGGTGATCGAGCCACCTCACCTCACCTCTCGGCCGGACCTGATCATACAGGCAGGTGAGCATGCCCTGTGTGCACTCCTGGAGAGGTAGTATATGTTGTGTTGAATGTCTTCTCTGCCACACTGGGTGAATGAAGACAGAGGACGGCAGGATTGTGGCAATGTGTGAGGTTCAGCGCAACACACAGGCAAGCCGAAGCAAATGGTAGAAAACAGCACCATCTGTAGCTGTTTTTAAACGCATACCACAGCCCTGTATAGTCTTCAATAGAGGGATTACTAGAATGACTCTTGGTTATCCCGCTCTGACACCACATTAAATCATACCAATCCATCTGTCATCCAGAGGATTGGGCTGCCTTTACTGAAGCCTTAACTTCACTGAGGGAAGTAGTTCACTGCCATGGCCAAAACGGCAGGCCACTGACCCTGGGTCAGCCACTGCACTTCACATCAACAACCCTGGATGGAATTCCACAGCATGTCACAATACTTCAGAGCATAAGCAGATCCAAGGCACCAAAAGTCAGAGTTCAACGACTGTGTTGTGAATGGACACTGTGGTCAAATGCCTATCATTCCCAGAATGCCTTATCAGTGAGGGGGTCAAACAAGATGAACAAGGTGTTACGGACTTAGCTTGAGGAATGCCATTGCTGAGATAACAAGGCATAAAATGAAAGCTGACTCATACTTGTGCTCCACCCAGAGAGGTGGTTCTGCCAACATCTGATTCATGTAGAACGCAGAGAACCCACTTCTGGATGTAACTCTTTGGCAGTCAGATCCTGATTTTGATTATTGCAAAATCTTACACTTGTTTTTTCTTGAAACTACTATCAGTGACATTTCATATTTTAAATGCACATTACATAATGTGGTACAAAAATACATAAATAATGGACACATACATCAATACACATTTACAGTGTATAATTATTTTGTTCCACATAGCTGAATATAATTTATCACTAAATGACTAATATGATCATAAAACAAACAAGGTTTCAAGGGACAGTTAACCTCTACTGGTAAGTACTAGTGAATACATACCAACCAGTTTAACAAAGAGACAGACTAGTTTAGATACAGTTTTGTACATTTGTATCTGTGTAAAAGATGTGGCCGTGATTCCACTGGTCCCACCATGCTTTGAGAGCAGTGAGAGTCCCTGAGTCTGCATTAGTATTCTGCGGTATCTCATTGCAGGTTAGGGCCTGAGCAGCACCGTCTGTGCAGGCGGTCCCCACGCTGCCGCCCTTTCCTTCCACTGAAGACGCACTGTCACCAGGGAGCCACCGTGTCACATTCCGTAACCACGGTGCTACCGGAGACACTGCAGGTTCTCGAGGAGACTGCAAGAGCCCCCAGACGGGAGAGAGGAGAGCGTAGGGAGGCACTGAGCAGAGCAGCTCTCTCTACCCTTGAAAGCAGCCCCTGCTTTCTGCTAGCAGATCTAAGATGGGATGAACCTCATTGTTTGTGTGGCTGGTTCATACAGGCAGTCAGCAGCAGCTGGTGGGGTTAGGTAAGGATAGGTAACTAGAATTTTGGGAAATTTATGTCTAACATCCAGCCAGAAGTGTATGAAATTTCACATTTCTGTCACTTCTATTATTCCATGTGTATTTAGGGATAAAACATATGGTGTGTGTGTGTGTGTGTGTGTGTGTGTGTGTGTGTGTGTGTGTGTGTGTGTGTGTGTGTATGTGTGTGTGTGTTTAGTTTGCATGGACCTGCCTCAACAGCATGTCTGAGACCTTCTGAAAGGGTGCTGCTGCAGGGAGACGTTTGAGGACACAGTATACGTCTCAGCACAGCTCTTTAGTGACAGCCTCACGACAAACTCTCGTCAGGTAGTACAGTGGAGCAAAAAAATTATTGCTGCTCGGTTAATTCACAGAGCGGGGACTGCGTCAAGCAGTGAAAGGGAGCGGAGGAGGCGGGGTGAAGGGAGCTGAAGTGTTGAATCTGTTTTCCGCTGCAGACGCATAGCGAAGGAATCAGGCCACAGGTGTGTAAACACGGGATGCCGGTGGCACAGTTAGCTGATTCAGTCGTACAGACCTGGATAAAGTAGTCTCCACCAAGGTAAACAATACCCAGAATGAACCCACTCAGGGGCCGGTGGAAAAGATGGAGATGATAAAAAAAACTGATAAAAAGAGAATCCTTGATGACATAAAACTCCCACACAATTTCTTTCCACAGCAGCTTCATCATGCCTGTAATCAAAAAGATTAGACTTCACCTTGGCAAGTGTGTGTGTGTGTGTGTGTGTGTGTGTGTGTGTGTGTGTGTGTGTGTGTGTGTGTGTGTGTGTGTGTGTGTGTGTGTGTGTGTGTGTGTAAGTAAAGTGAAATGGACAAAAAAAAAAAGAAACCGTGAGTGGGGCTACAGTGGTTTTTTGAAATATGTGTTGATATACTAACACTCATTGAACTGAAAGTGAGAAACTTTTTTTGGCAGGGATTGTTCCACCTTTTATCTCTTGCAGAACAGATAAGGATTTGTATACACACTCACACACACGCACAGGCACATTGCCGAAACGCTTCACCTCTCACTTCCTTCAGTGATGGTGCCGTCCCTGATTAGAATGTCCTTCTGTAAAGTTCCATTTGGCATTTCTGCCCGTGTTTTTTTTTTTTTCAAAATTTGACGGTGACAGCTCCGGCCTCACTCCACCACATTCCTGTCCCTCCCTGCTCCATCCTTTCCTGCAGGGCCGCATTCTGCACATTCCTCTTACCCAATCCACGTTACGAGCGCCCAGTCTGGTTTAGACTGATCGCAGTGAAGATCACCTCAACCTTTTCCACGTCCTGACTGAAGCATCTTTGTTATGTTCATTCACGCTTGCTTCCCTTGGCCCGCTAGGCATGCCTCCTCCAGGCTCCGTCTCAACATCTACTCATCGGTGTTTCTAAATATACCCACTCGTAAGTCACCGAGACAGGACAGTTTGTCTGTTTTTCTACCGCTGTTGTTGTTGGCAGCAAACTTCCCTGTAGCAACATGTTGCTCTGGGCAATTGCTTTTCTTATATTGTGCTAGAATATAGACAGAACGGCTGGCAGTTAACCCACTGAGCTCCTAAGTAATAAGTTCTGTATTAACCTCCAAAATAAAGAATTCATGAGACCTTGATCCTGAGAAAGAAAGTATGCAATTAATACTGCTATGAGGCATCCAAAAATGACAAATATTGGCAGTGTCATGAATACCTTTAATCCCATTTACCTTAAATAAATTTACCACAAAGACAACTATTCCCTACAACCACTAACTACAGTCCGTAATATTGTAAACTACATAGTGGTCTGTAAGCTTGTTTTCCACATAGACGCACATAAGAAATTATATGTTGTATCAGTTGGTATATGCAATGTTACGCAATAATCAAAAGACTCTTATGTTGAATGTGTACATTGTAAAACTACCATAGCAGGTTGAGTGGAATAGCATGTTTTATACCTGCATGGCGTGTCCAATCAGTGTTCCAGTAAAGCTCGGATTGCTGTGGCAGATGAATGTCTGCGGGGGATAAAATTGGCCTGGATCATATGCACCCCTCACCCTCAGCCTCCAAAGCTCATTCCCTCCACATATGAGCACCCTCCCTGAGTCTCTGACCCCATTACCCCCTTTCCCAATCTGCCAGAGAGCAGCCAGCGCAGAGTACATCCTCCCCCCGTCCCCTCCCTTCCCCCGTTTTCCGCCTACCCAGCCATGCAATCAGGAGGAACCTCAGACACAACAGTCGAGAGGAAACAAAAACATATCTCCAAAGCCGAGCAGATTAACATGGAAGTGGCAGTTCGTGGCAGAGGGGTATTTTTGTCTCCGATTGTTCATAAACGTTCTTGAGTAAACCTCCGGGGACCGCAAGGGAGTGGTGCAGTGTTTGTTGGAGCTGCATGAAAAGCTAACCTGTGCAAAAAAAATCACATTTTTAAGGCACCTGCTCACAATCTGCAGCACTCCGAGTCCCATTGAGGGAAGAACAGCAGCCTTTTGTCGAAAGCAATGCGGCTGAACTGTTTTGCAGAGTTCGATTGGTATTCAAGTGCTTTTCTGACCCTTTCCCAAGCGGTTTGAGGCTATCAGAGAGGCCAAATTGTTGATGGAAAAGACATTTTACATTTATTCTGATTGAATGCCCTGAGGCGGCATGTTTTCAATTACTTTCTCCTGACAATGAAAAAGTCTCCACGTTGTAAACACATGAAACAATAATTTGTGTTTTAATCGCCAAGCTAAGAATAGTTATCTACACTGATCAGACTAATCTCTTTGCAACATTCAAGCAACATATTCAAACATATTCCACTGATCTTTTTATGGGGGTACAAAGGCAAACTGCTATGACATGAAATGAGCAATATTACAGGCATATGGAGCAAGAATTCCCAGAAGGCCACAGGAGAGCAGAAGGCCTGTCTGGGGGAGGGAGGTTAAAGGGCGTGGGCGGAGTGGGGAGGGGAGGGATGGGGGCAGTTGAAGGGGAGCGCCCAAAATAAACACGCAAAAGGCAGAGGAGGAAAGGCATTGACCTTGAGCTTGCAAGCTGACACTTGTGATAGCTGGATGAAATTGGACATCAGACATGCAGCGGCAAAAGGATTATTTGTTCCCTGCCCTCACAGAGAGCTCGAAATTGATTACTGGTATCAGCCAAGTGCGAGATGAGTAGTGTTTCTAACATTCTCCCACAATGAAGATTCATAATCAAAAAAGATATATTGCATACCCCTCAAACCCCCACTAGAAGTAAAACCAGTTTCCTTGGGCAGGATGTGCAGATAATGATTTACCATATGGAAGAAGAGACCAGGGTGGAAGGAACAAGGAAGACAGGAACAATGATGATCTCTCAGGACTGGCCACAATTGGAAACAGACGCACGGTAACATGAACAGGAAAAAATTACGTTATGGAAAAACAAAGAAACTGCATCCGTGTTTGCTGGGGTGCGTTTTGTATTGTATTGAGTTTTGTTTGTTTTTTAGTAGTCCTTTAACAAAATGGACAGCAGCACAGACTGTTGAACGCTGAGGTTTGTGGTGAGTTCTCCTCACTGCTGTGAGGCTGGGTGGGGGACAATTGACTTGGCAAGGCTTCTCAGGATCAGAGAGGTGACTCCATCTGGCACGGTCCCCCTCACCACATCACATCTTTCGTCATATGCTGCAAATGGCAAACAGACCTGGGTCTGAATGACGTCTGCCTCAAAAATACGTATTTGTGCCCTTAAAATATCCTTCCATATGCCTTATTTTCCTTGGCAGATGCTCTGTAATTGCTGGTCTGGGCTATTTTTGGGCTCAGCTTTCCCTCTTTTGGAACCGCCGGCCCTGCTTTTCCCATTTTCCTACCTTTTTTTTCCCTTTCGGTGTCAGCGCTAATTCTAAAAGCAGATTTGCAGGCAGCCCCACTGCGCCATTATCCCTGTTGTAATTTTAGAGCCTTTCCAGACTGCATCTTGGCTGTAATTGAATCAAGGTCTTGTACTTAATCAGGCATGTCCTGCCAAATGATGGTCTAATCGACGGAAAACGCAGCGAGAGTCACTGCTTCTGACGTGTGTGTGTGTCTTTCTGTCAGCCCCACTGGTTAAACACTACGCATTACTCCATTGATAAAAAAAAAAAACCTTAAAAAGATGACCTATAGTCCCTTCCATATTCATTCATTCATTAAAAGAAACATGCTATAAAATATAGCTACATATTGGATGGTATTTGTCTGCTTTAAACATTTTAAATGTTATTTTTAATCTTAATAGCATTTCCACAGAACCTTGCACGTCATACGGACACTTCCCATCAGCAACATGACGTACGTCTGATCTTCGCATGCGAATTAAGAGCGCAGGCAGCCAGCAAACCTGTACTGAGGAACAACAGCACGTTGTCCCTGGCTCGAGGCAACAGCCATCACGTCATCACTGACAGACACTGAGAGACATTGCAAGATCTCTCGGGTGAAGTTCCTGGCCAGGGAGGAGAACTCCCACATTAGGAAACAAATTAGCCAGTCGGATCGCCGTGCATGTCTCCATCTATTTGCGGCCACAGTCTCTCACAGGGTGTCCCGCTCACAGCAGTCCCCCTCAGGTTCCGCGTCGGGCAGAGCGAGGAAGTAAATAACACCGAAGCAGGGGAGGCAGGAACAATAGGAGTCTGTTCAGCCCGGAGCAGACACACACACAGCTGCTGCCACAGGCTGAGAGAATAGAAACTCCACTTTGTGGAGAAAGGTGACTCAAACACAGTTCCCTGTACACTAGCAGGGCAAACCAGGTGGACGCCGGCTGCTCTGCTTTGCTCAGGGGCATCATTAAACCTGTTTCTTAAAGGTCAATCACCATGGCTATGGCCTAAGTTTAGTAAAGGTTGTGTCACACCTGCGGAGGGGTGTTAGTTGGGGGATGTACCCACACTGTGGTCCACAGAAGTTCCAAAAGGTCCCTCAATTTTTACCTTGGCGCTTAGCCCGCACCAGATCAGGCAGAGAATGTACTTTGCCACGTGGGGATTACCTGTGCAAAGGGTTAAGGACTCACAATCAACCTTCATTTTTGCTTTGTTCAGCGGACAAAGGGAGTACAGCAGAGAGGAGAGCAGTGGCCTCCCAGTCTACTGCCTGGGCAGGAAGGACACATCAACAATGTTTCCTCTATGAGCAAAATGAAGAGGGGAGCACAGAAAAACAAGACTGAAATAAATACAGTACCATTCATTCTGGACTTGAATGCAAAAGCAGAGCCAACAGTGGGCAGAGGTCTTTGCAAAGATAAGGAGACAAATGTTGCATCTCCTCAGGAAGGCCACTGCAAGAGACCCCATCTCTTTCCCATCTGCAGGCTCCACCCTAACCCACACAATGCACATGTTTTGATGGAGCTACCTGGAGAGGTTTATGGGTTTAGCGGCCAGCTGTAATTACACAGCAGCCCAGAGAGAGAGAAAGAGGTAGGTGTGAGTCAGGGTTTCATGTTTATATCAGAAAGGGGAGCGTGTCTCCACAGGACTGATCTGCAGGGGATGTTGAGGGGAGGGATCTGAAACTGAGCAAAACAATGGCAGGCTGTTGAGCTTGTGCAAGTCTTTAATTATTCGCACTTCAAGAAGACGACTGCCCATTTAATGACCACTCCCACCTAAAAAAGAGAACAAACTTACAAAAAAAGAAAAACAAAAAACAAACCTGAATCTTGTTATGACGGTGCCACTGGTGCCAACTATCTCTGAAGAGCCACATCTGATACTGCTTTTTTGCCCTTGAATGAAGTCTTGCCTGCAGTTTATAAAAAGGACTGGATGTTGAAACTGATAGCGTACAGCGCAGATTCTGTTTTTGTCTTTCCCCCCTTTTGGTTGGCCTCTCACTTTAGTTGTGCCATAGAGGAGATGTGGAGGAGATTTGCAATCTGTCCTTTTTCGCAGGCAGCATTGAGACACTTCTCGCACTCCCAGGCTCTCTGTTACTGTGAAGGACCACTTCAGCAGAGGCCCTGTTATCACAGACTCTCAAACCCTTTCCCTACCCCATAGACTGGCAACGCAGGCATAGTGTCAAGTGCTCACCAACTGGTAGACGGGCTGAGCTACTTTGAACTTCAATAACTTTGAAAACTCAAAATGTGATGAACATGTGATTATGATAACTGAAATGGTTGGTTTAGCAAACATCCTGAGGATGTGTTTGTGCGGATTATTTAATACTTCGAAAATTATTCACTGAGAGACATGGCAATACATTTATTATGTACACCATCTTCAAAATTAGCAGTCCAGGAACACCCCTGCAATGTGAATATATAATAGCTGGCAACTGTAAATGCTTAGGTAGCTTGCTGTGGTACATAAACAAAAAAATAAATGAACAGATAGGTAGATAAATAAACAAATAGCTAAACTGGAGCTTGTGTAATTGAATCCCTGAGCTTTCCCATCTGTGTCGATCTTGAAAGAGCGAGCAGATGTGTCCGCGAGGGTGTCAGTGGGGAGATGAGCCCAGTCGGACTTGGACAGGATCTTCCTTCACACTGTGATTTACGGGAGGAGGAGAGCCAGTCCGGAGGTGCCGAGTCCCTTCCTGGGACGGCGAGATGGTTACCCGGCCAGCTCCCTCCTCGTTCCACACGCGGAGCCTCCCAAGAGCTGGGGCCACAGGCAGCGGAGTCACGTGGGCCTCGGTCGACACGAGACACCGCTGCTCTCTGCACTGGCTGCAGAGGGGAGAGAGAGCTGAGAGTCCCTCTTCCACACACACACACGCACACGGAGCACAAAGAGCTGTCACCCGCATTGTGCGCTGTTAATGACCAGGTTGAGATTCCTGGCAGTGCACTCAAATTGCGGGTGGTAGGAATGATTCTCTCTGGTGATGTGTCAATCAGGGAGCGGAGAGACAAAGAGAGGTGTTGTATTTTTCATAGGGCCAAGTGGCAGTTAGGTGTGCACTGAGCTCTTATGAGTGCCTGTGTCCTCCCAACAGATAAAGTAAATTATAAAGAAACACAAAGAAAATTGACAAACTGTCTTTGTTTGTCTTTGGTTTACAAGGTGGGAAGTGTTGTGAGTTTAGAGAGCCCCAGCACCTCTGTCTTGTGAGGATGCCTATTTGGACTTTTGGCATTTCAGAGCCTTGTGGCAATAGAAGTATGGGTTTGTCATTTTTGTGTAGTCACCAAATTTCATTGTGAACGTGTCATTTGGTGTTCTACTTTGACCTTTATCCTACTTCTGTTGTCTTTATCTAGGTGGACTGTGATCTATTCCTTGCTTTGCTATAACTGAAACATGATTGGGCCTATGACACACACAAACATTTTTTACTTGACTTTGATTGGGAGCTTGATTGTAGTCTCCCTCATCATGAAACTGAACTGTCCTGCGAGCTGCAACATGAAAATTGCGCTCACCTCAGTGTGTGTCGTATGGGCCAAGAGTATATTGAGGTAACATATCCTCCATGCTTACTGAACTACTACACTGAGAGGACTTGCCTATCCTGTTGAACACTACAATGCACACTGATCCAGCCAAGGGCTACGTCAGGATAAATATTGACTTTTTTATTCAGCATAGCAGAATAAAGTGCCAGATCTGACCCCCATGGCATTGTGACTGACACATATACTCTGACTATATGGCATACCTATTCAATTACTTTTGTTCTTTTGTATAAATAAGTGTGGAATCATCCATTTTCATTGCTTATTTGCTGAGGGTCATCCTGGGTCAGGATAAAAAATGGACTGTTTGACTTGCTTAGAATTATATGCATTTGGCAGATTGATTTTGCAATACCGTCATTTCCATTGACCTTTGTAAAGTCATTTATTGCAGATGTTTAATTGGTTTAGTTGCACAGGGCATGCATATAGTTTGTATTCAGTTCAGCCTCCAGTTGAAGCAGGTTTGTCAGACAACAGAAGTCTAGGGGGAATATTTGTTTTGACGTGTTTCGAAGAGACAACTTGGCATTTGATAGCTATTGACACATGCAAACAGAATTCCTGCCTGGTATCACAATGTTTGGCTTCTGTACTTCCTTCCAGGATAAGCCTAACAGCTGTGTGATGTTTTTACTGTGAAAAATCCAATGCCATTTTTCTGCCGCATTTAAAAACAATTCTCGGGCAGTCAGTAGCAAGTGCTGGTGTTATTATTTTTATACTTCCAGAGATTTAATGAAGCCTGTTTGCCTTGTACCCATTTAATCTCTTGAAATGATGGCCCTGGATGTGATCTGCCCAGATGGGATTCAGGGTTATAAAGATCTCAAGAATGGAGACTAATTACATTTATTGATTGAGCATAATCAGAAAACTCTGAGCACCAAATTAGAACACTGCCAAAAACAACAGCCTACTTTGTTGTCCTTTCTGTGGAGAGCAGTGAGTTCCTGCCTGAGGTTTGCTGTTATGATCGCATTTGTGTAATCCGCCCATTTCATTCCCCATGAATAATATCTATAATTAATGTTAAGTTATGTCCCATGAAGCAGACTGTGTTTTGCATTCTGGTCTATGTATACCATTTCACAGTCAGCAGTGAGCTGCACCTGAGTCACTTTTAAGAAACATTGTCTAACTGGGAGGACTGAAAAGAACAATACCTTCTACCAGCCTCTTAATTTAGTAGAGAGACAGGAGAAGGCTCAGGTAATACAAGGAGCCTCCACACATATGTATGTGTATTTTCTGTACATTAAAATGTGTTTTGGGTAGGATCACACTGTTATTGTCTCCATTATCTCTTTCTGTTTCTGTTTCTCTTCCTTGGTGGATAACTTTGTTTGAGTAGCTGTAGCTTTCAGTAGTTCATTTCATTGAAGTAGTTCAAACATTGATGCGTTGTGGAACTGTCTTAAGCTGTCTGTTGTAGCTTTTTTAAAACACCCTTCAATAGTCTCCATATTTTATATGCAGGGTAAACTCTGAATATAATTCGGAAGAGACCATTAGACAGAGGTGGAAAAACATCAGGTCACTGATCTGGATTAAGGGAATGCATATATGGCTGGGGCCGGTGAGGAGATTCTTGTTCATGGTGTTGAGTTCGGTCAAACCTACAATTTCCTCAACAGTCAAAACTCTACCTCCTAGAGCTTGAGGAGATTCTGACAAACAATGGTATATTTACATCCATCTGTTGAGGAGATGCCATTATCCTGGACTGTTTATGTGGTCACATGTCTAGCACCCTAACTGCAGCTCTATATACTGTGGCTATCAATTTGTTTTCATGGTTCCTTACACAGTTCCATATTTATCATTAAAGCCCTTATGAGAGAGATGGAGACAGACTTAATTGTTAAAATCTAGCAGTTCCGCCAGGATTAAACTGATTGCTACTCGCAGACGTGACTTGAAATAACACAACAGAGCTGTAACACAAAGCCTGAGCAGGAGGATGCACAACAAAACTGTCCAAAGAAGATATCTTGGCAGTGGAGCAATGTACGAGGCCAAGATTTCCCCTGCCAAGTGCTACTGAGAAGGCAGCTCCTTCCATGGTTGCGAGTGCACTCTAATTAATGTGTATTTATAGTCATCTGCCATATCCCTGAAATAAGACCTTAAGATTTTCCTGTATTTTAGGGGACACAAAACTGACATTCAGAGTGCATCTCCCTTATGTCTTTAAACAGTTAACAGTTTTTTTCTTGTTCATAAGGTACTTTTTAATTAACTGCATGCAACTGGTAAGCAATACTTGGCAATATTACCCCTGTTTGAGTTATGTTTGAAGCAATTCACACAAAATGTAAATTTAGAAGTGAGAACCTCATTATTATAATATTGTTGGAATTTCAGCAAAATTCTCTGTTTTATGGGTTCTTCGCCTGTGTGGCAGTTCCTGTCTCAGATATGTTTCTTACATAATCTACTTTTTCCTTCCAAAGAAGGGGGTACAAACTCTTACTGGCAATCAGAGAGATTCCAAATCCTCTCCACACATCCTAGCCTAGGACCATCATTTCTCCCTGCAATTAAAATAATGTCTGTCGCAAATTAAACATGGTTAGGTAATAATCAACGAGCCTATTATCTCAGCATATTATGGGATTTATGAATCAATTTGAATGCATTAGAGTTCTTTAATTTTCTCATTTTAGAACACCCCCGGGGCTGTAAAATTAATCTTTTGTTTGCAATAATGTGCCTTGAATGAGATTCCATGCTATAAAAAGAAAATGACACCTTAGATGAGAAATAATTAATTGCCTTTGACAGGGCTCTTATCACCTGCATTTATTGTGTGAAAATGTAACCTTTTTTGGCTCAACCTGCTGAGGATTCAACCCAGCTGAGACACCAATTGTCTTGATCTTCGGTTTTCTGCTGAAAGCCACATGGGAAGCTGCCTCTTCGAAAAAACACAGCCAAGACTATAAACCTCAAGCAGACAAAGACTGTGTTCAAACTTACAGAAGGGGGTTCCAGCAGTAAGAATTTACCTAGGAAGAATAGGATCTATGGCCCATCACCAGCAAACAAAGCAAACCAGGGTGCCGTCCGTACAAGGGGACAGCCAAATTAACAGCACCGAACTACCCCAGGAACACGGACGTGAGTTTATAGCTTGTGACAGTCTTCATTCATTCCTTCCCCCGGAACTTTGCTGTGGTTGTATTACCATTTTTGTCCATTTAATGTGGTGCTTTGTTCTCCACTTTCAGTTTCAGATGCAGTGGCAGTTTTATAGTGCCCTAGACAAGCCTGCATAGACAAACCACCCATCCCCTGCTTATTACAACTACTACATCTCCACACAGAGACATAACTACCCCTGCCCCCCTCCCCTGCAGTATTTCCAATGGTAGCTGGTGGTGGTGTTGTGCTCTCAGATAAGCATCAACAAAGATGCAGACGTACACTTGCACTGTGTTTTTTCTTGCTGTTCAGTGGCATGATCAAATATTTACAAGCACATTTTTTTCTTCTTTCCCCTTTTAAGGAGCTGTTTAGACTGGGTGTGAGATCTAAAATCTTTATGAAGTCTCTCAGATTATTCAGGGACATGCAGGAAAAACACCAAAGCCTATGCTGATCATCGGGACATACATACATTTGCTGAGCGCAAAATGTTAAATCTCTGTTTCATTTTCCTAAAATCACTTATATTACTGAATGCTGATGTGATCCCCTAAATCTGTATCTAATCACAAATCCAACAAAAGCCTTTGATTCAACCCAAAATAGCACTAGTCTAATCAGAGATTTTCAAAAATAATGATTGATCAGTGACCTGACTGTGACCCTTGCTGCTAAATCTAATCAGGCAGACAGCACCTGTACTTAGAAATCAATGCATCATGCGGAGGTGGAAACACTAAATTGCCTGTCTGTTTCAGGGCATTGATGTCCAACAAATGGTTCAGGCCAATACTGACAGGTCAATGCAGGCACCGCCAAATGGCTGCATGTGGCTCAATGCAAGCCTAAGGTCTGTAAGAATTACCAAGGCACTCCTTCTTGTCACCCTATGGAACCTCACCTTTTGATAGCTGCTTCAAGAGGTCACCCTTAGTAACTGGCCAGTGGTTGTCATGGTGACAAATGAGGAAGGCAGCCTTGTTTCAGTTTACCGCCATTCACAGAGGACCTTCCTTGCACCTTTGGTATATTGATGAGAAGAAAGCGAGCGGTGCATTCCCAAGGAGCACTCACCCCTAAATGCCCCTGTCTCTCAATGGACCCCTACCACCAGGCCATTCATCTCCCACAGTTGAAGAGACCTGCAGAGTCTATGCCTGCGGTTGTTTCATTGCAGGTCAATAATGAGAACATATGAACTATATTTACTAGATAAAATTTCATGAAAGCAGCAAAAGAGAAATGTATGTACAGTATATGCACACTATAAATAGAAACCATCTGTCATAATGCAATGTTGGCTTTGTGACAGTGAGGATTTGACCATTTAAGTGGTGTCATTTTTTACAGCAATTGGAGGACCTGCAGGAGAGTAGCTGTGTTGAGGGACAGGGACAGGAGAAGGGCCCTGTCAGAGGAACCCGGGGGTTAAGCCGCTCCCTGGCGCGAGGGACATGATTTTAGATGTGCGCCTGTCAGCCCATGATTCCCACGGTTAATCCCCCATAATCCAGCGCACGCTCTCCCTCTTGCGACGCATGTACGTCGCCGGGCGGCCGGCGTGTCCCACAGGCCCAGAGGAGCGTCACTGAGCGGAGTTTCCAGCTGCCTCTGGCTTTCTGCCTGCTGCGGCTCGCATGGGAGAGTGTCTAGGGATTCAGCCAGCCGTCCATCACAAAGCCCCCCCATCCTCCCTGCATGGAAACATTATTTTGATCCACCATGATCCTCCTCTACATGAGGCCATATACCCCATTTCTCTTGTACCGCATTACTGACCAATGTTTACCTTTCAAAAACTTGTAATTTTGCATCTGGAAGGTAGTAGAGCGTATTGCATGCTGCTACATTGGATGTGGAGCACAAATTTCAATGTGCATCAACTGCTGTGCATCAAATTAACCGTTAATGCAAACTGTTAGCAGCTCCAAGTGCTGCATTTCATTGTTCATTTTGTGATAATGAAAATGAAGTATGAAAGCATTAGTCTTACTTGTAAACATACTGTGGCCTGAATTCTGTGGACTTATTAGCGGCCATTCCCATTGCAGTATCAATTTGAAGTGGTGAACTCCACTGACTTGAGTTATGGCGAATAAGCAATGGCCCAGGTGGACATAAAGCAAAGGAGGACAAAGAACACAGGAAATAGCTGAGAGCACGAGCAGAGTGAAAGATTTCAGCCAGTAACATTGCTTTTTTTGACCTATGCACACCTAAGGACATTGATGGACCTTTAAAAGTTTTTGTTTCTGCACCTGAAAATATATAAGACTGATGTTGAGATGGCGTTGCCCACATTTTGGGGCCACTTACTGTTCCACCAGTTCGTGATGTCCTGAAATGGCTTGAAGCTGTTCCATCAGATCTGTCAGCAGTAGAAAAATTGATTGGTTCAACCTGTGTACATGCTGATACCCCCAGGAGCCATATACTCACTCAATTAGAGCGGTAGCTGTGGCAGCTTGATTGATAGGTCATGTGTGCAGAGTCCTGGATGAAAGGTAAGCCCGGGTGACCCATTAAATTGCCTGGATCTGGTTCGAGAGCGAAGGCTGGGGCTTTGCATGCCCAATCAGATTGCTGCTCTCTGCGAAGGCAAAGGCTAATGCTTCACACGCAGAGGACAAGGCAAAGCTGGAAAACCCTCTCTTAATCTCGGCCCGAGTCTGCTGTATTTATCCCTGCGTGTCTGAAACCTTATCTCTGGCCAGCCATCAAGGCGAGCTGACAGCCACGCTTCCTCTCGATAACATTTCTGCAACAATGCTGTTCGGCCTGTTCACTGCTGATCCTCTGTTAATGGAAAACAAATTATTTATGTGGTAATAAAGGTGGCTGTACCTCAGCTGCAGAATTGGACCCGCAGATTTCTTCTGCACTTAATTACCCAACCGTGTGATAATGGTAAAGACGATGACATCTGTGTGGGACTGTGTGTTTATATGTGTTTCAACACAGCCACAACAGAATGGTTTGTTTGAATAGGAAGACAAAACAACCAGAGCGCTTTGCTGTAGAAAGGCAATAAAATGGGGTCAAGGTATCCTGAGAAAGAAAGAACTGGGCAAAGGCAACACAAAATACAGTGTTTCTTGACCAATTGAAGAATGTTTTTAGAAGAATGTTTTAGAGGTAATGACATTTCTACTTGCCTGCTATTCAAAGATGAAAGGAAATAACCTTTAGCAAATGTTTAACATCAGTCCCTTCACTCATTGGGAGAACCCATCCAGAATGATGCAAATGCTTATTTGTCCCTACAAACTGTCAGTGGGTAGTTTCTACCAGTGTCAGAGCCCTAACTTACCCAAAATTAAGTACGTTCCTTTGTTGCTATCATTATGATACAATATCATTATGATATATTATTTCTACAGTTATATGGTTATTTGGGTTGTAATATTATCTTCCTAAACTGTGATGTCTCAGTCTGAATGAGATCATCATTGTACCCATGCATCAAATAAACAAACTCATCGGATACCTCCAGTAAACCTTCATGAAACAGTACATGGAACCAGTTATGATCAATATATTTGCAAAGCAGACACAGGGACTTTGTGGAATAGATTTAAGAAGTTTTTGTTTGTGCGTTTTATGAAAAATAATGTGTACACACAAATACATTTTATATGATGTCTCTGTCACACCTCAGAGGTAGGTGCTGTGTATGTGATGTGTATTATATACTCTATACTTTATAACATATTATTGTATATGTTATAATTATCTTTGTCATATTTCATTTAATATTTCAATATGTTTTACTGTTTTTGTATGTGAATGTGTCTGGAAATTGAATGTCTGAATGTCTGGAAAGCAATTCACTGGGATGCAGATAATATTCAAGCACACTTGTGACTTGAGTGGCTGCCTGCTGATATTTTTACCACAGTAACAGAACCTCCAGGCAGGTGAACATACTAGGAACACAGATCAACTGATATCCACATCCTGCACTTCAAATCGGAGCACAAGACTAGAATTCAGCAAATCATAGGCAATGCCCCCACCAGCTGTGAGCTATGCTAGAAGTTTCCTGTCGTGCAAACATGATGGTGTGGGCGTCACGCCGTAATGTGCCATAATGGCCGTGAACAAGAAGAGAGATAAAACTATGTTGGAAATGAAGAGGACTGATAAGACTATTCACCTCTCCTGATGTGCAGTTTGTTGTTAGTTTGTTTCCTACACATTAAAGTAAGTGCTGCTTTTGGTTTTAATTGAATTTTCCCAAATCTTTGAAATCTGCAATGTAGCCATTCTGTGTCAACAAACATCACCTTAAAATTGTTTGTTTGACTTAAAGTCAAGTCAATGTGGCATGACTGAAAAAAAAAACCTTACCTGCAGTAGCGGCACTAAAATAATATTCATAAAATTAAAACAGAGGCTGGAACACACCATACTGTGTCATGGTCATCCCATTTTAAGGCACCAGTTTGTAATGGTGGTGCCTTTGTCCAAGTAATCTGTGTGAAACAATTTTCTGATACCTCAACTGGGATTCATACCTTTTTCCCTCCACTCTCTGGTTCTCCCCACCACTTTCCGAAGTGGTACATTATGTTCCAGTGTCTTTTTTGACAAAGGTAGGCAATCTCAACTCCACAGTCAAAGCATGACTAATAGCCGTTGGACAACACCAGCTGTTGTCCTAGCACGACCTGCTTTGACCCTCATACAAGACCACATCACAGCCTTTGAGCAATTCTCTTTAATGCGCACTGCTCACATTAAAACCAAATGCAGGCTATCTAAATGCATGCAACATCTAGAGAGAGTCAGTGAGATTGTGACCTTCAATGAAAACTACCATAAACAATGAACAACTGGAAAGAGTTTAGGGGGCCTTCTCTTTGGGGAAAGCCTGCTTTGCAGCTCTATGAACCCAGCTCCAAGCCCTCAGAGGTCCTCCATGTGTTTGAAGATGAAAGAGAACATGGTCAGTGAACCCCTTCACACAAGGAACTGCTGCAAATACAGAATAAACTGTTCAAACCATTCTTGGATGCATGCGCTCATTTATCATCAACGCTTCATATTACTTTCTCATCACTGCCACCAAGGGCCAGCATTATACGTAATATTGCATGATATAAAGTTTACGTGCAGTTTTAGGTCTATTTATTCTCCAAACTAATGGGGCCTTTCTTTTGTCTGTGACCCCTCACACTGAAAATCAACCCATTCAATCAGAACAAGGAGGAGTGATTTCAGTGCATCTGGGTCCTGGGTGCAAGCTCTGCCCGTCTCCAAATGGCAGCAATTAAATCAATTATCGGCCAGTGTGCCAGAAATATACATGCGAATGAGCTGGGATGTGTGTACTGTCCCAAAGCTTTTAAGGCCACATTCCTGAGGATAATGGTGGATGGAGAAGCCTGGGAACTTGTAGCTTAGGTTTCAACTGCAGAGCGAGTTTTTCCAGAGAACTCTGCATAGGCAAATCCAGAATGAAGGACAGCGCTATGGTGCAAAATACACTGTCTCTTATCACTCTCTAAATAATCAGTCACGTTTCCACTCGGCCGCTGCCCCCCCTCTCCTTTACCCCCCTTCACTCCTGATATAGTCATACTTAAAAACATGCTGTTCCGTAGGTTTGGTGTACTTGACCGAAAAGAACATTCCTGGAACACGCAGCCAGAACATTCTGCAGCGGGTCATGGAACTGATTACCTCTCTATTTTTTCCCCCTTTTTTTTGAGAACGCAGCATGTGCAAGGCCACATTCCTGGAACACTTGACAGTGCTCATAGAAAACAGCGCCCGGGTCCGTTAAGACTGTTTAACGAGTGTCGTGTTTTTAACAAAGACAGGCAAGACACAGGAAGAGAGACAGAAGGACGCAGTGCGGAACAGAAAGACATACATCTGTTTCTAATTCTAGTCTCCTACCATTTGCCTCATTAAGGTCTCCAAGGCTGTTCCAGGAGGTCCTCACACTGAGTCAGAGCCAGCCCAGGGGCCTGGTGCTGAGTGACAGCATGTGTGTCTCTGACTATATGATGCCAAAAAAAGACCACCAGAGATTCAGATACAGTGATGTGATACTGAGGAATTTCTCTTTTGTATCCTGTTGAATTATATTAGACACTAGAACTTGGTACATCATCAGAGACAATGTTTCTATTCAAAAGTTCATCTTTGTTTACTCATATTTTTACATTCTGCCTAGATTCATTGGTCACAGGCACTGATAGTTGGCGATTGACTTGAATATTTCTGTATGCTTTCACTCACACACCCCTGAAAATTCCTATTTTCCTCTATTATGAGCTCTGGCAGTTATAAATATAGATTATAAATACTGAGACAGCATGGAGAAAGACAATACTGTTATGTGATTTGAAAAACATACAGAAACACTACAATGTGCGAAATCCCAATCCCAGAGTTCCCCTCTGACATTTTAACTATCCATATAGCATACATTTTTTTAGATGTATTACAGAAATGGATTATGCAGCAATATCCTTCCAGTTACATAATTATAAAACCATTAACCGGAGGTGGCACCTATCTAATGTTCAAATGAGATTCCCTATTGCAAGCATTACAAGGGTGACAAGTGAATATCCTGACTTAGGTCAAAGACAGAAACAGAACCTTGTTGCCCTCTTCATGAATCGGCCAGAAGAACTAATTCAGGACATAAGTACTCAAGCAACCCCCTCCAATCACCATACAGGAAAGGTTATCCATACATCTTAACCCTTGAAGTACTGCTTGAATCCCTCAACATGAATTGAATTGGCTCCACCCTGACACAGATCATTGCAAAAGATTTAAGACAATAAGTCTGCCCTCTGTGTCTGACAAAAAATGGTTTCTTATGGAATAATGGTAATGTAGTTCAATCTGACACCATGTTGTTATTAGGAAGTAGGTTTTCTTTTGGAGACTGCAGTCTCAGCTCATGGTGAAGATGTTTGCCCAACTGGAGAACAGCACCCACTGTCCAGTTATGCATGATAATGACTGTTATATCACAGCATTGCACTAGCCTGTATCATCTTGCATTGTTTTACTAAATGCAGCAGGATATGAATAAATGCAGTAAATGCAGTCAAAGGTTTCAGTTTGATTGTACCTGACAAGAACTCCGGCTAAGGTCTGTACAGCTTGCTGTCCTTGTGAGCCTGTGTGAAGGTGAGTTTGCCTGAGACAGAATGAATTAAGTGTGAATTAAGTGAAAGTTAATGACTTTGACATTTACCAAGCCTGTGACTGCAGCCTAAAGAACACAAGCGCCTGTCTTCACCAGCGAGCTTCTCCTCAGGGCCTGGGTGTGGATCAGAATGGTTGGCTGACGTAACAGCGCTTTACGTAAGAGCCACTCCTGCATTCTCTCCCTTTTGTGCTGATGCAGTAGCTGCAAGCAATTCAGAGGGAGTGACAAAGGAAACCAAAATAGTCAGTTTCGCTCCATCACTTTGCATTTTCCTCTCATCGAAGTTATTTTCATATAACCCATGGTCCTTTTTATTCTGTCAGATTTGATGGACACTCACAATGACAGCAACCCAGCCACCAGGAGTAGCCCTTTTCAGTTCTCTGTAAACTTGAATTTCAGCAAAGCCATAAAGTATGAAATTAGAGCATTGATCAAATCAGTGAGGAAATTTACATGGCTGTGCTAAAATATCTACCCTGATTGGGGATACAGGCACTTGACACCACAGTGTATCAGTTTGTCTGTATGTTTGCCTGTCTCAACACAGCTAAACAAAAACATCAATGATGGATTTGAATGAATCTTATTAAAATGATTGCCTGTGAAGACCTTGCTTGATTTTTGGGCTGATACAGCAGCTGTTAAAGACTGTGGACCCGCCACTCTGGTTCAGTCCTATCATTGACCCTAGGTTATCCCTGCCCTACTATTGTATGGTCCCAAAGTGGCACTCTAACAAAATCCACTCCTTTTTTCTCTCCTTCATCTCTCTAAGCAATGTAGCTGAGCTGAAGACTGCACCGCTAATTAATCCAATTAGAGCCCAAGCAACTGGGACACTGGGAGGTTGTAATCAAGGTAATTGGATTTTGCGTCAGGAGAGGTGGGGAGAGGGGGAAGGCAGGGGTTTTTTTAACGGACTGTTTGCTAAGTCAGCAATCCAAAACCGTGGGTGAGAGGAATAGATCTCAAAGGTAAAGAGCCTCTAATGTGATTATGTTCTCAAAGCCGTGTAACCAGATGAATGAACGACAAACCATTTTAATGGAGGAGCCTTCCTGATGCACTATACAGCACCTAACCCTGCCAACACAAGGAAGTGGATGGCACAGTAGGTCTGTTGATCAAGTACAATGCCCTTTGCTACCATGAGACTTTAAGAAGTACTTTCCCCTTGTGATTAGGACAAAACAAGGAGGAAAACACATGCTGAACAGCACCTTTAACAGTCATTTGTATCATATCCAAATGGCCATGGCTTCTCATTATTACTGTTTTCAAATATTTGTGACCAAATACTGTGGATGTTTTGGTGAATACACATGCCTCATTTGGAACTGAGGCCACACAAGTGACACACAGCAGCATTAACATCCTACATCTTGTGTTTGGCTCTTTAATTATGTTATTAAGTCAGGCTTCAATATTTCTACCGCTGGGACTATGAACTATATTCATTAAATGCACAGCAAGCTTTCCAAAGTAAGTCATACAGTAACATAAGAATAGAGGTTTGATCATAATGAGTTAGTGAGCATGTAGATGACTTTCTCCATTATAACACCTTGAGACAAACCATTGCCTTGAAGTATGTGCTATGTATGTGTTTCTTCATCCAAATCAGAGCACATGCAGACTCTGACTGCCCTTATCCAGCCATGCTGACACCATACATTAGAGAACAGCTAGTCTTTCTGACTCCTAACATCTGCTTTGAACTGAGTGATTACTGCTTTCAGTAAAACCACCTCAAACAACTCCACGATGTGAACGGCCAGCCCTCAAACTCAAACTCATACTTATGCTGCTGACCAGGGGTGTGCTGGGACCACAGCGTTAGCTGGCAGCAGCCATCCCTAAAGACCAGGCAGCTGTCCCTGATGATGGTCCCATTTGGAAGAAACAGGCTTAGACCCCACAGTTCACATTTAATGCACAGTTATTTCATAATATGCCCTCAGACATCTACATCCTGTAGTTCAGGGTACTAAAGACAAATCAACTCCAGAAATGTACACGGTGGGCAGGGGTGGGTGGGTGAAGTTTCAGAGTTAATACATACTTTTGAGAACTTATACGGGACTGTTCTGCGTGGTTCACATCTGTGTGCCTTCTGCCAGTGTTAATGCAGGAAGGAACACATATACACAACCAGGCCTATCTCTGTGAAGAATTCATTGCAGCCATCTGACTTGTTCACTGTGTCAGAAAGCGTGCCATGCTCATCCCCTTGATCGATACACCCACTGAGAAAAATAAACATTTCAATGCATGGTTTCAAATGTAAAGCCATTTTCAAAACTGCTAGAGGGTAGTCTTTGGAATTTCAATAATCCCACACTCATTTTAAATAAAATATCGCCTCAGATTTCACGCAGGTGGTAAGTTATACTCTTGTATAAAAAAAGAGTGCGGGCATTCTAACAGAGAAATACTATTCTTATGTTGAAATCTGATATGTGAAATCTATAGGGAATGGAAAGCTAAAGGCATGGTTCAGGACAGATTGCATTCCAATCTTATCTTTCTTTTTACTTTCTCACACTTGCATACCTTGGTATTCCTTTCAGGTATTCCACTATCAAAATTTACAATCAGACTTGTCTGAGATGTAAACAGCACTAACTTGTATATGGCTTGATATGCTCAAACACTTTGAAAGAGTATCATTTCAACAACACAATGAATATACATTTGTCACTTTGTCCACTGCTTTTTTTTAATAGTCTCGGTACATATACTAATTGCATTTCTTAGTTTCACGGAGGGGATACAGAAACTGCCTGAGAGGTGGCAGCAGAAAAAATGGGTCTTTTAGTCAATGTGCGTGCCAGTCTTCAATAATTTATTCACTCATAAGCATTACAAAAAAATATGTACAGATTGTAAAAACAGGTCCATTATAACTGCTACATCTCAAACTCTGGTGTGGCAGGATTGCACCTCAGACATTAAGCAAGCAACTACCAGAATAAACAACAACTTCTATGGCGGCTTGCAGAGCAAGTGTAGACTCCTTCTTGCTTAGCACTGGCACTACTGCCATCTAACAGTGCTATTTGAGCATGGCACCATGGCAAACGCGGACTCTGTTTTCTTGTGATTTCACTGTCTTGCCAAATTATGAACCTCAGTCCAGCAGTTTGCACAAAAGAAAATAAGGGAAGGTCTTTCCAACTTCCTGGATACGTAGGCAAAGTTCTGTTGATGCTACAGCCTGCTAAAGCAGTCATATATATTCCTTGTATACAAACGGCTGCAGCAGGGCAAATATTAGCCACGGAACAGAGGTCCAATGCTGCAATGTCTCATAACAGACTAATTTGTCCTGACCCCTAGGCCATCACAAAGTGTCCCTTTAGGGGCTGCCACAAGTCCCTTCCTTTTAAAGGAGCATTTTATGCAGCAGAAGAGGTCTATTGAGCAACCGACCTTGGGCAAGGTCCCCGCTCATCTCTTCTTTTTGCTGTGTCTGAGCATCTTCTTCCTCTTCAGGATCATTTCGTACAGTTTCTCCAGCCCAGGCTGAAGCCCTTGGCCATCGACGGCACTGCAGCCCTGCGTGTGGTGCAGGGTGGAGGCGCTCAGTTCGTGGAGGGCCAGAACCTTCTCCACCTCCGCCACCGACAGAGCAGAGGGCAAGTCCTGCTTGTTGGCCAGCACCAGCACGGGCACACCCTGGTTCTCCGAGGTGCGGGTGATCTTGTGCAGCTCCACCTTGGCCTCCTCCATGCGCTCGGCCTCAGTAGAGTCCACCACGAAGACCATGCCGTCCGTCCGCCGCGTGTAGGACTTCCACAGGGGCCGCAGCTTCTCCTGCCCACCCACGTCCCACACCTGGAAGGTGGTGGCCCGCGAGCTGCCCACCGCCACCTTGATCTTCTCCATGTTGAAGCCCTTGGTGGGTATGGTGTTGACAAACTCGCGCAGCTTCAGTCTGTACAACAGCGACGTCTTTCCCGCAGAGTCGAGTCCAATGACGACCACATGCAAAGACTGGAAATTTGGCAAAAAGGGTGTGTTGGGAGCAATCTCCGTCAGCTGGTTTCCCATGGTGAGTGGATCCTCTTGCTTCGAAAGTTATGAGGAGGCAGATTCTACTGAGGTCAATGATTGTCTCTATACGTGCATGGCATTTGTGCCTACTTCAAAGGTGGTAGTGACAGACTGGATGGCAGCAGACTGGAGTCACTGCAGACCTTATCAAAGCAAAAAAAACAACCCCTGGTTACAAATTATCAAAAGCATCAAACATTAAGAGAAAGCCTTGTCACCATATTGTAAGAGGTGTTAACCATAAATGATCAATCAATGATAACAAGGGGCACTTAACAGATAATGCAATTAAAATTCTAAAGAATTCTGCAAATACAATTAACAGCAGTGATTGCTGGCAGGGGGTAATTCTTTATCACAGTTATCTATGCAGTGCAGACTTAGACGAGATTGTGGCTCAACATACCATTGTTTCAGTCGACTTTCGCCTACAATTCCATTGTTTTAGTAATAACAGCTCCTTGAATATAGAGCTATTACTTTGGGCATTGTCCTTACCTGCTCTGCACCTATCGGGCAGTTTCTAGACTAACACTGCAGTGTCTAAATTGTAACACCACCCCCCTTTCCAAAAGCCCGCAGCCCATCTTGAACAGCCTAGTCTAACGTTAAAATCACAATAGCCTGCAGTCTGGGTTGAAAAAAATCTAATTCGATTTTAAACCTCCACCCACACCGATAACAAAATAACACCAATCTAACTTCGCTCAAGAGTCTCTTTGCAGCTTTCTACAGTAGGCTATGTGGCAAACAGTACTCCTATGAAAGCTAAAACATCCAACGACAAAAGGGAAACTGCTAACTCCGATTTAATATTATATAGTATAGAGAATTCACTGCCCAGTAAGTCTTACTATGATTAACTAAACGCAAATTACACAAACCCTAAGTAAAAGATGTATGCAAAACTGGCTATATTATTATTATTATTATTATTATTATTATTAATAATAATAATAATAATAATAATAATAATAATATTAAAGCTTCAGCCATAAGTTGTATCTGAATCAGCGATTAGCATTTGTCTTATCCTGGTGAATTCTACAACGAAATAATTTGACCATGGATAATTAATTAAACTTGTTTGGCAAATGACTGTTGCTCAGACAGATCCATTCCCAGCTACAATTCGGTATCTAGGAAACGTAAACAAAAATATTTTTATAAGACAGAAAACAAACCGCGCAGCATAAATCTACATGTCTGTCGTGAGATTCCCTTCCACATGAATCACAAGCACTTTCAATATGCTTTTTAATAGTGTACATTAACTACTACTGTCCATTTAAATGTCTCTCCTAAACATTATTGCTGTACTGATGGTGCCACCAGCTAGTTGGCAAACGAAGATTTTTTTTTTATTTCCAGCAAGCAAAAAAGAGCTTTTAATAGCATATTAATTGAGTTTACCTCTTATGATTGCACTTGTAGTGACCGACACATTGTTTCTCTGCAGCGCGGGTAGAAATCCAGAAAAGTGTTCGCGACGCCGGTAATCCAAAAATCTGAACAGCAGCTCACGTCCCACCCTTCCACCCTCCAACTCCCAAAGAGAAATGAAGCGAGTGAGGCGAGCTCAAGGGTTTGAACACTACCCCGAGTGACGTAACCAAAAAGCGCTACAAGACATCTCTGCTCTCTGGTTCCCCCATCTGGCACAATGTGAAGCATGACATTTTTCATGTGTCAGAGCTTTTGCTCCTGGTGATGATGATGGTGATGGTGATGATGGTGTTTTCAGGTTCTAATTATCCTCTAACGATTATAACCGTGGATTTACGTAAGAAAAAACTATTTTCATTATTTTCCGGATAAAAACTGGTCTTTTAAAAGGAATGATGTATAAAAGTTACACTGTATGGCTGTAAAATCACATTTTTCAGTTCAAACTGATAACCAATAAAAGTTTTTTAAGGTTTACAGATCCTGCATGTAAACTTAAAAAAAGACAGCTAGTTAATACAATGCCAATTCGAAACTGAGAAATCAAAACTGGAATCCACTCTATGGCTGCTGTATTTCCCCACAGTGCATGCTGTCAACTGCTCTGATCATATCTGCTTTTTGCTTCCCTCGGCAACAACAGCTGCTGTTTTAAACACGCCCTGACATGATGCATACATCCAGAGATGTAAAAATAGTGCAGAAATCAGATATCTGAAGAACATAGAATGTAAATAACCTCCTGTTCATCAAGGAACGCATGGGAGCAAGATTTCCTAAAAAAATTGCTTTAAAATATAAAGATGCAATTCCTTCTGTTAAATAAAACTAAGGAAACAAATCATCTGATGAGTTTAGTAAAGTCGCACGAGATAGGGTACAACATCGTAACTGACTCAGTATGACTATGGAAGTTATTATTCAATACCCCGTTCATGCTGGATGAAAAAGTATTGTTGCGCCCCCATGCGTTTGTACACTAACACTAACACAAAGTAATTGCTTTCGGAACAGCATATGTTTGTTCGTTTTAAACTAACTGTTAACAATCATAACTTTAAAAAAGTGTATGAAAATAAATAAAAGTACGGAAATAAATGTAACCTATGCGATATTATACCATACAACCACAGTTGTAACGCAATATGAATTGAATGACATATCTTAATAGGAATAGTTTCTAATAATAATGGTATTAATATAATAATACTTTTAGTAACGAACATAATGGTATTTTGCGCAAGTCGTTTGGTTAAGATAATGCTATTCGGCTAAGATAATTGTGTTGCCGAGGCGCTGAAATTCCTGAAATTCCCAAGATGTCAGTGTGACTAATGACGGGGGAAGATTAATTGCAATTTCTTTCCTCCATTCAAGTAGGTGAACGCATTTATAGTTTATTATACATTTACATTTATGGGTTTTATATATATGCATTTATAGGTTATTGATTGCGCTGCTAACACTATCGTCTGAGTCATGAATATGAATCTCTCAAGATGCAGCTATCTGGTTCAGCTGGTAGCCTACCACTCTGACCGGTTAGAGTCAAAAACACGTCTTCCTTTAACCTGAGTAAAATTTACATTGACCCACTCAGAATACCTCTTTCGTGTAGTTGCTGGCTAAAACACTTACGGGTGGCTTGTGTGGGGTATCAGATTCAGTGACTCCACGCACTTAGCTCAGTGACCTAATTAGCTCTCCAGTCCAGTTTCGACTAAAGTTGCTTGGTAACCCTGCAGTCGGGATGGTTGCAGGAGATGCGTCCCTTGGAGCTCGGGAAGGTCTGACCCACACGAAGTTCAGTCACCAACACCGCAAGGTCTGTCATCTTGAAATCCGGTTTCCTGGCCTCCAGGATTTATGGTGAGTAACAATCATTGTTTACTTTTCGCGTTATGGTGCTGACAGATGTGTGAGGTCCCTCAACTTGAGTCGCATCTGCTTGCCAGACACTTGGATACCACTAAGATGCCAAGCGCTCTGCTGTTAGCCAGCTAAAACTGTTTGGTACATGGATGTGGTTTGTGTACGACATTAATTTTTCTCCTTTGATTGTGTACAAGCAGGGGTTATGTATACTGGAAAATGTTTTGCTAAGAAATTATGCTTTTGCTTTTCAAAATCCTTTTAACAAGATGATCATACTAATGACTGCATTTACTGTGGCAATTACTCCCACAATGGCGCTATATTATTAAGTAGGTTATGGCACAAATGATTCAGTATCTATATCTATACATGTAATATCACATAGGCAAATGACAGATTCATTAGACCGTAAATGGTTTCAGATTATTTTTCCATTGACCAAATTTGAACTAGTATACCTTAGATAGTTATTTCAAAAGGTACAAGAGGCACAGGATTCACTTGGTATATTCGTTTACTAGATTTTTCATAGCAAAGTTCTGTCATACCACTCTGTCATAATCACCATTGTTTGACAGATATCATATGCGCCAGTGGAGGGGAAGGTCATTAAATAATTAGGAAAATTGAAGGAAATTAAGTTACCCGCATCTGACTACAGTAGCTGGTCAACATCACAGTGGCTGGAAAAAAGACAAATCAGTGCTTAATGAAGCCTCTTTATTTATATACCACAACAAAAGGGGACAATTGAGTCTGACTGTCATTAATCAGGCATAGCCAATACACCGCGCGGGGGGCAGCTGGCTCTCAGGTTACTGGGCTCTGGTTTAACCGTTCCTCTCGCACAGACAGCGGTGTAGGATGTCGGCCATGCACTGGGAGGCGCGCCGCCGCCAGGCCATGCTGGACCGCAGGTCCCGGTCGAAGCAGGTAGGACCCATTTCATTATTCATCCCCATCCGGTGAAACAAGAGCGGGATACACGACACCCACACGTGACCTCAGTTCTTTTTGCCTAACTCACGTCGTGGTTCCCCATGCCAATCTCACACATGCCAGCATTCTGAGCGCTTTAAGGTCAAAATGGTTATGCAACAAGCGTGAGAGGTATGTTTGTTCCATGTGGTGTGACCACAAAAACATTATGACAAGAACAAACCTGTCACCAACAACTCCTGTTACATTGGTATCGAATTCTGAAACATGCAGTAAGTCATGGGGACTGATGTATTTACCTTATTAGACCTTATGAACCTAAATTTAGCTGTTACTGCTTCATGGTGCTCAGTTATTGATGGCTTTCACAGAATGAGTAAGTGGAGTCTTATTAGGGGTAAATTTTCCTCCCCCAAGGGCACTTGAGTTTAACACGCATTAATGTTAAATGCAGTGATGTCCTCCATTAGCACCGGTGACGAGTGTACCCACCTTTGTCAAACGCCCGTTGCCTGTCCTCAGCGTGAGACAGGACATTGTTTCAGAGCCCCTCCCTCCCCCATGGCCACACTAAAACTTTTTAACACCCAGAGGTGGAATGCGGAGAATGCATGGCCAAACAGTCCCTCAACCAGAGAATATCTGATGGCCACAACAGAGCCATTAAGGGAGATGGTTTCTCACCTCTGAGGTGTCAACTTGGCTGTATACCAGTGTTGTGGAAGAGGTGTGAAATGCTACCCATCTTATCCTTGACAAGATGCAAACAATCCCTTCCCATGTCTTGTCGTGGCTTCTGCAGTCAGGTCATGACATGTCATAGAGGACAACACCGACACAACACAGCGTGCAGTGTGTTGCAGCAGACAGAGTGTCCAAATGTCCAAACCCTGTCCCTTTACAGCTGTTACCTCTCACCACTGAATGCAAGCATTTGGGCAAAATATTTACTGTGTCTCAAAATAATCACCACATCATAAGGCTGGTGAGCTTATACTTATATTTTTATTCAGTCAAATCAGTGTAATTTGCCCTTAACATTAAGTCAAGCAAAGATGTAATACTTGTTTCGCTGATTGTTAAAGTCAAAATAACGTGTAGGGATGTGGCCTGTCACAGAATATGGCACTAATAACAATACCTATTCAGAGGTTACCTCAACAGTGTCATGTTGTTACCACTCAAAGTGTTGGCAACATAATTTGAAACCTCACCTATCTCTGTAATGTTCCTTACAAGAAGATTCTAATCCTTAACAGCAAAATTTGGTAAATTGCGGCTGGGATTGACGTGGATATATTCTTGTCATTCATGTCAACTTGTCATTGGCCATGATGAACAAATGTGGCTATTGGCTGAACATGGGGAGAGGCCAATGGTTAGAAGGGTAATTAGGGATATCAGAGTTGCAATGATGGCACACTGTAGGAAAATTAAGATGGATCAGACGCAAAAGAAGAAGAAGAGGGAACGTTTGGGCAGCTATTGTTTAGCTGGGTGAGACTGCATCCGAATTCTATGTCATCCCTACTGTCTGTCCCACTTGAGATTCAAGCACAAAAAGCTTCTGGACTTGGTGTGTTAGCGACTGTTCTGAAGCCTTCATCCCCACCCCTCACCTTGACTACCTGAATAATGTAAGAATGATGGTTCAGTTCCTTCAAGGATGTCTGGTCTTTATCCACATCTCTATCTCTTGTAGCTGAAGCAGGACCCAGCCCAGCTGAGCCCAACGGAAAAGAATGACCCAAATGAGACTGTTCAGCCACCAGGTACGTGCAGTGATGGGGTAACAAACAATGTAGCCAGATCCTCTACTGAGACAGATAATATTATAAAGTAACGTACAAACTGTATATCATATACATAACTGGATTACAACTGAGATTTAGCTCATGTTGTTTTGCATTGAATGTTTCATTTGTTGTTTCATGCGTCCATCTTGCCTTGAATAAACATTTTTATTAACTGATTTATAGTTGGGAAATGACAGCAATATTTCATGTCATGAATTAAGACTCAGGTTGAAAAGTTGAAATTATTGGTGAAAGACTTAAATTTCTCCAACTTGATCTCTGAATTTTTTTAACTGGATAGTGTGACTTTGAGGTTACAAAACAGGAGGTTGCTGGTTTGATTCTCAGCAACTTTGAAAAGGTACTTAACCTGCTTTGCCACTGTAAATATCCAGCTGTATGGAGAATAAGTGGATAATATGTGAGAAGTCCTGCATGAGGGCAACTGGTAACTAAACCAATAATAATGATTAATCTTTAATTTTACAAGATCCAGTGACTACTTGATTATAACCACATCAATAATTCTTATTTAGTCAACAACAGTGGTTTTCTGAAGGAGAAACACAGATCCTTTCCAGAAAAAAACAGAAGCCACAACCTTGATTAAATCTGCACATCCCATTCTGCAATTGTCTCAAATTGCATCAGTGTTTGCTGAGTGCACCTCCGTGGTGACAGAATTGCTCCTGCTCCGATGTCCATGGATACCAGGACGGGGGCGTTAAATATTGACAACTGCACACACGGTGTCACTTTGCTCTGATGTGTGGCTTCTTGGATCCTTTGAGAGAGCCTGAGGTTGCTTACTACAAAGGACTGGCACACGGTATGTGCAGTCTGAATACCACTGTTGGCTTCTGAAGTTCAACTTTCAAAAGGCTGAGAGAGGAGAAGAGTGTGAATCTTTCCAGTGAAAGCCCCTTACATTGGTGTGCTTTTCAATACCTGTGTCATGGCTTGAAGCCAAAGCACTCTTAGCACTCTTACATTTTACATCATTTGAGTAAATTTGATTAATATGCCCAAAGGGTGCCGCTACCTGGGAGGACTTTATTAATTTAATCATGTAACTTGCAATTTACACGTGACCCACTTTAACAAAAGGACTAAATCGCTGGAGCAATTTAGGCTTGTATTCTATTCTCTACTTTCCATTGTGGGATGAGATCCATGAGCCTTTTGGCTTTGAGTTGAGTAGTATAACTACTGGTCCATGTCAAACAGCTTAGCTGGGGGGCTTAGATAGTAAATAAAATTAAGGTTTCGCTCTTCTGTACAGCAGGCGTAAAGGATTCATTGAAAGATAACTTGTGCTCATAATCAGACTGTTCGGTCATCCCTGGGGCGACAGTGTAGCATAGTGGTTAAGGAGCAGGACTCATGACCGAAAGGTTGCCGATTCAATTCCCCCCTGGGGCACTGCTGTTGTACCCTTGGACAAGGTACTTAACCCACAAGTGCCTCAGTAAATATGCAGCTGTATAAATGGATAACATTGTAAAAACCTGTAACCTATGTAAGTTGCTCTGGATAAGAGCATCTGATAAATGCCAATAATGTAATGTAATCCCATTTGTTGCCCTAGCTGACAAGCCCCTCACTGAAAACATGAAAATGCTCAAATGAGTTGGAACCCACCATTGATTGTGCTGTGCAGCAACCATGTTCTTAAGCAGGGCATCCCACCTCTTGCTTGCTTTCTTTCCCATTTGGAATGCCCTCTTCCTCTCATCCTCCAGCAGTGAGGTGCTGTGTCCACTGCAAGGGCGAACCCGACAGCGACGTCCAGCACAGCAACAGATACAACGTAAGTGTGAGCTGGCTGCTGCGGAGGGGCCACCCAAACACATCCAGTCGGGGGGTGATTACCTCACAGCACTGATCTGGCTCTCTGCATCTTACATACAGTGGGAGAATGGGAGGGGTGGAGGGTAGGACTGTGAGGGAAGACTGTGGCCTGTCCAACTGAGGCCATGCCAGAATAGGCATCAGAGTACATAACATGAGTAAAACATCTGGCATTTTACATTTAAATGTCACTCTACGGATAAATGTATACAAATATTAATGACACTCATGTATGACTTTAAACCTTTATTACAGCATGTATCTTAAAACATTTTGTAATATACATGAAATTATGTGACGGGGTCAGTAATTTACACATTTGTAGTACGGGACACATAATGACCTTAAATGTATTTATTTTGTTTACTTCATTTATATGGTGGAACATATAAATTTTCATAAGGGAGCACAAACATATCCATTGTTGTTGCAAGTGGATTTGTAGTTAAATGAAAGTCTCCCTAATCATGAATCAGTCAGGGTAAAGCAGCGCTTGTACATTCTGAGTTATAGACTGGAATCTCTCTCTTGCAGTCCATACATTACACCCAGCAGTGGTGAGGGTCCAGGCCCACGAACTGCAGGGCTGCGCCATCGAACAAGCTCCTGCTGCTCTCCCATCATGCACTGGGGTGACGATATCACAAAAATGCACTGCTAATTGTGACAATAGTTACGAATGTGAAAGCAGAGAGCAGTATTCATAGAGAGAGCTGAATAGAAAGAAGTGGTAGTATCAGTGATGGTGTTCCTCTTTCCAGCCACCATGTGTGTACCTTACAAAAACAAATACATAAAACAGAAACCTTTCACAGTCTCTAGAGGAACTCTGTTTTTTTTTGTTGTTTTTTTTTTTCTTCACTGAAAAAGTTTTCAGCTTTGGAGGGTGAATGGGTTTATTTTCACAACAGACAGAATTACTTTTACAAAAGGAACAATGAAGGTCTCAATTAAAGAATTCCTCTGACCATCACTTATAATGTGCCCATTACTGTTTCTTGCTGACAGCACAAATAAGATCCTCTTCTTGAAAAAAAAGCCACTTTAAATGAACCAGGTCTCCAGCTTGATGTGAAATCTTATATTTCTGTTCACTTTGAATAGGCTGGGTCTAGATTACATTAAGAGTTAATCGGGTCCAACACATCATATACAAGAAGTACTGATGCATGACTGGTTGTGGCAGCATATTGAATTTTTAACATCACAGTGAAAGTCAACATTACAGTTGTTTAAAAAGTGGTACATATCAGACAAAGGTAAACAAGAGTGCCATACAAAAATCAAGAAATGAGGAGATAACCACACATACCCACACAAAGACTTCATTTTGTTAAGTGTTTTTTTTTTTACACAAATTCTACAAAGTGCAAGACAAAAGGCTGAAACACAGCATTCTCTCATTTATGAGAGACTGCTACTGCTATAGAACAACATGAGCTTACATGATACCTGATTACAACATACTCTTTCTCCATTGACAGTTCAATAGCAGGAAACACAGAGCTCTGTTGCCACCTAGTGGTTACTAGGCCCGTCAGAGAACAGGCAGCCAGAAGCCGGAAACAATCACAACATGAAACTGGAAGAACCAGTGGTTTTAACCACAGTCTCTTCCACTGCCAAAAATACCAGGTTGAAATCTGTTTACAGCAAGGAGAACAGATGAACTGAAAAACGAAAGTTGAATACTTTTAACACATCCTCATGCCAAAAATGTCAGGACTTAAACAACAATTCCAAAGCAACATCTATTCATTTTTAATTTTAACTGTGAAGCCCTTAAAATGTACAGCATTTCTATGGAAAGGACCTTTATGTAGCTTGCAAGTAAAACAAGCATCCTAAAATGATCTATGCTATAAATTCAGTAGTGCAAGTGGATTTGAACAGAAATATCCTTCTGGTATCCATTGATTTAAGTGAGACTGTGCAAGTTAATCAAGTTCAGTTAAAGAACAGCAATTAAAGTGTTAATTTAAATCAATACCAGTTGGTAAGGCAATACGTATTTTTGTCAATTATGTTCAGCAGGATTAAAACTGAAATAAACAGCTTTAATCATAGCTAGAGTTCCCATCATGACACCCATTAAAGAGTTTTAAGTCAGTAAATGAGTGAATATCCGCACAATGTATTCTGTACAGCTTCAAGAATCTTGGAGAGGTTGTGAACACAGAACTTCCCTACGTCATGCTACAGGAAAAATGTGATTTGATGGCAAAATCATTACAGGGCTTTCCTACCACTAAGCAGAAGACTAACTGACAGTTCCCATAGCACAGGGAACCTTAACTGAAGCTCTACGCTGATAAAATGTGACACTAAAATCAAATGTGTGTTTGATGTTGCGGTCTTGGTTTGGACCCTGCTTTGGAACACAACCTCGGTACCTTTTCCAGAAATTCTCACCGCGGGAATGGGCTTCTGCTGGCGTGGGATCGAGTCCAGCTCGCGGGTCAGCAGAATTTGGGACCGACTGGTAGGTAGTGCTAAGGCCCCCGCCCTTGGCACCGCTCAAGCTCGTGCCCTAGGGCTCGTGTCCTTCATGCCCAGCATGTGCCCACCCCTGCCCCCCCTACAATCTCCCACTGGCTTCCAGTCCCAGGGGAGGGGGGGGGTCAAAAGTAGTGGGGAACAGTTGTGTTGGTCCCACAGTCGATGTACTCAAAGGTGTCCAGAGACAGCTGTTCCGAGTGAGACAGGTAGTACACCTTCATTGTTAATCTGCGGAGGGGAAAAAGCCTTCTTGAGATTTGACATTACATAAAAACTATAAAACCATAAAACTTGTAAGGTACTAAGACCATCACAGTACTTTTTTTTTTTAGATATATAAATATATAACACCACAAACGTACACACTTTGAACTGGCTGAGGTGCTGAAGTGCAGTTAGTACTAGTAGTAATAGCAGTAGTAGCTTGAGAGAAAGAATAAAGATGTTACAGGGTAACTTGTTATTGGCTTGTACTAGGCCATCTGGGAGGGTCAGGCACATGATCCCCCTCGAGGGCAAACAGCGTGGGAGAAAAGAGTCACGCTCACTGCAGCCGGTAATGATGCAGTGCCCATGGCTCCTGTCCAGGGCCTTGATAGAGACTCAGCTGCTATGACTCTATGGCAACGCCGCGAGACCGAGCTGATTTATCCCAGTGAGTCAGTGTGACAGTGTCATACCCTCAGAACCCATAATTCAGTCGCAGGCACTGAGAGTGGTGATGTCCTAGGAGGAGGAAACTGTGATACTGTGAAACTGCGAGTAGATGTAAAAGGACGTTACTCACTGCAGGTGCAGGAACAAGGTGTGAATCCTGATGGCGGTCGACTTGCAGTAAGAGCTGGAAGACAGGACAGTGGTGAAAAACCGCATGGCAACTTATCTGCGCTTGTTAAATCTGAATAGAGGTTCACAGGCAAAACCTCAAATACATCATTCTTATTCAATCAAGAAAAAACACCATGATGCAATCAAGTTTAAAAAACAGGAAACTGTAACTTTGATGCAACATCTTATTTTCAGCCTCACAGCCATAGCCATACAATTCTCATACACACACACACACACACACATCTTTTTATGAAGTAGGTGAAAGCAACTGGCACAAACCATTACTGTATTCTCACTGGCCACATTCAAGCACACTTGGCCATTCAGAATGATCATATGCATTTCTGTTGGACTTCAGCAGGCCCCAGATCCCTTCCACTAGCTGCAGGGGCCAGCTGCCCCTCACTTCACACATATTCATATTTGTCCCTGTGGAAGGTGGCTTATAAAATACCAAACATGGAAACTGAAGGAGATTAAGTGACTATGCCATGACTGCATCATTTATGTCCACCTCTCACAAGTTTTTATTTTGCTTCTTATTTATTTTGCTGCCATACATGAATTGCAGTTATTTGCACTTGGCAGCAATAAAATCACATGTAATTGGCATTTTTTGTTGAATATCACAATAACGTAGTGTGAATTCAGTGGGGGAAAAGTTTGCTTGATATGTGTACATCTGCTTGTTTGAATAACCTAAGAAATGAATGTTAGGTAATTTGCTAGATTGCCTCAAAAATACACAGCACAAGCAGCACTTTGTATCTGTTGCTCAGTTCTCAGTCTGCACGCAGTTTCTTACGGTAGTGCAATTAAGGGTAATGCACAGCACTGCTGTTTATGCCAGGCATATAACTAAACTGCACCAATTCCTCATTCCACAAAAACAGAAGACTGAGCACAGCCATGTTTAGATGCAGCTGTATCTGGCCAATGTGAATGTGCTGACACTCTCCCTCTTCCATGGCCGCCAGCTGTGACTGGCACTGATCAGATCTTTCCCTCAGCGGTTTGCAACAGCGCACACCACAACACGCTCGTCCTTGAGAAGAAACAAAAAGTGCTGATAACAAGCTCAGGGAGGATGGACTTTTAACCCCCCCCCCTCCAGGCACATTCTGTGGATCACACAAGTGTGGTGCTGTCCCCCCCCTGGACTTTCCCCTCTGCCCAAGCTCTCTTGGGAGTGGATGGGGGCAGTAAACAAGGCCACACTTCTGGTATAATAAAACAGGTGTAAATAGAACAGCTCTGACTACTACTGTGTGTGCATATCAGTGTCATTTTCTGTCCCGAGGAAAAGCGTGAAAGGGGAAGGAGGGCGTGGGATGGATTCTGTACACATTGTTCTGAATCCGCAAGTGACTTCCATGTTGACGGGACACTTTGCCTGGGCTGACATGAATAAGCTTCATTCTGAAACCCTGCGCTTTAGAATTCACCAGCCATAAGGTATCGTCTGCTGAAATTTCTGCCTTATTGGAAATGACTAAGGACAGCATATGAACAGCTCTTGCATAGCTTACGTTCTTGAATCACAAGACTACGTGATCACATCACATGCATTGACTATAGCATCAACCCAGATGCAAGACGGTATTTCTGAAACCTGTGTAGTTCAGTTCCTCAGACTGTTCTTGGAATTCTTATTTGTGACATGCGTTAGGAGGTGGAGCATTCAACACCTCCTGACAGACAGCACAGTATCTACACTGATCTGTCTATGAGTTCGCAAATACCCATGGAAGCACAAAAAGTAGTTTGACTTCTATACGGTCCCAAGGTAAATAGTTACTGTTGCTGTGGTCACTGTGCTTCCTCTATACAATGCAAACAGTAAATTCCTTATTCTTTTGTGTTATGTACTCCTAAGAAGGTGACATAAACTGAAACCATTGCTTTGCACTTGGTATAACAATAACCTGTGCTACAGTGGTGCTCAAAGTTAAGAAACTACTTCTGAGCGGAGGCAGAAAAATACCCAGTTTTACACAAGTTCTAAGAACTCTCAGAGACCGGTGTACTATGTATACCATCTATTGGGAGAACAGGCCTAGTATTATGATACATCAGGCAAGGTTTTATTGAAATATTAAGAACAACAATAAGATTGCCAAGGTGACATATAGTGTACTCCCAGCATCTGTAAAAAAATATAAATATATATAACAAAGGGCTAGGGGTGAATAACTTAAACTAAAGGGAATTTATCCAAAATGTACTTGTGGACAAAATAAGCATATGCAGAAACGATGCAAATAAACCAATGTCGGCTGCACCGAGTGCTTTTGCCTCATTACTCGCCACGGTTTTTTTTAATTGAGCCCAACTAAAAAATGAAATGAGGTACTGTCTCAATTCCTCACTAGCTACTCTGTAAGTCAATCAAAATCGGCCTTAATGATAAGTTCTTGTTTTCATGGATTTAGGAGGATTTAGTATAGCGGAATCCTGCCTTCTTTTTAGAAGTACTTCCCAACAACAGAAATGTATCCATTCTTGTGATTAACAGCTTGTCAGCTAATTCTGCCAACAACCATCACTCTATGTTGCTTTTTGAAAACGGATGCCCACACACAATACAGATACTGAAAAATAAGAAATGGTAAGATGCATATAACAATGAGTTTAATGTTTAATGTTTTTAATTTTGATATCTCATGTTCTCTGACATTTTTTCATTAATTTCTGCAAATTCGTTCACGAAACACACTGCACACCATGACTGTTAAGCAATTCCTCCACACAACCCTAAGGTGTCCGACGTTTCACACGCTGCTGACCCATAACCAGAAAACCCGGCCGAAAAGGGAAATGTGAAAGGGATTTGTACCCTGGCCTTTCAGAACTACATGTCACATGACCGCAGTCTGGAATGTGCCCGCCAAAGATTACCCCACTGACTTCTGTCAGAGAAGCAGCCTCCATTTTCACATGACAGCGCCGACCTGGAGAAGGTACCTTCCCAAGACTGCACTTTCTCATATTCACCTTCATCCTGTCCACTACTGTGGCACTGTAGGCTGAGTTCACATGCACACTTTGATGGGGGCACTTTGAGTGGCCTTGCCTTCAAAGCATTAGATGTGAAAGACAACTGCCATATAAAGAGGAAGCAGGAAACACTGCTTCAGTGCAAAAGGTTGCAAAAACGATTAATATCGAGCTTAGATGTGAGTACTGCATTAGTTGAACGCGAGTATTTTTATTGGTTTTGCTTGATTTATTTCTGTCTACAGAGAGCATTAAAATAATTATATTCAAATCCATATCAATGACATCAAAAATTATTTTTACAGGCTACATGATACACTGATTCCAGTATTAAACAAATGACAAATGCTTTGTAGAGTTTCATATACTAGATGAACAACATAAGACTTTTCCATAATATGTCACTGGCACTGGCTCCATCAAGTTCAATTTAGGTTCTGTTCTGCACACAAGGTAAAAAAAAAAATCATATGTGAACACAATCTAAATCTACTTCAATTACATTAGCCCTCAGGAAGTACAAGCATACAATATTACTCATTTTAAATTGCATCTGATATGCACAAGACATTCTTCAGTATTGAACATCTGTTTCTAGGCTGATGTCCGCCCTGTTCCCAGCAGCTTTTCGAAAGAGTCAAGAGAAGGTTGTCTCAGTTTAAGGATTAGTTTCACCCTGCATTGGATTTCCCACAAACCCCTGTCAGTGACAAATTTTAAGACTGGGTGATGGTCTTGATCTTAGCCCCTAAAGCAACTTATCTGGGCACCTTTTTGGAAAAAGATTTGTTGGTTCTTGGTCTGAGAATGATTATCTTTCTTGGTCCTTTATCTCGGCCTCCTGCCCTTTCGATGCCATAAACACATTTGCTACTCCGGTGACTTGCTAGAAGCCACATGCTAAAATGATTCCTGTCTCTTTCTCAGTCCATGGTTACTGTATTGGTTTTGGAGACCTTAGTCAGTGGTTTCAGTCACTGCTCAGTTTCAAGAGTCCTGTTGTGCTGTGGCCAATACACTGCTAATACACACAGCTCAGATGTGCTGTTGTGCTGTGGCCCACACACTGCTAACAGACAGCCCAGATGACAAGCAGAAAGCTGCACTTACTTTAGTCCCATGTCGCTGATCTGGATGGGAATGTCGTACGTGTACTACCAAAGGGAAAAAAAAAGAAAGAAGAGTCTGGATGACTCAAATTCATGCACCGGCAGAGAAAAACAGAATCAGAATAGAGCAGCACTTCCACTTTATTTTTTAATAATAGCTGTGACTCTTGCCATTCAAATGTGAGAAGGTCTTATTATCGAGACATTTAAATACTACAACTCGGGGGTGCCCCGGGGGAAGGCTTGACCACCCACACACAGCTGATTTTTGGCAAATGAAACTTTTGTTAGACACTGATTCAAACCTATGAAGTGTGTGGGTTACCACAATTTCAGTTCTGCAGGTCTGAAATGGAAAGAACGCTGCAACCGTCACATGCCAACCATGAAAACACAGTTTATCGTGTTTTTGCCAGTGCACCCCACAACCATTCCTATGTCTGCCAGATTTTGATGCCTCCCAGTGGTAAATGGGGAGGGCCTCTTCGTTTGAATGGCAGAAAATCACACCATGTCCACCTGGTCTGACTCATACAGCCAGTTTAACTGAATTCTCCCTAGCAACAACTTTCACCATGGTAACTACGCGCCTGTGGGTTAACGTGAACTCACCGCTGTCGCGGAGCGTGGCTTGACGGTGGTGACGTTGGTGATCCCAACTGTGCCCAAGACCGTGTCATAGAAGAGCACCTGGACACCGAGGTCACTGGCCTGGACCATGGCAAAGTTGTTGTTGGTAATGTTGAGGACGTTCTACAGTGGGGGCCCAGAAAAGTCACCACCATTCAGTCTCTTACAGCCTCACAACAGATTCTAAGTCAACAGATTCTAGCAACCAAATGACGTCTTACCAATGTGTTTATATCTGTTGCACATACTGCCTCCCTGAATCATTTGTGTGTTGTCCAAATATCTTAAAACAACCCCAGATAAAACAACCCCATCCGAGAAAAGTGACATTTTCACTTCTATTTTTCAGACAAGTGAAACTTATGAATAATTTGCACAGTGTCATATCGGTGCACCAGGAATTCATACAATATACACAATAGTATGTGCAATTATCTTGGTTAACATAATTACTTACTTTATTCTGTTATTTCAGAATGATAACACAGTAACTTACTGGAATACGATTAATATGTATTTAATTTAATATTCATTATAGCATAACACTACAGGAAAAAAAAAAAAACACCCGGCCACTCTGTCAAAGATTCTGCACTTTTTACAGAGTGGCCTCTGCCCTGATTGAGGTCTCTTTATCAAGTACCATAAATGATAAGGAAGGAGAAAACAACAACATTAGATTAGCTTCAAAACATGTAGCACACTGCTATTGTTGTATATGTCTTTGCATATGAAATGCAGGAGAAGCAGCCAGTTTGGAGGTTAGCCTGTCCATATTTTTACCTAATAATAAGAGGCCACAGATGTCAGACTGAGAACAACAGTCCTAAGGAATCTCCTATACTCTATACACTGCACATGATTGATGAGATTCTGGCAGGCACTCACAGTGATGGTCATATCGACCGTGTCAGGAGTGAAGTAGACATAGACGGACTTGACCGCCACGGGTGACAGCAGGACACTCCGGGGGAAGAGGAAGAAGAGGACCAGCGAGCTGGCGAGGAGGCAGAGCGTCACCGACACGGACACGTACAGCTTCCTGTAACAGAGAGAGACGCGTCAGCATACGCCTGCCTGCAAGATAACATGCTGGTGTGTCTGAACATACACACTCACACACACACACACACACACACACACACACACACACACAAACACATGCACACCCTTACACAAAGACACAAGCACACTCACACACACACACACACACACACACACACACACACACACACACACACACACACACACACACACACACACAACACACACAGATACTAACAAGGCCAGACACAAATACACATGCCACAACAAACAAACATGTATACAGCGCATACACTCTTGACAGCATCTCACACACATAGACAATAACATGTCAGACACATGTGCAGCACACAGAGGAAATGTTAGCAGTAGTATGGCCTTCCCATCAGACCACCTACATTACAGTGAACATCTGTAGACCTTCACAATTCAGATTTATTTGCACTGAATGCCTTCTGCTGCCTCTGCTTAGAGGTGAAACTGTGGTCTGCGGGAGACCACTAACAGCTGGGACGATCATCAGGTGCCTTACGTGCGTCGGGGCTTCAGCCTCTGGTCAGTACAGGGGATGACCGCCACCAGCTGGCTCTCCTGGCCTGCAGAGACAACAAAAGGGGGCGCTACAGCTCCAGCTTCACTGACCGCCGCTGCCCATCCACACACACAGCTCTTTTTACACGGTGGTTGTGCCCATGTCATAGTACCACACATACTGAGATCATATAGTTAAGGTGATGCATGGTGCTACGACAGACTGACGGACAGACAGGTGGCCTGACCTCGCGGGATGCGCCCCGTCCCCCGGCAGGTGGGACAGTCCAGCGTGTCCCCCGCTCCGTTCTGCTCCGCCCGCAGCACCTTCCTCCCGCCCTCCGGGATGATGGCCTCCTCATCCTCGTTGTGTCGCCCCAGAGAGAGCCCCATCTCCGCACCTTCCTTCTCACCTACGGGATCAGGCAGACGGACAGACAGACTGACTCACAAATGATGGAGCTGTAACACTCCAAAAACCAACGCATGACAGCACTATTGGAATGTCATAGGAATAGTACAGGCTACCTCCACCAGAGGCTCAGAATCCTGCAGGTATCAGAGCTCTTACCTGCCATGAGTGCAAAGATTTTCTGCCAAATAACGACTTCAGTCAGGTGAATAAGTGATGAGGCAGAGCAAAAAGCAGGAGACCCAGCCTGCCGTGAGGACCGCAGGCACCTGTCAATATCTTCGGCACATTAAAGATTTGGGCGTCGAGCCCTGCACTCGCAACCTGACGCGCAGGGCTTCTTAGCCCAAATGGAGGAATACTGTCGTTCCCTGGAGTGGAGTGCCTCCCCTGCTCCAAAAAGCTGGATGTATCATTCGGGTTACCTAACATGTAAAAACTCAGAGTTGCCCTGGGGGGGTCTGATAAGCAAATGTCCTCACACTCTACTCCCAACCATTTGCTTTTCAAAGCCACAAAACTACAAAGCTGAAGCCTGGAACCTACACATGCCTTACACCAAGGCCGGATACAGGGGGGTGCTGGGTCGGGCTATGCCCCCCCAGATTTTTGCCGTGCCCTCCCAGTCCTCCCTCTACGCATGCCTTCAGCTAAAAACGTTACATTTTTATTTTCGTTTAAAACTTCTGGTAACCAATCATTTAATCCTTTCGCGCGTACGGTCACACTGGTGTGATTTGCCGTTTAGCGCGTATGCTAAAACCAATGTGATTACAACACTATATTGGCAAAATTCTAGCCAATTTTAGCTTTGAGGAAACAGCAATTTAACATAAAAAAAATCTAGCAAATGCTAACTGAAAACTATGAGAAGCTTAATAACGCTAATGAAAACATAACCATTTAATGTAACATGCGTGCTACATAGTATAAAAAATAAGTTACATGCGAAAAGGTTAATTCCATTCTTCAAATTGTTTTCCCACTAGTTTCTGATTGGCTGATTGGGCAGCATAAAACTCAGAAACAAGTCAATCGCCTTTGTCACTCGAACTGTGGTCGCGAACTTGTCACTTGTCAAGTGCTTCTGAAGTGGCTAGCTTGATTACGCAAGGAGAAGGCTAGTTAAATCTAGCATAGTCTGATTTTGTGATAATCCATGTTTTGGTTCATTGTTTTTATTTGAACCATTTCAGTTTAGATTTTTGCAATTTAGACATGGATGAATTTGTTAGAGTTTTTGCCCAAAAAAATAGAAAACTGATGCTTTGATATGGAAATGTGACAGAATCACAAACGCTATAGGGATAAAAGGTAAATAACAAAAGAGAAAGCTAAAATGATAAAAAGAGGGGAGATGTCCAAAAAATTGTTAAGAAAAGAAAATTTAAGCTGTTCTATGAGGAGTAGATGTGTGTTTGGAAATAAGAAGTTAATTACTAATGGTCTAGACATGGATGAGTTTTTGCAAAAAGAAATAGAAAACTGATAGCGTGATTTGACATAGAATATGAATGCAAAAATATGACTGAATCACAGTTATGGGTGAAAAAGTTAAGTATGCCTATATAAAAAAGTAAAAATAAATAAAAAAGTTAAAAAGTTAAAAAAGCATAGTTAATAAAGATGATTTCTTCCTAAGATGGGGGTGGTGGTGGCAGGAATATGTAACTCAATAAGATGTAAAATATGCATGAAAATGTAACAGAATCACAAAAGTTATGAGGGGAAAAAAAGAAGAAAAGAAAGAAAAGAAATGAAAAAAAAACAATTAAAGTATAGAATGTGGAAAAACAAGCCAAAAAAGTACAATAAAGTTAATAGAGGTGTCCTCCAAAGATGGGGGGTGTTGGTGGCGGGTAAACGTGCCTATGACTATATGACTGTAATTTAAATGATACCCCCCAAAAATTTTCACTGCACCCCCTGTCAAAGTAGGCTACATCCGGCCCTGCCTTACACCCAGAAATACAGTTCAGTGTCTTTACAGTCAGAAACATTAAAAAGCAAGGCAGTGTGACCTACTTAGCTGCTTATGGTATTGAGCAGGGTTACAAACCAGGAAAGAGAGGCTGTCAATGAAACGTCTTTATCTCCAGGCAATTTACATGTCAGCTCTTGGTAGGCGCCTGGTGTGATAAGTGGACTAACCAGCTCTACGGCCTGCTGCACTGCTCGGTCTTTTCTATGTTTAACAACGGTTTGCTGTTCCCCATTTTTGCATCTGTTCCACACAGGCCACTGTGCCCTAACCCTGGGCGTTTAACTCTTTGCATCTGGTTAACTGAGTAGTTGAGAACAGAGGCAGAGCAGGAGTTTGGAGGCAGTAGAACTCCCTTCAAGTGCAATTCAGCGTCATGGCGCTTTGTGATTGGAGTACTGCTCAGTATGGCTTCCCTACCAACAACCACATTGGCTGTTTGTCTATTCATGCATTTGTTTGTAAGGTGGCCCTATACCTAGGGCAACTTGTATAGCTTTGTGTAGTGTTCCTTTAGACTGCTGGGCATTAAAATTGGGGCATTCTCTAGAGTAGTGCCAGTGACCCACTCCAGAACTGATCCCACAACCTACAGTTTACAAGCCCAGCTCTCTGACCTCAGTGCACCATGCCAGTACCCAGCAGAGTGGAGTGCTGACCGATTGCCAACAAACACGGAAATACTACAAATTTCCTGGAAAAAAGCTTAAAAGTATTGCAGCGGGCCTACTTCTACATCAAAAACACAAACAAACCTTGCCATTTGTTCTGCAGTAGCTTCTCAGTAACATTGTTTCAAGTTAATTATTATCATACCTTACACCTGCAACAGAGGTATCTACTTGTAACTCTCACAGTTTTTTTTTTTTTTATACAGCATAACTGATATTCAGAATGATTGAGTAAACTTCGACTGCCAGGCCAGGCATTGAAGCAGACAGGAAAAACACACACAAACACAGGATGATTACTTTCAATAATACCTTTAAATTCTGCTGTATATTTTGTTTCAAGACGCTGTATATTTTTCTTTCAAGACACTATGTCACCGGGAATAAAACAGCTACTGGGTCTGAGTTAAAGATTTGTGGACCTTTCTGCTGGTTATCGTTTGGCAGTCTCATTAAAATTAATAGACTTTAAAATGTAATCCAATAACGCGCCGCAAATGGTGCGCAGGCACCGTAATGCCTCCGCACCCATGATATTCCTGGCTAAATTTCGTTTAAGTGTACAGTAACGATGGACGAGGCTGCTCAGAGCGAACAGTCATTGAGTTTCCGAGACTGTCGATCACGCTGTTCGCATTTCTCACAACCTAGAGGCAAAAATTGAGATCTAAGAACTATCACGTTTTTGCAAAACACATATTTGCAAAAACAGTATCTGGATGCTGTTACACTTTCCAGGACGGACGCAAAAGCTACACAGAACAAACCGTGAGGCTTGTTTATACATTGTCCGTAATTCAGTTGTTTACTTACCTTTCTGTGAATTTAGAATACTTTATGGCGTCATCTCCCAAACCAGAAATCTCATCATGAGCGTATCTAAAATTCAGAATTCAGCTGCTTGTCACATGTTACCACGTTTTCTTCTCAGCGAGGCGTACAACACCGCTCGGTGCAGAACTAGTGTTTTTTTGCGCAGTCAGTGTACTCCCTTCCTAGTCTTTGAGCCTCTGACGCGCAACACAAATGGTCTCCAGAAATGTTTCTGCCGCCACCTAGTGGAAAGGCAATCCTATACATTATTGATACTCGGGACTATTACACAGCAAAAACGACAAATACGTATGGCCTCATGACACGTACGTTAGAATTACGAACCAGGTACTGAGCTAAAATTAGGGCTGGATCTTAAATTTCAGGAGACATAATACTAGACAGGTGTATGTAGGGAAGCCAAGGACCTTAAATGGCCTTTCACCTCCGACCTTGACTGAAATCATGCTAAGTGAGGCCATTGTCTTACGACAGTCAGTGCAGTACCTTACATCTAAGTATGGGATGACAAAGAATTTCATAATTGTCTCTGCTGACACTGATCTATTTTTGAGATCCCACAGTACTCACTGGAAGAAGTAGTTTGCCCAAGATACTGTGTTCCCTGAAGGTAAATATGTACTGTTGCTATCTTCAATGTGCTTCCAGTGTACATTGTAGAGATCAAATCTTATTTCTTCTTTTGTATCAACAAGGTGACATTGCTTTCTTTTCATGTGTTGGCACGATCGCTGGTTTCCACCTGCACACAGTAACTCCCAAGTTAGGAAACGATTTCTGAGCAGAGGCAGAAAATTATACGATTTCACATGAGTGCCATAAACTCTTGGCCAGGTAGGTTTACCCAGCCATCAACGAATGCCATCTGGCAGAGACAATAATCATATGACAATTGACAGTTATTATGTGTTACATGAGAAAAGGAGGTGGTCTGATAAGTAAGAGAATATGGAGGAATAATATTAGCCAGAATGTTAACTTCTTGTTACTCACTGGTCACTGGTTTGATTTATGGAAGAGCACATTATGGCTGTAAATATCCTTAGTTTTTTCCCCTTTTGAATATGTTCATCTTCAGATGTGTGTTGGTATTTTTCAAAACACTTAAAATGAATTATAAACTACAAAGCATGCATGAGAAGGCAAATTTTAAATTACTGGTAATTCTTCAGAGAGCTGGCAATTTAAAAAAAAAAGTTTCAGACAGTAAGGAGGTTGAATGGCAAAGGGACCAGAGAATGTGCTGCCAGCTCAAATATGGCAAACAACCACAAAGCCCTTGAATGTGAGGTATGAATCATTTCACTACAGTGAATGTGGCACAAGCCCAGGAAAACAAATATCTCAATGTCAAAGACAAACCTAATGTTGCAGTATGGAGGAGAAGCTCCTAACGATGGACATTTAGGCTAATAGTATACCTGGATCCATGGTTTGGCTTTGTACATCTAAGCTTCAGCAACCACTTATCAAGTGTAGTTGTTTTGTCATCATCAGAAATGTTGGACACCTCAGTTCATGGTTCTTTCAAATTTAGGGAAGAGAAACATACAGAAAATGGTTCAGATGGTTTGCTGAATGGAATGAAACAGACACCAGGTTACCTGTGCCACCATGGCAAACTTTGAATTATGTTAAATTTTATATCTGAGATCAGGAGCCAAAGGGGGGAAAAAATAAGGAAGATGTAGAAGGGGTGTCCTTTCACAGGCCATAAACAGACCATAAACTAGAATCAGTTTCAGTAAGGCTGATAGGATCTTACCATTCAGGTGACAGGAAGGCCTTTAGACTTTGAAACCTCCAAGTGCATAAAGTAGGTGTGGCAACCAAGGCAGAAAACGCAATTTTAACACTTCATTTACAGACTCAGCACAAAAGTGACACCAAACATCAACTTTGTAATTACATTTATTTAATCACATTTTTACATCTTATGTAAAGTGCTCAACCTATGCAACACAGTAAGACATGGAATGCAATTCACCCGCTTCCTTTGATTAGCCCATGCTAAGACCTACTATAGAGCGATCAGCCACCTCCCATCAAACAACACCCCACAGGTTAGTGTTATTGGTACAACTGCTTAGCTGCTGGATTGGTATCAATGTCAACGGCAGATCTCTAACCCTGCACAAACTGGCATAGTGAGAAGTTGAGCCTGCCTGTAAGGACAAAGCATAGCGCTCAGCTTCTGTATGGTGGATGGGGGCATCGGCCCCTCCCATACTCCAGTTCTCTGTAACAGGTCCTCACACACCAGTCCAAAGTTCCCATCTGCAAAGTGTCAGTACTCTCGTACTGTGCAACGGTGTGCTGCCTTTGACCCCCCCCAGACCTCCATGATACCTCTTAAATAAAGGGCTTATTTGTAAAAGGGGAAGACACTGGCTGACCAAAAAAATAAACAGCTCAACTTATGAAAGCTTAGGAAAAAATGACAAGCTTTTCTCAAGGGACTCAGTGAGCCGTTAAAGCTATGCTATGTTATGCGCTACTCCATACATGTACGCCTCGCACATCATTTTTTCACAAAGGTACAAAGCCTGCAAACAGTGGACATCACAAACAGTAACCAGACGTTCCCTGTAAATTCAGAGCTGGGAGTGGTGGGGAGTACACTGCTCCTCTGAGCTTCCTAACGGGCTAATTGATATGTCTGTCACCAAAAAGGCCCACTAACAACTTTAACGGTCCCTCAACCATCCTCCTAGAAAATACTCCAATGAGATATACCATTTTTAACTGATCTGCTTTTTGTGGAAAGCAGATATTGTTACCGTATAAAACAATGAAGCATTTTATCTTGAGATACAGAGATGAATTCACTCTCTTCCATGCCATTTGCTCTCAGTACCATACAGTATGTTTCATTGTTAAAATAACAAGACCTGTATGGGGAATTGTAAATATTGTTTGATATTCTCTTCGGTCCACATAACTAACATCCCCAGTACAAGTACAATCCATTTGATCCTCTTGTGGACCATCCAAAGCTGCTATAATGAACTGCCGTCTATCTGTACACACGGCTGTGGTATGTATTGGACTAACTCATCGACTTGATTAAATCGACACATGAACCTCATTTTAACAGTTTCTACACAGTCTTGCTTTAGTTGAGCCAACTGCAATCCTCCTCTGCCAACGTCCTGACCGATATAAGTTCTGCTCCCCTGTTGTATAGTCAAGTTGTCTGAACCACAGATGGCATGAACATTGGTGTGCCTTTTCCTCTCATACCTCAGCGGTGGTTGGGATGGAGTGGAGGACATCTTTCAGCTCACAAAAAGGAAAAATCACCTCTGCTTTGCTGGGGTTTTGTAATGTGTTTGTGTAAGAAAAATCCCACCATTTTAGTTATATTTTACTACACAGCTATTTGCTTCTACTTAATGTGCATTAACTTCCAGTTAGTATGACTGGTGACTTGCAGAGGAGCCAGAGCCTTATGTGTGTGATCTGCATCCACACAAAAGTAGCAACGTAGATCTTGAAGCAGCTCACAGTGAGATAACCCAAAGATGGGCCTGTAACTGCACCCAGTGCACCACACCAGCAACGCACGGCACACCATCCCAAAAATGCTTGAGTAATTTGAAACCGAATCTGAAAAAAACCCAGCACTGAGAAGTTCCACAAAACAAAGAGATCTGGAACGCAGAAAACAACACAACCATTCAACTTCAGTTCATAAATATTCCACTGGCAAAATTCCACTTCTAAACCTTAAGGGTGAAGTTTTAGAGACATTCCTTTGAGAGAATGTGGACAGTAACTTTTTTCCTCAACCTGCAAATAATGTAAATATTTTAAAATATTTGAGAGAATGGGCCCATGACCCTAAATTAGGAGCGTTCTAAAACACACCTTGATTATTACACTGTAACCACAATGTGACATGGTAAATGACATCACAATCATATGTTCAACAGACAAATATGGGAATGTTCATATTTGTATGATATATTAACATCTATGGACAGTTACTTTGGCCCTTCACGGATGGGAAACACAGATATACTTCATTATGGTGGTGTGACATTAAGCGTGCAATATGATGGTTGATCCTTATGATGCCTGTATATTACTGTTGGTTGGTTTGCTTTAACCTGACTTGCAGGTGTTACACATAGAAAAGCTGGTATCAGTTCCCACACTGACAATCATGCATACATTATAAACAGGTGTCTTTTCAGTCACTATTATATAGTGTATATGTTCATGTATTACCTATGTAGTGATGGCTTTCATAACTCATTGCCATTGCCTAAAAACTGGCTGCTTCCACAGTTCCAGCGGAAGTCAGTCCTTTGTTGAGGGAAGATTAGGCGATCTCTGTTCTACTACTCACACTGTCACCTTTTCTTAAACAGTGCCTCTTCATGTATTCCTATCAACATTAAAGTAAATGACTACATTTGTGAAGATTCTTTTTTTACAGGAATGATTGGAGATGACATATCTTGACATAATGCCAGTGGTACTGTAGATACAGGTATGCTGTAAATTACTGAATGCGATATCATGCTCTATTTTTCTCCTTCCACATTAAGCCAAAGACCCCCCTGGCACCCCCACCCTCCTCCCCATGTTGTTTCTGTGTCACACTCAGGACAGTTCCTGTGGGCCGGGCTGGTGCCAGTCCTTTTAGAGAGGAGGAGGAGGAGGGGTCAGTGGCAGGTGGGCGTGTCCGCGTCGCCGTGGTTCCTCAGTAGCGTGTGGCGAACCAGTCGTTGTCGGCCATCTGCACCAGCTCGTTCACCACGTCCAGCAGGTTGTAGCCGTGCTTCTTGAGCAGCCGCTGGTTGAGCGGCCGGTCACCGAAGCCCATCTCCAGCAGCACCGCCATCATGGCTTCCTGGGTGGCCGAGTCCGTCGGGGGCTGCGCCAAAAGCGACACCGCCATCAGGACTACGACTGACTGAGTGATGATGACATCGTGGCAAAATATCTAGCCATAATGCATGATTCAGCTAGGAATAACAGCTACACCACGAATTGGTCACTCTTCCCTATTTCCACTAATGTGTGGTGCCTGGGCAAAGGACAGCCCCAATTCTGTGCTGATGTGCTAACTACAGAGCAGAGAGGCTAAATGTTACAAGCCATGTAAACTGATGAAATTCAAAGAGCCTGGGACGGAATTCTGATTTATGTTAAAACATATCAAATAATATATGCATATATAAATTAATGACAATATATGGAGCTGTTTTTGTAATGACTTCATGAAATTACACATATTAGAATTGCAGTTTTTCATATGTTCATTTTCATGCTTAAAAGTTGATTTACTAAAAACATATTTCTTAAATTTTCCCATTATATCTTGCAGTACTTTTGGTACTGGAGAAACAATAACTTATACAAAATTACAGCATTGTGGCAGAGTGGCCCTTGAATGACCCCTTGATGAACTGGGACAATGGTTTAACGTCCTTAAGTTCCTTGTTTTGTGGTAGCCTTTTAGGACACCTGATATATCCAGACAAGGACAACAAGTTCAAATAAACAAACTCATGATACTGACCACCAAGGACAGAAACTGCATATTCCTACATTCCATTTTTTAAGAGGAAAATTATCTGAAAATCTGACGAATGAGAGAAAGGTATAAGGCTGAACTGGAGGCTCCGTTGGCCGCTCTGCTGTCACTCAGCGGGGACTGACCTGTGTGTTGCCGGGCTGCCCGGTGAAGAGGGCCTTGTAGGCGGATGCCGCCACAGAGAGCGCTCCCTTCACCAGCCCATCGGTGATGCCTCCCTGTGGCCTACAGTGCAGACAGAGAAAGGACATTACACCTGGTTCTGCATTCATATCCATACCTGATGCGGGAGCACACCTCCAGTTTTCCGAGGCCATGTGAAATGCTTCCAGGGGAAAAAAACGCCACTCGTACCTATTCAATGTCGGTATCACAGCAACAGCACTATGCTGCTTCCATGTGGTAGATGGAAACACATGGCTACAAAGATAAAGGGTGAAAACATATGCTATGTGTTTTTCAAAGCTAACAACATATAGATACAAGTGATATTTTTCTGCCCCGGAAGCATTTCACTGAACTTTAGAGGTGTGTTCCCGCATCAGGTATGACTAAAGGGAAAAAAAATACGGGAAGATACCTAATGCCACATGCCGGGTATAGCTGCTATTGCGCTAAAAATAGCTATTCGATGTATCACGACGGCTACACCGCCCACCACCACCATCTACGGAGAAAAAAAAACTAGGAATGGCACTCAGTTTGCTTTACCAAGCATTGATAAAAACAAATTTGTCAGGTCCACTGACGGCTTTGTTGTTGCTGGAGGTAAGTCCCACCACTGTACTGAAAGCAGAAGCTGCATTCCTGCCATGGTTACATTTCCACTCCACTCACACTTCCCCTTTCATACGTTTTCTCAGCTCAGTCCATCCCTAATCAACTGATGCCTCACGAGGACCACATCATCTGGCTGTCACGGAATCAGCAACTCAATATGATACCTACATATCAACAATTACTTGGGGTGCAAAGGCTACGCTTCACTTCCTCATTTCTTTGATTGAATTATTGAGAAAGTTTGGCTTACAATTTGAAGTGAATCTGAAACCAAATCATCAAAGCATGTGAACTCCCCCCTCAGTTTCCTTCTGCCTGGTTAGCAACTGTGTAAGGAATTCTTTTTAGTAGTGATGTACTGATCTTTCCCATTCATCTCTGATTTTTTTTTAGCTGTACAATACACTGAACTTAGCTGACATTTCAGATCTGATCCTTATCAGCTCAGAATCATTTTACCAAGAGCTGCTGGTCATTCTCAGCTGAGGAACCCTGATGATAACGAGGCTCCTAACAGCCGTTTCTCTCCACCACGGACCTCGAGGTTTGGAACTCAGCAAAGGAACTTAAGCACCATCCCGTGAGTCGGCTGTGCATTTCCAGTTGGGGCTTACTGCAGCTTTAAGTCCCGCCACCTGACATCACTTTGAATGACTGACAATCCTCTCATTGTTAGCAACTCATTGTTGGGAACTCATTCAATTTTTCACAAACTTGTTTTAGTATTGTTTATCTCTTGCTCTCTTCAAGCTCCAAGATAATGACTTTGTATACATCGCTGCATTGAACGATACTGTCCAGCTGTTTCTGTAGTTCAGAATTCGACCAAAATTATCTTGAGTTTAGCCCAAAACTAGGGAGCAGAAGAGCAACAGGATTTAGCCCTCAGTGGAGAAGAGGCCAGTTATACTCGTTTGATTACTCATAAAGTCACTGTGTAATTTGATTGGACTTCACAGCACAAATCTCTCCAAATCCTCTTTTGTGAGCTACACCAACATCTCACCTGGAATCTTGGGAGGTCTGTGGTCCGGAGTCAGAGGCCTCGGAGGGGCTGGTTGGCTGTGACGGGACTGGACTGGAAGCTGCTGGGCAACAAACACAGATTAAACCCATGAGGACCCATGGAAAAAGACCCACAGACACCCATAAACTGCCAGTGTCTTTCCGTATGATGCCTATAACAAAACCGCTGCCAAGAATAGCGGTTTCCTGTTTGTCTAGGAATGACTGAAAGCACAATTCCTGTTTATGGCCTGACTTCCCACACACCACGCTCCACAGGAAATGGGGCTTTCAAAACATGACTTATATAACTGCTTATGATTGTCATGGCTTTCTTGTCATTAGCTGAAAATAGACTATGAAGAGAAAACCTCTACACAATTTACTACAGCTAATCCCTTGGGAAAATAGACATCAGCTCAAAAAAGAGAGCCTCACCTTTACTTTCTCAACATGTAATAGCTGCAGTATTATTACATGTTGAGAAACCCCACTACAAACCTCACCCATAAATTCAGTGCACTTCAGATGTCCCTGCGTGATGACATGATGTGTACAATAAAGTACATTTCATATCTGAATCCACATTATTTCCACCAACTAGCTATATAATTAAACCTTCCACATTATCCTCTCAGCATGGGAAATGACTACCCATACCTATTAAAATATACTTCATATAAAGTATCAAATAATTGCAGATCGCTGGTTATTCCTTTCCAGCACACTGCAGGGTCTTTCACATGGGCCTCAGTGCTGAAGTGCTACTAGGGGGAGGAGTGTGAGTGTGTGTGTGTGTGTGTGTGTATGTGTGTGTTGGTGGTGGGGGGGTGGGGATTCGTGACACGCAGAAACACCCTGTTGTCACAGGCTACTCACAGTCCGCCGTGTCCTCAGGCTGGTACAGCTCGCTCGTGTCCAGAGCCTCGGCCGTCAGCTCCATGTCACCCAGCCTCTCTGGCCTGCGAGGACGGCACCGTCTGCATCAGAGTCGTACATTCTAAACCTCACTCTACCACGGAGTGTAGCTGTAAAGAATATTACTTCTGCACAGTCTGAGTTTCTCTTCATGTACTTTTGTACTGAATCAGCAGTCAAAAATGTAAAAACCAAATGAAATTTTCCCCTGCTGGCTGATCTTCCAGCAAAGCCCCATTGTCTGTTAAGTACAATGAATGATAGTGTTCCTCCCTCCCTCCCACCCTGAGTGGCTCCCTCAAAAATAATGACAGTGTCTCGTTTTCCCAGTAAATGGCAATAACGGCAGTGAAGTATTCATAGACCCTAAACAGGGCCTGGTTAACTCTTGTTGAAACCATAACATCTCAGTGACTGCACCGGATAATTGTATGTAATCTGAAACCGCAGCCAGCCATTGCTGACTAATAACAGAGGGAGCCATGAATGATTGAGGGTAGGATAACTGCAGATTGAAAAGCAAGCGCGAACCACAGACCCATGCTGCAAGAAGAAGGAAAGGGAGAGCCGAACGAGGAGCGAACGCCCCGCTCACCTGCGCGCGAGGGGAGGAGCGGGTACCACCACCGGGGTGAGGGGCACGGCGTCCAGCGTCTGAGAGGTGCAGAGCATGTCGCTGATGCTGCCCCGCCCCCGGGGGGCGCCCTCGTCCCGCTCGCCCTCGCCCTCGCCGCCGGCGTGCGACAGGGCCGAGCTGTACATGGACTCGCCCAGCGGCCGGCTGGTGTCGAAGCAGTCGGGCAGGATGATGATGTAGTCCTCGGAGGAGGCCGAGGACGCCTGGCTGCGCACCTCGTCGCGCTCGTCGGCCGCCGCCCCCCCTTCCGCCGCCGCCGCCGCCCCCTCCTCCTCCTCCTCGCCGCTGGGGTCCACACAGATGCTCTCGATGTCCGACTCCACGCCCTCCTCTGAGCACAGCACAGTCTGCTGTCAGTCACGCCTGCTCACCTAGCATGCACTGCTCCACTTCAAACATGCACCCAGAGCTTCCAATTGAACTGACTGTGCCAACGATCAATGTTTGTTTGTAATCCTAAGGTATCAAGTGATCCAAGTCAGGTGACAGGGTGTATGATAATGTACACACTGAGCTCTGATCTTTAAATAACACCATTATCAGTGCAGAAAAGGTTCATTCAATGCAAGACTTGGGCAGTAAAACAAAATGTGGTTCCCCTGGATAGAGGCTGCTCACCTGGAACAGACTGCTCCTCCTGTATGACCTGGGGTGTAACTGGGGGCGGGGCTTCTACACTCCTGAGTTCTGTCTCCACAGCAGGCCCAACACTCTTCTCACATTTCTCACTGTGAGAAATGGTGTCCTGGGCAGCAGCAAAGCAAGCTGGGAGGAAGTAGAAAAAACAATATCACAGGCTTATTATTTACATTTGTCAGTATGGACTGATCGGAGGAGTAGACCAAGAGAAATACGGTAAAATGGCATCTAAAGGTAATGCTGGTTATAAGTAACCACACAAAACAACAATACACCAGAGGGATAACTGCCTTCACTTGTCTCTTACGAACAGTGCTCTCCACTGATGTCCATGCAATATCGTAACGCATAAAGACAAATCGCAGCATGCCTAGACTGACCTCAGAAGCACACATTAGCCATGTTTCCATTGTAGGAACCAAAGACTATCGGGGCTAGAACCACAAACCAAAAAGCCTGATGTTTACTTCGTATGTTCAAAGATGCACTCATAACAGCTTCTACCGGTTCTAGACCAGCAAGCCTTCTCACTGCATGGTTCGGGTTTGGGTTAGCAGTAACTTTGGCTCGGAACACTGAGGTTCTGCCCGGCTCCAGCTCTGACAGTGGAAAAGCCTCTATCACTTTCTGATTCAGAGAGAGCTTAGGAGCCAGCCTCACCTTTAGGATGGCTGGGGCGGGGCCTTCGGAGGGGCGTGTGCTCGGGCTCCTCCTCCAGGGTGAGGGAGCGAATCACCGTCTCGCAGACGAACTGCGTCCCGCTGATGTCCTCCTCGCCCTCCTCCTGCGCCGGGACGCTGCCCAGATCCTTGCGCTCCCCGCGCATCGCATCTGACAAGCGCACCGAAACCTGGGTGAATGACCGCGCCTGGGCCAGCGGCAGCGCCGTTTACCTCAGGACCCGCCTTTTCAGGCTGCGATCAACACATTTCTCCACCCAGCCAGAACATGCCTGTTTCTCCTACAGCTGGCAACACATTTCAGTCAGTAAGCGCTGCTTTGAAAGATATTCAAAGGCCACTCAACGATGAGCTTGGGTGGTCTTAGCGACTGTAGGCTTTCTCTCCAGACAGAAATTCACTGTAACCATTTCATTTAGCTAATTGTTGCCTTAGTTTATTCAAAATAGCCTTGCTCTCCCGTTCCAAGCAATAGGGGTTTAAAGAGAGGACCACAGCCCTCTCTGTGGCCTGCTGGACCACAGGCCTCCAGGACTGGAACTCAGACAAAATACTAGTGAGCAAGCATGACACCTTGTGGCAAAACCACCACACGACAGCCACGCCGCCATTAGACTGATTGCTGATCCAGCCTGTTGAAAAGCCCTGACTGCCTCCAGCAGTTCTACATTGGGTGGAGTGGCCAGGACCTAAGGGGAGTATGAAAGCTATGAGCTGTACCTGGGAGGCTCCTGGTCCCCGAGGTCTCGGCCTCTTCCTCAATCTGCCCCAGGCCAGGCTTCTCCAGCAGGGGCCCGTCGTGGGGCAGGGGGGACATGCAGGGCGTCATGTCTGCCGGTGGGGAGACATTCAGAACGTGGTTATCAAAGGGCACACGCCTTCTGTCTCATCTAAAGAAGTTTTGATAACCCAGCACAACATGCTACAATACTGTTTAAATATGTATATTGTAACATTTCATCTGTAATAACTGTACTTTTTTGTAGTATTTGTACTAATTGTACTATTTTGACACAAGACATACTCTTCATGTATTTTTAATAGTGTATAGTTTATGTTGTATTTATTATTACCACCAAATACATTGTAATTCCCCTGGATACAGGCCTTTGCTAGATTGCTTTACATGAATTGCTAACAATAACAATCATATTAATGGCACTGAAATGAAAGGGTCAAAAGCTTGTGTCAGAAATAACAGAGGTGCCCGGGTTGCTTGCTGCTTTCGCTCTGTTGCCGTGCGGCGGTCTTACCAGCTGGCGTGTTGTTCGGGACGCTCTCCAGCTCCTGCACGATGTTGATGTCCAGCAGCTCGAAGGAGAGCAGGTCCTGGAAGAGAGGGGACGAAACCGGTGTGAGCCGGCGGACCCAGCGATGCTCCCCCGCACTGCAGCCGGCCGGCCCGGCAGAGAGAGGGACGCCCTACCTGCGCCGTGAGCAGGTCCACCGAGGGGATGTAGTACTCCTGCTCGCAGTCCAGGCCCAGCGACATCAGCCCGCAGTCCCTGGGGGCGGGGCAGCGCGGCCCCTCCTTCTCCAGGGGAGGGGCTTCCTTCTTCCGCAGCGGAACCTACATGCATAAGGTGGTCCACAGTTACACGCGTGGCAATGCACGCCAAGCAGCCATTAAACAGAAATATGAAGGAAGAAGAAACTTCTTCTGCACAGAGTCAAAAAACATAGCAGTATCAATGAAAGTGCCAAACGACTTGGCTTCATTTCGAGGAGTTCACGGCCCAACCTGGCCAGCCTTGCACAAGTAACAGTTAACACTTCAAGGTGGCTTATTGTGATGGACAGGTAGGTCAGAGGGTTGACTGAATTCCAGCCCTGGGGAATTCAGGCTAAGAGAGAGGTCTTGGGAGGGGCTGATTCACTTGCCTGTGGGGTGCTGCAGGGGGAGTCCAGCACGCCGTCGGCAGCTCCGGCCGGGGCTAAGGGGTCCACCACGATGCTGCACCACACCCGCGGGCCGAACTGCTCCCCCTGGTGCGCCAGGCGCCAGTGCGAGGTGTAGGTGCCCTCTGCCGTGGGCGCCGTGAACGCCACGCTCACCACGCCCACCTGGCCGGGCTGGAGGAAAGGCACGGCCACCTCCTTCTGCTTCTCGCTGGACGCCACAGTCAGGTTCCCCCACATGAACTTCAGCTGCGGATGGGGAACACACACACGATCACATGACATTTTACATCATCAGAGTGGGATGACAGAGCTGGACAACAAGACTTGACAAGATAAGACTTTTACAACAATATTCATCACACATACATCATCACAGAATACATTCATACTCAACCTTTTTGTAAATCTAATCATTCTAAAACATATCTTCCGATGGTGCAAATAACTTGCGACAAATGAGCATGAGAATGTGTGAATCCAGATGTGTTAGCCATATTAGCCAGTGTTAAGCCATTATTCACTAATGTACAAGCCGTTTTCCAGAAAAACATGATCATCACACATTTATTATGGAAAGAATCAGATTACTGATATAAACTGTGTCTTGCTTCCTCTACAGGCCAATATGTATGTGTAAGTTTTAAATGTAAACCCAGCAGAAAGATTTTTGCTGCTACTGAGGAAAATACATATTCATTTACATTATTATTCATAGGTCTTTATTTGGGAGATGCTTTTATACTGAGAGACATGCAGCATATCAGCATTTACATAGAAGATAGCCTTTCCTGTTCAATGATGTCACGGTACACATCACAGATGTGGGAGTGTCCTGTTCCATTACCTTGGTCTCGGTGCTCCAGCAGAGGCTGCCGGTGTTCCTCATTTTCCAGTATTTGATGAACTTGGTCCCAGGCTGCAGGCGCGTCCCATCTGGCAGGTTTTCGTCCAGGAACAGCGCGGTCATGACGGGCCCCATGGGAGGGCAGGAACGGTTGGGGCTGCTGGTCAAAACCACAGGGGTCACAGTTAGTGCAGGCCCACTCCCTGTTCCCTGCCTTTGCTACCTCAACAGTAATGCCAACAGAGCCATGACTGACACATGCACACAACAATAGGAGTATTCATGATCCTTATTCATGTTTATCATATAGATTATATCTGACAAACATATCAGGGTTGAGTCATTACACCTGAGCATCTAAAGCAGCCCAAATACTTCAAGAAAGATTAGGGATATTTAGTTTGGGTTGGGCTGGACTTTTGCTAGCTAACACCTTGACTGGTTGACTCTAGCTGTGTGCGACTCTCTTGCAGCAGGTTTAGCTGTCTGGTTCTGTGTCTAAAGCTCTTACTCTATGCAGCAGGTCTGGGTGTCTCTGTTCCTGTGTGTAAAGCTCTTACTCTATGCAGCAGGTCTGGGTGGCCCGGGGCTGGAGCAGGATGGGGGCGGTGCTCCCGTCTCCAGCGGCGCTCCACTGGAGGCCCCTCCTCTCCATCCTCAGCTGCTTCCTGATCTCCTTCACCTCCGCCTTCAGCTGCCGTTTCTCCGCCTTCAGGCGCTGCTTCTCCGCCTTGCGGAAGCTCCGGTCTCCACGCCTCTGGAACCTGGGCCGAGACGCACAGGGACTGAAGCTCTGCGCAGACACCCGGTGCTTCCTCTCACGCTATTAATCCCAGTATCGGGTTTGTAACACAGTACAAATTTGAAATCCTTACATGGTTTCAATTTTACAAACAACAGAGGCTCCTCTGTAACCCTGGACAGCTGCCAGTGAAACAGTATAAAATGAAAAAAAAAATGAACATAAAAACAGCAACACATCCCATCCACAGTGCTGGATCTGACAGGATTAAAAGCCATACAGATAGTGGCTGGCTCCTCTGTAATAATCATTCATGACAACAAAACAGGATGACTCACACATCAAAGGAAGTCCTACCTAAGCTATGAAATCACCTGCCTACCTCCAGCATCAATTCTGAGGTGAGGCTATCATTAAAAATGCACATCTACTACAGAAAAAAAGCTTGATGTTACATTACATTATTGGTATTTAGCAGATGCTCTTATCCAGAGCGACTTACATAGGTTACAATTTTTACATGTTACTCACTTATATAGCTGGATATTTACTGAGGCACTTGTGGGTTAAGTACCTTGCCCACGGGTACAGCAACAGTGCCCCAGCAGGGAATCAAACCGGCAACCTTTTGGTTACGAGTCCTGCTCCTCACCACTACGCTATACTGCTGCCCATGATGTAATGGATATATGCATTTTATGCTTCCAGCTCTGGCTGAATGAAAGCACACTCCAGAATTCCAGTGGTGCGAGCAGGATTCACTCTTTTGCTGTTAGGGTCAATTCTGGCACAGTCTGGCACAGCAGTCATACCTGGCGTGCTCTGGGCCTGGGGATCCGTGCTCCGGGATGGACAGGGGCGTCCTGGCCCTCACCAGGCTGTGGCTGGGGTCATGAGCGAGGCTGCAGGGCTCACACAGGGTGCAGGATGTGCACACGCTGTCAGGACATGAGGCCAGAAAAGACAGGAACCACACAGTGAGGGGACAGCCCTGGACTGACTGATCCCAGATCAGCAAAACCGGAGCAAACAAGACCCTGATCCTTCAAGTGTTTCTGCTGAATGGTTATGGTCAACGTTTAGCAGACTCAACACAGCAGTGAATGGCTGAGGGAGAAAGGGGGACACAAAAACCCAGAGGCCTTTGTAGCCTTTGTTTAGTTTAAACTGTCACTAATGAGGACCGAAGTGAAACTCCGTCATCAGTACAGGTCCCCTCTCTTTCTCTATCTCTATCATAAGTGCAGTATTTCACAGGTGTCTATAGTACCTGCACTGGTAGCCGCCCCCCGAGGTCTGGCCCTGGCAGCTACTGCAGGCGGGTGTGGAGCTGGGAACCCCGGCCGAGGAGGAGGAGCTGACCTCCGGGACCTGGGCGTCGGCTCCCACTGGCTTGTGGATGCAGCACTGCCCAGAGAACTCGCGGCAGATCTTCTCCACTGCCTCCTTCACCACCTGGTCCTTAAACTGAGGAGGGGGGTGGAGGAGCCAGTCTTACACAGGACAGTCACACGTGACCTCACACACACATTATGCTATGAAGAAATGCCCCATTCCACACTACCTTTGCATTTTAAGAAGCACCATCAAATCCAACACAAAGATCTGTATTTGTGCAAATATCAACAAAGTGACTTGACATCATCACTCCAATGGAGGTATGAGGTGGCCATCACAGCCAGCTCTGTTTTGTAAACACACACATAGTAAGCTGAGTTATTTCAGATACCGTCCACTGCAAATGCTTTACAGTACCTTCTCCATGTAAGACGTAAACCAAGCCGGAGGGGTCTTATCTTCCTCTTTGGTCCCTTTGAGCTCTTTCATAACCGCCTTCAAAACAAAGGGAAATCAACTTAATGACAAAGAAACATTCCCTTGGTAATGCCTCAGAAACAGTGTGACCTCAACTGTAAAATTACTCACATGATAAGAAGGACTTTTCAAGAGTAATTCCTTTGGGACACTGTGTATAACAATAGGCCATTAAAATGTGATTTAAAAATACTGTTTCAGGAAATATTAGCCAGAGAGGTGTACCCCGTGAGTTTACCCTTATATCTTTCGACAGTGACAGCGGCCTGTGTTTAGGGGGTAGGTTACTGGCGCGCTGCCTGTGGAAAGGAGACCCCGGGGGGGGCCCTTACTGTTGCCTGCTCCTGGGAGGCGGAATGGACCCTCTGGCTCACGGTCTTGGTCAGGACGGGGCAGTGCTGGCCGGGCCTGCCCTCGCTCTTCGGCTCCCCGCCACGCAGCTTCGCCGGCCCCCTGCCCGGCGGGCCTTTCATCTCGCACACGTTCATGTGCAGCCGGTTCCCATGCTTCAGCGCGCACTGCGGGGAGGGGTGATGCAGGGAGGCGTTCAGGGGTGTGTGTGTGTGTGTGTACATCATATAATAGCTTTTTATTAATTTAACATCTTAAATAAAAATGCATAGTATATCTCTGCCGGCCTTTTATTCTGACTCCAAGCAACTGCACCATCAGATTCAGTATTAGAGATTCAATATTAATTGAATGAGACTCACACTGCCCCGCTAGCATGGTAAAAACAGACCACTTGCTACATATTCCACAATGCAGGTGAAATCTACAATGTAAACCACTTTTAAACAGGTTATGTATATTTAATAAGGTCAATGGAAGTTACTGAATACCTTTAAAGCCTCTTCATATTCCTCTGAAATAAAAAACAAACATTATTACCATTTAAGTTTTTGACAGAAGCAGCTATTATGTTTGAACTGTATCGGTTTGAAATAAACAAATCGTTTTGTTTATCCCCTAAACACTCACCTTGACTGTTAATAGACACCTGGAAGATAAGAAGAGAAAAAGTTTTAGGAGGAATTCAAGTATTTGCTGAGAGTTCTGACTTCAAAAGGAGACATGCCATTTTAAAGGTCGAGTCCGAGTTTATTTACAGAGCAGCTGGGCTCTCTCCTCACCTCCTCATTGTCCTCATCAAAGTATGTCACTTGCAGACTGCACAAGCCAAACGACCTCTGAATCTGCAAAACAAAGTGACAGCTACGTTTAACCCCAGTGACATCATAAGCACAGTAGCCCTAACTCCTTCTCTGTGCTTCACTGCACTTGACCTGGTTATGATCCTATAAGTGGGTGAGCCTTTATGAATTGGGGGGGGGGGGCTCCCCTTAAAGCAAAGCCAAGGTGAGTCTAGCCCACACAGCGCTATGAGACACACACGATTAGCTACCTTTGTTCTTCTGGTCGCCTGCGGTAAAAGATGTGCATCTCCTTGAGGCACCTCTTGTATCACAGACAGACTCGTGGCCACGAGGGTAATATCAATGAGGGTGAACTCAATGACTCTGCCGCTACACAGTCAGAGCTTGCAGCCACGGGAAATGTGGGAGGGAGGTACAAGTCTCTTATTTTAATGTTCTCCAGACACAGACCCAGGGGAACCTTATTCAATGACTTATCTATGAGAGGAGTACAAGTAGCGGTGGCTAAGAACACTGAGGTGTATTTTAACACACTGTATGGTATATTACGAAGCCACCACAGTATATAATTTCAGTGATGTTAGTCTTGGCAAAAAAGCTTACTGACAACCAGGCTTGGGCATTAGATTTATGGTAAGGTAAGCTGATCCTGCATCTATAGCTGGAAGCAGAAGGCACCCAGAGTTTGAGCTGCGGAGTTTGGAGTCAGAGGCTGTGGCTCTAAGATGCAGGCTAGACACTGCTTTGTGCCCTTACGTATAGTACCAGAATAAATTTCCCCCAGGGTGTGTAAAAAAAACATTTAGCTGAAGACTGTGAACCATGAAGAGGTCAGTTAAATAAAACCGGAATACAAAACAAAGTTCATGGCAGGCAAGCTTTTTCATAGGCCAATCAGAAATCCTGATGTTTGTTTATGTTCACCATTGCCCTTACCCTTGTCCTTGAGTTTGTGATTAATGAAAAGGGGATAGAAAAATGATAGACTCCGAATCAGGCACACTGCCAGTCAGTGGGTTATTTTTCATCCACTGATGAAAAATCACCCACTGACATTATGGGGAAAAAAGACCTGGGAAAATAGACTGACTTGAACCACAGCTGAATTTGTGGCATTCAAAATGAAATTGCACCTTCATTCAAGACACTGGCCTCTCCTGATTCACACAGGTCTTTTATATCTCTGGCAGCAGCTTAACTGATACTGGTTAAGGAACACATTCCTATTCATACTATGTTAATACTGTTGCACTTGCTAAAGAGTATGTTACAGCATAAGAAATATTGGTGAATAAAACGTGTGCTTATGTCAGTACCTTTATAATATAACATTCTGACTGACCCAACCTGAGTTACTGAAACCTCTGTACCATACTCTTAATCCACTTATAAACATGCTGCTGCTACAGAAACAGTTTTAGGGAGGGTTAGCAAAATTCTCTCATAGGCCCCAGCTGTTTGTCTTCATAATGCAGACAAACAGCTGTTGCTACCAGCCCTCTAAAACTCTTCTTATGGGTCCAGTCTATGATGTCTGCAATGAATTTAAAGATCTTGCACTGCTACTGCTGAAACAGGCAAGTTTAATTCAACTAATAAAATGCAGATACTTCTACTTCCTCAGCTAAACAGCACACTTTCAAAAGGAGGATACACACGGTGGCCCCTAGCGGTGACATTTCCTTAGAGAGAGGAAAACATCATTCAACAAAGCATTATCTTTAGCCTGATTCGTTAATATAATATCGAAATGCCTTGGCTACAGAACCTGAAAACATGTCTCTGAATGACTGAGTTTCCATTCCTGACGACACAGGGAGCGGCTAAACCTGATTAGGGCAGCCAAAAAGATCTTAGCTGAGAATTTATTTCCCTTTATGACAATACGGTCAATATCATTTCAGGTCAGTGTGCTTTTTGGCGGACTTCACCTAATCGACATGATTCATATCTCGTTTCCTCAACCGGTCTCTATAAAGACATTTAACACAACATTCCATCCTGGTCAATGACCTACGACTCATCACGAGTCGTCAAGATATTTTTCTGAAGACGTGATTCATAAAAAAATAACAATGCCAAATGCCATACCAGCAGGACTGACTAACATTTCTCACACAAAAGCAATGTTTCCGAGGTAAAGCAACACAAGGTCAAAATGCGACAAGATAAGCTCATGTGTGGGGCATTATTTTTGAATTTCCATAGCAAATCTGCAAACAAACCAATTGCTGTACAGCCTCGCATTGTGCCAGGTGAGTGTTTAACCATCAATCTGTCATCAAACGGATACAGTGAATACCAAATACAAAGACAATGTAAATGTAGCTCGATTTTAGTACATCTCACAGATTAACTTCTTATGATATTAACTAGGTAGTTAGCCAGCTACAGCAGAACTGAACCAAATTTATGTTAACTGTTAACTGTATCAGCTTATGTTACAAATATTACCAATATTGTAGCCAGGTGCACTTTGTAAACGTTGTTGATAGACGGAAACGTTGTGCTAAACCACTGCGAGTTAAATAAGCTATTTCACTACTGTTCTGTTTCAATCCGTGTACTGTATTACTGCTTACGTTTGGTAACTTAGATATCCACCTAGCTAGCTTTTTGCAGTATTTTGCTTTTTTTCTGAGCGCAACCATCATCTGTAACTTGCTAATGATGAGAAATCAAACAGCTACCTCGCCATGTATCTATATAAATACCAAAATACCTTTAAATTGGCGTTAACTGCGTTATTCTTTACTCACATATAGGCCCTTAACAAGGCCTTCTAAGATCATCAGTGCGAGACACAACACCAGCGACAGTGGCTGTCGTTATCGCTGCTTACCATGGCTTCCAGCGACTCCCAGCTCGATTCCGAATAGGAAACTAGAAAACTCTTTGCGTTCCCCCTAAAATTCACCTTCAGATTAACAGGGAAATCCATTGTTATAGACCGTGAAAAGGTATCATTAAGAAACGATGTGCAGTTATTTGTATGTGTGATTCTGATCGTCTGCCTTTCCTCGTCTGCAAGCTTAACTACTGACCTCCTTCTATGTGTTTACATCAGCTATGTAAACACTCCCACTTCCCCACGTGACAGAAAAACGTTCACACGTTTTCCACCGACACAGACACGACATCCAACAGCGACTATCCTCAGTGAGACTCTGGCAAAAGAGTTACCGTTCGTTCCTGTCTTTTAAAAATGAACGTTTTTCGCACCAAATATATCCTGGATATTTTTTCCCCACGTACATCTTTTATCTACAAATTAACTTAATTCGTCTTTGCAAAAAATATTTCAGTTACAATAGGCAAGTTGATCGTTGAATTTGTGACTTACAGAGGTAGCATAAAGTAGCTGGCCAGCAAATACGCACACTTTACGTTAAGTCATACTAGCGTTAGCCACTATATAGCCAACGATTTTAACCGTTGATAACAATATTTTGTTAAAGTTTTAAAGGTTCATAAACCACAGACTGGAAATCTTTCTATTTACATTCTAAAATGCATTGTTATAAATCCTAATCAATAGAAAAAATACCTAAAACCTAAAAAAAGTGAGACAAAGTGGACATATGGTTTTCAGATTATTTAAAGATTTGAATCATTTTCTCTTCGCGTGTACACCAGGAAAACGGTTATTTTAATGTTCTAATAAACGTAAAAATATGTTAACGTCAACATCCACGTGGACTCGTGAAGTCTCGTCGCACTTGGAATACGTATTTTTGGCCCACTTTAACGCCGACTAACGTTACTGCACGAGCATATCAGTTTAGATCAGGCGCTGCGCAGATCTACTGATCCGTATACCGTTTGGATAGGATTGTAGTGGAAACAGACTATTATATTAGCATATCCTTACGAAAAGTAGTTTGTTTATGTCATTAGCGCTAACCCCCGAAACGTTAGCTAAATAGTGAGGTAGGCACACAAGTATATTGTCCCGAGTAATTCGTGAAGCAAGCTTCCTCTCCGATTCCCTTCTCTTGTAAAATTATAATGTCTTCGCTCCTCAAAGTGGACAATGAAATCAAAACTAAGGTAAGAAATCAGAACAGCCAACCAACTTTACATTTGATTCGTTGTTCACAAGCAGCTATCTAGCAAGCTAAATAGCTGTACACAGAGTCGGGGAAAAAGCTTCGGGGATAGCTGTGAAATGGTTCGCTGATTAATCAAGGGCGACTATGGTTAGCTAGGAGCCTAGCTGCCTAAAAATCGGAAACGAATCAAGAAGCTTGCCGAATCTGCTAACTAGCTGTGGGCCATGGCCAAATCAGCTTTCTAGATAGTTAGCGATAGATAACTGGTGGGTCTAAATGCTTGGTAGTTACCATCCTTGCTTGTCATTTAACCCCCACAACACAAGTTTCTTCTCCCGCTGGCTTGTCATTTCACTAATTAGTTACTAAGTGTTGTCATTAACATCATATGGTAGGTAGGCAACATTACAAACCGATCGTATGTAACTTCAAAGGCAAAGGTGGCAGCCAGCGGGAGGAAATGTAACGTTAACTTATTCAGTCAGTCAGAATTTACGGCCGTTCGCGCGGACCTCGATTTATGAAAGTAGCTGGGGAACAAACCGTAACACAACGGAAATACGGCGAACTAACGCTAGCCATTGTCTCTACAGTATTTTGTTCAATAATATTACAAGTAACGAGGTGGCAATATTAGTTTCTACCTGGTCATGAACAGTCTGATGGCATCGCCGGTAAAGGTAAAATTAAATGCTGTTTGTTGTCAAATTAAATGTCCCAATTAATTGATATGTAAATATAATTCATTAGCTGGTTCACTACAGTTAGCTAGTTAATTAGACATTTACATACCAATGTAAAGAGGTTAGTCAATGGTTAGTGTCTGCCATTACTCTGATTCTTTTCTGTGTTTGCAGGTTGACGCTTTCAGGGAACGAATCACAGCACAGGTGGGTTGCAAGCAAGCTTTACTTTCTCTTTCCATTTCCGAGGACCGCTATCCTCCCTAATCCTTAAATTCACTGGCCCTTAAATTTGTAAGATACTGTATTGAACCTGTGTTGCTATTCAGTTGTAGACCCTATCGGCTTTTATTTAGATAAATCTCCCTTTATTCTTGCCCAGTGGAATACATTCACATATGTCACAAGCTGCCTCCCTATATAAATGGGAAGTCTCGCCAAAATGAGATGATTTAAATGTAGTGAGGTGATGTATAGAGCGTCATCTGCAAACCACATTGAATGTGCCGTGTACTTTCAAGTGAGATTGAGAATTCTTGTTCTCACCCTGAAAACCTAGAACCTGCTCCTCTGGTAGGTGACACAAGTCAGCATTACTACCAGGAAAAACTTTCCTTTCAAGGGAATGATGGAATGCAAACCCTGGTTCCATGTGTTTTTGATTGCTTAAAACAGCAGTGATCCCATAGCCTTGTAGGTCACTGTGGAAAAAAGTATCTGCTGAATAAGTAATAATGTAGAAAAATGCTTTTGAGTATGTTAATGTGCATGGTGATGATTTCGTTCTGAGGGAAGAGCGGTATGAATAAAAGGAAACTAGAAGAGAAATAACAAGCACCCACTCCATGGAATTCAAACTGAAAATTGTTCTGATAGGTCCACTACAGAGTTCACATTTTCATTGTCTTTTTCTTCCTTGCAGGGTCATTTCAAATTCAGTTGTAATTGTAACCTTTTGTCAGTTTTAATCCCTATTTTTGTCTTCTAGGCAGAGGATTTGGTTGCAAATTTTTTCCCAAAGAAGCTGTTAGAACTTGATAATTTCCTTAAGGTAAGATCATTTTACCTTGTATATATGCGGATATGGATACATGTCATGTGTTAATGGTTTTTATTTAAGACAATGATTCCTTAAGGAAGAAGATCATAGAGATGACTGTATTTATGAGTCAAATTTGCTTTTGCAATAGAATGTTTTCAAGATTTTAGGGCCAGTTGCACAATTTAACTTGCGATAGGGCTTGCAGGATGTTATGCTCATGCTCACTGGTCTGTGAGTGTTATTAGCCTGGTCTTACACTGCACATTTAACTTGAACTCTATTTTACTGGAAGTCACTCGGGATAAGAGTGTCTGCTAAATGCATGTAATGTAATGTGTGCAGAAATTGTGGCTTTACAACAAATAAAGGGGGGGGCATTCAGGTATGCATCTTTTATGACTAAAATTGAGGCCTGATTCAGTACTGGAGTGATTTGTATTATGGTGCTATGGTTTTAAAACAATAAATCAAAGGTCAAGAGTAGACTAGCATTACTGAAGAACAACCAACCATTTAAAGCTACTTTACAAGTTACGAGTTCCCTGGTTTACGTCTTTGAAAGTACGTTTTGTGCATACATCGTCATAAATAAAAACAGTGCATCCCAATCACACCAAGTGGTTGAAAACAATGGTAATGTACTCATGGACAAATCCCCACATTGGTTGTCATAAGGGTTCTGTCAGTGTTTCCAAACATTTTGGGACGTTTGCCTGAAACCTGCTCAAATCTCGTAGATAAACAGTGGTTTACAATTTTGATTTTGGTGCACAAGCCAAAGAGGCAAAATAAGGTCTGGCTGGTGTGGATTTGTGTTCTCTTTGCTGTTATTGCACCTTTCACATGCATATACTGTAACCTGCCATAATGGTTTAATAAGTATGGATAGGTGTGTCGGCAGAATAGTCTCTTGTCTTCTGACCACTGCTCAATTACATCACAATAGTTTGTGGTAAATACTCATTTTTATGCTCAAGGTCACCAGAGCTTTGGTAACTAGAGGATGTCAAGGATGCAACTTTAATAATATATTTTAGTTGAAACGGCCATGAATAGCTATCACAGGGGCTTTGGAGGAAAAGTACCTTTTCAAATCACAAACACAGCAGTTATGATTCCATTGCATAGGGATTAGGCAAATTAATTCTGATGTCCAATGGAGTTACTAATTCAACATACAAATACAGATATGAAATATCAACCTTATTTGAGTGCATTGATCTGATGTCACTCTGTTTATGTTCACCAACCTCCTGGTAAGCCCCACTGGCTACAGTTTAAATGGTCAGAGTGCAAAAGGCTGTGTTGTGACAAACCTGCCATAGATAAATTGTCATAGGCAAATGGCTGCTCAGAGTAAAGGGCAGACATGGACAATGAAATCTATTCTGAATCCAAATGTAACACTGTTTTATTGGTTTTGCCCAATTAGAAAATTGTGATGACATTAATAAAGGTTTTAATGTGTATGTTTGAAAATCCCACCTTAGTTCACTGTCTTCATCCTGGGTCTTGGTTCTTCTACAGATAAGGAGGGGGTGGGCTATAGCAGAATTGTCCATTAGGAAATGTCCAGTAATAATCCAACTTCATTGTCTTATTGGGGAGTGTTATAATGCAATTGGCTGTAAGGGGAGCTACCAGAACGTATGGGGAAGAGTGACTGCCTTAAGGGAGGCATTGATCGCACAGCTTGTGTTGCAACACACTGTCTCTGCTTCACGTATCAGCACGTGTTTGCAGTGTTTAATGTGGTGGTTGAATTGAGTGCCAAGTTTTAGGCATACTGTGTGTTTTCCCCTTCGTTCACGCTTTGCTTCAGAGGACTTGGATTACACTTGAAATCACGTCTGACTGGTGAGACAGGGCCCAGACTGGCAATGCCTGAGCAGAACAGAGCCCTGATGTTGACTCTTGTGTGATGCCTCTCTTGAAGGAACCAGTTTTTAACATCAGCGACCTTAAGGAGATCAACTCTGAGATCGACCTGACTGTGCCTGACCCTGTTCTCTTCACCAACAGCCATGATGGCCTTGAGCCTGTGAGTAGGGGTTATTATTAACTCAGGAGTCGTAGTCGGAGTTGTAGTATCATAGTCAAGGAGGGAAGCCACACTCACACAAGAAGAAATCTCCTGTATTAAACTAATGAAGCATGTATATAAATTGCATAGTTTTACATCTCTGCAGGAATATAAATAAATGTGAGTCATTCTAAACAAGATGTATACAGCAAGAGGTGTATCAAGCTGGGCTTACTGTATGAAAGCAGTAATCATCCACTATTCCTTATTGTCAACATAACAAATTTATGTAGATGGTGTAGCTAGCTAGCTTGTTATTCATACAGGAACTAACGATTCATTATCAGACTAACGGAATATTTACCCTTCCCGTTCAATGGTGACATTTGTTGATTGACTTACTGTATGTGTATGGAAGCCAAACACAGGCGTAGTTCGTCAGCAAACACCTAGGCTGCTGTATCGTAATACAACATGAAAACCTTGAATAAATGTTTGAAAAACGATGTCCATCAGAATCACTGATATAGTCATAATTCCGGTATCCTTTACAGGAAAATGCTAAAAAGCGAAAAATGGAAGATGGAGCAAGAGACAGCTGCCCAGGTAAGCTTGTTTGTCAGTTACAGCGTTTGCTTGCAAGATGCAAACGCAGTCAAATGCCTTTTGCCTACTTTAACCAAATAATTTCTGTGTAACACGCATTCCTCGTGGGTTTTGCATTTAAGAAAGCAAGAATAACCTGGCCTGCTTTCAGTTCAGCCTCTTCTAGGTTTCTTTTAGATCTTTAACATCTGTATTCGGTGACAACTTTCCAGTCTTATATTATCTATTTAATGAAGCTAAGAGTTGATCTTAGTTCTCGGCTAATTTGCCTGCACTGGACACACCCCAATGCAGAGGTATTTCCTTTTATTACCGGCCTGTAGTGCTGCATGTGAGGCATCATATTTAGAAGCTTTTGGGTAGCACTGGTTTTATAAAGCACCTAGGGTGGTATGGTCAACCTAAAAAAACAGTGAATTATTTAGTTGGCTATTAAATTAATTTGAAATATATATGTGTTTATGTGGAAAACTTGGCATTCATTTCCAGATCAAATGAGATGAGTTGCAAGGTAAGAAAGTCCTAGGCCACAGGGACACAATGAAGCCCATCTTCCGTCATTCTCTCCCTCTCAGCAGACAGCGCCAAGGTCTTGATCATGCCTGGGGGAATGATGAAGAGCAACAACCATCTGGTGGACCTCATTGACAGGGTCAAGCCTGAGATCAGGACCCTGATAGAGAAATCCAATACGGTAGGTCCCTTTCCTCTTCCTGCCCCACACTCAGTGCCCCGTGCTCACTGTGGGTCTGATAGATTCAACATGCCCATAATGGAATCTCCTTCCCCTTTTTTATTGGGGTGCAGAGAATCTCCATGCTTTCTGTTAATTGATCCGTTCACATTCTCGTTTCTTTGTCTTTGGTTAAGGTCAAAATGTGGGTTCAGTTGTTAATCCCAAGAATAGAGGATGGAAATAACTTCGGCGTATCAATTCAGGTAATATCTGCCGGCCTTTCCTAAATCAGATGTCAGTTTGTTGAAGCAGATTCTGAGGCACTACAGTGAAAACGCATAGAGGAAAACAGCAAGCAGCTGCATTATTCGCATTGATCGGTTGAGAATCTCCTCTTCTGAGGTTTGTTTTCACTTGATGTTGAAGTAGACTGTTGATATTTGATATAAAATGTCAAGAGTCCAAGTTCTTTGGTAGTAGGAAAGGTTTATTTTTTAAAAAAATGGAGTCCATCTCTTTGTAGCTTTGAAAGTCATATTTTATAAGAAAAACACATGTGAAATGCAGTTTATATAAGCCATGAAGACAAATATCTGAATTTAAATTTCCCATTCATGGCCATGCATATACCATTTAACTCAGGTGATTCTCTGATGGAATTCACTGTCCAAATGTTTTCATCCCGTCAATTGTCAAAATGTTGTTCTGAATCTCAATACAGATTCACTTAGGTGTATTAAACCAGTGCAGATGGTTTTGTATGAATGTGGTCATTGCCATGGCTTCATTAAACAGATGAAGGGGGGCAAATGTTGTCCTGTACTGTTGTAGTACATAGTGTACCAGATCTGTCAGTGAAGTCGTACAGACTGTTGCTCAAGTTAAAAATAAGGGTGGCTTATTGTGGTTTCACCAGCAGGAGTAGCTAGATGGTGCTCTCTCTCATGCACAGTGTATGTTTGGCTGTAGGAGGAGACTGTTGCAGAACTCAGGACAGTGGAAGGTGAGGCAGCGTCTTACCTAGACCAGATCTCCAGGTACTTCCCTCTGACTCGGATTTTACTCAAATGTCAACGCTGACTTTCAAGAGCCTCTTTAGCTATTTTTGAATAGAGTGTGTGGTTGCCTGTGTGTTTTAATTTTTAACATACATTGTCCTCCATATTTATTTTAGAAGAATATGACTTTCCTCCGTGCCGTGCTATTACAATTAGGTATAACCTCTCAAAAATGAAAGAGAGAACATTATCCAGCATTCAGATATTTTTCTACCATTGTTTTTTTTACTGTTCATTTGAGGGTAACACTAAATTTGGAGGGCACTGAGCGTATATGTACAGACACACATACACTGTCCTCAGTATTTATTTATTAAGATCTCTGTGAAATGATCTCTCTGGCGTGAGTAATGCCATGCATGAGGTCATCTGTTCCTGGAAGCGAGAAAACGGAAATCCATTGGCTCATACTGCTGCTTCATATTTCCAGAGACTGGTAACCTTTGCCTGACAACTCTCATGTGTTTCCTTCCCTTGTCTGTTCCCAGGTACTACATTACAAGGGCAAAGCTAGTTTCCAAAATCGGAAAATACCCACATGTGGTAAGTGTTTACCAGTTGTAGTGGTATGTCAGCTTGGTGTTTTGTGGGGATTCTTGCATTTTGTTGAGCTACTATTAAAGTCAAATGTGGTGCTTGATAGACCTGTACAGTTCGTAGTGGAAATCTGTTCAGAGAGAGGAGGCACCAGACACAGCCTGGTAATGCTCAACCACTCCTGATATCTTTGATGGATAAGCTGTATGACTTTGTGAACCCCTTGTGTGTGCACTGGAACGGGCCTTAAAGCAGCTTCTCAGCTCCTGGGATTGATGCAGTTCCTTTTCCACATGCTGTCTGCCTTGGCCCCTGGTCTCTCCCGTTGATGGCTGTGCGATGTGTTCACAGGAGGACTATCGGCGCTCCGTGAAAGAGGTCGATGAGAAGGAGTACATCAGCCTCAAGGTCATCGTGTCGGAGCTGAGGAATCAATACGTGAGTCTGACTTCATCTTACCCTGCAAAGCCAAGCAACGAAATGCATCTTATGTGTGACCTAGTCCCACAAAACGGAGATAAAACAGGCCAAAATAGGCAACATACAGAGCGTCAGCATTTCAAATACAGGATGTCCGATCTGAACCGTGCTAGTAGCATAGTCTTAAAAAAATGTGGAGATTCAGAATTGGGAATTGGGTTGCTGCACAAGCACATTCCTCTTTGGCTCACAGGTGTCTAGTGTCAGCCTTAAAGAAACCGCCTATGCACTCTGGAGGATCCAAGATCTGCACACCACCTCCAGTCCCAACTAACATCCTGACTGTTGTGGTAGCTATGATAAAACTGTTTTCTGGAATAAAATTCATTCTTTGTGAATGGTATGAATTTGCTCTTTTTAATGCTATGAAGATTAAAGTATAACATTTGAATTTGATCCAGTGTAATTTTTTAAAATATTTATTGTTCCTGTTTAGTCAGAGGAGTATGAATATATTCTAAAGACACTGTACATATTTTTAAGGTACTGCACCCTAGTTACATTTTTAATCTTCCATATTATTTTAATCTTCAGAGTTTTGGATGCTGTATCATGCAAAAAGATATCTCTAATAACACCATATTAACTTTAAAATCTTCTCATTCGTCTGAATGTCTGTATGCAAGGAGTCCACAGCAATGTCACAAAAAGATGAACTAAAACTTTGAAGGCTATATTCTGGTGGCTTATTTTTCGGAGCTCACTTTCTTGATGTTTTTTTTAGTCAAACATCTCTGAACAAAAAAAGGTCTTTTTTGGAAAGCTTTTAGTCAGTTCCATCTGAACAACAATAACATAAAAGAACAACAGTTTGACCATTTGCTTTGTACAACCTCTTTTGTGGGAACTTTTCACATTTTAATGTCAGTTTTGTACACTGATAGAAGACATACTTCTAGAACTATCAATCATGCTTTTAAATATGATGAGTCATACTCATTTTTGAGAGCCCTTCAGTTCGGTGTGCATAGCCAGTTCTCATTTTGAAACTGTATTTAAGAGCTACTGCAGCCGTTCCTGGAAAAGGATTGATAGTCCCATTGTGGTGATGACTTAGTTTTTTCACCCACAGTGAACATTTATGTTAGAAAGCAAGCCATAAAGTTACTCTAAATTCCATAGCTATGGAAGTGGCAGATAAGGATATGTCAAGACAGAATGAATGATTACTATAGAGATAACATATCAAAGAGAGAAAATCCTGTGATATTTGCTGCAGATGGTTACAGAATCCCTTGAAAAGCCTGATGTATGATGACTTTGATGAGCCGAACCAGGTGTCATCAGTTACAGATCCTGCTGTGAACGTGTTTTTATTTTGTACCGGGATTCCTCTGTTATTTTCACTGGTGCAAATGTGCATGGCTTGTGTCATCCCTCTGAAGTGGTTGCCCATCATCCATCCCCCTGTAGGTGGTGCTGCACGACATGATTCTGAAGAACATTGAGAAAATCAAGAAGCCGCGGAGCAGCAACTCTGAGGCCCTGTACTGAGACGTCCCACCACCTGCCCCCCCGGCTGTTACAGCACCACTGTCAGGGCCAGAGTCTTGGCACGGTTCTGATGGGATGGACTGTTGCTACCGGGCCAGGGCTGACCAGACTGGACGGCTCTCCAGGAGCATGGGAAAGGATCAATCTTTTTTTAATGTTAGGCGATGAACTTCTGCAACTCTGATCAACTTTAACCTCACAAAGAATGCTGAGCTGAAACACTGCCGGACACTGCAGAACATGTGTTCCTTGAGAAACGGTGTGCTTTTAGTTGGTGTGTCAAGATGCTGGATTTTTCCTCAACCTGTCCTGCTGGAGCACGCGGGAACGATACTGGACTCAAACTCAGCTCCTCTCTGCTCACATGTCGTGTGTGATCAGACAGATACGGACTGTGAAGAGACACAATCGCTTTTTTTGTCTTTGAGAACTTTGTCATGGCAAGTGGATTGATGTGTTACTGAGTGACACGTCAATCACTGACCAGGTTTTCTTCTGGTGCATTGACCAGCATTGATATTTTTGCTGGTTGTTTGTAGAGCTGTTGTTGCAGGTTTTCATTGCTAGGCCAACATCCTGGAAAAGGTTCATCTTTCTGTCTCCCTCAAACATATCCAGTTGCTTAAGAAAGGTTTTTGTGAAAATGATCTGTTTTTGTCTGCTTTCCTGAAAGGTATTTTTGTTTTAAATTAAACTTTTATTTTACTTAATAAAATCAATTTATGCCATTTTATGTGTTTGTGTTCCCTCCTTTCCGGTTATTTGGAACATCCCTTCATGTCCCTGATGTCTATCTTTTGTGTTCATATTGTTGGAAAGAGACACCTCCTTGGTTAGTAGCTTGATTGGAACGTATTAAAGGGACCACTATTAATCTATAACTATTAATCTGAGAACTTTTTCAGTTGGTAAGTTGTATGACTCTGTCTGAAATTCCCATAATGTAAGAAGCCACTGAAGTAATGGGTGTCCCTTTAAGGTAAGGGCAGTTTAACCCCTGTTTAAACTGGTATGCCTGTACAGCTCTGGTTCTCTTTAGATGATGCTTTTAAAATGTAAATATGTTCAGAATGGCATGGTTCAGAATATGTAAATATGTTCAGAACCCAGTTCCCCAGACCATGTGCTTTTTAAACCCCAACCGCCCTGCCATTCCTGGCCAGGCAGTGACAGGGAGGAGGGATGAAGGACATAGGAGCCTCACACTGTTGTAAATGAAATGTAAGACTTTGTCTGACCCTATGAAATTGTGGCAAAGTTCATTTCCATCAATGTTTCCTGCTCCTTTGTGGCCCATATTTCCATCAGTGTGGACAGCAAAGCCTGTGTAAATACTGGTTACACACAAGGGGAAATGTAAAATGTCTGAAAGCAGAAGGGATCTTTTTAAACTACTCTGAGTTGTGTATCAGAAAAGTGATTCATTTTGAGTGATCTGCAAAAATGCTTACTTCTGTACTGTATTTAGACTCAGTATGCGGGTAACAAGTCAACAAAGCACTAAACTTGCTAAACTTGCTGACTTGCTAAACATCCTAAACTTGTCTTCATACTGTCTTCAGTGAGAGTTTAAACAGTGTGATTATACTGCATCACCATGTAATCCCTCCAGGGCTTTTGAGAATAAGAGGTGACGGAGCTGGAAAAAAGTGGCTACTTTAGAACACCCTTAAAAAGCGTCATCAGTTGGCTCAGATGATAAAAGTGCTTGTTTGAAGCGCAGACTGAGCTTATGGCCTGGGTTTGATCCGGGCTGTGTCATCAGCCAACAATGATCATGAGCCCAGCCCACAGCGGTGGAAGAAATTGACTTACTGGGTAGGTCAGGCAGAGGCTTGTCTGTCTCATATATCGCCAAATGTCTGCAGTCTGTCTGTATAAAGCTGCACGTAATGTGTTTTGGAGGAGAACACAGGTTTGCCTGCATGCTCCTGCATTGTTAACAGGGGTTGTGGCTGTGAGTGGCAATTCTGTGATATAACTTTCCAAATAAAAAGGCATCACCAGTGGACACCATTACTCCTCACCTTTACCAGAGATTGAGTAACTACAGTGTGACATGGACACTGTTACAACACATCATGCGTAGCCCACCAAATATGCAGTATATGTCTGGTCAGCCATGTATGCACTGTTTGCCATAAAATGTATTAAAATGAGGTAATGTGATTGGTATGAGAAAACTCAAAAAAGAAAACATTTGAACTTTTGTTGGCATGGTCATAGAGTTTCCTTGGTTAAAAGTAGTGAAAGAACATTCATTAGGCCTTGGCTTGTGATCCAGTAGTGTCAAAAACCATTACTATAATTTTTCCTCGTAGTCCCTGATTTATGGCATTGTATGATATGTTTTAGCTGAACACTTATTATGGTTGTTTAGCTTAGCTGTGAGCTGAGTTTAAAAAAGTAGAAAAAGTTATATGGTCTTTGTCCTCTTCTTCCTGTTACACCACTACGTATACAGTATTTACAACATTTCACCATGCTCCTTTTTATTGGGATTAAAGCAATGAAATAGATTTCCCTGAAATATTTTATAGCCGAATGTATGCCCTAAGGTAGTAAAACCCACAAATAATTCCAGATGATCTTAAATAGTTGGTTAAAGGCATTACTTTGACCTTTTGTCATAAATATATTGATTTTATCATCTTACTTTGTAAAGCAGCAGAATCCGAGAATGTAACCCTTTGGTTGGACGTATAATCATTTAAGTGCTGGGAAAGCTTCACACACAGCTGTCAAACAAGCCTGTTACTAATTGTATTGTTCACTGATGTTTTACATTGTTTTACATCTTTGTGTCCTGGGTGTGTAAGGTATTGCTGTCCAGTTTTGCTACAAATTTGCAAAGCTGTCTTTACATTCTCATGTGAGAAGCTCAAGAGAACTGTTCCTGTTATTGTGACTCATACATCTAGCCTTGAACACAATCTCATTTCATTTAATCTAAGGTGGTACAATTCATGTGATGTAATTGATGTCATGTCTGCTTCTCTTCAATGGTGTTGTGTGATCAAAAATGTTATACTTGGCTTTCAGATGGAATCCAATACCTTGTGAGTCATAAACCACACTAATCATAACAAGTTTAAAATATTTCCAGATGGCTCTTTTTAAATTAAGTGCAGTACAACCAATTTGCTGTAAAATATATTTTTGTAAGTGGTTGCCATGCTGTTCCAACTTTGCCTTGAAAAAGCTGTAGAGAACAGTCATTCCATCTGAAGCTACAATTTTTCAGCATTCAAAAAAAATGTGTGTGTGTGTGTGTATGATACACAGAAAGCTTACAAAAAAGATAAAATCAAAGCCAATCTAGGCTGTATTGATGCAACTTTTATTACATTAAAGAGCAAGTCATTTAAAAGACTACAGCATACAGCAGAAGCACCACTGTAGTAGCTTGTCAGCTAATGTTGCCTAGCAGTCTGGTTAAATAACAGCTGCTAACCATAAGCAAATGGTAGCTAGTCTCACAACTCTGCTTGTCAGATGTTGGCCTTTGTGCATAATACTATTCTGAACATTGCACAAGGTGTGCACATAACCACTAACACACTTCCTACTTCATCTTAGTCAATTCTGCCATTGCCATTCTGTTATTCCAAAAAACGTGTGTTACATGACTCTGGTATGGAAATGTCAGAGACTAAGGCATAGGAGAGAGGTAACAAGGCTCTCCAGAGTGATGGTGCATGTTGACTGGTTGGATGTGTTTTACAGTTTTTTTTCCTGATTTGATTAAGCTTAAGAAACCCCTGGCCAATTTCCAAAGCACTTTAACAGTGACCTCAGAACACCTCAGAACATCTGACAAAAGCATGTCAGTTGTGCACAGCCTTCATTTTAAGGTTCTTTTAAGTAAATAAAAATTGCAAAACAAAGTATTTGAACAAAAAAAACATTGTATTAATTTTAATTGTTTATATAATTGCATATGTAATTGTATAATTATAACATAATTTATCAAAATTATAATCTGTACCTTGACAACATCACAACATTATCGTTCATTTGCCCAAGTCTCTTTGTATTTTGCAAGTCTTCGGTAAGTGTATCTCTTTGGATCAAACCTCTTGTGTCTTGAGTTCTCTCTGCATTTGGATTCACCCTGCTCCTTGTCACACTTTGACAGAATGGATGGCAAACATCGGCATGACAGGCAGCTTCCCTTCTTTTTGATGAAATCTATATACGTGCTTGTGAACATTATTTAAATGTATTTGATGCAGCACTGTGATTAATTTAAATACTCCTTACATTTTTAGAAAAATTTTACTCCAGCTCATCTGTTTGTGGTCAGTGTGTTAACATTATTTGGCTTTTTCCAAGGATCCCACTGCTGTCCAAGAGTTTACCGAGATCACCAAAGAATTGGTTAGGAAATAATGTCCCACTTTTTTCCCATACTGGATAAAAGCTGCTCCCCCCTTGATTCACTCTGTAAAATACTCTGCAACAATGTGATTGTTGTATGGTGTATTTGGAGATACTGTATGTTTTGCTGTATTTGGTATGCTAAAGACCAACTTACACATGCTCTAAGGCTGTAGGCTAATTCTCCTTTATAAAGACGGTTAAGTATATATACATTAATCCAGCAGTTGTGTCCTGCCGAATTAATTTATATACAGTAGCGTACTTAAACGAATCCATGACAATGACAATGACAATGAACAGATATACAGGTATCAACACTATGGAGAGCCTGGAAATGATCGAATGCTAGGAACCCAAGAAATGATGCGGCCTTCCTGAAATACAGACCAGGTACCCGTGTTGATATGTGTTGATAAATTGGAAGATTGGAACCTTTATGGGTGGATGTACCGACACTACTTGGACCATAATTCGCAAATATTGTAATCAAGTCTGGTGCATTTTCCAAGTGGAAGGACCGGGGTGTCTATGCTTAAAACGTTTAACCTTTAATAACATTCCCATACTGACAGTTGCAGATAAGACATGCATTCTACCCGATGGTCATGCAAGGAGGCAACTGAGCTGGGAGCTGAAGTTAGGCTCCTAGGGGATGATCTGATGTTTTTTTTTTTTTAAATAACATATTTGCAAAATGACAATTTTGCAGTTGGATAATTGTATTTAGGACTTAGCCACTGCTGTGGAGTCTCACCTTCTAGAAACAAACTTCAGTGATGAGACAAGTTTCAGAGTGCAATGACACAATTCCGTGTTTATTCTGAAAGCTCCCAGGGGAAAAGTCATCCAACAACTCACACAGAGAAGTCAGAGCAATTCCAACTTTCATTAGAGTACATCACACTTTTTATGCGGTGATAAGGCATGCAACCCTCAAAATAGACTCATATGTCATTTCTACGCAGTATTCAGGCAGAAGATTTATAATTGTGTTTTGAAACATTCTGTGGTTAGCAGTTAATTAAAAATGGAAAACTCCCTAAAAACCTTCTTTTAAAATTGAACCAGCTCAAACTATATCTATTGCTGACCAGGAATTGCCTGTATGCTCCTTAGACCCGCACTGGAAAGAAACCAGTCAAGGCCATGGAGCAGATAATCTGCTCTACTTAGGAAAGATACAACATCCTTCGTTTCAGCAGAGTACACAGAGTGCTTTGTGAAGAATAACATATTTGTGTATAACTTTTATACATGCAGATAAAAAGAAAGAGTACAAAATGATCAGGCAGAAGACACTCATCTCTCACACCACCAAAAAGCTCTCTGACAAGAAATTAATTTGCAATAGACCAGAGCAACGTGACGTCACTTGAAGCAGTCTTGGCGGACACGCCCCGTTTTGGCGGAAAACAAAGCGGTAAAATTGACTGGCGGCAAATAGGAGATAGAGGTTGTCACCATGCCTAAAAGTTGTTGTGTTGTGTCCTGCACCATCAACAGTAAAACACACCCACACATTCGTTTCTCCTTGCTACCGAGTAGGGAAAGGGAGGGCAAAAGACGGATTTTATGGCTTTTGGCTATTCCGAGGGAGACCTGTGATGACCCCGAGCTGTTTATGTCTGCAGCAAACACTTCATCACTGATAAGTAATACGTCTAGTCTACATTTTATAATGACCATTTTTAATTGTGAATTATTGTACACAATAGGCTATACAATAAAGAAATCTGTAGATCTTAAAACGACCTCAGTCAATGTAATATCAGCGCGCCTATTGCAGTGGTTGCAGCAAAGTAGCAAACGTAGCTAGTCGCATAATATACAAAGTAGGCTGTAACGATTTTAACCCCCTGCTCTCCGAAGTGCTCCTGAATCTCCTAAGTGCTGGTTATCCTAAAAGGAATGCAAATTAAAAGGTTAATAAAGCTAGCATCACGATAATACACCCATCTCTCAGCACCAGCTGTCAAAGCACCTGTCAAAAGCTAGCGCAGGCTACTGAAGGGGGAGAGGACATGGGAACGACGTTTTGCAACAAAGTTTTGCATTATTAACATTATTAACAGGGGGCATAGAAGAATTATACTTTCCACATAGGAATTATAAATGTATTTGTTCAGTACTAACGATTGTATAGTCAAAACATGAATCTGTTCAGTTGATACAATAGGCTAATCCATTCCGATGTTCGGCTAAAAGGACACTGACCACCAATACCACGAAGTTTACCGGCACCTGTCATCAGCCGCCAAAGTACTAATGTAACTCTCCTGATATGTCATTACAATTATACTTTTACCGTTTCTTAAATTTTCATGTATTTCCTTGTCAAACACCTGCGAACTCCATTAGCCGCCATTCAAATTCAAAGGCTTGTTTTCCCCCAAAAAGGGGCGGTAACCACACCGCGGCAGGAAAGTTCCCGAATGGTTGCTCTTGTTTATTCAATTCTTACTTGATAGCGTGTGGAATACGTTAATGGCCAAAAAGCTTCTGTTAAAATTTGCAAAGTAGGCGGGTTTGCCTGATCATCTCAGTAGACATTTCGCTAGGCAATATTGCTTGTTCAGTGCTGATCTTGTACACTCACACCTTCCATAACCACCCCCTACTTAACTAAACAATGAATAAACTTCTAAAATATTTCTTTTTAGTTCCCTGTACTATCTCTGTGATAGTCAATGTTGTCTTCATATGCTTGAATTCGAAGAAGATGTCAAAATGCTCGTCTCGGTTGCATGACGCTCTCAAAAGAAAACACGACAACAGCAGCCTGGTGTTCGCTGACCTGACTGAGCAGGAATACCGACAGGTCCGCGACTATATGTGGAATCAGCCTGATCTGAAGATTTCTCGCAGCGCGCTGGCGACGCCGTCTGAAAACTACATCTTTTTGATCGATCTGCTACTGCCGAAGAAGTCTGAAGTGCTTCATTTCTTAGATGCAGGAGGAGGACAACCCGAGCGGAGAGCCGTAGTGGTGGTTTTCTACGGCTGCCTGGAGCATATTAAGGAGTATGCGGTGGGACCTCTCCCGAATCCCACCCACCACGAGGACATCACTCTAAAAAAGTACAAAAAGGAACCACCATTCACGGACCGGCCCGTCACCACTGGGGAATATGCTCTACTTTTCAAATTCCTGAACGAGAAAGTATTTCTGAAACTAAGAAAAGTTCTTAAAGAGAGCTTTGGTGTCACTCACAACAAGACTCTGAATTCTTACGAGAGCCTGCCCAGAGGTGTTCAGTCGGGAGACAGACAGACATGGATTTCTTTCTTTCGTGATTTCAGTGGCATGTATATTCATCCCGTGGGATTTGAGGTTTTGATTAATCACAGAAGTACAAATTCATCTGCATGGACTGTAGAAAGGTTGTTATACAACGGGCAATACTTTCAGAGTGTTGAGGAACTGAATAAAAAATACGAGGCTGGCAATGTTAATAAAATTGTTTATAAAAGCATCCCAAATTATGCATCATTGGAGCCTCGAGTAAAACCAACTGGTTTAGGCCCTCAGCAGCATTATATTCAAGGTCAGCGCTTCAGCGTTAAGAACAACCAGGTATTATACTTAGACTGGAGCTTTGCGTTTGGCCTCAGCTCCCTAACGGGCATGCGAGTTTTCGACATTCGCTTTAAAGGGGAGAGAATCGTTTACGAGTTAAGTGTTCAAGAGGCCATGTCAGTCTATGGTTCGGTCGCTCCAGGAATGCTTACCAAGTTTCTGGACTCCAGCATCGGGATAGGGCGATTTGCTCATGAGCTGGTTCGTGGCATCGACTGTCCGTATGCTGCTGTTTATGTGGACACTTTCCGTTACATAGACGTGAGCGCAGCGCAGAGATTTAGGAACTCGATTTGTATTTTCGAGCATGACACGGGCCGTCCACTCAGAAGGCACTTTGCTGACTTTTTCCATAATAGCTATGGAGGAATGCCAAACAGTGCCTTGGTCATCAGAACCATTACAGCCATCGGTAACTATGATTACCTGTGGGACTTCATCTTCTACCAGAGCGGGTCAGTAGAGGCAAAAGTGCACGCTACAGGATACATATCTTCATCTTTCAAAATTCACGACAGTTTGAAATACGGTCACCAGGTGGCAGAAAATACCATCGGCAACATTCACACTCACTTCATCAACTTCAAAGTTGACTTGGATGTATTAGGTAAGTGTGTTATATTGATTACTTATATTAGTCATCAGACTTGACATCGCATCTTTTTGGATAATACAGAAATATATCGTGACCTCCATACTTATTAATACTGTTTACCAACTAGAAAACAAACAAACAACAACAACAACAAAAAGGCTTTAAATGATACGCAGAAGATACATACCAGATAAAAAAAATACATATTGAAAAACAGTTATCCATTATATTTTTATGGCATATTTTGCTCATGTTTAGATGGGGGTATGAATACATATGGAGGCCATTGTATCTGACAATACAACTGACAATACTGTTACAAGTTATACTATTGTTTTGGAACAGATTTGTAACTTCTTCCTATAATTTTCCAACATTCAAGTGAAAATCTTATCTGATCAGTAAGGAGCATATGTTTAACCAAAGCATGACTTTATGGATGAAATGGTCAGGACGGTGAAGAAGTCTGAAAACTGGTGTAAACATGTTTTGCTTTAGGATTTTGGGTAGGTGTGGTAGTGTGAGGTCTTAGAGACGTTACTGTCCAGAATATTCTGCTAGAAAGATGTTTACCTATGCATTTAAATATCTCAGCCATATACTAAATTCCCTAATAAATGTTTTTCATCTCAATCGTCTTTCATCAAGGATATCAAAAATCTTTAATAATAACTTAAGGGCATTATAAATCTCTAATAATAATTGAGCGTATCTCCTCGCAAACATTTTATGGGTCAGAAATGTCAATCAACTGGCAGTACCCTTCACACTAACCCCTAGTTAACATCTATTTTTTGGAAGGAAGGTATAATTTGTAAGTTATCCAAAGGCATAACTAGCATTCTGGGTAGTGAAGATAAACAGACAGATAAATAGCTATATATATGGATAAATATATATATGGATATATATGAAATATATATATATATGAAATATATATATATGGATAAATGGCCACAACAGCATGGTAGCGATGCTAGTTACAGTAGCTTGATAGCTTCTTACAGTAGCTGGCAAGCTAGTCTACTGAAGTACTTTATTCGGGTGTTGGGAGAATGCTCCACACCAAGATACCTATACAGCACAGAAACCTGGGAAATAGCCACAATTTGGAATCCAGCACAGCATTTATTTTGAGCTCAGTCTGAACCCTGTGTCCTTGGTTCAAAACCAGCAATGTCATTTGCTGGAAATGACCAAATCCAACAGGAGCAAAACAAATGGCCCTTGTTCTGCCAGGGATAGGATGGGCAGGTTGACAAGGGTTTCCTCGCCTCCCCACCTCCCCTCTGCAAGTTTCCTGGATGAGGTCAGTGGAGTGGCACCTATCCTGCAGTGAGCGCCTACCTCGTTGTGGTGCACTGTGTGACTTGTAATGTGGAAAAATAGCCATCATTTGTGTGCTAGTGTATCGGAGGGTTGCATTTGTCTCACCTTAGCACTCCTGTGTGTGAGCACAGCTTGTCAGGGTGAGACAAACATTATGTACAACTGGTGTCTCCTAATTAGATTTGCATAAAGGGGAAAAAGCATAAAAAAGAAATAACCATAATGACCCCAAGGTGTGACTAATGACAAACATTTATTTCTGTGCCATCTAATTTAATATTAACATGCAGAATTTTCACATAATCTCATTTAGCCACACAATAAATGCCCTAATGTTTGTCCCTTTTTCACACTGTCCTTCATCTTCTAATATTATTTTCCCCGCCATACTACACCATCTGTAATGCTCCAGGCCCCCAATAAACACTTCCTATCCAGGGGTTCTCCCCATATTTTTCCAATTGCCACATCTTCTCATTGTAGCCAATTGTATGTCACGTGCTGCCCGTGGCAAGAAACATATGGCATTGATATTGGTTTGGCATGGAAAGGACAGGCGAAGTAGCGGCATTTTTCATGTGGCTGAGATAAATATCCCTCTATTCAGTGAAATTGTAAACTTGGTGCAGGGATTTTGATTAAACACAGAAAGTTAAACACCGCATGACATATTTTAGAAGCTGTGTCCTTTGCTGATAGAAGCTGATATTGGCATACACGCTCTGCATTACAGATTCCCCAGGGAGTTACGCCACACATGCATGGTGGCATCTGAATGTTCTAATAGTGATCCAAACATTAAAAGTGTTATCAAAACTTTTTAAGGATACTGCAGTTAGCTTGCTAACTATAATTAATTAATAGAGAGTGTATCACACATTACTGCAAAATTACAACACACATGATTCCGTAAATGAATTACTGACCATGTTCCTGCACATTGCACCTTGCCTACTCCTGATTAGAAGTCTGTGATGTATTTATCAGACTAAACAGCTACATAGCTGCCTTGTGTCAATGCAGGGGAAATTGAACAAATGTGAAAATGAAGAAAGTATGGAGATCTTTTTCCTAGTTAACTGGTGGTATTTCTGGTGGATCATTACTATTTTGATAGATATGAACAGGTTCCCAACAGCTAAAAGTGATAAGCTAGCTGAGGTGAATACTAGCTATGCATCAAACCACGGCTAAAACTGTTTCGTAACGTGGAACAAATGAATGCATATTCATCTAACACAAGCAGAAGAAACAGCGCCGTCGTCCAACAACGTAATCTGTAGCACGTGACTGAAACGTTAGCTAGTTAGCTACAGTCAGGCGTGGTTGGTTTATGTTACCACATTGCCATCTAGTAGAAAAACGAACTTAGGTAGCCTTGGTCTACCGACTAGATAATAATTAGTAAGGTCACAACCAAACCCAGGGTTGTACCTGTTGCATCTTTCACCACGGAGTGGTTGTGTCTCCCGCATCACACCTTTCGAGTCTGGTGATTTGATTTCTAATGAAGACATGAGCTTGTTTTCAATGTTCTAAATAGATGCTCGCCGTGAGCACTTTAAATTTTGATAGACGATGCATTAACATAAAAAACACAAGACTGAATTGCACTGAGGAATTGGATTTTTTTTTGCTTTGGAAAAGTACTGGCGCTGTTCGCGTGAGGTAATGTCGCCTAAATTGTTCAGCGTAACTTCACTTCAGTCTGCAATCAATTTTTTTTAATGGCAGACATATCTGTGCAAATGTTATTATTGGTTCAAGGGGAGTAAGTACTTAGAGGTGTATGTAACTTGGGGTTTTTGTCTTGTGAAATTCCGATGACATATTTAAAACATAATGGTTTTGCGACAATATCATTTCATTAAGGACTTTTGTTTCCTTGGTGATTTTGGTGCTGACTTCATGACAAACGCGTTGCTATTGGGATAACACGGTTTGCGTTGCCTGAAACACGAATTGGGATGCTTTAACGCAGAGTATTTAATTTTGCGTGAAGTGAGATTTAGTGGAACTTCAGCGGTGAGCCTTGCAACGCCGCACGCCGGGCGATTTACTATTAAGATTTAAGAGGTCTGCCAAAGGTCGAAGGCATCCGTGTACACAGGAATGATTATTTCGTGGGAAGAATGCTGGCTCCGCGTCGGCAAGCAATACGGTTCTCACAAAAGGCCGGGAAGAACGCAATAAAATGGACTGTGAAAGATAATCGGGACGGCGTAATAAGGCTGAGACACATGAGCGATTCCTGTTGTTCACGAGTAGCCAACTGCGATTTACAAATGATACATACGCCCTGATATACTGATGCATGCCATAATTTGAAAAAAGTATATTTTTACACAATAAACAATTGTGTCGATGCCCTTACATTTAAAGGCTTTACAGTATTACGCAGTTTACACCAGGAAAACTCAAACGCAGATTTCCCATATACATTGCCTTACTTTACTAAGTAGTTAATTGGGCTGTTTAATTTATTGCAGTACAAATACCGGTGTCGCCTTGTGGACTTGCTTGCACTGATTATGTATTTGTCATCGGGGCTACAACTGGACTTTATTAGATTAGAACTATTGCGAAAATACAAGTGGAGACACTTTTACGCATGTGGAAAAGCGATTTCCTCCAACATTTCCATTGACAACAACTTGGGTTATAATGTGATAGTGTATGAAATGTTTGCAGCGCTTAAGAGGCTTCTCTCACGACTGGAAAAGTAGGCGGTTACCCCTGATCTTAATCACTCGACATCTGGCTCTGCGCTTTACTGCACATTGAAACTCCCTCTACCCCACATCTTCCATAGTCTGTTCTCTCCTCCTTGAGACAGTCTAGCGCACTGAACAATGAATACACTTGTGAAATGTCTGTTGATAGTCCTCTGTACTGCATCTGTGATAGTAAATGTTGTCTTCATATGCTTGAACTCGAAGAAGATGTCAAAATGCTCGTCTCGGTTGCATGACGCTCTCAAAAGAAAACACGACAACAGCAGCCTGGTGTTCGCTGACCTGACTGAGCAGGAATACCGACAGGTCCGCGACTATATGTGGAATCAGCCTGATCTGGAGATTTCCCGCAGCGCGCTGGCGACGCCGTCTGAAAACTTCATCTTTTTAATCGACCTGCTGCTGCCTAAGAAGGCAGATGTACTGCGCTTTTTGGGTGAGGGAGGACAGCAACCAACGCGTAAAGCCGTAGTGGTGGTTTTCTACGGCTCCTTGGCGGACATTAGGGAGTATGCGGTGGGACCTCTCCCGAATCCGACCCACCATGAGGACATCACTCTAAAAAAGTACAAAACTGACCTGCCAATCACGGCCCGGCCCGTCACCATTGGGGAGTATGCTCTACTTTTCAAGCTCCTTGAAGAGAAGGTATTTACGAAACTAAGAAAAGTTCTTAAAGAGAGCTTTGGTGTCACCGACAAAAAGACCCTTATGCCATTTGAGGGTATGCCCAGAGGTGTCCAGTCGGGAGACAGACAGACATGGATTTCGTTCTTTCGTGATTTCAGTGGCATGTATATTCATCCCGTGGGATTTGAGGTTTTGATTAATCACAGAAGTACAAATTCATCTGCATGGACTGTAGAAAAGTTGTTATACAACGGGCAATACTTTCAGAGTGTTGAGGAACTGAATAAAAAATACGAGGCTGGCAATGTTACTAAAATTGTTTATAAAAGCATCCCAAATTATGCATCATTGGAGCCTCGAGTAAAACCAACTGGTTTAGGCCCTCAGCAGCATTATATTCAAGGTCAGCGCTTCAGCGTTAAGAACAACCAGGTATTATACTTAGACTGGAGCTTTGCGTTTGGCCTCAGCTCCCTAACGGGCATGCGAGTTTTCGACATTCGCTTTAAAGGGGAGAGAATCGTTTACGAGTTAAGTGTCCAAGAGGCCATGTCAGTCTATGGTTCGGTCACTCCAGGGATGATACTTACCAAGTTTCTGGACTCCAGCATCGGGATAGGGCGATTTGCTCATGAGCTGGTTCGTGGCATCGACTGTCCGTATGCTGCTGTTTATGTGGACACTTTCCGTTACATAGACGTGAGCGCAGCGCAGAGATTTAGGAACTCGATTTGTATTTTCGAGCATGACACGGGCCGTCCACTCAGAAGGCACTTTGCTGACTTTTTCCATAATAGCTATGGAGGAATGCCAAACAGTGCCTTGGTCATCAGAACCATTACAGCCATCGGTAACTATGATTACCTGTGGGACTTCATCTTCTACCAGAGCGGGTCAGTAGAGGCAAAAGTGCACGCTACAGGATACATATCTTCATCTTTCAAAATTCACGACAGTTTGAAATACGGTCACCAGGTGGCAGAAAATACCATCGGCAACATTCACACTCACTTCATCAACTTCAAAGTTGACTTGGATGTATTAGGTAAGTGTGTTGAGATGACTATGCATTTAAATAATCAGACATGAAAATGAATATTTTGGATGTTAAAGAAATTAACCTAATCAGAGTTGAAAAAAGATATTTTCCTACTGGAAATCAAGTTTTACATTTTAGAACTGAATACTGATCAATCATCCAACTGCTGTGCCAAGTTCTATTATGCTGATTTTAAATGGATTCCAAAGCAGCTCCTATAACCTTTCAACTTCGTCTGTATTTATTAAATTATAAATATGCAGTATGTGTTTAATGGATGCATGGATATGGGTGTATGCATATGGATATGCATGGTCCAAATGGTTGGGATAGGAATGAATCTATAAAACTAGAGTAAATATAATGGTACTTTCCTCTCAGGGTTTGTTTGGCTTGGAGGTGTGAGGTCCAGGACCATAGCAGGGCCACCTTTCCAAATTTCTATAAGGACTTTTACTAATTTTTAAAATTGGACAAAATAAAACCAGAGAATACCTGAATAATAAATCAATGTATAAATAATAAATACTGTTCTAAATTAGCTATTATAAATATATAAGATGTATTTTTGTAGATTTTAAAGTATAAATTTAACTGTACATTTCATATATTGTGATATTTAAATATTCTTTTGTTGTCCGGTCTGTGTATCCATGTGTTACATGACACTTTTCTGTGTAAATATTGACACTCGGAGATCTGCAGAACAGTTAAACAGGCAGGAACATCAGTAGCATCTATGAGTTATTATTTGCTGTTTGTCTTAGGCTCTCATTCATAATTACTGATATAAACGAGTAAAACTGGCTTTTTCTTTTTTTTCCTCAATCTTGTTGTTAACAGTCATTTAGATACTGAATGGACCATGTGAGCAGAGAAGTAGCATGGGGAGGTGGGAAGGCACGTGGTTTAAAGTCTTTGCTTTGTGACACATTATAAACAACCTTACTCACCACACGTGACATTCGATGACAGAATTGTTCAAGGAGACTGGCATTCATGAGCCCAGAAGCTAAACTTGTATATTATATGTCAACATCTGGTCATGAAAGGGAGGTAGCTACTTTAGCTGTAATAGCTTTATAGCTATGTATGAATAATAGCTAAAATGCTGTCTGGCTACCTCATCCAGCCAGGGATATTCTTTCCAGAAGGAGAAATGATCATTGTGCAAAACACTATTGTTGGTGGATGAGTTACTGTACACCCTACATCAAGCGCTTAATATGTAATGGTGCCAGAAAAAAATAATGATCAATGTGCTTGTAATACGGAACAGGGTGAATCCAAACGCAGAGATCGCTCAGAGACAAAGGTTGGTTGTAAGGAAACAAAGTTTTCTTTACTGAAGGCTCAAGAAAAGCAGGCCTAGTACACAGGTGCACACACGAAGCATGGAGACTCAAAACCGAGCAACAAGCAAGTGAACAGGCAGGGCTTGAATAACAGACAAAGCACGTGACCACACTAAACACAGGTGTAACACATTAATGAAATGAGACAGTGAACAAACAGGAAGTGAGGACATCTGGTAGTAGTCCTGGGAAGCAGCACTCAGACAGGATGTTACGAGGACGCCTGTTGGTTATTGTGTTGGGCAGCAGTAGCTGATATCCTGACAGCGCTACAGTTTCCAATGCAAATTGTAGGCCATGCTTTTGGCTTGAGTTTTTCCAGAAGTTTAAGCCAATGACTACAGACCTGTGGTTTTAGCTGTCTCTGACTATCTTATGTTACCTAGCAACTTTCTCCTGCATGATGTCTCTCCTAGCCTATTAAATTCCTGTTTAATTGTTTAAGTAATTCCCTCCCTCTTAACCTCAGCTGATGTGTAGTGAGCATTCTGATGTCAAAATGGGTGTCGTGCATCACCAGGTGGGTGCTACATATTGGTGATGGTTGAGCTGAGTCAGCCCCATTCATTATAAAGTGGTCTGTGAAAACTGCTACATACAGTAAGTGCAATCCATTATAAAAAAACAAGGATTCATTATCTTTGCTTGCTCACTGTTAAGCTGCCCATTTGTGCCTAAGTTAGCCACAGGCTGCTTTTAACTGGTAGTCCCAAAGCAAGTGGAATACATATGATTCTATAGGTACAATGGTGTCCATTTCTAGCCATGGTGGCCAGTCATCCTTGAATAGTGCTGGAGGAAAAACAGGCTAATATGTGTGTACTAGACCGGGAGGGGACACATCTGTGGATATTGGAAAAATAGGAAAAACACAAGTAAAACGGCTTATCTGTGTCGAAGGTGTGAAGAACGTGTTCCAGACCAAAGATATGACATTTAAGGAGGTGCCTTTGCCGTGGTTACCTGGGAGAAAAGCGAAGGTGCCGCACCTGGTGGAGGGGCAGCTGAAGACAGAAAAAGAAGCAGCACTGCGCTATGGCACCAAAACTCCACGCTACCTGCACATCGCCAGCAACCAGACTAACCGCTGGGGCCACCAGCGCTCCTACAGACTCCAGGTGGTCAGCTTCAGTGGGGAGCATCTCCCCGAGACTGAGCCTGAGGAGAGGTCCATGTCCTGGGCCCGGTGAGTGGCACAGCGCCCCTTACAGGGATGCCTTTGTGATGGAAAATGACTGGACAGGACTGGGCTAGTCAATATGGCAAACCAAAAAAATTCTACACACATTCATATTGTCACTCACTTATTGTATATCTCATTCTGTGAGTCAGAGCTGACTTAGAGTCTAACACACTTTATCTGAACTTCAGTAGTGACTCACAAGGAGTGTATGTGAACATACTTCACATAAAATAAAAATTAAACATATATGAACAGCATAGTTGCAAAGGGGCAAAATAGTGAGCTCTCTCTGTAGTAGTGCTCTTTCACCCCCTGCTTTATTTCTCTCTCTTGCTTTTTGTGGGAATGGAATGCATGCTAACTCTTTTTGCTCTCTTTGGGGAATAGGTATAAAGTAGCCATCACAAAGTATAAAGAAGAGGAACTGACAAGCAGCAGTCTGTATAGTCAAAATAACATGTGGTCCCCAGCTGTGGACTTCAGCCAATTCATTGAGGATGACGAGAGCATTGAGAATGAGGTCAGTGGTTGCCCCTGTGTGTACACTGTTCTTCTGTGGGAGTAGCCTGTGGGCTGATCCACACACAGTTTATACCTTGGCTGAACCTCACAGTCGTGAGGTTGCAGGTTCGAGTTCAGACAGCTTTTCCACCTGATTAATTAGAACGGATGTACCCTGCAGCTTTTAGCCTTTGTAGCTTGGTTCTGTCAGCTCATAAAGTACCCTTGTTGCACTGCTCCCTGAATGGTTTTGGTTGCGTGGTCCCATCTGTGGCCAATGTCTTCAGGTCATTAGCTCATTATTCATAGGAAATGGCATGCCAGAAAAAAGGTTTTCATTGCAATTTGAATCATTAAATTGTTTGTGTGCAGTATGACTGTTAGAGCCAAAATGTTGTTTTTTTCTGCTTCACTTAATCTTCAGGATCTGGTTGCCTGGGTAACCACCGGGTTCCTCCACATCCCTCATGCGGAGGACATTCCGAACACGGTGACCGTGGGTAACGGGGGCGGGGTCATCCTGAGGCCGCACAACTACTTCGACGAGGACCCTTCGGTCCACTCCCCGGACGCCGCCTACATCCACCCGGAATCTCCGAGGAGCTGCGACAAGAACAGGCTAGCCTGCCTCTCCCAGGAGACCTGCAGCACCACCCTCCCCCCTTTCACCTTCCATGGCTTCGATGGGGTCATGAAATTTGAAAACTGACCTCCTGTAGAAAGACCACCCCGGTGGCTCTGAGTTCACATCAGCAAAGCTCTCAGTGTCAGCCTGACGTCTATCTGATTTGCTTTTTTGAAGGGGGAACTTTTTTTAAACCAGGCTATACCACTACTCACGTTAGAAATGTTCCGTTTTTTTGGAATGTGGACTCTAAAACCCTACTTCCTACTGCAGTTTGTCAGCTGCACCTGCATCTGTGAACTAGATCAGAATTATCTGGTAAGCAAGTGTACAAAATATTTGTATACTGTGAATATGTTCTGGGGAATATGCATTCTGTTTACTTATCATTGCATGTTCTTTGCTCAACTTTATAAACACTATGCATGATCTTCAACAGGCAAAGAATGATTTGCTTGTTTTGCTCTACTCTTTACCAAGCTTAGCTGTCAATGCGAATGTGAACCAATCCTCATACTATAAGGCACTGGAACACTTAAACTAATCTAGTTTTTAAAGCAAATACTATTGTGTGATTATGCAGATTTTAAAGGTTAAATAAATGTTTTACCAGCTATTTTAATTTTTTTAAATGACTTTTATGACTGTGGTGAGTTTTTTTACTTTACGAACTGTTTCCTTTGCGTAGACTGTGTTGCAGTTGCATGTGTGCCGAGGCAACACCCTCTCTCCGGACATTCCATGCTGTTGGGGAAAAGCTCACAGCCATGGCTAATGTGCAGATTCCCTGTGACATTGCTGTGAAATCACAGTAACAGGGCAATGCAATCACAGTGTGCATTCTGACCTGAGGCCTCTCTCCTCTGCCCCTTTATAGATGTTAGTCTGTGGGACAGCCTCAGGCCATTAAAATGCCACATGAAAAGCACACGTCTTGTCAGCCCAGTAAATATTTATTGTAGCTGGAGGCTGAGGTGGGCATTCAGGACAGGATGCAGGTGTTAGTCCAAGTTTTTTGAGAATGAATTGTTGCTGTGCTTGTCCTTACACACACCTGATGTGTTTGTTCCCACTGGAAACAGGACACTCATTTGACCTTTCCAGAAAAAAAAAAAACATTACTGTGTGTTTAAACATAAATGCATGCTGGTGTTTCTCATCATTGCTTAGGTAATGAAGAAGGAATGTTGGCATATTGGCTCAGCACCATGCGAATATTGAGAGAAGAATGTGCACTACACTACTGGCATGGCCAGAATTTTAATGACTATGAAAATAATCATGAGGAAAATTCCTAGTCCTACAACTTGAAATAAGAAGGCCTATTTATTTTGTACTTACCCACAGTATATTCAGTACAGTATATTTATCCATCCGTATGTTCTCTGTCTATGCCAGGGATAGGCAACCCAGGTCAGAAGGTGCTAGAGACCTTTCTGCTTTTTGTTAAATCTGGGCTCTTAATTACATTATTGTATCAGTTATTATGCTAAATGAATGTATCAAAACGAGAAGCAGCTCTGTCAGGCCAGGAACAAAGTTGCCTACCTGCGATCTATACGTTGAATTAGTACCATTCTCCATTTGCACCCTATCAACCAACAGCAAACTAATGAGACACAACAATGCCTAGACATGTGTGAGCTACTTGTGAACCAAATCCAAACAGCATAGGCACTCAAAACCACCTATAACATACATAATCAGAAGCATCTGACATTACGTTCACACCTCTCATGTTGTGCAACAGGTGGATTCAGTTGATATTCCATGAAGCAGCTCAACCAAAGCACTTTTCCCGAGGTGAATATGGCAGCAACTCGCATTGTAATCAACTCCAAGATCCTTCAAGCAGCACGCCAAACCCCCGGTCTATAACAGCTGTTGGTGTTCACAAGCCTACTGCTTGAGTCACTGATATGCCATGTGTACTGTATTGTAGGGCTGTGTGAGAGTAATGGTTTCTACCATGCTGTTACGACACAGACGAGGGACCCAAGAGCAGACAACGCACGATCAGGGTTAAGTGCGTCTTTATTGACTACAGCAGGCAGAGATTGTGAGCCAGGAACAGGCAGGGTCAGCAACAGATGAGCAGCCTGAGGGCAATTCCGGGAGCGAAGTCGGGCAGAAGATGAGTCAGGAATGGGGCAGGCAGGCGCACAGGCAAACAGGGCAAAAACGGCAGGCAGAAAAACCAGGTCGGGGCACAGGTGAGATCGAAAAACACAGCAAAGCAACAAGGAAACAAACTGCAGGGACGAAACAGGTCAGGAACAACACTGCTACAAACTAGCAACGAGACAGGAACAGGCAGGGCATAAATAGGGCAGAGGAGACGAGGTGATGGGGAACAGGTGAGCTGGCAGGCAGGTGGCGGCGATGAAGCAACGAGGAAGGCGGGGAAAGGGGCGGGGCTAGAACACAAGGAAAACAAAAGCACATGGACAGGGGAAGAAAACAAACACACAGCTAGGGGGCCGGGGCACTGACACATGCAGCACAGAGAAGGTAATAAAGGAGAATAACCTCCAGCTGGACATTGTCTGACCCTTGACCTGAGGTGATTAGTCACTTAAAATTGTTTAATCACACATTGTCCACACTATAAAACAAAGACCTGGTAACTTGCAATATCTACAGTGCTGCCTACATTACGTTACACGCATTTAGCAGATGCTCTTTTCCAGAGCTACTTCCAGCACAATAGAACATAACTATATTCATTCAAGTTAAATAAGCAACAGTGCCAGGCCAGGCTAACAACACTCCCAGACCAGTGAGAGTGAGCATAACATCATTCAAGCCCTACCACAAGTTAACTCGGGCAATCTGACTAGGCAATGGAAGCCAATACATCAGTTACTAGAAAACAGAAACCAAAATACATCACAATACTACAAGTAAAACAAATATCAAATACTTGAGGTAGCAGGTCTTAGGAGACAGGGACTGAAGTTGAACCGAGATTTAGTCTGAAGATGTGGATCTTCAGTCTGTGTTGGAAGATTGATTCTACTGTCCTAACCTCCATGCGGAGTTCATTTCCACCATTGCCCCACAAATGCAGGACTGACAGGCCACTGTTAAGCTTGTTGGGGTTGTTGAAAAATTTTCAACTACAGAGTGATAATCATACACACAGCTCCCCACTGTCACACACACACACAGACACACACACATCCTGAATCCAGCTGTGCTCTGTAAATCACTCCCCGTTATCTGACCACTCTTCCTCACTCTCTGTAGAGCCACGCCCCAAAGGAGAAAGCGGTTTAAAATTAGATAAAAGGGGGAAGGGATAAACATGCTATCATATGGGCGAGGGTTAGCGTGTAAGCTTTGCATGTTGACAGGGCAGTAATCATTGTTGACTTTGACCACTGGAGAAAACAAAGCTTAGAAATAAAATGGGAGTAAACAAACAGCCTCCATTTCTGAAAACTTCCCTTAGCACAGCAGATAGCAATCTCTGCATGGGAAAGAAATTTCTCAGTGGAGTCCATCCATTCCATTTAACATTCTCAGTTACTCCCCTGTTAACTTCTCCAATGCCCTCATCAAAGCCTACAGACTTACACTAATGGCCCTAAAAAACCTCCTCACAGCTCCACTGCTCATTGGGCCAGCAGGAATATGCATGCAGCCGGTGCACATGTTGAGAAACAAAACTACCGTACAGTCATACATGTAAACCATGTTCTGCATGTATACAGGTGCAGGTAGACATTACATTTCTACATATTTCTTGCAACCTTTGAGTTACAAGTCCAGCTCCTCAACCATCCTCAGCCGTCTTCCAGACCTAGGATTTATGAAACCTGGGTGACACGTCATTATGCCTGTCAATATAGCTGTTAATACAGCATGACAGAGCATAGGGATTTTTGTGAGTGAGTGCTTTTTACAGTTGCGGAAAAATAACATGGAAACTAAAAAAGTGCTGCTATACTCAGGCTCTAAATGATGTAGGTTCTAGTTAAGTTAGATGCAATAAAATCATGAGTAATTTACTGGAGGTGAGTGGGGGATTAAGGGATTTGCTAAGATTCTCCCTGCAGACTCCTGAACAATCATCTGGCATCTCTAAGTCAATCTGAAATGCAAGTGACATGTGAGGTACCAATAACATTTGTATAAGGGGTGGTGGGGGGTGGTATGGAATGTAGGTGGGTGTGGCAATAGAAGCACAAAACAGTGCTGTGTGTAAGTATTGACTCGTTCGCATTTGTTTTGTGAAAAATGAGAATGACGGAGTTTTGGATGGCCGAGAGGGGAGCTGATAGACCTGACCGAGGAAGCCCTGTGGTACAGCATGCCAAATGGCAAACTGTTTATTTAAACAGAATAACCATGTCCACTGCTTGGCAAAACAATATCAAGTTAGTGGTGATTACATAGCAGTTAGAGGTAATTACATTTGCTTTTGAATACCATTCGCAAATGATAGGAAGAGACACATGCTTTTAAAAGTTACTTTTTTTATTACGCAGACAGTGAGCCTGTCCCGAATGACACTAAAATACTAATTTGTCCAAATGCACTGGCAGTCCATCAAGTTACCTCAGGTCAGCTTGATGAAATACAACATTGGGGCACGCATTCTCATGTGGTCTGGGATATGTTATTCATTATAACAGGACTCAAATAATAAAAATTTCTCTCTACTACTAAAAATTATGTTCTATGTGTTTCTCTGTGTTTATAATGTTTCTTAATAATATGATAAAAACAAAAAACAAAGACTTTTTATTTACAAGAGGCCTGTGAATAAGAACATCTTGATACCTTATACAACTTCAAGATAAACATGTTTACTACCATTTGGCCAGCATTTTGTCACATTGACTATCATATCAGAAAGGAAGGCGAGAGACACCGGTTCTGGATAAAGAAAAGGAAAAAATAGATGGCTTAATAACCTCCCCATTAGTGAGCTGTCTGTGTTTTTTCCTGGAGCCCGTGGAGGTCTGTTATCTGTGTGTCTTTATTGTCTTTCAAAATGTCTGCATTGCTCTGTATGCTGTTATCAGTATCCTCTGATTCAGTGCAGGCAGCTGCATGGTGACATGGTGACATCTCACACAGCTCCACTACAACATCACCACAATCACGCTGTGTCAATACAGTACAATGTTCCCACTCAATCAGTGGTTTGGTCAATCCATTTTTCCCACTTGAAAATTCTCTGTACTCTGCAGAGGAAAAACCAGAGTTTTATCCAGTTTGTCTTATCCTTAACATTCTGTCTCAATGAAATTGCCCCAAAGGTACAGTGTGGAGGAACTTGTGCATTCTATTAAGGAGCAGCTCGCTGCCTTTGACGGCGATGTACAAGACCCCAGAGAGACAAGTCTACAGCCTTCAAGGGGGCACCATAAGTTATCCTCTTACTTTGAACCAGTTATAATGACCTGCTTTTTTATGTTGCTTTTGTTCCAGAGATCGCAGAGTGTTTGACAATGACACAGGGGGTTAACTCTCCTCTCTGCGAAAAAGGCGGTGTATTTTTTTTTCTTGTAAGATCTTGTGAAATGAAGACCCGTGGCTGTGACTGCAGAGGCCATCCAAGCATTAACGGGCCAGCTGATTCTTGTTTAGGGGTTTCCCATGGCTCTGCTCTCTCATGCAATCCAGCCCCGCTTTTCTGGAGCCGGATGCAGTGGCTGACCCTGGAACGAAAGAGAGAAACCTCTCCCCTCCCAGCCTGCCCCAGCAGACCGGGGTGCGTGCTGGTCGAGCACTGCCGCCAAAAACGCATGAGCGCAAAAACAGATGCAGACGAGTCAAGTGTGCAGTAAATCTGATACAGATGAGAAAAAAAAAACTTGCTGGAGAGAGCTCTTTCTCAGGTAAGCACTGCCTGAATAACATACCGGAGACATGGTCCCCCCCCCATGTATCCTACAAGTACACAAGTGTTGCTTCATTTTCAGAGTGAAGAATTGACTGCGCAACAGAGTGGCTGCCTTACAGAAGAAGAGCAGCAACAGGCCTCTTTTCAACATGGCTGACCAGCTCAAAGCCTGTTACAGTCTGAGTGTCACTGCTTTTAAAGGGCATGTATAATTCCCTGCTGCAACATTCTATCCTGCAAGTGTGCAAATGTATTTGCTTGGTTAAATCCCTAATAAAAAGTCCAGGGTTAGGATTCCAAGAGAACTCTTGCTGATTGGTTTACAACTCAGTGATTCCCCATAGAAAAGGAGCTGATTGAGAAGAATTTTTTGATTAATGTTATCTAAGCACATTCAAGTAAAAATTTGCCAGAATTGTTATTAGAAAATCATTCCTGTCATTACTCATAACAGCAGAACGCACAGAAATTAAGGAAAACCACATCACTGGAAGCCATCTTCCCAACTGCTATTGGCACAGAAATGACCTGTAATGAAACAGACTGGGATCCAGGAGCGGCGAGCAGGTTTAATCAAGAATCGTGGTCAGGGACAAAACAGGTCAGTAACGGTGGCAGCAGGTACACAATCCGAGATCCAAAAACACAAGCAAAGTCAAGAGCACAGGCAAGGGTCAAACACCGGGAACCAACACTAGAAAATCGCAGAGAACAGGCTTGGTATCAACAGGGAGCAATACCTCACAAAGAGGCAACAAAAGCAGAGTCCTTTTATGGGCAGGGCTTGATTGCAGAAAGGTTACAGGTGTGTTTGATGGGTGGTTGAACCAGGTTGAACTGGGCGTGGCTGAGCTGGCTGAGCTGGCTGGTTGGGAGTGGGCGTGACATGACCAAGCGACCAATCACCCATTCAGTTGAATTGTGCACCGTGTTACTGATAACTGGTGACTACTATTAGTCAGTGTAGCTAGGTAATTTTTGCACTGTTCTTTCTATCCTTTAAACCTTTCAACAATTTGCAACTACAGCATTCGCACTGTGGGAGGCAGGCATGATATTAACAAGACGTTCAAATTATATCACTATTCAATCCAGAGGAGTCACTACTCTACACATCTGTGGAATTTTCCCTTAACAAGAGACAATTTTTCTTGTGGGAAAGAGTTTCCTGATGTGCACGCATTTTAAATGTTAACATTATAAGATGCTTATTAAGTGTTGTGCGGACCTCATTCATAACCAGTTAATAGATATGAACAATATAAACGATAGAATGATTCATATGTAACCTGTGTGTGTAATAACCTGTGTAAGATGGACAAAGAGGATTTTATTATTATTTACCTCTCTCCTGTATTTATACAATTAAATTGCCATGTTGACAACAGCTGTATCATCTTCTGAACAAAGGTATGGGAAAAAAAGAAATACAATGTTCTGAAATAACCATTACCTATCCTGATTATGTTGTGTAAATAGTTCACCAGCTGTCTTATGTTGGGACAAGTACAAGGAGTTGCACATAAATATACATTTGAACGTAATATAAACATACAGCCATTATAGACATTGTATATATAATACATACACTTGATTTATGTAGTTATAGGCAATAACAAGGATAATATTAGGCTAAAATAAGGCAGATCTTGTTGGCACATTAAAAGGTTTACTCCTTCTCCTTACATTAGAAGGGAAGAGGAAGAGTTCACACACAAGAGGATAATTATAACTATGTAAACAACATTATTCAACAAGACAGCGAACTCAAATGACCACAGGGTATCATGTCAGGAGCTGCCTGGGAACTTGTAGCTAGAGTTTCGAGGATTTCGACTGACTGAAACATTTCACGGGCAAGTCTGTTGTGTAAAGTCACTGTAGGACAATGCTGTTCAGAACCAAGAGTTTGTAAATTCTGATAGCATCAAACATCGAGAACAATGAACTGCTTTGATGTTTTTTTTAATGCTTTTTTTAATAAATGGATGGAAATTGTTTTCAATGGCTGGATAAGAACAAAGCAGGGCTGAGTACAGGAAGCCTAGACCTGGTTCAGTGTGAAAACACCGAAAAGTGTATGTATGAAAAAAATAAACAGGACTGTTTTTTGCGCATTACAAAAGACACCCCTTTCTAGTCCACTGACATTGGAGGATTAGTGGATTCTGAGTTGTTTATATTAAATACGCATCTTTGATAAAATCATTTTTAGACTCTTTTAATGACAGCATGATCAGGATGCAGGATTAAAGGGTATTCAGAAAGGTTTTTGAACACAAACTGAAAATGCACCCCATACCTGTAAGAGTTACTGTCTGGTGCTTGAGATATTACAGTGAATTTCACATCCCAGTTGGGAATAATGGCGGCATATGTTTTTGAAGTTAAAACATTTGTTTCTGGACCTCAGAGTTATGGGTTGTGGGTCCCATCAAATGCCTGATGGGACGTTCCTGTTTTACAACTGAAAATAGAATAGCAATCCCAGCTGTGTAAACACGTTACAGCATGCACTGTATACAGAGCTTGTCCAGGATAAGGGAGTATGCCTTTCAAATAAAGGACCCACTTCACATGATTGGACCTTAATACCAGTGTGTTTACACTGTATCTACACGCAGTAGGCACTGCTGTGTATGTCCAAAGTAACTACTCTATACATACGCATTGTGGTTCTTATACAATCTAATTCAACTGTTCAGAACTGCCAGTTGTGGATGGGTTCCGCCTTTGAGCCTGGTTCTGAGCCTCTTGGTTTCTTCCTTTCACTCAGGGGAGTTCTTCCTTGCCACTCTCACCTTAGGCTTGGTCTTGGGGGTTCAGGATTGTGACCTCTGCAAGGCTGCTCTGTGACAATGGCCTTTGTATAAAGTGCTATATAAATAAAATTTAGCTTCACATGTTTAATCACAAGTTATGAATAGGTTTAACCGTTCAGTTCATATGTATGTACACAGTAGTTATACCTATGAAGGCAGAGTGTACTCACTCAGGTAGTACCACCAGGTGATGTAGTGTAAAGATGGATGCAAATACATATTCACATATGTAAAGATGTCAGGGTGTTACTTGGCCTGGAAATATCCCAGAAACCCTCAGGCAACCCAGATAGCTGTTTCACAGCCTCTAAAGACAGACACAGACCCTCACCCAAAGTGCTCTCCTTCCATGATTTATCTGTTTTTCCCCTGCGGCCCCATGTGCTCCCACATGTCTTTAGCAACAACCTCTGCGCCTTATAAGCCCAAACAGACCGCTCACCTCCACTGCGAAATCCAAACAAACCGTCATCTAAGAGCATGTGCAGAATCAGAGGGGAGGTGCTTTGGGAGTCCTTCGTCACTTTGGACAGTGCTTTAAGCCCAAAGTGTCGCTCGGCCAATTAATTATAACACCATGTCTCGCTGACCACGTTTATGTTTTTTCCCCATGGCAACGATTGAAGATTGGGGTTTAAGTTTAGCTGAAATCTTGCAAACACCAAACAAATCATAGTGTATCTTAAGTCACAATGGCACAGCGTTATACTGAATGGTACACACTCAAATGTTCAATGTATGGGCTTGTACCTGACCTTGGTTCCTGATGCCATTCTCTGTGTAGATAAGCCTTAAAAGTCTGTCTGGGTGTCCATGATTGGGGTCTAGCCTAAGCTGGTCTTCAAGGGCGTACTCACACTAGGCCCGGTTGCCTTGTACCGTGCCCAAGCACGATTGTCCCCCCTCCCCACTCCCCCGCTGGCCTGCGCCTCACATTGCGCTTAACGTTCCGGGCCCGGGCACACTTGTGTCATCACAATGCGACTTTTTGTGTTTAAGGAAAGCGCTCTCCCACATCACAATGGAGTTCATGATTGTACTTAATTTGTGGCATATTTTGGGTCAAGGCTGCCAACTCTCATGCAAAGAGCGTGAGACTCATGCAATTGACTCAGATCTCACGCTCTCACGCCACACATGCCTTTTCTCACGCTAACTTTTTGTCTTCGCTTCCTCTGATGTAAAATTTGTGATTTTTAAGCGAAGGAACAGCAGTGCGTGCAACAGCATTTGATCGTTCAAATGATCAACTCGTTATGAACTCCTGAAGCTGCTTAATAACAAACTGATCGTTTAAATCAGCTGTGTTGGAGCAGGGAGAGATCAAAAACATGCAGGACAAGGGGTCCTCCAGGAAAGGTTTGGGAAACGCTGCTCTAGTCAAACGAACTGGACTTTGGGGGTCAAACATGTTCGGGCACGGTACGGATCGCCTAGTGCAGTGTTTCTCAACCCTACTCCTGGCGGCACCCTGTCCTGCATATCTTCTATCTATCCTTGCTCTACCTACCTGATTGAACTCATCAGTGGCACATTTTATTAGCTGAGCACACCTGATTTAATCAAGCAGCAAGGATAGATAGAAGATATGCAGGACAGGGTGCCGCCAGGAGTTGGGTTGAGAAACACTGGCCTAGTGTGAGTGAGTACACCCCGAGTTGTGAGTTACACTCCTAAAGGCACATGCTCTGGGGGTGGCAGAGCTCCACTTGATCTGGGGGAGGTGCAGGTGTGGACACTTGAGGCATTCCTTTTGTTTTGTTTGTTCTCCCTGCAGGGTCTTGTTTGGGAAGCAACTGACTGGTGGTTTCCATTAGATGCCCTGCGACAGGAATTCATCAGATCCCTGCATAGAGAAGTTCTCCTGTATTAGTCAGACTTCCCCAGGTGAGCCTCCGCACAGCATCAACTCCCTATGGATGCTCCATTCCATTAAGTAACAGCCGAACTACAATAACACTGTAGAAGGCTAATTAACCTAAAGCTAACAATTAGAGACATGCTTGTCAGCTTTGATTCACATTTTCAAAATGAGTCCAACTGAGTCTTAACAGAGAGGGATAACAATCCTACCCAGGACCAGACTTCCAAGAACTGCAGCCTCTTGCCTAGCAGCCATTAAAACTTCATTTTGAAAAAATGAACTTCACTATCAGAGTTGTAGTGTACGTCTGAACCACATGTTTATCCCATCCACAATGAAAGATAAACACTTCTGTTCTTTGATGTGACTGTGGCTGAGGCATTTGAGGTAGTGCAGAGGATCTACGGTGCCAATCTGAAGATGAACGTTTACACCACTCTCTTCCAGCTTTCGTTCACTCTGGGCTTCTAATGTGCTGGACCTGCTCTGGATTGTGGGCAAAGAGGTGTTGCACCTGGCATGAGTGGATTCACATGGACACCTCATCCTTCACTGACCTGATGCACAACATGGACACAGAGAGCAAAATGAGCATCAGCACCCCTAAGCCTCCCACCGGAGAGTTTCACTGTGCCCCTGGCTGCAGTCAGCATTGTCCCATTCTGTGTGCCAGAACTGCTGAATGCACACAGCAATTCTCAGTTCTCAGCTGGATGGACACAGAGAATGTGGTGGGAGCAGTTGGATCTCTTACCATTGACCTATTTTCAAGGAGCTTCACCGCCATAGTCTTTTCAATGGACATTTCATGCTTTCCAAGGACAATTTGACCCCAGGACTGCACGGACAGAACCACTTCATTCCTAATATTTCAGCCTCTCTCTTTCTGTGTATCAAAGCGTTCCCAAGCTAAATGATGCCCATTCTGTGAGTCCATGTACAGCTATGGCAAGTGCAAGCACACAAGAATAAGTCTGGCATCTCTGGGTGCTTTTGGAAATTAGACTTTACTAATAACAAAAGTCATTCACTCCATGCCAATCAGGTCTACACAACACAGCCTTTAGCTAAGTGTTACCTGCGAGGCTCTAGTCTTAGCTGTGTCACTGTAGGCTAGATTCATTACTCTATGAACTTTCCCTGCAGTGGACGGTTTGAATCAAAGTTTTTCGTGTTTTCCTACAGTCACCATGGCTTGTTGGTGATACATCGCAGTGAAACCGGAGGAGCTCTGAATAAATCCAGATTGACTGTCCTTGTGTGTGACCTGTCACAACACAACGGGATGTAGGAGACTGCAGGAACGCCTTCTTGAATTACAGGCATTATGTGACACGCACCGTCAGGTCAACTGTGATGCATACTGTTCTTTTCCTTTATCGAGAGGAAGGGTTGTTCAATATACTGCTATCAAAAAGGTTAAAACAACCTTCGCTTGAGCGGAATCTCCTTCACTGCGGATTTGCTAGCTCAGCCAAAGTCTGTTATTCACAGCTATTCGCTGCTATTCAACAGGAAATATAATCAACAGATCATATCAGCATGAATGCCCTGAGGAAACCCTAACCGCAGTGGTAATTCTATACAGGAAGCAGTCGATATGTTGTATTACAAACAGCAGATTCACAGTAAAAGTGGCCTCAGCACTCCAGCATTTTACATAAATAAAAATGCCCTGATTTATGTAAACAGACTTTTGTATTTCATAAACACATGCTTAATGTAAACATTTGAGTGTATGAAAGCTGTCCTAAAATTAAATATTTATTAAATATTTGTTCTTTGTGCTTTGTCCTCTTTTTGCACATTTTGAAAATACTTCAAAAGAAGACCTTAGGCCTGAATTCAAAATAAACGCATAAACACATTATCCCCTTAATTTTGTGTTTTTCAACAATATGCCTATTGCAATATTTATATTGAATTTAGCCACTGTAACAAAAAAACTCTCCATTAAATTTGCTTCTGAAATTTGACAAAGCACAAAGCATTAGACTGAATGAGAGCTAGTCTTATTTTCTGAGTCTCATGTAGTTGTAAATGTCAGGAGTTTCGCCTGACAGCGGTGTTAGATCGCGCTGTACTCTCTGGGAGAGCGAGGGGGCTTGGGCGTGTAGCAGGGCTAAATTAAATGGAATAATTGGGTAATGACGGTGTTCGCTGCCTGGTGCATGCTCCGCACCTGTTGCCTATCTGCGGTAAGGGATGCCGGGGCTTTATAGGCAGGTGAGTGGGAGCAGCAACGGTGAGACGCTGACGGAGGGCAACACACGGAGTTTTAGCGTGGAGTTGGGTTTTTTTGATTTTTCTTTTTTTGAATGTGCCGGCACGGTTGAGTTTAGAGTTTATTTTGGTTAGCTGTTTTTTTCTTTTTGTTGGTTTGAGCTCTGGGAGTCGCGACCCGGAGCGGAATTTGAGTTGTTGATTTGGTTAATTTTCTTTTCTTTCCTTTTCTCTTGCTTTGGTGTGCGGGGCCGAGTGGGTGTCGGTGTGTGTTTTAGGCGGCTTCCGAAAGAGCGGCGACCGAAACGGGCTCAAGCAGCGGGTCCCTGAGGGAGGGGGAAGAACATCACCTGGTTCCGAACGCAGCCGGGGTCGAAGAGAGCCCCCACCCCGTGGAAGCGCGTGCTGGGGAGGTGGATCCCCTAGCTGGAAGGGAGGTGACACCGCGAAATATTAACTGAATGCGTGAGTCACCGGCACGGGGTGGAAAGGGAGGGCTGACCGGCTGCTGAACTGTCTCCCTCAGTGCGATCCCGCGGAGCCGGCGAAGTTATTACCGGGAAGAAGACGTGCGTCGCCGCCGGAGCCGCCAGCCCCCGCAGGAGTGGCGCGGGGGTCTTGTCTGGAGTTTATTTTTTTTTTGGGACGTAGGCGAGGCCCGGCATTGTGGCGTGGGCCGAGCTACGTCCCCCTTTTACTTTCGTTTTTGTTTCGTTTGTCTCGTGTGCGTGCGCGTGTGTGCGTGTGAGGAGCCTCCTTCCCAGTCCAGCACTCCCCCTGGTATTGAAACAGAGCGGTCCTCCCTCTCCCTATGCCCAGGTGGGCGGGGGACGCCAGTTCACAGGGTGTTTGCAGTGAGGCTTAAGGGTGAAGGGTGTGTGAGTGGTGAGTGGGAATTTCCTTTTTTTGTTTGTGTGGTTGGGTAGCGTTCCTGCCTGCTTGTAACTAGGGAAGGGAGGACAGGAGTGGATAGAAGGGCAGGGGGAGGGGCTTAGCTGGGAGTGGGTTGACCAGCGTCTGAATTTTATGGATTTTGTTAATCGTGTTTTTTAAAAATAAGTGTGCTGATCCTACTCACCTTGTCCTGGCGTTCTTGTGGCGGGCGGATCCCGGGAGGGCGAACCAACCGGGTATTGTGTCACTCCTGACATAAACATCACATCCAGAGCATACCATTTTTCGAAGTCACCAACAGCAGGGCCATTTGGGTTCTCAACCTCAATCTAAAGCAGTCTTATTCACCAAGTTGAGGAAGCGTTGACCAACATGTTTTTTTTTCTTTCAGCTGACAGATGTCTGAGAAGAGAGAGGAGTGTGCTCCCAAAAGCAGAAAAAAAGTGTTTATGTCCAAATGTGCCTCTCGAACTGGGAGATGCGTCTGGGAAAATGTGCACATTGACTGATAAACTGGAACAAAGAAAAATGAAAAGAGACATCAATCATGGCTCTACCATTTCACAGTTCTGGAGAAAAGAGTACAGAGATGCTTCAGAGGGAACAGGGAACCAAGTCTGGGAAGCCGTGGCTAAAGCATCCGTAAATTGTGGTGCCAGATTCTTACAAAAGTATTCACTGGCCTGATTGCTTTCAGTTCCTGAGAATCTGACAGATAATAGAGAATATCACTTCCCAAAAACATGATTACTAAAATACACCCCCCCCCCTTCTTGGTACCCAGAAATCTGAATTATGAATGATGAAAACAAAGAAATATGCCACAAATGCAAGGCAGGGATACACAGCAGTGGAGAAGTTGTTCCACAATTAGATGGTACACTCAACATCAACCACAGCTGGCCACAGCTTTTGGATGAATCTAGCCACAGCTACATGAGTCTTTCAGCAAATCTGAGTTGCAGAGCAACTCCTATGAGCTGCATTTTATGGAAGACAATGCACCCATTAATCATTCCTTCGTGCAGGCAAGGACAGGAGATAGAGTATAGTGAGACTACATGGTCAGATACACAAACCTGACCTCTGTTGTCCTCTTTGTAGTCAAGTGCCTACTACAGGAGGTCTGAGTGAAGAGTATGCTTCCAGCATAGGGGCTTTTCCTTTTCTCTCTGACAAGTTGACAAGAGGGTGACAGTTTTTCTTAATTAAAATAGTTCACTGTAGGCAAACACAGGTACTGTCAGCTTCATTGTAGTCTAAGATGCTAGATGTATAGAGGAAGATAGATGCAGTGAATTCAAATGCAAATGAATTTTACCTCTGCAGGAATACACCTCTCTTGCCCTCTGTCATTTGATATGAATGTGTCTGCATGAATTTATCTGTATCTGTTGTTGGAGGCTATTGTTGTGCTCAGTACTACTTAATATCACAGAGAGGGAAACAGGCAGCTAACAAACAGAAACACTTATGGCCCCATCAGCATATCAGGATATATCACATCCAATGAATAAATGTAAATATATCCATTTGGGACATCCTGCGACATGCTTTTTAGCACACGTTAACTGTGATCCCCATCCACAGAGTAGTGAAGCCTATAGAATCTCAATATCTATATCTTAACGTCTCTACCAGTAAACTGGTCAATTAGAGGAACTTTGGCAGGAGCTCAATCACATCTGCAGTATGCTCTCCAGTTCCATTATGTCAGGGTTTATTAAACCATGACTTGCCAGTAAACATAATGTTGCGCCAATTTAGTGAGTTTGTGCTATGATGTCAGTGACTATGTTGTGTTGCTGTGTGTCAGTCATTCAGCATCAGGTCAACAGGGGTATAATACACTGTGTTACCTTCCCATATCATTCAAACTGGAACCTACTACAGCAAGATGATGGCTGTCCAATGTTGTGATGGCCATTGAGCTAGCTAATGCAACTAAGTAGCTGTGAGAAAAAAAAAACACTGCAAAATCTGTTTTGAGGCACAATTTGTATTCATATCTAGTTAGCTAACTGATATTTCAAAGGAAAAAGGCACAATAATGCTAGATGAATCAACCTCAAAACCTGATTACTAAGCTAGTTGGAAAGCAAACAAGCAAATGATTGTGACTCTAGCTTCATAACACATTTCTTGAAAGAAATAATGAATCTGATGCTAAATTTCACTTTGTTATCCATTGATATGAAAGTAATGTTAGTTAGATTACTCTTGAAAAGGCGTCTTAGACATTTAGAACTGTTTGCAACAGTTTCTGCAGACCAAGGCCAGGGAGCGAGTCAAAAGTCCAGTAAAAAAAGTGAAGTTAGCAATAGCATAGCTAACACTGTAATACCACTCTCTAGATGATTGGATTTTTATGCAAGCACAATATCCTCTTGAGTGATGAAAGAGTCACTTTATGCTACTGTGTGTGAGAACAGTGTTAACCGGAAAGGCTCAGTAGCATCTCAGCTGGAATGCTTGAATTTGTCCTAGTCGTCGCGTGCCAGAACAAGTGAGAAAACAGCTTAAAACTTAGTCATCATTTAGAATCTCTTGTTTGGACATAGACTAATTTGTATTCTTTCTTATTCCCACATGTCCTGAGGTAGCAAAGAAGTTGACAGAGGTCACCATAGGCAGACCAGAAGCTTGCTGTCTAAGGACCTCATGGGGACCCTGAAGTTACTGCCAAAGGGGACTTGACCTTCAATATTTTTCTCCGCACATTGATTCCAGCTATAACACACACACATTGGGCCCAAATCTCTGAGCAAAGGGCTTCCTCTGGCTCTTTCCTAGGCATTTCCTCAACTGAAACATGATACTTCGGACTTCCATCTAATTACATTAAACCTGCTAGGAGGCTTTTTTCATTTTAAAAACTGCTCTCTTTGTTTTCCGTCTTATGTTTAGACAAGTTAACATAACAGCTCAACCGTATCCTCTATGAATGAGCCAGGAAATAATACTTTCCACTTATTGACTAATATGTTTATTATTAGTGGCAGAAGTAATAGCAGCAGAAGTGGCATTCCTGCTGGTATATACATGCTGTGAAGAATTTGACAATCAGGCACTGTAGTGAATTAAATATTAACATTTCAAACTCTTAAAATACAAACAATTCATAACACATAGATCCAATGCATTCCAATGAACATTCAACTGTCCTTCCATTCAAGCTATATATCACAAGGCCTAAACTGTTATCCTTAAATAACATTAACCCATGTGTAGCAAAGGGCGAGAGCAGTCACCTCACCTGGCCTTGAACCCGGGTCTACGGGCTACCGAACATGTGACTTTGACCACGACACCAAAGAGCCAGGCTCGTTGGTATGGCAGTCAAAGCACATACTCAACCGTAGTGATGGCACTCCATCACACTGCCCTCCCCTTCGGGAAGCGTGCCCATGCTCTTCACGCACACAGGCATCCCTCACGCATTCCCTTGCCATACTTCTCCCATCCCAGGGTGCCCCACTCACTGGTGCTTCACCCATCTGTGGGGTCCCTCACACCGTGCTTCACCCATCTCTGGGGTCCCTCACACCGGGGTCAACCTAACCTGGGCGTCCCTCATACAGCTCACACACCGGGCACGCCTCCGATGGCCTCGCAGTCAGCCATCCCACTTCTGACACCATTGTAGCAAAGGGCGAGAGCAGTCACCCCACCCGGCCTTGAACCCGGGTCTACAGGGTACCAAACATGCGACTTTGACCGCGACGCCAAAAAGCCAGGCTCGTTGGTATGGCAGTCAAAGCACATACTCAACCGTAGTGACGGCACTCCGTCACTCCATGGTTCAGCCCTGGCCTACGATCTCCATTATGGGACCACCAAAACACACTCAAAAAAGAGAAACTGCAGCCAGGATCATACTTTGTCCATGTTCTGCTTCATGTGCCTGGGCTGGTGTGATCCTGATAGATTATTTTACAGCCACACAGCCAAGGCTACCATTTAGAAATGGTAGTTCAGTAATGAGTTATTAGAAACATTGCTGTGCTTTCTCTATTGTTGCTGAGTAGCATAAAAAACACCATTATTACACTTTCAAAACATTAACTACTTATTTTTCGACCACACAACTTTTTTGAGCTGTAAAAGAAACACCTCATTACTGGGGAGTGAATGGAGAAAGGGAGAGGAATTATGGTCCCCAGGTACCTGTATTTTTTATGAAATTAATGATGGTTCTCAGTCATAACATTACCCCTTACCATAGGGAGTGACGATTTGCTACGGTGTTCACTGGCAAACCCACATCATCTGGAAGAGGCTGGCAATTGAATGATCTCAATTCTTTCAAAGTTTCACGTTAGCTGAGGTATCTGTACACTGAGAGCTACTGTGGACAAAATTGATTAATGTGGGTGTATGTGAAAAAAACCCTGTTGTTGTCTGGAGCTGCCCATGACCATACTCTATTGATACTAGTAACCTACATTTGTTTTCCTAAGTTTACAGAGGGCCATTTTAGACATGCTTGACATAAGTCTCCCTCTTCACATTTGAGTGTTCATTTCCTTAAAGAAATTCAACTGAATTTATCCTGCTGTCATCAAAGGACCGTATCTGAGAAAACTGGAATGCTGAAATTGCAAATGTTTTGTTGGATATAAACACGAAGCTCCGCCATACATAATTTGTAAACAGGAGAATAAACTTGGAAAAAAAAGACTAAGCAGAACAGAGCACTGCCCTCATTTCTTCAAGGAATGCTGTTATAATAACATATAATTCAACCATAGTTTCATGAAAGTATGTGTTGTTTTCACCTTTACTATGATAGTTAACTAGTTCAAGAAAAAAAAATACTGACTTGTCTCAGAGTCAGAACTCTGGAGTGGTAAAGTGTTGTGTGCGGATGTTCCAGAGCAGAAACTGAGAAACCACTGGAAGAGTCCCTCTGCAAATAAGACGATTTAACGAAGTTCATTTGTGTGCCAAATAAAGTACAAAGTAAGTGCACCACTCTTGTGCTGCAGGATGGGTGAAGGGAGTAGATCTTAAAAATAAAGCCATTGTCAAAATGTTGAGAAATTTTCAATATTGCATTTATAGAGAACGTAACACAGTGTTGACTTCCTGGGGGTAAAAAAGGCAAAGTGCAATAATGTAACATATGCAAAGTAACAACAGCTTTTTTATTTGAAGCATTGATCTGCTGTGACAATTTTTCAGTTTTCTGGGGAAAAATCCAGTGTTACTCACAAAAATTCAACACTGTAAATACATGTGAATGTGTACCAACACCATATATGCTCACTTAATATTGGAATTGACTCAAACGTAAGTGTGCATATGAGCTAGGATTCCCCACAAACCACCAGCAACAAAAGGTTCTGTAAGGATCTGTATCTGCACCTTCCCCCTTCAAAGCTAGTTTCCTTAATGCCTGGGGTGCAAGCCTCTAAATAGAAATACTGGAGTTCTCAGCCCTGAGAGGATGTGATAATATTGTCACAAAGTTATTTTTATCTCCTCTGGTCAATCAAGGTCCTCAGCACAAACAAAGGCTGAAGGAAAAGCCAGATCAGGCCCCAGGACCCAACGTCTCCTCTTCTGGCAAACAGTTGCTGAGGCTAGCCTAGGTTCAGTCAGAGGTGAGCATTACAAACCTTTCAGCACTTTGGGGAGGGCATCATTTTGTATAGCAATTGGTTGTAGGACAGAGTACAATAACAAACACTGAAGGTGACAGAAGGTGTGTTCTTGCTTGAACTTTATAATAGGACCAGAGAAGGATTTGCTGTCTCTTGCACAACTGAGGGTGGCTTTCCTACTTCTATCCATCTTCACACACATTTCAACATCTACACAGGTCTCCCATCCCTAGCGTTCCCTCTCTGTTGAGAAATTCCCCTTTTCTTCAATTCTCTTCTTCTTTTTTTCTGTGAAGTTCTTTTAGCTATTTTTTCCATTTGTACCTTTACCATTTAGCCTTGTCAGTGTAAATGAAAGGATCTAGGCATGTGCGTGTATATTGTTTACATGCCTCCTTTATTCAAACACAAAAACAACACAGAGGCATAATCAAGGTAAGTACTGCAAAAATAAAAAAGAAATCACTGAGATTAAAATGAAATAAAACATACTGAAAAAAATGTATTGATTGTTATTATTTTTGAAAAATTGATTAAAATGTATTTGCAATAACTGGAAGCAACTGAATTCAAGCTGGGTCCATCCCCATACATGTGCCTTTCAACATACATGATAACATACTTGATATAAGACTTTATGTCCATGTTTCCATGGCTAAGCAGAACTGAAACAAACAGCCACATAAGCTGAATCTTTCAACCAAAGTTCTGCACAGAATTATAAACCTAGCTTGAAATATGAATGCTATACATACTATACATGCAACTGCAGGTGGAGTACAGTTAGCAGATAGAAAGTTGTGGGCTCCAGCAGAAAAGCATGAAAAATGTTCTGTCTGGTGGAGTAACCTCATGCGTTATGTTTCTGGCTGGGAGAAGCTGCGATGTCAGCAGATGCGCAGGTGTTGTTCATCAATATTAACTAGGTGTCGCATACATCCAACCTAAACAGAAGCCATGCCTGCACCTCAAGGGGTGGTCTTTTCCTATCCTTCAGAGGACCATCAACACCCCACAGTACTTGGCATCTTGTCAGTTAGAAACCTCATTATACCTACCCTCTCAACTTGATGTTTTTTATGCCATTTTCCCAAAATAAAGAAATGCTAACTTCAAGGAGTAGCCTATTAACATGATTGTATGGAAGTTGTGCAATTAGCACACCGAATTAAAATGTATTATTTCCACTGATGTCTGTCTTTAACAACTGCCCTTCCATGCAGATAAAGCTGGTTAAAGACATTCTAGTTTTCTATCCATTACCTGGTCAGCAGTGAATATGTAAGTAGTTTTGCAAAAATATGTATGTGAGACTATCAGAGCCTTCATGGTGCATTAAATATTGGGCATTAGGTATAAAGCAGTGCTTCACTCTGTATGTTCAGTTTTATTTTTAAATAAAAATATAAAACCTAAGTGCAGTCTCCATGGATGGGAGTCCTAGGAGTTGTGTGAGGGAATAAATGTTAAAGTGTGACTTCTAGGTTACAAAGAGGATTGGTACACATTCAGGACCAGATATATTAATGATTTTGACACATCCATGGACAAAACATTGACGTACAGAATAGAAAGCTACTATACTGTCCTTCTCTTACAACGACAGGGAATAAATCTATAGGTCAAAGGATGCCTGTACCACAAAACAAATATGTCACCATTACCCAAAAGGCCAAAGAACATTGTTTTCCCACGTGCAGTGTCTAGAGTACACCTTGTCCTAGCTTCTGTGCTGCAAAACCACAAGATGAAAAAGCATGACCCCTTGTCAGTACAAACTGAGAGGGACCCATTGAAGTAAAGGTTATAATATTAAAAGCCTCCTCTTGAGAAATGAACCAGCATCATTCACACGCCACGGGCTAGCACACTAACCTCAAAGCCACCCACCTTGAAACAACAGGAAATCAGCAACTGTTTTTTTTTTCTTGAGACACTTGAAATCATGTAACCCATAAGCCTCTTTCCTGTGGGAGTACCATGTCTGTGCCAAGCCCAAGCCCCAGTCTCACCCCATCTCACAGTGAAACCGGCACCAACCCCCAAACCCCCACCCCCACCCACCCTTGTTCTGAAAAATCATCGCACCCTGAACCCAGACATATAAAGTTAGGCCTGGGCGCCACATTTCTCCTGCTCTGCAGTGCCAAGTCCCTGTCTCTCTCAATGGAGAAGAAGCAGCCCAAGGTTAATCTTATTTTTAGACCCACTCAACAACAGCCATGTTTAAAACCCTGCCCTTTTTTAACTTCTTCAACTTATGCTCACAAAGTCATTTTTTATGATTTTTTTTTTCAGCAACAACTTCAGAGCATTATTCATTACCAGTGCAATGCTGAAAAGACTTGGATGTTTCATTATAACCTTCAATGAAAAAAAGATAACCCAATAATTAATTCACAAAGTGGAACTGAAAAAGTGAAGCACAAAGCCAACGGTTTATGTGAGCATCATTCTGAAAGTTTTAGGATTAATACAGGAAAGCGTGATAATTATTACAGTTTCATATGACATGCTTACCAATACCTCTGCCTCGTAACCTTCCACCTAAAGCATATCTTTTTCCTGAGCAGGCATGTGCTCAGGCAAACCATCTCCGCCAAAGCATCTTTCATTTGTGTGAGAATTTAAACTCATTAGCACCACCTTGTGTTGCTCTCATACCCAAACACAAACTCCATCAGTATAAAGGTTCCTTTGCTGAATGTGCTTTACAATTAATATGTATTATGTTACATGGATAGCTTTGGTATTAAAGAAGAACTTGTTATCTGAGAAGAGCAAGCAGTTGTTGGTTATACTTACATGTTCTTGATCAAGTTACATCGATGATGTAAATAACTGAGGCAATATCAAACACAGTAGTGTCTGAATGTCTAGGGTGAGATATACAGTGTGATACAACAAAGATATATATTGCATGATATATAAATACTATGATATATTGCATGTATATAAATACTAGTTGGAAAAAAACCTATTTGGTCTATTATATATGTGTAGCATAATCGCATAATAGAGCAAATAAAGAATAGGACAACTAATAAGGAACCAAAGGGTCACACTTCAATGACTTTATTATGTCTGGGATAATGTATATTTGTTTTTCTTTATATGTTGCCTTTTTTGCTTTAATATAATGTGCCTGTTCTTCAACATTTCAAGCATGTTTTCACATTTGTACATATGGTAACTGTCTGGGTTTGTTTTCACTGTTTTATTGCAGGAATTTGTTTTTGTGAGAAATCATTTGGGAGCCTTTAAATACTGTGCAGGTCCCTTCTTTTTCTCTCTCCTTGTACTGTTTTATTTACCCTGCAGTTGAATTAATTATTGTATGTGCATATGTTTTCGTTTTTCTCAGTGGTTCTTCTTCCAACAAAAAAGCAGTACTTGATCAAAATGATATGGAACAGCTGAGCAAGAAACGCAGCTCTGGCAAAACAAAAGGTCTCTTGTGATGAAAATGAATGAGGTGGAAGGCTACTTACAACATGTTGCAGGGAAACAAAGAAAAAGACAAAGGGAGAAATTTTGTACAGTTTGTTCACACGATGGCTGTGTGTGAAAACTCGTTTCCTTTTTAAAAATTGCTTTCAGTTGAGCTAAATGCAACTTGCCGCTAGCTCCGTGGGCACCAACGCTGTCTCGGGAGTGACGTCACCTTTGAGAGTGCTACGTCCTACCTTAGGGGCTTTACGCAGCCACTACTTTCAGCTCTGCTACTATAACTCTAATCGTTGTTTATTGCGGACATTAATGTTTCTAGTATTGTTTAATGTATCCACTTAGAATTTAGACTACCTGTTTTAGATTAATAATTTTCCACACGCGACACCAAAACATGTCTGATGGCGCTTTATACTGACAACGACAAACAGTAGCCATGTACTTTTAAAGTCTGTGTTGTACAAACACAGCACGTATTCGTACATTGTGCTATAAATACGGGACCGAAACAAAACGTTTTTCCCGCTTTCATCATTACATATAACGTTATACAGCCCTGCTCCTATAGAAGTAGATGAAAAGGCCTGATGTACCATTTCCTATATGGTTGTGCCACACAGGCGGTGATCACAAATGACCAACTAAAAACACCAGGGCTCGCCTTCACGAGTGCGCAAATCATTGAGCGAAAACCTAATGAGAAACACTGCCCCCTTCCTTCAGTTTACCGGAAGAGCGCATAACGAATGGAAAACACGGTCGGACTGTGGCGCGAGTCATAGCCTGTCTGTGTACACATGAATTGTTTTCAAGCCATTGCGCCTCAACGAAAGAATTACATTTCGTTTACCGATTCCGCATTCTGAAATAAACATTTCATCTTCCAGATATAACAGCTGAATATTCCATTTCCCAAGAGAAAAAAATAAACATGCCGCGGAGAAAGGTAAGAACTTAATGCCTCTACCTATTTTGCTGTCTTGCTCACCTAAATAAAAACGGCTATACATGTTTGCGGTTGCACGTCATCTTAGTTATGATTTGAAACCATAAACAGTCGGCCCATGACGGTGATCCGCGTAATTATTATTTGCGTGGGTAGTTTTAGGCAGGTACTTTAAATATTTGTTCTTCTATGTGCAAGATTTCAGTTGAAATGCACCGAAATAACACGCCCATCGGCAGACGGTGCCATTGCTGCGTCTGCGGGGTACAAGCCGTTGATGCCCGGTTGAAGAACACACTAGAACTGCAGGCTGCGGCCTTGGAAATGAGCTCTTTAGAGGCTGCGCCATGATTGGCTGGTAGCGTCATAAAAAGCGATGTTAATTGGTGGAACCGACTGGTCGTTACGTGTGTAGCTCACCCTTCTCATCTAATGATTGGTTATTTTATTTGGAGCGCCATTATTGGCTCCTCTTTTAGAGAACACGACTAGTACGTTAAAACGAGCCTGTGTTCAACGAAGCAAGCTAAATAGATAGAATTAGCTTCATTAAAAATCAAAACGGCATACATGTGTGCATTGTATTAGATGTGAGACTGAAAATGGTATATGCGCCGATCATCTGCATGTGGGCTTTGTCAACAAAAACACCCTTGTCCAGCTGCGATTATAAATGCAGTAGCAAGCTAACTTGCTAACTAGCTAGCTTGCACTGAACTGTGGAGGGGGGAGGGCGGAAGAATGTCTGAATTAATGCACAGCAAACACTCATTGTCCCTACAAAAGCGGACGCTAAGATGAGAAAATAGGTTTGGAGCACGTCTGTTGGCATAGGTAATTTTTGATCTTCAGCTCCCCCTTCACTTCATTCTTTGTTTAGTTTGGTGTTAGTTTTTTATGTTTTTAACTTTGTATTTCTAAGCAAACTAAGTGTGCTTATAGTTTGCTGACTTAATCGGGTTATCCAGCCGTAGGTTCTAAATAGACCTACTGGCTAATGTGTACGAAGTTGCTGTTCTGCAGAATTAACTACTGGACAGTATTGCGTTTAATATTACATAGTACTGTCTTCAATTGTACCATCAGAAGTGTTTGTAGGAACACGTGGTTTTGTTGTTTGAATCGCTGGCTAGAGTCCAGGTTGCTAGCTAGCCTTTTCCTGGTAGTGGTAGTGTCTTACTAGCTACATAGCTGAGATCAAAAATGTTCCGTGAAATTATTTTTTCGGTTCTAGCTGGATAAAAGGCTATTGTTTTATAATATAATTTTTTTATTTATTTAATTTTGGAAACGACGGATAAGTATAGCCAACAAAGCTCCTGACTTTTAAAAATGCATGTTTTTTAACCGTTCGTTTGCTTTATCCATTAGAGGAATGCCGGGAGCAGTTCTGATGGGACTGAAGACTCCGACTTCTCTGCTGATCTCGAGCACACCGACAGCTCCGAGAGCGACGCGAACACACGGCGGAACACGCGGCTCACCCGCGCCTCGGTCCGCCTCAGCCAAAGCTCTCAAGGTAAAAAATAAACTTTCCTTTGCACGAAAATACATTTTTACGCAACGGCGAAGACTGTGTTAACCGTGACGTAATGTTTGTTTTAATCTCGGCGTGAACGACGCTCCGGAAAGATAACGAAAGCAGTTGTTTGTTCGCGAGCGTCAGCTCGGTGCAAACGGTGCATAAATTCTTTCATTTGTATCCTACCGGCCCATCCAAAACATATACGTATCTGTGGAAGGGCGCAACTTTAAACTGGTGCACTCGGTCAAGTAGAAGGTCTACGAGGAAAGGAGCACATAAACATTGTCTGGGATTATATTGTTCTTAAAATGTGTAAACTAACAGTGGCTTGACGCAGAATTTGATTTAGCAGTTTTAAATGCAGTGACCACCTTAAATTATGTATTACATCAATGTAGATCTCCTTGGCCAGTTTACTGTGTTCTGATTTTCTGTATTTTATTCACGTTTTGTGGGTCACTTCATGTTGTATAAGCCAGTGACCTCAAGGGGTCCCTGGGCCCTAGATCTCCTGTTGGAAACAATGTCTATTGTTCATGGGCACTGAGGGTCATAAAATGGGAATGGGAATAGCCAAGAGAAAGGCATTCTGGCTGACCTCCTTATTAGTCTTTATGGTGACATTTCAATTGAACCATGTAATCTTTGTCTTCCTTTGTTTAAGAGGAACAGTTGTTGGACTGCAGTATGTTTGCAAAAAATTAACATGTTTTCCACTTTTCTCCCTGTACTTTTGAGTTTCTCATAATAAATCCTTCAAGGGTTTCCCCTCATATAAGAACTCTGAAAAAAAATTCATTGGCAGTTTGAAGGTCCTCTGCATTGTGCATGTGAGCACGATTTCCTTTGACAGTTGGCTTTTTTCAGTTTTTCCATTGTAGAACAGTGTTTCTAACTTGGATTGTTAACTAGCTCCAGGAAATATTCTTCAGCCGAATTCATGCAGACTTGTTTTAAAATGCCATGTTGCACTGTACTTAGCAGGATAACCTTAGCTGTCGTACGTCAGTGATACAGTAACATTACTCAGTCCCATGCTGAGAATAATGTTAGAGTGGCTTTCAGTGTAATGTCCAAATTGTTTTAGGTCTATTAGTTTGATGCACATTTTTATCCAAGCTGAGTCAATCATCAGTACATTCAAAAATTGAGAATAATTTTACCTGTCCAGGGAAAATGCAGTTTTACCTCATAGAGGCTATATTTTTCTAGTGTTTTCTATTTTATTCCTCACCGACAGAGTACTCTAGCTTTTTATTTTCCATGATTCTTATGAGGATGACAGCAGCTTTAATATTTGTCTTGCACATCATTGATGTAAGAGCTGGAAAGTTTATGAAAACAAGCTCTTGTTGGTTTAGAAAATGCTTTGGCCATCAATACCGAGGTGAGGATAACCATTCAGAATCCCAGAAAGCACCAGATCCTTCAAGAGGAAACTCATTGCATATCATGTAAACAGTACCAGTACTTTCAACCACCCCCTCCCCTTTTCACTGCCTTAGCTCTTAAGACCCCAGTTCAGAATCAGGGAGGACTTGCTTAAAATGTGAAGGCTCTCTTTTTAGATTCCAGCCCGGTGCGGGACCCGCCGGCCCTGGGTCCGGAAGAGGTCGCTTTTTCCACCAGGCGAGTGACCCGTAGCCAGCAGCAGGGGGCGGCGGTCACCCCCAAGAAATACCCCCTGCGGCAGAGTCGCTCGTCGGGGTCGGACACGGAGCAGGCGGTGGACTTCTCGGACCGGGGTAGGACATGGGGCTTCAGCGTGTGCGTGACGAGGCAGCCTTAGCGCCACTCGTTCTCCCCCCACCCCACCCCAGTCCAGTCCTCTCCTTGCTCCCGTTTCCTCAGCTCTTTCCTCCTAAAACTAAGCTCTCTGCACCCAAAACTGGCCAGCTCACTCAGTTTTATGTAATGTTTTTGTAGTAATTGTGATGGGCATCCAGGTCTGATTGAAAGAGCAAGAACAAATTTTAACAATGGGGAAAAGTCCTGTATACTAGCCCAACATGCAAAATATTTTGACATAGCAAGACCCATAGGACTTTATTAAAACTGAAATGGTAAAACTAAACTACATTTAAACTAAAAGTTTTCATATGTTATTTATTTCTCGTGTTAAATTCTTGTGTAGTGATCTCTGCATGATCACTTTGTTAGATTTGGGTTTAAGTGTTTGGTCCAAAGCTGAAGATTTGTATCTTCACTTGTATCACTCAGTGTTTGCAGTTTCAAGATTTGTGCCAAAGCTATGAAAGGTCATTTATCATTATTCTAGTGCCACTTTTTGTAAATTTGATTCAAACTTTAAAGGCTTGCAGACTTGGGTCTGCAAAAAAATGGTTCAATGTAGTGTGGATGCAAAATGGTCCTTCTTGGTATCTGCCCCAAGAGGAGTGACTCATGAGAAATCCACTGGCCTCAGGACCTCAGAGGGTACCTTGTTTGTAAGGGAAGCCTGTGTAAAATGGAGTGGGGGTGGGGGTGGGGGGGCACAAACTAAGCCTGTTCAATCCTGTATATGATGACTGTGGAATCTGGCACAACTGCCCTGCCAGGAGATGATGACAATGTATTATATTGCATTGAGAATTAGGGGATTGGAATCTTTTGTGACCATTTTACATAAAGAAAGTGTGCTTTGCCTAAATTGAATTCCTTTACTGCACAGCTCCACTTGTTGCTGTACTATCGCTTGTCACTTGATAAAACACATCTTTGCCAGTTACTAAAGAAGGATTGTCCCCAAATCAGATGTGAGTGTCACTAACGATGTAGTTACAGGAATATGCTGCTATTTGTGGCTCATTGTTTATGAAAGATTGTGATGAGAAGAATTGATACCTTTAGTCTGCCTACTAGTACAGTCAGTAACAAATCCAAAGACTGTATGTGTTGAGAATGATATACATCTGAACCAATTCTCTGGATATCTTAACACCCTATCTTAAGTATTTCCTCATAAGGGTGTCCACCAAAAACAGATGATCCATGTAATAATAAATGATCATGTGACATGGCTTAAGATGTATATTAATGAGATGTGTCTATTCTGGGAGAGGCAGCCATGTATAAATGGCAGGTGCTAGGCAAGTGTAAGGTATTTACTATGATTTACATCCATTGGCTTATGGACAACAAAACAATGTGATGCTGACTGAAAATATAGAGAAGCAAGAAGAAACAAGCCCTAACATAATCTAGAGAAATGTCTCCAAAAAAAGAATTTCAGGCGGCAGCCAGCATTACTTTGTAGTTAACATGCTACTTGATATTCAGACGGCAGACATTTTTTGGTCGCGTGTTTACTGTTAGTTAAATAATGCTGTCTGCACATATTGTAACTTTGTGGCTTTTAGTTTGGTTGTTCTTTATTGTCTTCTATATATTTGTAGTGGAGATGCACAGTTTAAAAAGTTGCTCACACTACAGCCTCAAACATGGTTTTGCTTTTTTATTTGATCAATTGGATCGATAATTCTACCATATCCTCAAACCTCAGGAAGTGGCTTTTGTGGCTGTGCTGTGTGTAGTATTTCCTTAAGAGGTAGCCTGCTTGTACTTTGCTTGTTTTAATCACTAAACTGTCTTGTCATTGCCTGCAAGAAACTTGCCCAAGCTGAAGAATGCCTCCCTTCTCCCAGCCTTGGGCTCTTTACTCTGAGACCACCAGCACTGGTCTCTGACTGCCTGTACTATGTAGGTTCTAAATTTGGCAGTGGTCAGTCAGCAGTGCACTCAGCCCATCTCCCACTTGCATATGATGCTGCCTTTGTCAAATTGTGATGTGTTGTTTTGTCCCTGTTTTCCACAGTTCTGCTGTTTTTTGTTGTGTTCTGTCCTTCAGTTGTGGCTGTATTGCATTGTTTTACGCTTAAAATGCTGGCCTTGAAATGTGAGAACAGTTCTTATGTCTTGTCATGCCCTTGTCTGGTGGTGTGTACCTTGAGGTGGAAGGGGGGTGTTTGTGTATGTGTGTGTGTCTGTGAGGGGGAGGGGTCCTATTCTTTTTAAGTATGCTTAAGTAGGTCTGACTGTATGTGGAGACTCCATGGCATTACATGACAGGAGAACAGAATTTATTCCCAACTTCACTGTTAAGTAGTCAGAGGACACATCCAATGGTGAGGGCATGTAGTGGCTCTGTCAGTGTGACTTAAACATTAAACAATTGGAGGTTTACCCATATATGCCAGTGCTCCACTAAGATAAGCATCTTAGTAGCTCAAAGAGGAAACTTAAAGTCCGATTGACTCATAGCTCAAAACCCATTAATAATATTTCAATATATTTTAGGAATATAGATGACAGCGCTCTATATTAGGCATGGGATCAAAATATCTTTAAGATTGTTTTGGCCACTTTTTCCTTTCAGAACTTGACTTTAGTGTAAACTGCACTGACCAGGAAAGGCAAAGTTTGTGATTGTACAAGTGTCATGTCCGCCAAAGGCAGTACAGGGCGGAGGGAGGACAAAGTGCCCCATCTGCACCTTGAATTTTGAAAGACAAAAGTCTTTTGAGTGCCTGGGGTGTGTTCCTTGCAATGGCTGTCAGTCGACACCCTAATCTCCTCATTGTTGCGCCCACCGTGCACGCAGATCTGAAGAACGCGGTGGACCAGGACGAGTCTCCGCCCCGCACTCCCACGGGGAACGCCCCCTCGTCAGAATCGGACATCGACATCTCCAGCCCCAACGCCTCCCACGACGAGAGCCTGGCTAAGGACCTGTCGCTCAAGGACTCCGGCAGCGACCTCTCCCACCGGCCGAAGCGCCGCCGCTTCCACGAGAGCTACAACTTCAATATGAAGTGCCCTACGCCAGGCTGCAACTCCCTGGGTAACTATCCCTCCCATCCTACAGCAGAGAGGCCAGTCCGTCAGCCTCAAATGGCTTCTGTATATGACTCAGCCTCTTTTAAACACACCATACTGGAGCAGAGAATTGTGACAATGTGAGTTTAGTGAGTCATTAATAGTCCTCTAAACATTATCTTGGCTTCATTCTTTGCCTGCATGCTGCATCTTTTCTCCCCAGGTCACCTTACAGGGAAGCACGAGAGGCACTTCTCCATATCTGGCTGTCCCCTCTACCATAATCTGTCTGCAGACGAGTGCAAGGTAAGTATGTTAGGCTTTAGCATATGGCTTGATTTGAATAAGGCAGGTTCAGTGGCACTCAGCTAACTCCTATTGGTGCTATCCCGTCTTTCTGTAGGTGAGGGCCACCTCACGTGACAAGCAGGTGGAAGAGAGGACGCTGTCTCACCGACAGGATGAAAACAGACATTCCACGCGCCACCAGGTATCCTATCACCTTAATAGATCACAGGTGTACTTTACCCTTTACAATAATGGGAACTGAATTGCATTTAATGGGTGGTCTGTGCCGTCCTTTACTGACTAATGTGTGGTCACCACTGTTATATTGTAGTCTGCCTTGAGCAGGAAAATGGGATGCTAGGAGGATGGTAATTGTTGTGGGCTTTTATAACCATTGAAAGCTACATTGTGTAAATGAAGATCATAAAAAGTGTTTGGTTAAACCTTACATGTTCCCAAAGTTTAATTTAAAAGTGTTTTTCTCCCCAGCATCTTACCAATTACTTCTCTAGTTAGATACCGAAAATGTTAAGAGTGAGGTAGTGCATTGATAATTTTTTTTGGGGGGGAACACAGCTACATGTCCAGTTTGGACATGTTCCCCCCCTAGGTAAAGCACTGGCAGCTATGATTCATGCTGTGGCATTACCCATCACTCTGTGTGCCCCCCCCCAGGCCCCAACAGAGAGACAGATGAGGTACAAGGAAAAGGTGACTGAAATGAGGAAGAAGAGGAACGCCGGGCTGCTGAAGGAGCAGAAGGAGAAGTACATGGTAATTCGGAGTTCTGTCAATGGCAGCAGATTCTGGGACTGCACTCTCAATGGCATGTTGGGCCTCAGAATCGTGATGTAGCAGCAGGGGTTCTTTTTCCATCTCAGTGACGGAAATGGAGTCAATGACTTCTGAATTACCCCTGCTCTCACACGACCTCCCTCTCTCTCTTTGTCTTCCTCCAGGAGCATCGGCAGATCCATGGCAACACGCGAGAGCCCCTGCTGGAAAACATCACAAGTGATTATGACCTGGAGCTCTTTCGAAAAGCCCAGGCACGTGCTTCGGATGATCTTGTAAGAGAGAAAACTCATTGCCATTTCTCCCATTTCCTCCTGTCTCTTGCCTTAAGCTTGTAGTGACTGCTCGGAGTGAGCCGGCTGGCCCACGCTGAAGCGCTGCCTCCCTTTCATGTCATTTGTGAAGGGGACCACCAGACTCTTGAGCATTCTGGGTAAACTGTCTGCCCACATCACTGCACAGCGGCTACACGTATGACATCGCTGGTGGCATTACTTCTTCCTTTCAAGCGCCTGAACAACTAAAATGAAACCTTTATTTTTATGTTATACGTTTTTGAAGGTCCTCTTAGAAATCAGGATGGGTCTTTTGAGTTTGTATACAAGCATTCCTTCATCTCATGAATTTCCCATAAATTTCTGAAAGAACACCGAAAGCAGGGGCCGAAGTAGCCAGGAGAACCAAGCCCAGTAGGCGAATATCACGGCTCTTGCGCCGTTGCTTCCAGCTAGCAGATCTCAGTCCGTCCCAGCAGTTTGCCATTGTCACTGTGTTCAAGTCCGTTTCTCCTATCTCTTCACCACGCAGGAGAAACTGCGTCTCCAGGGCCAGATCACGGAAGGCAGCAACATGATCAAGACCATCCTGTTCGGCCGCTACGAGCTGGACACCTGGTACCACTCGCCCTACCCGGAGGAGTACGCCCGCCTGGGCCGCCTCTACATGTGCGAGTTCTGCCTCAAGTACATGAAGAGCCAGACCATCCTGCGCCGGCACATGGTGAGAGCGTCCCCTCCTGCTGCTCCCCTGCAATGAAATGGGCTTGGCTGGAAATAGTCAAAACAGTTAAAACACAATGTAGTTAGGAAGTGTTTTTTTGGACAGAACAGTCCAAGGACAGAAATGTCCTCAGATTCTTGTCTGGCTTTTGTTAGTGCTGTTGTAGTAATGTGGTTGCTTTCAAAACCAAACAAGTCCTTCAGTGTTATTGTTAATGTGCTGTTTCTTAATAATGTTGGAATGCCTTGTTTTTTTTTTCCCTGCGCATATACACTGCTCAAAAAATTAAGGGAACACTCAATCATCACAGTATAACACCCAGTCAATTAAACTTCTGGGATATCGACCTTTCCAGTTAGGAAGCGTAAGTGATTGCTAATCAAATTCACCTGCTTTGGTGTAAATGAAAGTGACAACAGGTGGACAGGAGAGGCAACAGCAAGACAACCCCCAAAAAGGGAATGGTTTTACAGGTGGTGGCCACAGACCGTTTCTCTCTCCTGATCCTTCCTGACTGATTTTTCTCAAGTTTTGCATTTTGCTAGTGCTCTTGTCACTCCTGGTATCATGAGGCGGTACCTGCAGCCCGTTCAGGTTGCACAGGTAGTCCAGCTCCTCCAGGATGGCACATCCATACGTGCTGTCGCAAGAAGGTTTGCCATATCTCCCAGCACAGTCTCCAGAGTGTGGAGGAGATACCAGGAGACGGGCCATTACACGAGGAGAGCTGGACAGGGCTGTAGAAGGGCAACAACCCAGTAGCAGGACCAGTATCTGCTCCTTTGTGCGAGGAGGAACAGGAGGAGCACCGCCAGAGCCCTACAAAATGACCTCCAGCGGGCTACTCATGTGCATATTTCTGACCAAACTGTCAGAAACAGACTCCATGAGGGTGGCATGAGGGCCCGACGTCCTCTAGTGGGACCTGTGCTCAGAGCCCAGCACTGTGCAGCTCGATTGGCATTTGCCAGAGAACACCAGAATTGGCAGCTTCGCCATTGGCGCTCCGTTCTCTTCACAGATGAGAGCAGGTTCACGCTGAGCACATGTGACAGACGTGAAAGAGTCTGGAGACGCCGTGGCGAACGTTATGCTGCCTGCAACATCATCCAGCATGACCGGTTTGGTGGTGGGTCAGTGATGGTCTGGGGAGGCATATCCTTGGAGGCTCGCACAAACCTCCACGTGCTAGCCAGCGGTACCCTGACTGCTGTTAGGTACCGGGATGAAATCCTCAGACCCATTGTCAGACCTTATGCTGGTGCAGTGGGCCCTGGGTTCCTCCTGGTGCAGGACAATGTCCGGCCTCATGTGGCCAGAGTGTGTAGGCAGTTCCTGGATGACGAAGGCATTGATTACATTGACTGGCCCTCACGTTCCCCAGACCTGAATCCAATTGAGAACCCCTGGGACATTATATATCGGTGCATCTGATGCTGCCAAGTAGCACCACAGACTATCCAGGAGCTCACTGATGCCCTGGTCCAGGTCTGGGAGGAGATCCCCGAAGACGCCATCCGCTGTCTCGTCAGGAGCATGCTCAGACGTTGTTGGGAGTGCATACAGGCACACGGGGGCCATACACACTACTGAGCCACATTATAAGTTGTCATGATGAAATTTACACAAGTTGGATCAGCCTGTGATTTTAATTTTTCCACTTTGATATTCGGTGTGATTTTGAATCCAGCCCTCAATGGGTTGATGAGTTTGGTTTCCATTGACCATTCTTACATAATTTTGTTCTCAACGAATTACACAATGTATATCAATGAAGATTTTCGACTTAAATATTTTGTTCATTGAGATCCATTGTGTGAGTTAAGTGTCCCCTTAATTTTCTTGAGCAGTGTAGTTGAACATTATGTGTCAAGTCATTCCTTCAGAGAGAAAAAAACTCATGAAAGGAGATGCAGCTCCAGATGGTTAATGATGAATCGTTTAAAATTAAGACTAAACATTGTGAGATGCAAAAAATTTGGAAGAGATTTAACTGTTAAAATATGCAACTACTTTGTGTAACAGTAATTTTTGTTTTTTGTGTGATCTGTGCCTCACCTCTTACGCAAGGTTAATCTCACCTCCCCGGTACCTAACTAAGCTTCATTCCTGCAGGAAATGCTGCAGTCCTCATCATGCGTTCTGTTCAGACACTTTCACTTCTCACATTTCCAGCTTTGTGGGATTTTGACGTAAAACGTACAAGTCTGCTTCCTGCAAACCTCCTTCCTTTTAAAATTGGAAAGCAAAGTGATAAAGCACACAAGTGAATCAGTATTGGATGGCAACATTTTATTTCGTTTTTTTCCCCGCAAATGACTACTTTAATAGATTCATATTTTTTAGCGCCTTCATTCAAATATTAAACATTCCAAGACTTGAAATGTTCTTTTTTACAGTTTTGAAACAACAGTTTATCGCCACACACGAGTTTAAAATCCTATCTGTGATTTAAATATTGTCAGGCTACTGATATCCAGTGTTTTCATGAGGCAAACTGTAAATGAATACATCGTATATGTGTTTTCGTCATCTTGCCAAGGAAGACGCTGTGGAGCTTTTTTGCCCTTACACAGTACTTTTATTCATGGAGACACGTTTTATACAGCTGGATTTTCAGGGGCAGCTGAAGGGGAGGACCAGCGTTACTGCAGATTTGAAGTCCCGAAACCCCCTGCTGGGCTGATTTCACACAGGCAGCAGTGACCCAGTGAAGCATGCCCCTCATTGGCACTTCCTGTCTCTTTCAGGCGAAGTGCGTGTGGAAACACCCTCCTGGGGACGAGATCTACCGGAAGGGCGCCATCTCTGTCTTTGAGGTGGATGGGAAGAAGAATAAGGTGGGGAACGAGTGGCTCCGCCTAATCCAGTCTCCTGAAGGCTGCAGGGGGTGCCAGTGTTACGCCCAAGGCCAGAGGAGTTTTATCTCATCATGTCCATATGCAGTCAGATTGGATGATAATAGTTACTTTGTTGTAGTAATGAGAAAGTTTGCACTTAAACATTTCCTCCTTGAAGATTCCATGACCTTATTTTTTTCTTAAAAAGCAGCATTTACGCCAAAACCATCTAGCAAGAAACAAACTGTAGGATGTAAATCATGGATTGAACACTCAGCATTTTAAAGTGATAACACATTTTTTGTTGTCATTGTTGCCTATGATTGTATCATCACACAGCATTGTACATGGTATCTTGTGTTATGTAAGAAGTGATTCAAACAGTCAAAAACAGGCAGTTGTATTCAGAGACTGTGAACTGCGTGCACATACATGAGTACTGCATGCACATAAACGAATGTGCAAGGCTGCCTCTTACCCAGCAGATGGCAGCAAAGAGCAATTTAGCTGGCAGGGTTCTGTTGTCTATAAGAGATTTTTTTTTCTTCCCCCTGCAGATCTATTGCCAGAACCTGTGCCTGCTAGCCAAGCTGTTCCTCGATCACAAGACACTCTACTACGATGTTGAGCCCTTCCTCTTCTATGTCATGACTGAAGCGGACAACACGGGCTGCCATCTTGTTGGTTACTTTTCCAAGGTAACAAGAAACAACAGCAGGTTATACCCACTTGAGGAAACGCTTTTGGGTTTTGAGATCCCAGATACGATCTTGCAATGCACTGGGCGGGCTGCAACAATACAGTGTAGTTTAATGGAAGTGATGTCATTTTAAAACATTTTCCATAATGGACCATGAATGCTTAGATGCAAACAGACTAAATTATTCAGCTGACTTTAATTATATGGACAGTAGATGCACTTATTGTGTTAATTATAGAACAAGATTCCTTTATTTTAAAATGCTACATCCAGTGGAATTAATGTTCATATTTTCATTCTGCATCACATATAGCTTGTTATTCATTTATGCTCTTTATCTGTTTATTACCAGTACAGTAGACCTACATAAGCCCTTTTTGTCAGTATATTCGTAGTTCCCGTCATCTGCCAGTCAAGTGTAAAGTGGCTTTTATAAGTAGTGGCTGGACTATAAAGGCTCATGCCTGCTGTGTTTAAATGCTATGCTAGGAAAGGGGGTTTAGTTGTACCTCAGGGGGCCTGCAGGTCCCATACCTTACTCTAGTGCACTTTTTCGGGACAGATTTTATTTGAAATGTCTTAAGTGGGAAGGGAGTTCACAGTTTAAATAGTTTGACACGCTGCTGGTTGTCAGGTGTATAAAAGCCTGCTGTCACTATGATGTGAAAATGAACACTTGAATCCGTTGTGCATTTTAACCAGTTTGAATGGTGTACAGTAATGTTTTTTCTTCCAATGGCTTGCAGGAGAAGAACTCCTTCCTGAACTACAATGTCTCCTGCATCCTGACCATGCCTCAGTACATGAGGCAGGGCTACGGCAAGATGCTGATCGACTTCAGTGAGTTCTGCTGCCGTGCCTCCCATTGGGGGCTTGTGTGCGTGGGGGGGTGTGTGTGTCAGGCTGTGTGTACATGTGTGTGGCTGTGTGTCAGTGGATGTGTTTTGCATTAGAGTGCTGAATCAGGCTCAGCGCGTTGCATGTTTTTCACATTTCCAGTTGCTTGTGTGAATTGCTTATGTAAATGTAAAGTTCAGTTGAGTTTTCTCTACACCAGTGGTTGGCAGTTTATTGTGGTGCCATAAATGAGCCATGGCCAGATTTATGGACTTCTGTTACTATGGGCTGAAATTTGTTAAAAGATGTTAAAATCTGTTACTCTTTGTGGGTTTCCATCTGGAATTTGTTTTTTTTATTATTTTTGAGAGTTTGTGTAAAACCTTTTTGACAAACGATCAAAGTTATAGAGTTGCTGTTGTGTTTAATCCCATCAGGCCAGTTCCAGTGTGGTAATTCTCTCTGTCAGGATCTGGTGTGACCCTCTGTATTTGACGGGGTTTCCTCCCCAGGTTACCTGCTGTCCAAGGTTGAGGAGAAAGTGGGCTCCCCTGAGCGGCCCCTCTCTGACCTGGGCCTCATCAGCTACAGGAGCTACTGGAAGGAAGTGCTGCTGCGCTACCTGCACAACTTCCAGGGCAAGGAGATCTCCATTAAAGGTGAGCGTACCCACGTACACTCACTCACAGGTCAGCTGCAGCCTTTTCCTGCACACCCAGCCTTTCCGTGAAGCTACATTTGGCTGGGCTTTGTTAGCGCTTGGATCGGAGATCGCATTGCAATACCAGGTTGCTGCTTCAAGTGGAGTTGGCGGGGAAGTGGGTTGCAATATCTCCTCTGGACTGAGCAGAAGAACCAACATCCTGAGCACAGTGATGGGGACGCTGTGCTGTAGGAGACATTGTTACCTGGATTCAGAGTTACACTGTGGTCCTGACAGCATGGTACAAATGTCAAAGAGATGCAGTTCCCCAATGTCCCAATCTGGCCAGCTAATTATCCTACACTTGAATCAGCAAAATAGTACCCTTCCTCTCCATGTCAGTTGATATTTGGTGATTGCTGCCAATTGGTCGCAGTTCAGGTGACTCACCCTGCTTTCACTATAAAGTGCATGGAGATCTTCAAAGGAGTGTAAAGTGCTATATAATATTAATCCATCCATTCATTCATTCATTTCACAAAGCACAGTTCTTGCCCTCATTTCTCAGTTTCTGAACTGTGCCTAAATAACATGTGGTGTCATCTCCTCCAACAGAGATCAGCCAGGAGACAGCAGTGAACCCGGTCGACATTGTCAGCACCCTGCAGTCACTCCAGATGCTCAAGTACTGGAAAGGGAAGCACCTGGTCTTAAAGAGACAGGTACAGCATAACTTTACAAGATTCATTTACATCATAAATGTGGTTGTTGTTTTTTCACCAGAATGGAGACAACAGAATTGCACACGTTTCCTCTTAGCTTTAATATTGGCCAGTAGACATTAATCAGTAAAAGCACATTTAAGCTTTCGGTGCATAATTGAATTTACTCAGCAGTGCTGATACTAAAGGCTGTTATTTTTTGGATTGAAAATTTACTTTGAAATCCGTCTGTCAGAAGATGTTCACTAAAGTGAATGTGCTGTTATGTCTAGGACCTGATCGATGACTGGAAAGCTAAAGAGGCCAAGCGAGGCAGCAGCAAGACCATCGACCCCACCTCTCTAAAATGGACCCCGCCCAAAGGCACATAGACCCCCAGCCGCCAGGTTCCCCGTGCAGAACACCTCAATGAAACAGTGTTATTCCGCTTGCAATCCTGTCAGTAGTAGATATAGAGCCACCGCAGCCATCGGGAGGGAGGGACAACTCCAAGACGACCGCACCGGTCACTAGGGGAGTGACCAAGGGAGTGGGATCTTTTTTGTTTTTGTTTGTATCTTCCTGTCTTTCTGTGGACTGTAAGACTTATTATTTTACCTTTTTTTTAATATGTACACTTCCACAGTCTATTTTTCCTCTGTTGCTTTTGTTTTTTGGTTACCGATTTTACTTAGTTGCGTTTCAGATTTTTTAAAACAGTTTTTAAAATTTCCAGTTTTGTGAGTTGAAAATTCAAAATATTCCTCCCCTAACAAGGAGAAGTAAGATAAAATTCCCTGTGTTCTACACCTGTTTCTTCTCTCCTGTGTGCAAGTTAAATATACACATCCGTACAGGGTACCTGTTTTGTCCTTGAAACATTTTTGTAGATTAATTGAAATATCCAGAGTACTGCCAGGGCACGATAAATCAGAACCCTCAATCTGGAGGAGCACTTCATGAAACGCACAAATCAAAAAGGACTAATTTTCAGCCATTTAAGGAGAGTAGATGTTTTTAGATTGAATTTATTCATCTTGATGAATGCCTCTGACATTGACAAGATGAGCTTTTTGGTTGTACCCCTGACCCTTAATTGTTGTTCTTGCCTGTTTATTTGACCTGATTGGTCTTACTTTAATTTTCAATTACTTTTAACCTACCATGGAAATGTAAATTTTCTTTGTCAGTCTTGTGAAACAGACAAATATGAAGCAAGTACTTTGAGACAGATTTCAGACACCTGTTAAGACAGACTGAGGTGGCAGTTGTTTTATATTTGTTCAAAGGATAGCACTCTTCTCGTGAGAAGGTGTTGTGACCCTCCCATGTCATCAGGTGATACTTTTCCCAGTGTTCAGTTTGTGCTATGTGACTCGTGACTAGGTCGCATGTGGTAGATTAAGACACAGTCTGAGCTGCATTATGCCACTAATGAAGTCATCCTCACCAGCCTCATCACTCAGCTCAAAATACCTAACCTACATACATAACCTGTGTTGGTTGCAAAACACCTTTTCATCAGTGAAGAGAAAGGATACATAGAAATATGTAAAAGACAATCTGCCCGAGAGAACTGTGTTAGAAAAGATGGTAGGTAGGGAATGTATCCGGTCGAAGTAAGTGAATGGTGTGACATTTCAGATAAGACTAATAATACCACTGGTTTTAAAGAACCTTTATTCCATTTTCCCCCTATTAAAATACATGACACAAGTTTACCACTGAGTTTTTCTCAATGGATATTGATTGCTTGTAGGCTTGCACTCAAGGGAGTAGGGCACGTTTCCATTTGTATTGATTAGAAGATAATGCTCTGAGAAACGTCATACGTTTTCGAAAGATCTCGTTCATCAGAGGCTTTTCGCCTCATTAACCAATATCAGGCTCAAGTATTTACGACGTGGAACCTATTTGCATTGGAAGAGCTGACTCAGACCTTCCCTGCTCTCCCTCAAGCCTGGTGTTGCCGTGTCTTGTCTGTTAGGATTGCACCTCTTCTGTTCCTTGCAAAATAGTGTGTGCCACTGTTGGCCAGCACCTCTCTTTGTTGCTATTTTTAGGCAGAAGACTTTTGTGAGTGATCACAGAGTTTGGAAAATGCTGAATTGTTGGGCCTGTGAAGTGCATTAGGAGAGTGCTGAATGGAACAGTGTGGTACCCAGGGCTTCGGGAGAAGCCCCGTCTCACGCTTTTGTTGTATCGCCCTACATGATATTGTAATTATTGACTTTCCCCAAATGTATTTGGTTATATTGACTGAGGATTCATTTGGTCCTTTGAGACTTGATGCTTTTGCCTTTGTACTGAATGTTTCTCTCCTTCTCGGTGGCTATGTAGTGTGCAGAAACACTCATTTGTGAGCTTAGGACATTTAAACTGTATCTGAAGGTAGTGTTGTCTCTTGGCACAATAAAAACTTGGACGTTGTGAATTTTCCTCCTGGATGCTAACAGAACAAGCAGAAATAAACCACAAACTAAATAAACAGAGTGGAAATTGTTTTTGCCTGTTGAATTCACTACATACAGTCAAACCATGAAACCTGGAAGAAAAACTGAAAACCCTAATAAAGACAGATTGATCTCAGTGAGTTTATTGTAACAAGCAGGAGAAGTAAGTGCAAATGTAAACATACTAAAATCTGTCAGTACGTAAATGTGATTTGCACTTTAACAGTAATACTTAGAATTTTGTTACCTCGTTTAAGACAAATTCTCCAGTGTTGTGTGGAATATACTTGCAGACAATACAGTTGTGACTTCTAAAACAGTCTGAAATTACATTATTGTGATTTGGTTAAGAGACGTTTTCATGTGGTATATTTTTAATTTGCGTTACATTTGCTGTCTGGCTTCCATCAGTTTATTAATGGGGAAAAAGTAATTTATATGTCAGTAACAACAATTATAAGTATTGACACAGTATACCGGCCATCCAGAAATTGCATCCAGCAATTACCACTGTGAGCTTTTCAATGTGAAGACAATTGTGACAAAATTAACAACTTAAATGTATCACCACTTTTTAACATTACACAAAGAATGCATCCATTTTTACCTCAGTAAATGTCAATTTTTTTCTGGTTCTGCAGAATACATACCAGTTTTTGGAGCGCTTTCACATAGGCGTAAATTCAAATTTGCCTCTGCTCTGAATGCAGATATGGGGGCCAGTTGAATTCCCTATGTCACTGTGACATTCTAGAGGCAAGAATATTTGCATCCCTTGAGCACAGTTAATTATTCACAATATAGAATTTATCACATTGTGTATGTTAATATGTCTTCTATCTGCATGTAAGCGGGGAGGTATTGGATGAGTAACAACTTAGCCACCAGGCACACACATTTATGAAAAGTGTGTCAAGAAACATTAAGGCAATATCTCCTCTAATTTGTAAACTTGGACTACATTGTTGATATAGGAAGAACACACAATATTCACAAAAATGATAAGTACTCTCACAAAACACGTAATATTGCACACACCCACGTGTACATGTAGGTGTATGTGTGTAGGCGGGTGGCTGTTGGTGTGGTGTTGATGGAAAGCTAAATCCTGCTTCCTTCTGTCACATTAGTACAGAAGATACTCAGGGTTTCTGACCCTTGTTTCCACAGGTGTAAGGCTACCAGTTAATTTGTTCACTCATTGCAATGGCAAAGTATGACAAGCTTGTAATGTTTCTTTCCACCAGTTGTTAAAGTCATCTAGGAAAAGCCAGACTTTGGCTCAGTCACCACTTTTTTAAAAGGAGGTTTTATATGTCATTCATTTACATTTTTCACTGCAGCATGATTCCTCCACTGTTGTTTATTTTTCCTTTGGAAAACATAGTATAGAACACAGTGCATCACACTTACATTCGAACCATCAGACTCAGTCTCATAGTCAAGCTTGCTTTTAGCCCTACACCCTTAAGCTTTCATCTTATATATCCAATATATTTATTTACTTATTTTAAATCGAACCTTTATTTAGCTCATGGCAGAAGTGGTCCACATGCTCCTGGCCTTCATTCCCATCAGCCGCTGGTTAACGGGCATCTCTGAAACCATCAGGACCATGGATCTCCAGGACCTGGGAGTGGACGTCATTACTGTCATTTTCAATTAATCAGGAAGCAATTTGGACTCAGTCCTCATTAGGTGCATGAGTGAATTCCTACTTTTGGGAATGAGACTATATTTCTTTTCAACTTGGGATATTGGGCCTGATTTCTAGGATAATTACATTTATGTCATTATTATTGTTTGCATTATGTGTTGTTTCTAGATTTTTTTTGCTATCTAACCTCCTGGCAACTTCCCATAGATGTTTTTTTTCAGATGAACATTCAACCAATTAGATTTGATTTGGTGTTGATTTAATATGTTAGGTTTGAATGCTGAAAAGTTAATTGCTCAAGGACTCATTCAACAGCTAATCACCTTTGAAAGACAAACTGGCCATTGTCAGCCAGCGGGTGTATGAGAGCCCAGCAGTAATACATGGAAGACAGCAGCTTGGCTCTGCAGTTATCATCCCAGGGAGACTGGGCTCAGAGGCAATCTCGTCAGGGTTTAAGGAGCAACTACCAAATACAGTCATCAGTGTCAACACAGGAATCATGATATCCCATTGGTGCTATAGCAGACTGTTCACTGGAGATTGCATGTTTCGAATGACAAATACAAATCCCAGAGGATCACAGTGCAGCTGGAATGGAACATGGGGATGGAGAGGCAATTCAGCTATCTGCACTGCCAGTCATATGGGGCAATGCAATCTGCAATCTTCAGTGTTATGGCTGATCATCTCCCATTCATACCAGACTGAATAATGGGCTTATTGCCCTATATGATGGTGTGTTGTTATTGTGGGGAAAAAAAAAAATATATATATATATATATATAGATTTTTATATATATATAAAACATGAAACACCAAAAATGCCAGAATAACCATAGGTCAAACAGAATCAATTGGAACAAAAACTTTATATTATTACAGTCATTTTATTACAACAGTGATTGTTTGTAGCAACAGCTAGGTGCAAGTATATAAACTGCTTTTGGGTAACAAATCCTGAAACGTTGCTACAACAGCAGTGCCCCTGTCTGGATTCAAAACTTCAACTCTTGGGTTACAAGCCCACTCCGTACTATTGCCTGTAATGGAGGCTTTCTCTCCTGCATTTAGCTGTGTCATTCAGTTGGATGGTATTCAAATGGTTGCAGATGAATTTCTTTGCAAAAAATTCTTCTATTTCCACACTGACATCAACAGTATAGCAGGGGAATTGTTTAATTCCTGTGATTGCTAGTGCAATGCAGCTGGAGGAAAACACTCTTTTTTCAAGTACCAAGTAACATACTCCTCAATCAGCAGCTCATATGTATCTGAACTGGAATACTTCCAAGATGCATAAGAGAGTAATGGGTAGGCTTAACAAAACAATGTAATGTAGCACACTCATTGCTGAACAGAATGTCTGTTCTTCAGTTTGAAGTATAGCTGGTGTTTGGCATGGTGTGTATCCACAAACAGAAAACGAATGTTGGGCTTTTTGAAGGGTAAATGTGAAAAGACACAAAGGACATTTGTGGCTGAAGAGAGTCCTGCAGTTATTTTCTAACAGAGACAGAAAAAAAGAATTGCAGAAAGTGATTATAAACATTCAGACATTTATTCATGTTGTCTTTAATAAAATTCAGGTTTGTCCCATTCCTCTTGCAGCTCTGTCAAACAGAAAAAGTATATTAGTGTAGTCTACATGTTAACATCCATCTTTCCAAAGAATGGTGACATGCTACATTTATCTATGGTCACAACCAGGACAGATCAGTTATTACAACCATAGTAAACTACATTACATTATTTTCATTTAGCAGATGATCTGGATGTCAGCAACTCACATAGGTTACAGTTATTACATGGTATCCATTTATATTGCTTGATATCCACTGATGCAACTGTGGGTTAAGTACCTTGCCCAAGGGTACAGCAGCAGTGTCCCAGTGGGGAATCAAACCAGCAACCTTTCAGTTACAAGCCCTCCTCCAAAGCACTATGCTACACTGCCACTCAACTAAGAAGAACTAAATAAACTAAAAAGCAGGGTTATACCTCCACTTGATGACCGTCTTCCCATGAGTCCAACAAACATCTCACCCTTGTTTCCTGTTGAAGTCAAAAAGTTCAACTTTGCTCATAAAAAGAGAAAAAATAAATAAATGCACACCACATGCAGGGGTTTCAATGAGTTGTCTATCTACAACAAGACTTCCCCGCACGCTTTCAATGCCCAGTTTGTATCCATAAAACTATAATTACTAACTTTTGATTTCATTTTTACAGCTATCGAACCCTGGGTCAAACTGTATTTTCCCTGACAGAAAAGTATATTCTTTCCGTACTTACTTTTTCGACCAAGTCGCACAGGCTGAGGAACTCCTGAAACGAAAAACGGCAGATACGGTCAAATTTATGCTGAAGAATAGATCAACGGCAGATACACTAAACAGCATCATTTTAGCAAGATATAAGACAGGGATTACTGTCGAACATGTATGACATTTGAATTGTCCTTTAATGTTATGGTGCATTAGCCTCGTAATACAGTCTAACAGTGCACAGTAATATTCATTGATCTGAAACTCGAATCAAAATAATTTTGTACTGATCATTTGTATATTTCGCTATTCCAGTCATCGAATCTAATCATGTGTGCATGCGCGCGTGCGTGTTTAAGCAGCGCTTTGATTTAAAAATCCATGACGATAGACCTAGATAGAAGATGACACCGATAGCCTGTGTCTAGTACTTAGCCCCAAAACGTCATTCAGTGCACTCTTTTTCACTTTTCAAGAGAAGACTTTTTCGTCTTACCTGAACGTCTGCCCATCAGCGCGTGGAACTGTTGTGATTTCGATCGTTTCATCAGATCTGCCACCCGGTTTGCCAAGCTGTTCTCCGAAGATTCTTCCTGTAACAGCAAGCAGCATATCAGTCACTTCCTTTGCCTTTGTTTACGGACCATTCTAAAACTCTGTTTTACAGTTTATCCAACACATTTCTAAACATATCCAATTATACAATTGGATTTATGTAAGTTATTCTCTTTTTGGCATGCTGATGCCACCTAACATGTAGTTTACGTTATCTTTTATAAAGACCTTCAATTATGAGAATATCTGAGTGGTATTTACAATGTAATGTACATTTTCTTCGGTACTGTTCACCAGCTAACACATATGCTCTCCTTGGTGCTGAAATGCTACATAAAATATGCCGTTCATTTATGTAGGTTTGTAATCAGTTAATAAAGAATCTCTGACTGCAGATTGCTTTAAAAAAGGACTATACCTGCCAGCTTTCGGATGGCCAGTATTCCCGATCATCGCTCACGGACGATCCCAGAGCGCAGTAAACTTGCACGAGCAGGACAACTGCTAAAACCAGTAGTTTAATTTCCATCTCTGTATAGTAGTTAGAAGTATTATACTGACAATACCGTCGTAACTTAAATAAATTCAAATAATGTATAAATAGCTGAATCAGTTTAGTAGAAAAAATGCATATGAATCGATTTAGAAAATGGACTGGACGTTAAATTCTCGATTTACCGGTGTATTCTTGTTGGTAGCCTCCACCAAGTCCGAGCCGTATTTATAGACAGGCAGCCCCCGATCTCCTCCCATTATCTGAGCCCCCTCCTTTCTTGCTTAGGCTCTCTCTTCCTTAGAATCACTCAGGCACGAGTTTTGGTTATGAAATGATTAATGAGAGTCAAGGTAAACACCACCTGACGGTTTTCTCAGTCGATTCCGGGTTGTTACTTTATTAACATTATGTTACTCATCCGACTGTCATTTGACCGCACGTCCTCTGAGTTGGAGGATTTTAATTGTTTAATCTGCTCCTTGTTGTTCGTCGCTGAGTGAATATTGCAGTATATTATTGTTCTTGTTAGTGCCGCTCTCGTGTCTAATGCAGAGGTTTTGCTGTCTGTCCTCGATCTGGGTGTTGAATAGATTTGATTGGAACATACGATCGGAGAGCCATGAATTTGAAACCCTGTTGTGGAACCTCTGAGGAAGGTGTGCCAGTTTCTCTGATAAACTCTCTGTCTGTAAATGATGTACAGGAAACTTCCAAGCACCTGACAATAAAAGGATAACTCATTTACTACCAACATATTGCCCCAGCAGTCATTTTGCACACAAACCCTCACCACATATAAGTTTACTGCTGTTTAAGGCAAGAGTCATGGTTTCATGTTTATCTAACAGGAGAGCAGTTGGCCAAATTAAATAAGAACACATAGTAAAAGTCTTGTTCTCTGCAGGATATGATATGGGATGGTCGTGAGTCAAGACCTCTGTTTGAAATCTCATCCAAAGGGCTCTTCTTCTTTTACAAGAAGAAATATCAAAAAAAAAAATTCAACTATAGACCTTCAGATCTAGGAACATTTGTCCAAGCTATATTGTTCATATTTCTAGGAGTATGGTCAATTAACTTAATTTTTACAATCATCCCATGTCAAGACAAAGCCCCACCTACAGTGTCTGAATGCTTCTGAGAGCTATTAAATTTGTTTTAGTATACTGTCGAACATGCAAAAAGTGAACCACAGTAAAATGAAGAAACATAGGGGAAGTCTTGGAACTGTAATAAACTAACTAGCATTTGTAATTTCTTTGACTTGTGTCTGCTCTACTGTATGCATCACAGAATTTACTACTGGAAAGACATATAAAGAGCACAAGGGAAACATCTTCCCTGAAATTTCACTGCTCTTATGATATAAACCATTGTGAAAACTCCTTCAAATCACTGCAAGACCACAATGGTGTGATGAGTTATATTTCCACTAAAATAGCTGGTTCTCAGAAAAGACCCACTTCACAAAAATGGGACATGACCTTTGAGCTCCCGCTAATGTCTGCTGTAAAGAATGTAAGACCCCAGTGAGCTATTCTGTGTTACCTGTGGGTCTTATGCCTCCGACCCTTAAAACAGGGATATTGCAGTGCCAAGGCTGAATCTATCATTAGTGACATTTTCATTTTCATTCTTTGTTCCTCTATTTCCCTGAATTTCGGGCAGATCAATGAAGTTTTTTCAGGACTGGAATTACAGCACTCTATTACAACTAAGGCGATGCAAGAAAAAGCATCCCACCTGTTGCTGGAAGCCTGACTCAGACTGTGTATCACCATGCAATTGTGATGTGCTCTGTGTTGAATGCTCTGCAAACCCAAAAGGGGCTCATTGATCGGTCTAATACAAATGTGGGATCCTGTTCCATTGATGAAGTGAAATTAGACTCCAACTCCGTCCAGTTCTATACCTACCATGAAGAGCATTTACTTTAAGGCAGTGTTATATGGACTAAGGTTTCCATTCTGAATGAAATGACTTTTGTGCTGGTCGTTCCAGGCCTGCCACTGTGGTCCAGTGCCCCGTGGACCTGGCACTGCAATGTAATTGGTCTGGCCCTTTGTGTTTCATGTCAGCTTTCTGCACAATTCATGGTATTCCTTGGGAAGGGCTATTTAAATGTTCAGAGACAGTGAAAGAAAGCCCAGATGTACATGAATGAATGAATCTACAGAATGAATTATGTAGTCAGCCACCTTTTTCAAAGACTAAGTCTTCCTGATACTACGGTGGTGACTATACATCACTGGCTGTTTAAACAATACGTGTAGCTTGTCATTTCCAAAGGAGGAATTTCAAGTCTAGGTTCAATTCATTATTTCCAACTCAGTTCAATGATTGATTAGATCATCCGGTAGGAAAAACAAGACCAGGACTGAGATTGACTAGTAATAGTCGCACTGGTTGCACTGGCCAGTGAGTCACCATGGTGAGGTACAAATGTTCATCTGCTTTTACTGTTGGATTGGGCTGAACTCCTCAGTTTTTGATTATGGATGGAGACATGATACAGTGGTTTGGGAAGTAGAAGGTCTGGGCAATGAACCCCATGTGTATTTGTTATAGTAAAACAGTCAGCTGAATAAGTGCATAAGTGGATAATATGTTTAAGCCAGCTTGGGAAATGCCATTTGTTAAGCAAATAAATGAGTTTCAATGAATAAATCCTCACTTCATTAATAATAGCAATGGTTCACTGCTCTGATAATAAACACTTAAGAAACAAGGCAGTGAGTTGTCAGTGGAAGAGATACCCATCATGCAAGGAGGTGTCAGGTCTGCCTCTGCCACTAACATGGATTGGGTAGTGAGATCACACTACCCACAACTCTTTGCAGTTTACGCAGAAGTACCCAAGCCAAATGTTGAAAGTGTAGACTGAAAATAAGCCATAAAACCTACTGCAAATTTTCACTGGATAAATAAAGATACTGGAATTATACATTATGCAAAGACATGCTTTCCAGTTTTGTACTTTTTTTGCACGATGCTTCCATCAATTTTTTTCTCAGCATTTGCCACCCAGTGCTCTGATGCCTCTGTGTAAATTGCACAGAATTGTGGGTAGTCTCATGTCCCTTTCCTGTCCTTTGTTTCCTTGTCCTTTCCTGTTGTCCTGCTGCTGCAAGACACACACAAGAACAGAAAGTATGGATTTTCCACAGGTGCCCCCCTCCGTGTAATGTGAGCAGGTGTGACAGCGAGGCCATTCCGGACACATGTCTATTTACCTGTTAATTTGATGCTACAAATCCAACAGGCAAAGTATTTAAATAAGCATTTCTTTTCATAATCAGTCCTTTCCTCCCCTACTCTGATTGAGTTTCGTCAACCAACGTAACAAATTGCCAGGTAATACCCAGGAGACCAATGCAATAGCTTGACTCATTACTGAAGTGTTAAATGTAAACATTCCGTATTAACGCTGTTCCACATGTCAAAAAAACAGAAAACTGTATTAAACACTATCTTTATTAATTTATAAATAAGTGTATAGATAAAAACCACTGGGTTATTTAAATAGTCATTTGTGGTTGTACAACTTATTATAGTTTGCTAGCAAGGCAGATCTGAGGTTAATACAGTAGCTGCAGTATAACTAAAACCAGTCCAGTTTGCTGGCTGGCTAACTAGCATACCTACTGACTGTTTTATGTGACGTGAAAGACTTAGTGCTGCTTCTACAGTAGCTGCCAGACCCACTGACATAACTCACAAATATGATAATCGTTTAAGCCATGACAGGTTATTACACACTTTTGATACTAAATTTTGACTTTTGCCCATTTTTGCTTCGATTTCTTTGATTTTCTGCAAAATTCAGTGATCGATCTGTGACTTTTGGCAATATTTTCAATGACAAACACCCAAACATAACTACTGCTAGCTCTTTAAAAACGTAGCCCCCGCTCTCCAAAAGTCTGTTTACCCCAAAGTAGTTTACCTCAGTCTCTCAATTGTACCTCACCCTCAGCAAGCCAGGAGTATTGAAAAGGTTTGGATATGGATGTAGTCACTGGATACATAGTTGTCTGCTACCTTCCTTAACAAACAGGAGTCTCTAACAACTGCTGCAGAATGTGTGGCTTAGGCAATTGACACTCCAAAGCCAGTCAAGAGTGATCAAACATACCCTTATGTGTATGACAAACCAATGGTTTGTAAGACCATCCTACCTCATCATATTGAAGACAGAAATACAAAATTAATTAATTAATTAATTAATTAATAATCTATCCTTATTCATTTACTTGTTTCTGCTTTACATATTTTTTCTTCACACATATTTATTCTTTGCATTCATAGCCAGATGTGCTGAGAACTTTACAAACGCCAGCAGGTAGTTAAGTAGTTTATATGGAGCCCTCTTTCCCTAACACAGAGGCAGTCTGGAAGAGTTAGACTTCAGGTCAACAATGTTTGATGTATATGCATGAAAGCATTGTTGATTTGCTGATTTTCTCATGTATACACTAATAACTGCATTAGAGGAAAAGACAAGGACATAATCTGTGTCATGCTCAGATCAAAGTATTGTAATTAAGGTGATTATTCTGCCTTACCTAATAGCCTGCGCATTGGCTGCCTGGGGCTGAGGATGTAAATATAACAAAGGTGAAAGAGGACACCCCTGCCTTTCCTCACTGCCCACTTGTAGCTGAATGGAGTGAACTGGCAGCTGCCTGTTAACATGGAGACCGTGGGAGAGGGGTATCAGCCGTGAAACCCATTCCGGCCTGTCAAAGCAGCACTGTGGACATCAAAACAGAAGGCAGGTGATGCGTAATCCTCTGACTGAGGGAAAGTCTGACTGTAATTGTCCTCCACAAAATAGAATAAATGGAAGGCCCTTTTCTTGGCCATTTATCCCACCCCAGTCTTTTTGCCACCTCCCTCCGGCGTCTAATGGACCTGATGAGCACAGTAATCAGAATGACTTATTATTCCCTGGGTCTGGTCAGAGAGGTGCTCAGGGCCCTGAGTCACGTTTAGCAGGTGATCCACATGAAGTATACACTGGACACGAACAAAAAATCAGGGTGAAGCTGGTAAAGTAGTTTTTTTCAAAAGAACATATTTTTGATGTGGGTAGATAAAAAAGGTCACGGAGAAGCTTCCTTTTTTGTCCATTTCATGTGTCAGAGGTGGTGGTAAAGTTGGGTGCAACCCAAGGTAAAGGTGGTAAAGAATGTAACGTTTAAACGGCATGCAGGAAGGACAGGGTGGGTGACATGATAGGAATATAAGAAGAAGAGCCCCTCCTGTGACATTGAGCCATTAACTAGACATTCCTCTGCCCAATTTTGACTAATGCCTTGGTTCAGTGTAACTACAATGTGCTTTGAATTGATCTCTTTCAGTAATACATCTGACCTCTTTTCACATTTCTTGCTGTATACAATATTATTCATTTGGGGTCACAAACTAAAAAGGAAAAAAAAAATCTGCAATGAATGAAAAAAAAAAATAAATAAATAAAACCAGGCCTTTCCAAAATTTGTTCCTTAGCGTGGAGTGCAAAGTGCATTAAACCTAGATTGAAAGAGGTCTTGTGCTGTAAAGTACGAGAATGCTATTAGTGAGTAAAGCCATTTGATTTATTTGTAAAATAAACAGATTATGTCCTCATTAGCAAACAGTTTTTCACTGAATGACCTGAGCTGTTTTGTGCTGCTAGGAGAAAATGCACTCATGAGTCTGGAGCTCCTTGAGTTATGGAGACCTGCATTATTGGTGGCTGACTTGTAGAGACATGCATTAGTGAGTAATTAGTTCTGTCAGGAGTGGTGAAAGGAATTGTTTTTTCTTTCACCTCGATGTTAATGTGCTGTTTTTGTTCAGAATGGGAAGGACAGGATATGTGTTAAAGGTGCTTAATTTGATGACTGACTTGCCAGCATAATATGATTGTGTTTAGGGCATTCAGTGACCCTTTCAAAACATTTTTTTGTCCTCTAAATTGTCGTGTTTAATATATGTTGCAAGTGCGTCAGCATGTTCATTTTTAAATACGCAGGTGGAAAACGTCGACCCCCACCGGTTCAGACTTGCGACTGGTCCATGCAAGACCGAGTTGCCGCGGACCCGCAGCTGTGGTCTCTCCCGTCTGACCTGCGGTTAATCTCCACTTTGATATTCTGGTGTGAGAAGGCTTGCGAACAGGCGCCCACGGTCTTCGCGCTGCATTTGGTAAACACCGCCTTCTGTTCTGCTGTCAGCGTTCAGCCGCTAGCGGGGCTGACTGTACGCTGTCCCTTGATTTGTGGAATCGCGGCGACCTTGCAGCGCGGTGCTGCGGCTCTGCTGTGTTCCGATTGTTCCGCTGGACAGCTGTGAGTAGCAGAGGCACACCTCTGCTCTGGAACCTTCTTCTGGCCATGGTGCCAGGCTCGTGCCCACGGTGCCAAGCTCGTGCCCGCTCCGTTCATTTCAGATGGAGAAGCTGGCATTTTAGTAAACGTTAGAAAACGTTTACAACACGTTCAGTCTGGATTCAATATGATGTGTCTCACGCAGCTGTGGTAGTGGAATGAGGGCTGTGAGTTTGATTCCCAGTTGGAACACTACTTTTGTGTAGTGTTACAACTATGAGGGTTGCTGCAATATAGAAAATACCATATTACTGCAAGCGTGTTAAATATGAAACTGTGAGTAAGTGGGATTGTGTTTTTAAAGTACGGATCGCAGTTTTCTGTTGTCCAATGTAAAGGAGCTGGAGACAGGGGAGAAGAACATTGCTTTCTGCAGAAACAAGAAAACCATTTAGAGAAGAGGAATCAACTCCGATGTTAATAAATAAAATTTGTTGCTAGAGAGAGCAAACTTGCAACACTGTGGGTTGGGTTTGTTGTCTGGAACTTTAGTTGATTCGGATCGTGTCCAAAGTCACGTCACACAAAGATAAATGTCCTTTCTTCACAGGGATAAAGGGATAAAGTAGATTCAGAAGAAGGAGAGAAAATGAGCAATGAGTAGTCGAAATAAATCACGCTTATATGCATCTCACAGGTTTTACCGGAAAGCAAGCACAGTGAATGCTATTCTTTGGCTCTCAAAAATATCTGTTGCATTTCAGTGCGAAAATGCTCAGAGAGTAGTGCATTTTAAATAAATGTTACAGGAGTTTTGTGAAGTGATATATTGCTGAAGTTTTGAAAAAGTTTCCGTTAGTTGATCAGAGCATCTCGTACACTGATCTGAAATTGTCCTTATTCACGGCCAGCCAGATATGCTTTTTCAAGGGAACAGGCTTCAAATCAAGTCACAGATCCTGTTTCGCATTTCGGGGGTCATCAGTGACATCAGTCATCCCTGTGACTGGGCTCTCTGGAGACCTGGTCGCAATCATCTGTCTGAGCCTGAGGACATCTCCCTAATCACACTCTGCTCTGGGTGGGGAGAGGCAGGAGCACAATGGGTGCTCATCAAAAGCAGCGTGCGACCCGCGATGCACCTCGCAAAATGCCCAGTGAAAAGGATGTTTTTTTCTGGCTTGATTGGCCACCCAAATGGATGATGACATCACAGCACCCCCCCCCCCCCCACCACTGAATTGCCCAAGAAACTGCCCATCTCGGAAGGCTGCTATTTCTCTTTTTAAGTGGGCTCCGTTTTGGGTTGGTTTTTGGTGCCGTTACACTCTGAGCGGATGTTTCAACAATTTGCCTGAGGACAGGGCTGCTTGAAATGCCTCTCAGCAAAAATATACGTTGACTTGGAAGTGCTTCCATGTAATGGACTGTCGGCAATATACGTGTGGAACCCGTAATTGTGTGAGATGGCTTGTGATCTGTTTGTCCCCCTAGACTCTACACACAGAATATCTAATCTGAGGCACAATTTAAAAGCCACCATAGGGCTGCTGTTAGAGAAAATACAACCCAGAGGAAGTCTTGGCTGGACAATGAAGTGTTTAGAAATCAGCCATGAGAGAGACATTGACTTGTGCCTGGATCAATACATGCTTCTAAACATTTCCCTTAGGGATCATTTTCATTACCGTCTTTTCCAACAGCAGGACTCTTTACTGACATTTCAAATCAGGTTTTGATTATATGTACATATCAAATAATAACTGTTGGTAGATTCCAGGTCTTTTTTTTCCTCTAAGTGTCCTTTAACATGGCTCATTATCTCTGCCCTGCAGAACATGCGGTTAACAGGTGTAAATGGCCACACAGCCTGTCAGAGGTGCCTGCACGCCGTCAGGAAATGTGTATCTGAAAAGGTAAACGGTCAGAGATGACACATACAACACAAATCTCTTAGTCACCTTTGCCATTTCCACAGCCACTGACATTAAAATACCCAGTGGCTTAGGTTTTAGTATTTTGATGTAATTCTTCTGGATTTGTGTGTTTAGTTGGAATTATACGGTTATGGAAAATAATTATTTAGTTATTTATCCAAATATATATGTATATATATATATATATATATATATATATATATATATATATATATATATATATATATACACACACACATATATATATATATATATATATATATATATATATATATATATATATATATATATATATATATATATATATATGCATATATGTATACAGGTTATCTCCTTCATTTCAGAACATTGTTTGTCCATTTTGTCTATTTATCCACTTTGTCTGTGTATTTTAACCTGCCAAAAGCCTCATCAATGCCTTCAGTCCTGCATTGTGTTGTAGGCAGGACAAAACTGGTACACTGTCAGTTGCTGCCTGGGGTGATCACAGCTAACAGTTTCATTTATAACTACAACAAAGGTATTATATGGGAAAATGACAAGCTGTCATTTGATGCAGATACACTTACATTATCTTTAACATATCTTTTTTTTTTTTTTTTTTTTTTACTTCATTAGGCTGATTAACGTCGGTCACAACAACAGCTGGTCTGCTGTGCAATTCACAGGCTAGTAGTATGTGTGGTCTACTTAAGCTGTTTATCTGCAACAAATGAGCATTCTTTGCAGGAGCTGGCTTGTGGGAATCCATTGTTTTGTACAACCTCAAGAAGCATATGTCTGTTCACTGATCCTTGAGTCTTAGACTGCACTCATCTCCCGAGCTCATCTCACAAAATGTCCACAGGGCTCAAGTTTTGGTAGGCAGGGCATCCACGGCCTGACACATTCTCATCTCACAAGAAAGCCGTAGTTAAACAAGCAACATGAGGGGGCGCGCTGTCCTGCTGGAGTTGTGTCATCTCAGGGTGACTGCAGAGGAAGTGAGTCCTCAGGACCTCAGCATTTCACCACCACGTTGCCATCAGTTAGAAATTATAGAAAATATATGCTCTTGCTCGGACCGCACATTTGGACCTCCCTATCAATTGGTCTGTTTCACCCAACAATTATCATATCATTCTGCATTACTGTATGGTGCTCGCTGGCTTCCACCTGGGTGTTCTACAGAAAGCCCTACTCCAGCGCTGGTTTTGTAGTACCTTGCTGAACACTGAGCCCCTGTGTACTTGTCTGGCCTGCAAACGACATTGTTGCCACGTCCTCACAGCTGAACTGGCAGCAGTGCAAGAAACAGTTTAGAAAATGGAACGTGATGGTCTCGTCGGCCTTGGTATGGTGCCGTGACTCACGGACTCCCGGGACATGGCCCATCATGAACGGACTGTTTGGCTGCGGAGTTGTGCCAGGTTCGAAGCCGATGGCTGTGAAGTCTCCAGACAGCAAGTGACAGCGTCGCTGACTTGAGTCTAGACTCAACATAGCGATGGCACAAAAGTGTTCTTGATAAGCACAGAATTTTGGCTCCTTTCTGTGTCTATTTCACCAGGCTTTGTGATCACCCAGTAAAATCACCTCATCACCTAGTCAGTCACCTCTCCTGCTAATGAGCAGATGCAAGAGTAAAAACTGACCTGCAGTTGATCATATACCTGGTAAATACATTTAATCAATATCCAATATCCATATACTTTTTTTCTAAACAAAAATATGTATGTGGAATGATACGTTTCTTTTTAGGCTCCACATGTATATAATAAATAATTGAAGAAAGCCTCAATGTTGAAAGCATTATATGAAGGATTCATATTTTTTCCAACATAGTGTCATAAATTTTGATATTTTCATACCAGTGTATTAAAAAAAATATAATTCTAAACTGTTTCATCAGCAGAATATATATCAGATATCATTCAGTGGCTACAGTAGTGGCTTTTTAAAAATAAGTTATATCCCAGCCAGTTCTGAACTCTTACACTCATCATTAAAATGAAATATATACCTATGTTACACCATGACAGGCTATCATCCAGTATGAACCAGGAGCCATATAGAAGCCAAGTGGCTCACAGATTTGGAGCTCATCCTGAACTCTGCAGTGTGAAACAGCTTGCATATGTGAACTCCAACTTGGACAGGATGGCAGTCTATCGAAGAGCTGCTCTCCAGGCTGACTTTATATGCTGTGAGCCAAACAGTGCAGTGGCTATTGTGTTGTTTGGTGCTGTCCAGCTGGGCATTGAACGCATAATATCAGGAATTCAGCAAGACTGCTTCTCGCTGGAACAATGTCCTGCAAGGGGCAAGAAAATGATCCCTGATAGAAAGACCCCTGATACTGTAATAATACAAACAGCAGAAATGCTGTGCCAGCATATTCTTGTCACTGTGGTGTCACTGTGGTGTTACCACTCCACCTGCTCACCCTGCTGTATAAAAATACAGTGCGTGCCCAATTATCAGCTGCAAGCCTTTGCTGACACAATCGGGCGACGCGGTCTGTGTTTTACCAAATGTGTTCACGCAGGCATCTGTTGCCTTGCTTGAACCAGCATTATGGAGACTGCTGCAATGTGTTTTGCCCATAAGCAGTATGACATAACCTCATGGTCACTGTTGTATAATGGTGGGTGCTGTGCACATGGCACTGCTGTTAGTGCGTGCAGAGCCGATTGACGTGGCGCTCTCATAGGTGCTGGCCAGGTTAGCTCCAACTGCATTGGCCCAACCCCTGGGGTAGGAGTGTTTTAACTATTATCCTACCAAATCTGATGCCTCTTACTGAGACTTGATTGGCTAGGCCTGGGGAACAGCACCCATTCGATCCAAATTCAGCTTGTGTGACCCTCTTCACACCAACCTGTGCAACGTGTGTCCTCTCTCCTTATTTAGACAACAATGCCCGCTGTCCACAAATTGAAATGCTACTATCAGCTACTTGTATTACTGACTAGGGTACCTACCAGGTTGATGCATCATTACTAGCTATATAATGGTTATGTGCTACATTTAAATTTTTTCCAGGTACAAGATGTGCATCTATCTCTATGCTCCATTTCTGTCAATTCGGACAACTCGAGTCAGAACAGCAAGAGCTGTCTGCACGGGGGGTGGAAGATTGTAAAAAGCCGGCCAGTCACTGCAAACTGCCCTCAGTGTAAATTAGCAGTAATGCTACTTTAGAAGGCCTCCTCTGTGACGTTGCAGGCAGTCCTCATGTTCGAAGTGGGAATATGCACTAAATTCCTACCTTTTATAAAATGCTCTCAGCTGGAGTTCCCTCCAGTCTGATACCCCATTATTCATGTGAATGAAGCTGTTTCTCGGGCCCGCGGTCCTTTGTGCAGACCACAGCCGATTCAGATTGTTAGAAGCACAGTTTGTACTGCAATCATCCACTGAAGCAGCAATCTACCTGTGCTCTATTATGTTCCTGCACGGTAGAACCTTAGATAAATATAGCTATTAAATCTGACATTTATGAGATTGAATTGTAATGCGGTTCTCTATCGTACTCTCAGTTCTATTTCTAAGATGCATTAGATCAATGGTGGTTTTTATTCACAAAATGTGAGGTTTTCACAAGGCAACATTAGAGAGCACTTATTACATTGAAAGCTACTTTAGGGAATGATCAGGCTGTTCACAAAGCCACACCTAAAGAAATGTTGACAAAGATGTCCCATAGCAATTCAGTTTTTATTTGTCTTTACAGTGTTCCCTGCTCCCACACATTAATTGGAACCCCTTCATAAAGTCAGTATTTCATTAGACCCATTTTGCATTAAATTACTTTAATTAACTGTGCAATTTAATGTTTTCAGCTCTTAGAGTAAATTAACTGTTCACCTGTAAATTACTTTCAACTGTCTCACCTGCCAGCTGTTTGATGCAATTTTATCTGGACTGATCTTTTAGATCAGACACACCTTCTGGGTTGTGTACAGACAATACAGACAGCTCCCACTTATATGGCACAATGCATCCGTCATACACGGGCGTGCAATGTTAAAGGCGGGAGTTACATTCCTCAGAGTCTCAGGATGCATACAGTAAATACGGAACCTAGTGTAATACTCATATGGAATTATCATGGTATTAATATTTGTACATTGAAAAATACTTATGCATATTAATTACAGTATTCATATTTAATATTGTGACAGCCAGTGTGTGATGGGAATGACATAGGGGACAACAACATGCAAATCACAATCTTAACACACGTGGTAATTTAACTACAAAACAAGTTACACAGAGCATTTTTGCATTTTCATTGTTCACCACAACTGTTTTCCTTGCTATCAGTTCCACGTCCCAATGTATCTCCCATTGTAAGTCTACATTTTGTGCCATAAAACAATTTATGGCAGCGTTATCGTAAACCTATTATTGTAAAATGGGGACTCCCTGTATATAATGTTTTATCCTATATAGTCATAAATGCATTCAATGTCAGTTGCATTCATTCAATATTGACAACAAACCAAAGAACATTTTTACATGCTGTTTGTAATATAAAGCTTGGCGATAGATCAACAAACAAAGAAAGTGAATTCAAAGATAGGATGCGGTAAAGCTACACCATAAACAATATTACTAATGTTGTCATTGACAGTTGCCATTGTCAAGAATAGGCTATGGGTGCTGTCAAGGACAGCATTAGTAATATTGTTAATAGGTGAGCTCTCAACATCATTAGGTGGTGCTATAGTTAGCCAGCCAGTAGGTCTGACTGCATCTCCTTGCTGGGCAAGCTAGTGGCTAGCTGGATCATTGCTTTGTCTTCAGAGACCAATGGCAGGCTTACTGGTTACTTACTAATACTTACTAGTACTAATACTTACTAATACTTATACATTGGGAGCCAGTTTGTCATGAGCAATATAATTGTGGATAACTATCTGGATGTGTTCAAATTCCCCAGACTGCTAGCTAGCCTGTTCTTACTCCAGATAAGTAATATTGCATTTTAACAATCAATTTGATTTATTTTGATGATTAAATGAATGGAAAAGCTCTCTCAACGATCTCTATGATCACATGCACATTGACACAGAATTTATGACAGCTTTTGTGATTTAAGTTTAAATATACAGTACTAATTAAAGCATTACATAAAACATAGATCACATAAACAGCAGTCTTTCAGTGCAGTGTGAATTATCTTCACAAAAATGATGAATTTTGAATTAAAAACTGTCTAGGATGGAAAAAATCAGTTTCTGTGAGAATTTTCTCAAGAAAAGGACACAGATTTTCATAATTACACTATTTCCTTTGAGTTTAGATTTTTTTTGATTGACAGTGTAGAACACATATAATGTATTCCCACGTCCACTGTCCAGTCAAAAACTCAAAACTCAAAAACAAAAACTGATGTTATTGTGGGCTTCCTGAAGCCCCCCTTGCCTTCCTTGAACTGATGCCAGGCGTGAACATGCATTTGACCGATGCCTCAGTACATTATTACATGTGTGAAATGCCTCAGTTCAGAAAAGCATGTACCGATTCCACCAACCAATGTTCCTTGGCCTAGGATGCAAATATGACATATTGTTTCATCTGTATTTTCCATTGGAGTCTGGAAAATATTCACGCACAGCTTATGTACAAGATTTTTATTGATAATTTGCCTACCCACAATCACAACTGGCTAGCAACTGTCAGCTTTGTTTATTGGCATTTTGGCTTGCTGGCCGGCACCTCTTTCTACATGAAATATGAGCATATGCTGCGAGGTGTTCATAAGTCATTCGAACAGAAACTGTTCCTCATATCCTCCCCTCAAGTGAAATTGTGGGCTTTCATTCATTCAAGCCATTTTAAGGCAGAAACTAATCAAATTAATTCAATCTCTCTTTGCAGAAGACATTCCATTTGTTGCCAGAATGTGGGTGCGCTGTTGCAGAACTCAGCAAAGTACAGATGTGCTTTTCAATCATTTTCATTAATGTGAGGCAGGCCAGTTCAGGCACTGTCTGACCGGCTGTGAAGATGCCAATCTTCACTTGCATGGATGTGTTTCCCAAAGCAGTTAATTAATTGGGTTTGCTTCTAGGAATTTATGAAAGGATGAATGTCTGTGTATGTGTAAGGACTCTGTATTTCATCATTTTCCAAATTTTGCCATTATCAAGCTTTTCCATCAGTTTGACCTCTGTCAATTTTTGTGTGCATGACAATGTATGTGTGTGTGCATCTGCACCAGGCATTGGATAATTGTTTAATTGTTTAATTGATTGGATACACCTCCTATTTAAGACCAGATGGTAGAAATGAGTGGAATTTGCAAGGAGAGGGAGTTGTCCTTTTATCCCCTTTACTTGCGCCTTTTTTTAATCTGTCTATGTGGTCGCAATTAATTAAGATTTTTTGTTATCTCCATCCCTGTGTTTTGAAGAGAAGCCTTTTTATGTGAAGAGCTTCAGCCAGTCTCATTGCACCAGCAAACAGCTTCTTCCTGCATGATCATCGTCATCAGGGCTGGATCCCATGCAACGGCCTGTAGGAAGGAGAGGAAGGCAGAGTTACCAAATGACAGAATGTGTTCACTCACCTGCTGGGACAGAAGAAAATGCTTTCATCAAGGTAGTTCACTTTAGACAAATATTGGTGTTGTCTATTTGCGTGTCTTGTCTGTGGTAACTAATCTCACCGAGGAAAAGATGTGACACATTTAGAAATACTAGACAATTCCTCACAGATTATATAAAAAGTCAATAAAGTAGTTAAAGTATTTATTCAGTATAAGCTAACAAGGCTGCTGGAAGTAAATGGCTGAAGCTCACTTAAGCTAAGCTAAATGGGTGATACTGTAAGGTGAATGAACAGATCATTACAGATACAATTGGTTGAAACACTCTATATATTATTCCATTCCACACATAGATCAGAGGCATCTTTGCAGTTAATAATTGAAACATCAACCATAGTAAGCACTTCAGTGATGACTGACATTGTGTATGTAGTTATTGCTCAACCCAATGCTTCACTCCCGATGGGAATTGGTTTTACTTTCATGTGTCAGTTTGGAGTAATTTGCCATGGTATGGTCATCATTACCAGTTCTTTTAACCTCAGTTTGTTCTCCAAATTGTAACAATTAATGAAACCATTAATTATAGCTCATTAGTGTTGTTGACATCACAAACAGTTTTTGTGTGTTGCATGTTTTTTCAGTGGTTCCTCAACCACAATTGATTGTGTAATTTGGTTGGTGGTCTAGCCACATTCTCTTCCTGCCTCCAGGAAGGTGGCTATTAACTAGTTTATCACCAATAGCAATGGCTTATTAAAAGCTCACAGCTGGTGCATATTAAAATATCTTTGGTGCGTTGTTAATAAAGGATTACTGTGTTGAATATTCCAAATAATTAAGCAAATAATGTGATGTGACATAATATGTTCCAGGTGTCAGTGATTACTATTTTTCTGATTGCTACCATTAATCTGCACATCCTCTGTATGATAATGTACTGCATATTTTGTGAATTGAGATTATAATTACTTTTCACAAGTGAAGGAGCTTGACAAAAATAGCCTGCCCACAAAATTGTGAATAATAAAACCGTCAGAATAATATCTCCCTTGAATATCTATGATGTGAATTTCAATGTCTTCATCACAGATTCATCATCTACTTTGAAAATGGCCATGAGGTGATACTATATTTATCCTGATTACAGTTGTTGATGATATGTTAACATTACAGTCATTATTTCTGAATCATTATCAACAAAGGCATGTAAGGACCCATCATCTTTTTTCACAGTCAGATCCATAAGTCAGTTTGCTTTCTTTGTGTAATCTGATTTTTTGTTTTTGTTGTTTGATGTACACCCTGAATGTTTTGCTTTTTTCCCTGAATCTCTCATCCCCGCCACTCTCAGCCAGAGAGATGCGGTACTCTGGTCTAGCTCCAGAATGCAGCATTTGCAGAGAACCAATCATGTCAGCTCATGCGCAGTTCAAACTGATGCCCAGTGTCAATAAAAACAGCAAAGAATGCCTGGAAAAAACAGGGTGCCAATCTGAGGGTTTTTGGTCAGAAGCACAAGTTTTCCTCACTGATAGACTGACTGTATTCCATATACCACTAAATAGCAAAAACATAGTCACAACCCCTGCGGAGTGTTACTTTTCACAAATCCATTTGTCCTCCTTTACTGTTGATAAAAGTGTTTGTACATTGGGTATGTGTAATGGATTCAGAGAGAGGTGCAGGTGCAGCGGTCAGAGTGGCACTTCCTTTATGCACTCCCACTGCTTTCTCTCAAATGCCTGCTTAGTCAGCTAGCTTCTCATTGCAGTACTTTCAGTTTTTTACTTTTTTTGCAGAGGACTGTCTTCTGTAAGTCTTGGGTTCAAAACTGAGTGGCAAAAACATTTCACTCCAAAGAGTGGTACCTGCGTTGTCACCATAATTGTTACGTTTGGTATTTGATACCATTGCAGAATGATTTTGGATTATGGTTATACAACGCTTTAGGATGCATAGGAATAAGGAAATATAGTTTAAAAATGTGGCAGCACAGCTAAAGGTTCACTTAAGTGTTAAATTAATCAGAGCTATAAGTAGGAGCAAATGGCAGTTCCCTGGGCAGCACTGGCGCGCAACGGAGAGAGGCGTACATGATATGTGGATCACAGCATGGGTCTCGCTCGTTTCCCAATGACGCGTTAGCGGTGTTCCTGTAGCCCTCTTCCACCTCCTCATTACATGATGGCTCCCGCAGACCTCTGGGGCTCTTCCAAGGCTCGCTGGTGTCAGGAGAAATTTGTACCCTGGCATCGAGATGGAATGAGTCCAGTTTTGATCTTCCGAGGTGTCGCGGGAGCTGGTAATCTTTGCCATCTCCCTTGAAATACTATCCCTTTTCAGTTTGTTAATGCTGCAAGCTCAAATGGCAACATTTGCCACTCGTTGCTGGTGTGTGAAATCGGAGGTTTTCATTTAATTTGTCTTGACTTGCTGTTTATTTTTAGTTTTTGGCCTCATCAGTTATTCAAAGTTCAAAATTAGATTTGGTTGTTGTATTCACTTGGCCTACTTAACAATTAGTTTGACACTAGTCTATTTTTGTGTCATAAATCTACCTGCTAAGGGCCAATTTTAAAAGTGCAGCCTATAGCGCAACAGCATTTGAGATGTTAGTCATTACCACAATACAGTGGTGCCAAGTCAGCTGTTCCCATTATTCCAACCAAGTACAAGCCATAGTGATTCTTAACATGTATTGACAAGATAAGGTAATGTTTTCTGAATTCTTGCAAAAGCCATGTGCATGTATTTCATATCTTGTTATATGACATGGCCTTTTTGTTAGGATTCATATTTTGAGTTGTTTGGTAATGCACACACAAAAACATTTCACTGTGGTCTGAATGAGTCTGAGGTGAAGCCAAAGGGTAAAACTTAATTTTTGGGCTAAGCGCTGGCCTAAAATAGACACAAGTGTGTTGGAAATACACTCACAAAGGGCTCTATAAAAGTAGAGGTACAGATAGATTCTGCTTCCATGCACTCTGATTTTGAATTGGGGTTAATGTTAGGGTTGACTTGATCATGATTGGTTGTGTGGCACAGAGTAAGAGGCTAGAAGTAGAGGCTACAAGAACTAAGGGTGGAAGGAATAAGGAATCTTCAACAACAGCACCATCAAGAGGTTCTTCTCCTGGACTGCAGCAGAAGATATGCAGACCTGTGTGATCCTACTACCAACATGGGGCAGAGAATTCTTAGAATAAATAACAACAACAGTAAAATGATAATAAAATGACTCCACAGGGTGTTTTCTAATTTGTAGACATAAGTTAGTTTGCAAATGGCTTTGCAAGCATTTTTAACACATATCATACTCATGATTATAAATATATATATATATATATATATATAATGTTCTTTTCTCAAAAATGTATTTTACATAGTTTTTTGTCTTATTAGCTGTTGAGTGTTCACACATCAAACTAGCTGATCATCTCAATGCAGTCAGTCTGCAATAATATGAATAATAAGACAAGCAACACATCTTCAGTCTGATCATTTCAAAATTTATTTTTGCCCTTAACATTTTTGCAGCTGGAATTTGTGGAATTTGATATCGTTTTTCAGTGGTTAAAATATCGATAATAAGAATACAGAGAATGCTTCTCCGTAGCCGTGTGCAGAGGCGATATGTAGGCTCTTAAAGTGTGGTACAGTACAGTACAGTACACTCAAAGGCTCGGTTGTGAGCCTCAATGTCATGTGACACCGTTTGTTAAAAGTTCTTTTTGACAGGCGTCATCACTCATCACACTGTGGGATGCCAGAGTGAACACACTTTGCCTTACACAATCGCCTCATGAGTGCTCCTGTCATCGACCTGTTCTCTGTCACCCTGTAGACAGGCCACCTCCCTGAATCCTCTCTGACAACTTCCCGCTCACCTTTACATCCTAATCCAGGAGATTTCAAGAATAGGGCGGGAGGGAGGGTTGCTAGAATGTTTTAGCAGGGTGGAGTGTTCTTTTCACATGTGATTCAAAATACGAACCTCCCAAAGTATATTTAAAATGTAAATTTCGTATCACCGTACATACTATACATGTTGTGATGTATCTATGCCAGTAGAGGGCAGTAGTGATGTATTTCAGAATTAGAATCGTACAGTACTATAGCAATGGCTGCCTTTGGACTTTGTTCCAGAAGTAAAAGGCTGAATTTACAGGAATATATGCAGCACATACCATATCAGACTGACTTCAGTCCTTCTCTTCTGCAAAGAGATGATAAAAAATCATCATTGTTCCTTGCCTTCATAATGGAATGCAAATATACTGATACCAGTTATTTGTTGTAGTAATTTAAGTCATACTTGTGCAACCTTCAAGATATCTAAACCTAGAACACAGCAAGACTTTTGAAAATGTGTTCAGAGTGTTCAGAGTATACTTGTTACACTTAGCTGACTGCTGCAGACTCTCTTGAGTCTGAGCAGACATGTGTGCACACAGACAAACACGCATATCCCTTTTCGAGTAGGAAGTTTCAGTATGCATCATTACATTAGTATGCTGTACTTCCAAACCTTTTATATTCTTGGTAGCTTTTTCCAGAGGTTCAGTACAGTATCTAAATCTGGACATACAAAATCACCTTCTGCTTTTACCAAGTTTCCCACCTATTCCCTCCCCACCCCCTACCCCACCCAGTCACACACACACACACACACACACACACACACACACACACACACACACACACACACACACACACACACACAAAGGATAATTGGTTGAAGTTAATACACAAAGCATTTTCAATTTTAGATTTTGACTTAAGGTAACTTTGTAAGTGTTTCATATATTTTGTAATGTTTCTGTTATATTGCTAGAACCTGTTATTCACCAGTAGATGGCAATGTGTCCACATGAATGTGTGCTGAAAAGCTGTGCTCTCAACAATGGTTCTGTGACATTTAACATATTGTGTAACAAGCAGAGTCACTACACTGAGGCTACTCTGTACAGTCTATAAACAGACCCTTTGGGTGCTGTATATAAAAACACTCATAAACATCACCACTGCAGTGTAATTTGTTGAATTTTGCCAGCTTCAGAAGCCTGGCAGACACACGCTTGGTTTTTAAAGCAACACTGTATGATCCTGCCCCTCCACCACTAAAACAGTCAATTTCACTCAACAACAAGAAGGGCAAAATTATTCTGTATCTCGCAGGACTGCCAAGTCTGGACAAATATCACTCTCAGTGAGAGCTGAAAATATGTGGGACTCAAAGCCTATCAACATAAGTGCACAAGATTAGCTGGCTTGAATGAAACTTGAAAGTGTGGTGAACCAATAAACTCTTTATCTTCAACTGTGTGGAATTATTTATTGGAATTTGATTTTATAATGTCACATACTATGTATATGTGCTCATAGCCCAAATGAAATAACAGTAACCTGTGTCATGTAGCTTGTCTGGCAGTGACACACAGAGAAAATGCATTTGTGCCATCGGTATGTTGGAGGCTGGGCTCATTCGGGGCCATCTAGAATGCTTAAAGCTAGCCATTTAGAATCTGGGAAGACTTTACCACTAAGCACAATCCACCAATGATAGGCCACGATCTGACAGACCACGAGTCACAGCTCCTGACCAAGACTGAGACATTATGCCCCATATCTGTGAGGTGTTCACACCGCCAGCCCCAGTGCTTCAGTAACACCAGGCCACAGCAGCCTGGCCAAAAAGCAGCCCCCAGATTGCAGGAGCTCATTTGTGGGACTCAGTGCTGTTCCTCTTGTTCAGCCTGATAAAAGCATGTGCCTCTTTGCTTGTCTCCTGCCTCTAAATGCTACACACTCTTGCAGCTCTTCCCACAGACGTTCACTGGAGTGAAGCTTAGCGCCGATTGCCTGAACATTCTCATTTCTCTTGAAAGCCGTCACCACAGGAGCAACAGGAGGGCAGGTTTAGTCCTGCCGGGACGTTGTCGCGTCAGGATGAGCCCACAGGAAGGGAGGGGAGTGACGTCTTTGGGCTTCGTTTGTGTAACCCTGTCCTGTCAGGCTGCCATCAGTCACTGCAAGCGGAGTGATTAGATTGTCCTGCCTAGGCCGTCACTCTCTCAGACCTCCTCATCGGCTGGCCTGTCATGCACATTCTGCAATATCAATCCGTGTGTCTTAATCATGTTCTTCAATCATGTCCATCTGGGTGGTCCACACAAAACCCTGATTCATTGCTAGAGGAAACCTAGCCCACCTGAGGCATTGACACCTGACATATGCCTGCTTGTTTGCATCAACACACACGGATCACGCCGAGCGAATGTGTGGTCATCTGGCCTGAGAACGATGTCACCACCTGTTAGAACTGCTGATGCACAGGCTGTTGTGGCCTGGTGTTACTGATGCACCTAAGCTTGACAGTGTGAATATCTCACAGAGATGAAGCATAATGTCTCAGTCTTGGTAAGGTGCTGTGACTCATGCACCTATCGTTGGTGGATTGCGTTGGGCTTTTAAGTCTTCTCAAATTTAAAATGGCTGGCATTTGAACATTGTAGACAACACAGAATTAGTCCAGCCTCCAACATACTATAACACAAAAATATTTTTTTTCTCTTTATAAACATACTGTTTTCTTTTGCTTTTGAGACTGAGGTCATTGATCCCATAATTTTCTTTATTGATTTTCAAAGGCTTTGGCATCAGAAACCTCATCACCTGTACAATCACCACTCTGGCTAATAGTGTGAATCACTGTAGTTTATCACTAATTTATTTGATAAAAATGAATTGATATCCAAACTCTTCTTACTTTATATTTCCTAAAAGCATCTATACATCTGAGTTTACTGTATACTAGTGCTGAGGATATTTTTGCCATTTTCTGGCCGTCCCTGCTGTTCTGCATGGCTGCTGCTGCAGTAAACAAAGTCCAGGGGAGGGAAAGGAAGGGGCTGCTGGCCGGCGCCCTGAACTGTAAAACAGAGAAAAATAAAGCTGCGGGGTTTGCGTCGAGCTCGTCTGTGGTCGAGGGCGGTCCCACTTCTCAGCGAGGCCTCAGCGTCAGCATCTTTCTGACCCTTTAAGCGGGGCCAGCTTCGGCAGGGCAGACGTCTCGCCGTTTATTGCGCTACAGGACAGTGCGCACGCACGGCTCTCACACGCTCGCTGGGACGGAAACAGGAGTCCTTTTGTCAATGAAGGCCCAGAACAGGTGTTTCTCCAACCTGTTTCACCTTTTGGTTTTCTGTATTGGTAGCAGGCAGCAGTTACTATGTACATAAATGGCTTTCTTATCAATGCACACTGTTCACCTGAGTATTACATTGGTATTATACAGTATTATAGCACTGGTCCCCTCTTTGAAAAAAATTGGCTGCAAAGATGTATGCTTGTACATATAAGTATATGCATATAAATGCAAACATATATATTTATATTAGTTATAAAGTTTGTCACAATTTGTTTTTTTCCAGGCTTTATGAATGGAAATGAATTTATTCTCAAGTCAAAATTGGAACAATTTCAAGCTTTATTCATAAAAATGTATTCATAATATTGAAAGAATTTTTTATGCTTCATAAAACTTTGGGGTAAAATGCATATTTTCAGGGTTGAAATCGTAATCATTCTGAGGGAACCGGTTGCCAAGGTGGGTTCTAGGGACACTTAAACAGGCATGCATAAACTTGGGTGTTTTTAGGTGCTACTTTTGCAGGGTCTGTTATTATGTGCTACATGTAGTAACGACTTTGTAGCGAGACACAGTAAACTCAACTCAGACACTGTCTCAAAGCCTTCAGTACTTAAAGGCCGGCGGCAAAAATGCACTTCAGACATACAGATACATATCTCTAAAGTATTTGCTGGCTTTTCCCTTCGGCTGCAACATTTTCGAGCCGCAGCCGTTGTGGGTCGAGGCATCCAGTTTGGCGCCCCTCCCAAAGTTGTTTATCTGGTGCTGTGTCCTGCCGTGCAGGGTCCTCGGGGAGCTGTAAATCTCGGCGTCCTGCTCCCCCTCTGTTTTTGGGCGAAGCCCCGGCGACTGACCCAGAGGACCGGGCCTATGTTTGTGTGAGTTTGGCTCAGCCTGTCTCTGAAGTACTCACCACACTGGGGAAGAGCCGCTGGGGGCAGATGCAGAGAGCTCCCTATTCACCGGCAAACTGCACGCAGGAATGTATGGAATACATTTTACTTTGCATTTTATTTCTGTAATAAACACTTTCCTACTTGGCTCTGATCTTCCTCCAAAGGAGAATATTGTTCACGTGTCATCACGTTAGCAGTTGACTCAGAGGAGTGAGATCAGTCTTGGGTTTGCATTCCTTGAGGGAAGCTTTGGAAATACCTTTGGGTGTGGAGCTTTGCTCTAATTATTTACGCTGGTTGAGAAAGAATAAAAGAACAGGTAATTTTTTATGCTTTTCCACCCTTTTTTCATCCAATTTTGGAACTGCCAATTGTGCGTAAGGCTCCATCCTTTGCGCAGCTTCTGTGGTCATGCAAGAGTGAGGCAATCCTCCTGTAGGCTCGGACACATGCAAATGGCTTTTTTCTCACACTACACTGCACTGCAGCACATGCCAGTCGGAGGATGAGTGGATCCTCGATGGTGTCACTGAGAGGCTTTGCAGGTACCCTGAGCCATGAGAAGGCACCACAGCATGGAGCTGAGAGAACCCTGCCAACACACCCACCCCTGCCATCATCAGCTGATGACCCAGCCAGGTTCAAACCCAGGCCTACACTTTTAGTGGAGTGAACCACTCGCTTTAGATGACTTAGCTGATTCACTTCATGTTTTGATACATGTTTTCTGTGGGGTGAAATAGGCAGACGTGCATAAAAACCTGACGATAGCACTCAGGCGAAGGCTTTGCTCAGCCTTCCCTCACGTGACAAATGTTTGGAGGCAACGCTGTACATCATCTTTTCTGGCGTTGCGGTTGGAGCCCTTTCTTCCTCTGTATCCCCTGGGGAGGAGAAGCTATCAGCACTGCCGCTGCAGATGGTGCAGCCCAAACTAGTGTGTCGGATGCCTCGTCAGTGACGCCACGCCGGAGAGCTGCAAACGCCGGCCGTCAACACCTGCTGCTTGACAGCACGGGGCGGATTGCGTTAAAAGCACAGGGGCACAGTACTTGAGAACAGGTTACAGTAATACTCTACAGTGGCTTATGCTTCAAGACAGCAAAAAGGTATCACTATAGTAATAATGGAAATGAGTTTAGTTTTATATTGTATGTTTAGCACATATCTAATTGGACCATGAATTAAGTTTTACGTTCAAGAAATAAATATTCGTGCACTAACGTTCTGTGTAGCGTTCAGTTGGAGAGAGAGACGTGCACTGTGGGTCTTGATTGACATTTATAAATGCTCAGTATGAAAAACCTGGCGCTGTCTGCAAGCTTTCCACTTCCGTGGCCCCATTCCAGACTCCTGTGGAAGCTATGGTTGGATAATGCAAAGCCGCCAAGGTAGGCAATCGCGAAGGCCAAAAGCGAATGCAGTTTAAAGCGCACCCCCTGTCGACGAGTCGACGAGGGCCATCCGAAACCAGCGGCTCTCTCCGTGTGAGAACGCCGCGCCAGAGCCGGCATGTCATAAGGATCTAACCCCTCAGCGGGGGGAGGGACTGCGGCTCTCTCCTGGGAATTGTCTGTACTTATTTTCATAAAGGAGAGGTCTGCGCCGTTGACCCACCCTCGCGCGGCGGTCCTTGCGGGCCCATTCAAAGTGCCACTCTCAGCCTGCCCGGGCCCCTCCCACCATTCTCTCACAGGCTGCTTTTCAGGTCGTGGCACCAGGCTTGAATTTCCAGTGCCACCACGTGAACACCCCCGGTGATGGAGCTCTTGCCCTTGTGCCTGTTGTTTGCCCACTATTTGCACTTTTGTACGTCGCTTTGGATAAAAGCATCTGCCAAATGAATAAATGTAAATGATGGCTCTGCAGAGACTTCACAGATGGGCACAGACTGAGGATTGTCCTCTTATAGTTTATCAGGAAAAAAAAAGCAAAAAAACAAAAGAGGAAATCATTTACTCAATTTATGTGGTGGAACATATAGAGGTCATTTCTTTTTTTTTGTTTGTGTGCTTAAGGACATCTGGCTGTGTGTCACATTCAGGGCACTGTGCCAGAAAGTGCGTCACATTTGGGAAGTGGGAAGTCACCTGGGAAGTCACCTGCTGTTTTAAAATATTTGTTAAAACATTCCCTTTGCAAATCAAGAGCTGATACAACTGTAATGAGCAAACACTTTCACTGGCTACACGCAAACACTGTGACTTACTGGCGGAGCCCCGCGGCTATCTTAGCACTCAAATGACCAACTGCGGGTCAGTTTAATTTTGGTCAAACGTTATAAACGTGTACCGCGTGCCCTGTGGTGCTTGCTTTTTGACCGAGCCAACTGCATGTTATTCTGCTGGGTTCAGATGCGCAAATAAAGCAAAGTGCATAATTGCCCCTCACATCAAAAACTGTGAACTGACTGCTGTCTCCCAGTTTAGCCCGATTGGAGCCGTACAGGCGATATTTCGGCTGAGGTGGCAGCCAGGCCGCGTGTGCCAGGGCGAGGTGTGAGCCCGGAGGTTTGGCCGCCGGCGTTGTCATGCCCGTCGCTCCAGGACTCGGGGCTGAGGACATCTGTGTGCCGGCCCTGGACTTGGAGGGTTTCCATTGACCACACTGGGCCTCGCACCTCTGGGCCAAGCTCCGTCTGCGGCTGTCCAGCGACAGGGCCGGGGCAGGAGAGGTGACGTGGCGTCTCTTTAGGCAAGTCCTCCTTTCAGCACTTTCCATGTCAGTAATAATGATAATAATAATAAAGGATCTTGAGATTGACATCAAAAGGATGTGGGGAATGTCCACAGAGATTACATCAGTGGTTATAGGAGCTCTAAGACTTGGAAAAATTTATCAATAGGAATCCAAGCAACATCAACATCAACATCCAAGAAGTACAGAAGATAACTCTCCTAGGAACAGTACATATTTTGTGGAGGGTGCTCTCCATTACATGAAAGACAAGCTATCCTATAGCACCAAGGACCATTGTTTGGACCCGGTTCCATAGATGTACTACAAGATGCAAGAAATGAATAATAATAGATTGCACATACACAGTGCTTTTCTTGACTCTTAAATTGAAATTCTTTACAGTGAAGGGTGGGCGTTGACTCACCTTTACCACCACAAATGTGTAGCATCAGTTGCACAGTGCACAGTTACCATTTTGCACCAGAATGCTCACCACACATCGTCTGAGGTGGAAAGGGAGGGAGCTGTATAGTCAGTTAAACTGGAGCGATGATTTGATAGAGTCAGATTTCCAATTTGGCCAGGATGACAGGGAACCCCCTTCTCTTTGCAATAGCACGTGGCTGGGTGCAGTGGTGGTCTCCGCATGATAGAAAGATATGGGAGGCTTGGGACTTGAGAGAGGGAGACGTGGGGTGAATTATAGGGGATATGTCACCACAACCGCCCAGACTCCTTCCATGGGGGCCTTGCTATGTGTAAATAATATGTATGTCTGTATGTATGAGTGTGTGTCGTCTTCGTGTGTGTGCGTGTGTGTCTGTGTCTGTGTCTTTGTGTATTTCTTTCCCTCTCTTTCCTTCTCCCTGTCTTCCTCTGTGATGTGTGTGTGTGTGTGTATGTATGTGCATGTGTGCGTGTGTGTATGTGTACACACAGAGTATATCAAGCTGTCACGGTGTGCGCTTTGATGCTGTCAGCTTTGTGGGCCTCTCTCTCTCTCTCTCTCTCTCTCTCTCTCTCTCTCTCTGCTGTATTTGCAGGCAGTCTCGGTGCCAGACACCCTAAGGCAGCGGCAGCGCCAGTGAGTCTTCCCACCTCTGTTTTTGTGGTAGGAGATGACATGTTGGAGCTTTGAAGGCCGGGGTGGGAGGGGGAAGGGAGGGAGGGAGGGAACGGCGCACAGCGGAGGACTGAAATGTCATGTGGCCTCCAGTCCTCCCGGATTCCCGCACTGTCTGTGTGGGCAGGGAGGAATGGAGACAGGAAGGCCCTTTTCTCCCCACCCCCAATGCCTCTTCTTCACTCACACTCCCTCCTTCCCTCTCTGCTCTCTGCCAGAACATTTTGCTTTCTTGATTGAATGTCGGAACTTGCATTGAAGGTGTTTTTAGTGGCAGCACTTTAGATTTTAATCTTTGCCAGTAGTATTCTCTGCAGATCCCATCAGGTTAGATGCATTACAGAACAGCTCCTCTTTGGCACTGCATATCAGAAACTAATAATTATAGTTGTAACAATAGTTTTATTAAAAATGTTTATTACAATGAATGTAAATTTTAAAAAATGCGATAGTAAGGGAGAGGCCCATCCTGGGAGTGCTTTAGGCCATTCGCCCCGGTCTGCATCTCGCGCTGAAAGCTGTTGATCGCTGTAACGGAAGCAAGTGAACGAAACGGCAGTCACCGTAACTCATGCGTGACCTGATCTGAGAGCGCGTCTGATCCTCCGCCCGCTTCACGTCCACCCTTTTCCAGTTCCCGCTCGCGGTAAAGTTCCCCCGGCGATCCATCACCGCTCTGGAACGGCGGGGGGAAATCGCTCAAAACAAACACCGCAAAGCTCGGCAAACAGAGAGCTCAGACAACACGCCCGCCTCCGCTCGCTGTGTGTGGAGCGGCCATGGCGGAGTCGGGGAGAAGGCGCTGGGGCCGAAGAGGCCCCGTGTGGAAATGTACTGCGCGTGGGACGGAGCCAGGGCCACCACCCCCCTCCAGGCGGAGAGAGAGAGAGAGAGAGAGAGCCTCGTTGTGTCTCCTTAAATAACCAACACTCCTCTCCAGTCCCATTCTGTTTGTGCGCGCGCTTTGTTTGCGCAAGCAAACCTGGTGCTGTAATTTCTGGGGGTTGGGTGGGCGGTAAGTGCCGGGGAGAGACCCGGGAGTTTCGGCGGGCAGGGGAGGGCGGGGGTGGCACAGGACAGAGGTGGCGGATAGTGTCTGATGTTTCCTGCCAGCCGAAAGGCCATGCCAGGGCCCCACGTACCATCACGTCTCAGGGCACCCGTGCTTGTGCTACCGCTGTTTGCGAGCATATTTCCTTCGGCGGCCCGTGCTTCAGCACATCAAAGTGCTTCTCAGAGGAAGAGCGGCTGAAGTAGTGTTCAGGAAACAGCAGTGCGCTGGGGCAAGGTTGACTATCGTTCATTGTAAACAAGCCTTCCCTCCTTGCCTCACTTCGTATTAAGGTGTCTTCCCAGGTCCGCTGTCATCGGTCCAGGGCCCTAGGGAGACGTACACCCCCATTATATTGTATGTAATCTGTTATGCTAACTTTATTACGTGGTGACAACATTCATTTTTTCTGGATGAGAACCGGGGCAGGGCTTTGAGAATGAGCTCTGGCAGAGGCTGTTGGAAATAGTTACTTCAGGTACCGTGTTACCAGCCAAGGTTTGGTTGATTCGCTTCACTGAGGCACTGAATGTGTGTAAGCTGGCTGCCAGATAGCGGGGAGAGCACTGCGGGCAGGGCATTTACATAGCATTCCCATCAGAAATGCAGCGTCTGACATCCAGCCATACCAACTGCAGTGCGCACATGCAAACGCTTTCCTGGCCCGAGGGAATGGCATGCATAACAGCTCACACAATGGCACGTTGTGCAGGTAGTGCCAGATGTTAGCACAGGTATGGGAACAGTGTTAAAGGTCACTTTTGTTCTTTTAATAGGAGTTTTGTGGAGATTTCTTATGGCTAGTTATGAAGGGATCACACAGAGCATTTACCATGAGAGGGGGAAAAATACTCCCAGTTCTCTACATTTTCGATTACAGCACAAGACAGCTCAGTGTCTTGTAAAGTGCTGCGACACATCTGTTGTGAGGTTCATTTCCCTGTGGTGGCAGTGCTCTCTGTATAATAACATCAGTAAAGTCAGCATGCTTATAAAAAGAGGAAATGCTCGCTAGCATCCAACATGCACCAAGCTTTATGTCAGCAGAGAAGACACCATGAGTGGCTTAAAGTCAATATTACTAATAGTTGACAAAAGCAGTTGGATTCCATCCATAGATGAAAATGATGTGTTATTATAAGCAATGATGCAACAACACTAGATGTAAGGCTAACTAGAGTATATACAATTTTATGGCAGTTTTTTTTTGCAGGATTCAAAGGAACGTGTTACGTAATTCCCAAAAAGTAGTGCTACCCTTTTTTACCCACTAATAATTGCGCCCTGAAGGATAGGTCCTTCTTGTATATCTCCACAGCAGTAATTGCAGGCTGTTCCTCTTTTAAACTACATGCACCAGTTTTGCTACAATTGCAAGTCATCTTGTCTTACCAGGACAGGCTCTGGATAGCTTTTTTTTTTAAAGGCAGCGGTACATTGGTTTGGGCCTTTGATACTCTTATGATAAGTCAAAGCCTCACCACAGGATAAAGGGGAAGTCATTACATGGCAAAAAATGTCAATTACACACCTCGTTAGAGGGACAGGCTGTAATTACGCGGGAGAGGCTGTGAGAAAAGATGTCATATCAAATCACTTGGCATCCCAACCTCGCTCGGACCGGCGGCCCTTCAAAGCTGACGAGCGTATTTTCTGAGGGCTAATAAGCTGCCATTAAGTACTTATTCCATTGTACAACTGGTTGTGTTTTCCCCCTTTCCCCTTAAGTTAAATATGAAGGTGAAAGTGTTTATTGTGTGACAGAGTTAAGCTCAGAGGCAGCAGGATTTGCAGCACTGTACATTTGTGACCTGACAAGGTGGAATGTGAGGCTCTCTGTTTGATGGATCCTTCTTCTCAGGGGCTATCAGAGGGCTTTGAAAAACTGTTAGATGATTCTGCATTTGTGCCTGTAAGGCTGCCTGGTGTTTGTGGTGACAGTACCTGAAAGCCTGAGCAGTAAGCAAAAAACCCCTGAACATTGTTTGAAAGGTCACCCATTGTAAAACCAATATTGTTTTTTTTTAAATTATCAAAACCGTGTGGTACAGACAGGACTGCCAACTTTGAATTTGATAATCTCATCAAGTCTGCAAATATTGAAATACCCCTTCACTGAAGCTCTGAATTGAAATGTTTTGTTTTTTGACATGAATTGTTGTTATTGTATTGATTGAGCTGTCTTTATTTCGAGGCAAAAACTGTCTCACTTTTTTCTTCATAAGTAGTGAAACAGCATGAAGCACAAGTAGACTCCAGAAGATCTGGGAGAAATGTTTTGGTTATAATGTCCAACCCTTCACCACATGTGCCAAGATAAATGGCTTTGTAATTTCATTGAATTATGGTGGACACAACGCTCGCAATACAGTATGTGTTGGACCTAAAGGATTTTCAATGGCGGCCTGTTTGCAATCACTCTCTTTTCTTGTTTAAGCAGCATTATGAAATGGTAACTGTCACAAATATGAATGAGTACGCTCTCTCTCTCTCTCCCTCCTTCTCTTTCTCTCTCTCTTTCCTGTCCTCCCTTTCCCCCACCCCTTTCTCTATATTTGGTTAAAATTTTCCATGGCTCAACTCTGAACTGCTGAGAGTGCTGTTCAGGGAAGCCGCAGTGTATTTTCAAACAAGGTCGGGAGAAAACCAGAGTCCTAAAAGAAGGTACAAGCCTCTCTGTGTTCGGCTGGGGCCTGGCGCCCGGCCTGACCAGAAGAGGCCAGCCTCCGTGCTCTATATATGTGGGAGCCAGCCAAGTCAAGAGCACTCACCAGAGGGGGATGGGTGCAGGGGGGGTGCAGGGCAAGGACAGGGCCATGAGTCCTGAGGCAAACCAGAGATATTCAACTCCTCCCCGTGACTGCAAACCTGCAAAGATGCCCTGGGTTAAACAGTACCTGATGAATACCTAAGCTAGGAGTCAGAAGCAGTACGCAGGCGGAACGGGAAGCATGACAAAATCAGTCAGTCAAGAGCAGCTTAAGCATAGACAAATGTTGGTATAAACCGTAAATAAATACTTGCTGTTTGATTCATATATTCGTATACAGCATCCACTAATATATATTCAATGTTAAATTATGTACTTCAGCGCTTTATTCATGTTTTTGTGTATTTTATGGACATATTTGATTTCCTCACTGCTGTTGGTGACTAACAGAGAGATGCAGTCACTGCAGGCTATGCTCTGTACATTATGCATGCTATGCCTGCATGGCAGTGTCCTAATCTTTTTGATCCAGAGATTTCGCAATATAATCCATGGTGCTGGTCACGCCTATCACGTCACTCATCTTCTACACAGGGAAATGTTCTGTCAAAGTTATGTATCACAAAATAACATGTCAATCTGTCATTCAAACTCTAAGGAAACCACTTTTCAGAACACATTCCACTGCAGGGAACAGCCACTCTAACCATCAAGTAGTGTGCCTATATGCATAAATGTTACAATAAGAGGTACAACCTACTAACTGATTTTGACATTGAACATATGGTTCTCTGGGGGTCTGGTGGCCTGTATTACAGTAGACCTTTCAAAGTCAGCCAAACCATGCAAGAATGGACCTTCCAATATCTTGTTTAAGTGTTTCTCAAACTCTAGCCCCAGTCTGGCACTATCTTGGCATGTTCAGAAATTATTCCAACCTCAGATGGAAGCCTGCAGTTAGTTCACAGCTATGAGAGAACATTATCCAGTGATGTCACATCCTAGAAGTAATTAACACAGAGACAGTAAGCTCTTTTTTTCTGCTACAGCAACAGAGGACAGGTCAGTGTTCGTTTTGTTGAGCTTGGGGAGTTCCAGTATAGGAGTCTCGTGTTCTACAATGCAGGGACTGAACTCAGGTTAATGTGTAGTGACTCTGCCATCTTTGTTTGTGTTGCCACAGTACCTTCCGGAGGTCTGGTCACATGTTACATCTTAACTGCCTCCTGTGTGAAAATGAACACCAGAGCCAGAAGCCCTGCAGCTAGAAATCCGTAGGTCAGTGTTATGCAAGCATCAACAGACAACTGGTGCCGCCAGTGGAGTCTTCCTGGGGGGAGAAAGGCCTGGTTAACTTACACTAAAGGCTTTGTGGGTTGTCAGTTTTTGTTATTTATGTGTAGTAAACCCCAGCAGTAAATATGAAGAAGGCAGTTTGTTACGAAGCTGGAGGAGGGCCAATCATGCAGAGACGTTAAAGGCTCAAATGAAAAAAAAAAAAAAAAAAAACAGAGGATAGGAGCTAGGCCACAAAGTTCTAGCATTGTCATGGCGAACATTTTTAAATTAGTTCCATTCCGTAGCGATTTGCCGGCAGATTAGCAGTGAGCCGCACTGACATCCGTGACAGTGAGCTGTGTGACATCGAGGGGTGGGGCAAAAAAAGTGGGCCCAGAAACAGCTGGGCCTTGTTTCTTGCGAAGCCGCATAACTTCTCGCACATGGTGGGAATTTACATGGCCCGCACTGTGGGGAGAAACGGGCAGTCGTGCTGCTGCCACTGAACAGGTACGGGCCCCCGTTTCCACGGCTCCGCAGAGCGCAGCTAACCGACATGGATGCGACATTTATGTAACGCTTTCCTTTAATTGTGTCATCCGGCGTGCGGTAAAAACACATTCATCTGTCTTCGTCCTCCAGGCGGGATGTCCTCCTGGGGTCTAGAAGTCTGGGACGGAGAACGAGAAACCAAAGAAAATATAAATAAGTTGCAGAGATTTTTCTTGTGGTTCAGCGTGTCCAGAACGAGCTGTTTGAGACTTGCCAAGTTGAGCGTCTACATTTGGGTTTGGCTCTCCTCTCTCCCGGCAGCTAAGCCTCCAAGACCGCAGGAAAAGGAAGCAAAATACTTTCTGAAGACTTTGAAAATATTGTCCTGTAGGCCATGAAGCTTGCAAAACTGCTTTCCTTTATGACCAGTGGACCGGGAACCAGGAACCTGACTTGTGACCTGATATTTGCAGGTTCAGGTCCTGGGTGAAGCATTTTATTGTGACCTTGAGCAAAACATTTACATGAAATTGCGTCAATAAATGGTGGTACCCATGAATAATATACAAGCTATGTAAGCTAGCCCAGAACAATCCATGTAAGTTGCCCAGGACGATGGCATCTGCTGTGCAGGCATATTAAGTCACAGAAATCCTCCGCACCTTGGGCTGCTCACCTTTTACACTGTAATATTGTGCATTGTAATGTAGGAGGTTTAATTTGCTCCATTCTGCTGGAGTAAGGTGAATTAGTTCTGCTCGGGTCCCCTCGTCACACCACTTAGCACCCTTGAGTGACCAGACAGGTGCCCATGACTTGTGGTGAATTGAGCTTAATACACAGTTGGTGGTTTGAAAGTCATCAAAAATGTTAATTGTAAGCATAAAAAGGCAAGTTTTTATTGGTGTTTCCTCTTATAGTTGTACTAAAACGCAAGTATAAAGTGTCCTCAGTTGCACATATTTTCACTTTATTTGACCATTCAGACAGCTTCAGCACATCACTGGCTGTTTGTTGGGGATGCTGCACACTCCAAATAAAGAAGCGTAACGCTGGCGGAGTACACATGCTCGACTGGGCAGAGCAACACATTAAACCGGGTCATGCCAGTTAACTGGATGGGCTCTGTCTCATCAGGCTTTTGATGGGTTTGGCACACCATAAACAAAGCAATCAACCCAGACCCAGTCTTGTGTGTTTCCTTTGGCATCGCTGCAGTGCTCAAAGTACGCGCGTCGTTACTTGGCACAGACCCAAGCCTACCACAAGCTGTAATTCGATACCTGTTAGATCCCTGCCACTATCTGTATTCAAAAGTTTAAAGATACAGCACAGAGCTGGTAATAACTGACAGTGTGATTGCCAAACCCACTGTAAGATAAAGATGTGATGTATTAATGGGGAACAGTGATTGTATGCCAGTACTTGGCTTCAGAATATGAATCGCGTGTCTGTCTTGGCATGGTGGTAATGGCATGGTGGTTTGGTTACTAGTTAGTAGCTGGCAATTCTAGCTTTCAGACCCAGTGAACTATGACCTTCTGATCCTAGAGGAAACCATTTAGATGTTTGTAATATCATTCTCTGATATGTGATGGTGATATTGTGTTGAATTGTAGTTTGATTTCTTTTCACTCTTCTGTGAAATTTTTTGTTTCTTTTTTCTGTCAATATTTAGGCAACCTCAATATCTAACTTACCTGGGTCAATAAGTGTGTGCATATATGAATGAAAAAGGGCAAACACCTGGGACTGTGCAAGAAAGCAGTTCTCTGGAAGACAGGCTTTGAAACTGATTGAGCTCTGGTTTACAGGAGAGGAGAGTCAGGGTGGTCTCCAGCCAAACCACTTCAGTTCCTGCCTGCCACAGCCCCCTTGCTTTCTTCCTGAGGAGGGTAGCCCACCTACGCTATTACTATGTGGAGGATGGCACAATACATGCCACATCTGCCGGTCTTGGTGGACATTCATCCAAGCCAGGACTCGCCTGACATTAAATCGCCCAAGGCGGCGCTCACGTGGTCGGACGGATTCACTTGAATCCATCGGGCATCCGCTCGGTTCGGGCCGTCCAGCGCACATACCACAAACAAAACAGCATCTGCCCGCCAGGACCTTTTTCAGGATGATGCTTCAGCCACAAGAAACCACAACAATTTCCACTCACGCCGATCAAAGGCAAGAGGATGTGTTATATTTTGGATTGGACCTGCTACAGAACACCAAGGCCAAATTGACAGGGCCTCGCAGAGATCAGCTTTGTTTCCTTTGGCACAGGGATTGTGCATGTGGCCGGCCTGAGTTTTCACCTTCACTATAACACCCTTTTAAACTAACATGTATGTAGGGTAATTCATTCATATAAAATTCAGCCACATGTTGCAAAGATTGAATTTAATATTATACAATAGTTGGTAACACTTAAAGCTATATAACTATAAACTATAATTGCATCTGTTCATACCGGGTGCCTCCAAGACTGATTCTGCCATACCACAACTGTTTATTTTCAACTGGTTTAACTGAACAAAGACTATATCATTTGAAGATCAACCAAATGCCCTGGAGGATCAGGATCATGTATTTTATGATTGCTTAAATATTGCCTGAACACTGCTTTCTCTTGATTTTTCTTGAAGATGGATGTCTCTTGAAAATCGGTTGGTTCTGACACACTTTTTCCCCAGGAATCATATCATAGTCTTATTTAATCAAGTCTTTGATGAATTCCAAGTAACAACGAACAAGTTTTGAGTCAGTGAGTCAAGCCCAATATCACAGCGGTAAATATGAGAGCTGAAGTTACTTTGCATGCACATGCAAACCGCTGTAGGCATTTCATATAATATAAAATATTACATTACATATAATCTAACCACCAAAAACACTGCAAGGCGATCTAGTCAACAGTCAGCTTGTTAACTTCAGGTCTAGGCTGTAGTCTATCAAAAGGTGATTTCAGCCTGACGCAAGTCCTTGTCAACAGTTCTGATGTCTGTGCTTACATTCCAGCACAGGATAAATTGGCAGCTTAGTCATTACTATGCTGAGTAAGGCATTCATTTTTAAGCCAGTTTTGCCATTGCAAGAGACACATCTGTGCCTGTGTTTTACTTGATTCCCACTACAGAGAACTGAAAATACAATGGTAAAACCTTGAGTGGAGGAGCAATTTTTGCATTCTTGCATTTTAATCCAAGCACTGGACACTTTTCTCAGGACTGACATTAAGGCATTTCACCTCAGAGGCTCAGCTTCAGTGAGTGATCTTAAAGCCTTTGTAAACATGGATGGAGAGAGGACCAGGACCCAGGCTCTCCCTCCTGTTTGCTGCTCTCTGCTCCTCTCTGCCCTTACAGAAAATGTAAAATCCCTGGGAACAGCTTTGATTTTGATCCAGCCCCAAGGGACGCTTTAAAAAAGGTGAAGCCTGGGGAGGCTGAAAGAGTGCCACACCAAACGGGGGCCATCTGGTCACCCGCTGCGGTCCCCTTGAACCGCTCCTGGCGAAGCTGCCACGGTTTCCCATGGCGACTGGAGGCTCGCTGCGCGGCACTTCCAGCCTCTGCCCAAACCTCAGAAAAGGAAATCTGGGTTTCGGAAATGGAGGGCCTGCTCCGAGGCTATTTCCAGAGTCCAGTACCACCCACGATACTCCACATGAGAGGAGGATGGTTAGAGAGGGAGAGAGAGAGAGAGAGAGAGAGAAAGGGAGAGGATTGAGAAAAAAAAATTGGGAGTGGGAGGTGTAAGACGAGAGTCAGTTGCATTGGATAGCTGAGGAGTGGAAAGAATGAATCTTTGCTCATATACAGTAGCCGTATAGACCAGTTCGGCATCCAGCACTGATACTTTGCATATGCACTACAGAAATAGTTTTCAGAATGAGAACTGAGTAAAAGAATAATGGTACTTGTAAGAAAGTGCTATATTTGCTCTATACTACTAATACAACACTGAGGCCATCCAACAAATCGTGGAATGCGGATGAGGTACAATCTTCTGTGATAGGCACACGGTATACCTGAGATATGGAATACATCCAAGTTAATTCACAATTAATCACCGCGCGAATGTGGAGAAACAGCACCCAGCCCTCAGGCTTATTCAGATTTTTAATAAATCATGGCATAGCACAGGGGTGTTACCAATTTGAAGACATTCATCATTTACTTGACATTGTTTTTAAAGTAGCTTCATACTCAGTCTTGTATTTTAAAAATGTGTTTTAATTAATGTGTTATTTTGATCACTAATATGTATGGAAGCATTGAGAGAGTTGAGATTTACTGAATTTTGCTGTCCTGAATGATGAAAAAGATGGCAAATTAAGATTCATTGAACTGCGGGATCGCAGGTCATGGAAAGAAACTGTCATGTGGGAAACAGAGCTGAAACCCATAGAAAAGTGAGCCATTGGAAAGACTGAGCAAAGTGAGGTCATGGACATGTCTCTTCCGATGTCCGCTGGTCGGTTCCAGTGGTTGCTTGTTGAGAGAGCTCGATTTCTCGGGGAGACCAGAGGGCTATTCTAGGCCTTTCAGTTGCCTATGGCTTAAAGTCGAGCTGAAGTGAGATAGTGCAGTTGACTCATGTGTTTGTGCGTCTCTGTTTATGTCTAATTTTCACTCCATAATTTTCTAGGCCTCCGTCATGATGTCTCTGTCAAGACACAACAGTAAACTGAATGTTGCAGGGGGGTCAGGCCAATACCTCCCTTACATTGTGATCTACTTTGAATTAACACCATTTAATTATGGAGACTTTAAAGGGAGGTAACATGAGCTGGGCCAAATCTTTCCTTCTGTTCCATTCTTAACCGAAGTGGGAAAAGACATTAAAATAACAACCCCACAAGGCCCTCAAAACTTTCCTTCTTTAATTTAAAACAAACAACCGGCTATGTTTAAAAAATCATAAGTCTCGTGTGTGTGTAAAACCACACTAATTCAGCTGACTACACATTCTCATTAGTCCCTCGACTCGCCAGCTTGCAAAGCTCCGGCACTTTGCACCAAGTGAGCGTGCCGCTGTCTCCTCGGACCCTGAATTAATTCCTCAGTATTACTGTCCCTTCTTGTCCTGACCATCAGAAAAATTGCAGTGTTTTGTCTCCACCAAGACCAAGCTGGAAGGACAACAGAATGGTTGCCCTGCTCTCATGCCATATTCTCGTGTAATTTCTGCCATGTATCTATGTCATCGCATCGGCAGTGTCTCGCAGTCTTAATGAGGCTGGTAACGCGCCAGCTAGGCCTGCTAGTGTGCTGTGGGAGTTCAGGTGAAGATGTGGGGTGGCTGGGCGGTTGGAATGGAGAATGGGGGGTGGTGGAGGGGTGAGAGGGTCGAACCACCCAGGGAGACCTCTGGGCTTCGGCGCCCGGCTTCACACCTCCACCCTGGGCTCCTGACAGAGTGTTTGTGGCAGGACCCGCTTGAAAGAGGAAATTGCACCGCGAGAGGGAAAATCAGGCCGTCCTCAGCATAATTTCCAGGGTCTGCTCTGCGCGGAGCCACGCTGGTCTGGAGGAAGCACCGTGAGGTTTACGAGTCCGCCGGCCTACCCCGTCGAGCCTACATCACACGAGAAGGCTCCCCTGGAGGATCACCAAGGAGACGTCGACGAAGCTCTTTATGGGTGGTCCTCTACAACAGGCTTTCCATTGATCTTATACACACTGTATCAACATATCTTTGGGTTACATTAATACACATCTACTCCTTATATTTAGGGGACCTGTTTTTGTCCAGAAGAGCAGGGGAGTGCTGGTGGTTCGTGTATTGTCGACATTCTGTCTGCGGGCACCAGATCTCATTTTGAACCTTGTGTTACACATAAGAAATGGTCAAGAAATGTTACGCACTTTATGATCAAGAGCTGCTTTTTCCATGAGAAGCTCTCTGATCACTTAAAAAGACATCAAGAACCAAGTAGAAAACCTCCATATGAGCTTATCAGCATGTGGTTTGCACTTGGAGATGATGTCACTGTTTATAAATTGAGTGAAAAGCAAAGAATGTGCTCTGCAGGTTTTTCTGCTAAGGCAAACCGGCCTGATGAAAATCATAGTTTTTCTTCTCTAAGTCACCATTGCAATGCTTCAAGACCAGGGATATGCAAGCTGATCCTGTATCAGCAGAAAGTAGTCAGAACCTTGGGCAGCAGGCCAGGCTGAAGAAGGGGACTGGTGATGTTGTGGAGGTGTTTTGGAATGAGTGTGGTGAAGGACGCCCCTGTGTCTGAGGCATCTTCCCTCTCCCCCCCTCGCCCCCCCTCCTCATGTCTGCCACCCTAAGCCTCCTAAATCCCTCTAAATGGTAGACCTGAGTCTACACAAACAAACCCACGGATGAGCTTGGCGTTCCTTTCAGTGGCACCCCAGCAGAAATGTGGCATTCCTACCTGCCCGGGCAAGAGTCAAGGCTCCTAGGAGAGGGAAAGCCATCATTGCCATGTCTTCAAGGCCGTCTCGTTCAGAGTTTAGTATACGTTCCTACCACCAGTAGAATTATGCCAGTTGACATAAATTAAAGGCTGCCTTGCACCAATTTTCAAAAATGGAAGTGGTCTACCTCCCTGTGATCTTTGAGCATAATGTGTTTGACTCATGCAATTCCTCAGCAGGTCTGCTGTATTTATGCTTTCTTAACACATCCTTAGTTAAATAGTGATTGACAGGCATTACCCCCATGTATACATCTGGGATAAGCAGAATGATCGCAAGTCTTTTCAGTCATGCATTCATTCGCATGAGAACTGCACTTGTTGTGTCCACTTTGGATTTCACTTCCAAAGAAGTTATAGTGTGATTATTGTCCACTGCAAATGTCCCTGTGTATTGAGTACTGAGAAATCATGAAATTTCCTTTATCTTGCAATATTGCACCTGACTGTGATGGGTCAAGGTATAGACAAGGGGGGGACAAGCCTGACTGACACAGGTCTTAGAGAACAATGATTTTTTTCTTGTTTGCACAAAATGATTGTATCTCTTGTAGTGACATTTCTTAGGCAGACAGACAGAATTATCAGGTGATTCTGACATACATTTTAGAACCAGTATTATAATGACAGGAGGTAAAATACCAAAGGGGAAATACATATTGAATACTTTGTCTTCCATTTGCTGCTAACAATTACAACACCTGATGTAGCATTTATTTCTCTCAGAGAAATCCTATCCCAATCAGCCAGAATTACTGTGCACATTTCAGTGTGCATGCATATTTATGGTCATGAAGATGAAGAGCATCCCAAAGGTATTAGCTGTATGTTGGGCGGATGGGATATAGTCCACCACACACATTGTTCTGTGCTAGCTAAAGCAGGCTAATGCAGGCTATAGGTTGATGTACATATGTATATATGTTGTGCTTTCAAACATGTCTGTTACATTGGGTATCTCATTGTGTTTGATTGTTTTAGATGTATTTCATTTAAATGTAATATGCATTTATTATTGTGACCAATTAGTGTACATATACAATTGTAGCACCCCCTCATTCCCATATAGCAGAGGTCATAAGAGAAGAACTGCAGTGGAAAGATTCCTGCT